>CM063109.1:29516037-30254037 GCA_031841125.1 Acanthococcus lagerstroemiae
AATGCATGCGCTTTCTACGCACTCTCGTTTTTCGATTTCGAATGCCTTCGCCGCGGTCCGGACTAAACACTTCTCGTACAAATTTCAAAATTCCGCAGAATTTAAATGACACGAGAAAACGAACCATGTGAACGTGGAACTGAGCAACCAATATTTCAGCGGCAAATTACATAGAACAAAGGATGGTGTGGTGGGACGTATGGCGATGCACGCATGCGAAAGTGGCTCCTGAGACACCGCACCTCCAATCCCGGAAACTACCCTTTCGAGTATCGCATCAGTTGCCAGAGATAGAACAAAGGGTATAACCATGTACTAAGATTATAAAACATGAACTTGACAACTTAGAAAGAAAAAGAAGTAGCGAGACCAGCAAGACTTTCAAATACCTTTATTCGCTCCAAAAACAGAGAATACGATTAACACAACGTTTACAGACCAATTAGTAAAACTACTAGGAAAAGGAAACAGGTATAACTTGACAGAGAGAAAAACTGGTGGAAGAACTGTTTATAGACTGTGAGCAAATCATACAGACCATGGGCCACAACATGAAACATGAAGCAAGGACAACATTACTAACTAACCATAAAAGAAACCAACAAAATCGAGACGTAAGAACAAAAAAGTTAAAAAACGACAAAAAAAAAGAAGATGAAACAACTTGATACTAACGTGAGTAGACAAAGGCAACATAACAGTTATGATGGACTTAAAAATGACTATAATGTACAGCAAGCAGAGACATACATAAAAACAACTGCATGCATAAAATTGAAATCTGACCTTATAAATAAATACCAGCAATACTAACACAGTACTGAAGACAAACAATATTCAGACCAACTACAAACTCATAAAAATGAACCCCAAAGCATCACAACTAAAAAGACTAGCCAAATTATTCAAACCAGACGAATCAATAAGACTGCTGACAAACAGCATAGCACCAAGCTTCAAAATTGCCAGAATGACAGCCGAGAATTCAGTAGAAATACAAAATAAATACAAAAAAGAAAAATGAGTATCGTAAAATTAAAAACACAAAACAATTATTTGATGGACATAACCACAAACTTTGACAGCGAAACACTTCTCACATCAATAAGAGCTCAACAATGGAGATTGCTCCACCAAACCCTTATTAACAACAATTCAGATCAACAATGGAGATTGCTCCAACCGGCCTTTACCAAGAACAAATCAGATCAACAATAGAGATTGCTCCGACAGACCTTTACCAACAACAAATCAGAACACACAACGGAAGACAGTTTACTATTCGGTATTACCTTAACCAGTATAGTGTATTACAAGGCCTTTGTTTCAATAGCTAATTCACTGATGATGGGATAACACCCGAAAACGTTCTGACCAAAATACGTTGCCTTCAAGTGAAATTCCCGCCAACTTCAAGAATATTTGTAAGAATAGGGTTACCAGATTAACTAGGAGTAAAAAGAGTGCATTTTAATTTCAAAGTATTTGAAATAGAGTCAAAAATTGTATGGCTCGCTCAACTCGCAGTTGATCACCTTGTTGTATAATATTCTCCATCTTACGTATTCAGGGTTGAGACGTATTTGTGATGTGGAATAAGAAAACCGACCTTACATCAGCAAATTCAAATTTGGATTTACTTATTACGTAAATTTATGGGAACTGCATTACTCTTTCGTATAAGAACATTACTACTTCGGAAAAGTGATTCTAGATAGCGCTATGTATTCGAAATTTTGTTTTGTGACTAAGGTCGGCTTTCTCATTCTACCGGCAAAGGATAGAGTCAACCAACTACGTCTTTGCAAAATGAGATGATAATGATGACGAGGAGACTATCACGGTGCTACAGCAGAGGAAATGACGATTCGAACGATGTAACATACAACATGATATCTCCCACTCCAGCCCCCTCCAGACACAAACAAGGCAGGAAGGTAGCGCGGAATCTTTGAACACATGTCCCCCAAAATTTCGTAAGGTCGGTTTTCTTATTCCACATCACATTTTTGTAGATTTTTTTTTTCTAGTTCAGAGTGATTTTTTCATTATATGAAACAAACAAGATTTAAATTGAAAGAATACCTTGTGTAACACACCATACAACGACGGTTAGATATACAAAAAATACAACAAACGACGGCATATAAGATAGAAGGAAAGAAAGGTAGCACGGCCGGATCTTTTCAAACGAACCTATCTATTGTTATAAACTCGTTATCAGGATTCACGTCAAGACTAATGAATCGCATGACATTTGGCGGATTTGTCATCCTGTGTAACGTTCCAAAAAAAAAAAAAGTTTCAAACCTTCAACTCCCTCTTAAAGACATCCCCTTAGTATTCAAAAATTGTACGGTATTCTTAGGTCTCCATTTTGACGCAAGACTATCCTGGCTCCTACACCTCCAGTACATCCGAGCCAAATGTACCCAACGACTTGCTCTTTTCAAAGTAAACAGCAACTCCAAACACCGTCTTTCTCCCTTCTCGACTGTGTCCACCACTCCGGCATCCGCATTGCACTTGGATCTTTTTCTACCCCTCCTATCTTCAACTTTCTCACCGAGGCCAGAGGAAAATCCTTTTCCCGGGCTTAGAAGTATAAAAAATCCTGAGACGAACGACAAAATAAAAAGTGAATGGAGTAATGTGTTCGCTTCGTAAAAACCATTAACAAAAAAAGAAACATTAAAAAACGAGATCTTAGAGACAAAACTTACAAACTTCGGAAATGGTCTATTCAAGCTTAAAACTTTTATTATGGAAGTACATAAAGGTAAAGAATACAGAGCGAAAGTACTCTCGGCCCTTTCAGAGCAAAGGTGTACCTCTCACCCTCTCTCAGTCTCTCCTCTCCGGTTACTCTGTGAAATTGTTTGTTTTCGAGAAACTTATGTCATCTTTTCATGCTGATCTTTGGACACACTCTCTCTCTCTTTTTTTTAAAACGCAAATGATCAAAAGACACACGGGTTGTAAAATTTTATTTTTTGTCGTACATTAAAGTTGACCTAAAATTTACTCAACACCCTACTGATCCTTCTGTTGATTTCTTTCTCAATTTTTCAATCTTTGTCGTGGATTAAAGTTTACCTTTGAAAATGTGTTTCAACGACCAACATTTACTACAAGCTTCCTTCTGATCCTTCTGTTGATTTCTTTCGCCATTTTTTCGTCTTTACTTTCAGTCAACTCACCGTGGCTATCTGAATGTACTTCGTTTGTCTGGTTAATGGCAACTGATTGCCAGTTGTTGATGTTATTCGATACGTGAGCTCGCGTAGAAGATGGACATGTTGCCTCGAGTTTCGAGTAGAGCGTTTTCGAAGCAATTTTGAAAGTTCGTTCTCAGCAGGGATGCAACAGCGGGGGTCCAAGGATGCTAGGCACCCCCAGGGAAGCATAACGTTTTAAAACGTTCCCTTTTGTTTAGTCATCGATATGCACATGCTTTGAGCACAGTTTGTTGCTCCTTTGGCCCTCAGTTTGGAAGATAGTCGACTGTCTGAGTTACGTTCTACAAACTATTCAGTGTATTCTAATTTTAAACGAATCTATGCCCCGGGGCGGAGTTTCTGTTATTTTTGTACGCCTTTAAGCGATAAGTAAATTCGGTCAAGTGTAAGGGCGGTGGTTGTACAAATCTGTTTCAAAATTTTGTCCTTATTACCTCCACTTCTTTTTCTTTCTGCTTGTTGACTTGCTTGAGTATTTAATTTTTGTACTCCCTCCCCTCGCAAAAAAAAAAGAAAAAAATATGCTAGACATCACTGGGTGTATTGCGCTGAGTCGAATGGTGCTGCGCGTTAAGAAATCATTTCGGTGGCCGGGTAGAAAAGCAGACTCAAAGATGGCCAAATTACTCTTTTGTCGATTTATCAATCACAGATCTTTTCTGTTTGTGAGAAGGTAACTGCGTCTTCCAGTTCGGCCGTTCCATGTATAGTCTATGCAGAAATAAATACTCCGGTGAAATGCCTCCTACGAATTCCAATTTGCCTTCTCTTTGATTTGTTATATGAGTATACATTTTCGTTCAATTACGCGTATTAGCCCAATTCTGAAATCGCTTTGGCCATTGCCATAGCTATATATATATATATATATGAGTTGGAAATGCTCAAATCATTGTAACGCCGTGTCCGTTCGAGTTCGTAATGATACTACATTTTCTCGTCGTATTTGATTAACGGGTTGTAAGAATCTAAAATAATTTCCTGTTTTAGCCATTATTGCCACTCTTCGATTACGGTATCGTTTTTTCTCCTTCGGTTTCGCGATGCCTCTCTCACTCTGTCCTTTTCTACGTACGTTTATTTCTCAGACCTGAGCGCACGTTGAATTGAATTTCAACGAGTTAATTTTTGTATAAATTCTATTACGACGAAGGCATTGTTTTCATTTTCTTCTGTTACTTTTTTTGTTTTGTTTTGTTTTCCTCGGAACGGGATTGGATTGGAGTGACTGGGACGCGAGAGTTGCGCCGACGACCCGACCCAGGTATAATTTCCCAGCCGAAGAGAAGAAGGAATTTTAATCTAGAACGTATCCAATTCGGACGTTGCGTCGGGTTTTTAATCTAAGACACATTAATAGCAACAATTATCATCGGAAATGTAACGATTCACATGTTCTCGTTTTGTAACGCCTAATACGTCACCCCCTCCTCCCTCGTTTGACGTAATTAGTTTCGCCCATACTAACGTTGCCAATCGCTTACCTCGGTAATTAAAATTCGGGGCACATTCGAATCGAGCCCCGGGGTTCTAATGCTCGATTCGAGCGTACAAGTAGTTCCCGGTATGCGGAAATTATGAGTGGGGAGATGCGCTGGGTGTCGGCACCTTGCCAGGTTGTACGCTGATTTTGACGTCGTGTTATTCTCACGTGGACTGGTTTTGACTTTCGAGTGTGCTCAGGTGTGTTCGGTGCATTCGAGCAGGGCCAGTCGAATGTGGAAATTCGAGAATGAGTTGCATGGCCCCGGCGCTGTCAGTGCGTACGACGAATAGCACGCTCGACTGGCCAGAAGATCGTGGAGGAGAAAGTGCCGAAAGAACGAAGTCCATTTCACCGCGTATCAAATTTGCATACAGGGATCCCACGTCTAAACGGTTCAGTTTTTCCATTTTTGTTGAAGATTCCCAGTTTCAGAGAAACGTGGTCATTGGGAGGGCGCGTAGAAAGATTTGTTTTTTCAGTAGATCCTCCAACTTGTTTCAGACTGTCCATGACTTGATTCAAACCTCATTCCAGATAGAGAGCACAGATATCTAAAATTTGAGTTGTCAGCAAAAGAAAAAGTAAACCGTTCTCTTGTCTCTCTAAAGCGAACGAGAAATCTTGTAAATCTCTCAGAGCGCCTTTTTAAACTCGTACGGAATAGTTTTTAACTTCTTTTTTTTTTTCAACTGGGAAGGGGGTACAAATGATGCTATTTCCCCTAAATCTCCCTTGTACCCGTTTCCCCGTTCCGTTCCGACGTCATTGATTCCAGAATCCTTAGTATTTTCCGAACTGATGAAGACTCCTAAAAACCCAGTTCAAACTTGCTCACACTTTATTAAGATTTTTCCGGATCCGATAGGGGAAGCTTGGCCATAAAGCTCAACCTGTTCACTTCGCCGAATCTCGATCATTTTTTATGGATCCCTTACTTAATGCTGCGTGTCCCATTTTCTTATGTCGGTCTGCCTAGATTCGGAGAGTATCCGATGGGGGGGGGGGGTTAAGTTTTTATTTCATAGAAAGATTCGGACAGGTTCAGACTCACTCAGGCTTTAGAACAATGTGCACGGCTGACTAATATTTGGGAGAATGTTAGACGTGATGTGTGTGATCACTTACAAAAAAAAAAGACAAAAAAGCTTGTAAATCTTAACCTTTTATTCTTCTCCTTCCCCGTCCTCTAGCAAGCAGATTTCCTCCATGGATTTATGGTTGGTTTTGAGGTCCAAATCTTTCGTCAACACTCGGTCAGTAATGTCTGCCCCCTGTCAGGAGCTGCCACTAGGCGCTTCGCCTTTCTTTGGTCCAGCAAGTTGTCTATCTCTCTACCTACTGGCTGATTAACAAATAGTCTTTCGTGTTGATAGGGGAGGGGGTGGCTGTCTGCTTGACTTGTGTTCTAACACTCTGATTTTCTGCTTGCCGACTTTTCTATTGACTGCCTGCATGTATGCCTTTACCTTAGAATGAGAATCGTGGCATCTAGGGGGGGGGGGGAGGACGAGGAAAAATTTGAGCATCTCTTTAGCGATACCTCCTGAGGAGTTAATCAAAACTGGTTGTAGCAACATGTGGCTTATTTTGGAAGATGGAAAAGCCACGTTTGTGTTATTTTTCACCGAATGGCGTGAAACTATATCTCAAGTTTAAAACGCCCATAAAATAAAATAATTTTTTTCATATCAGACTTGGGCAAGATTATGAAGAGAATAATATAATTAAGGTGATAATCTATATTTCCAAAATGTAAAGATCAGGTAATGGGCAATTTACCCGAAAGCTTATCTTGGATTGAGATGCGAGAAGATGCTAAGAAAATTATCTGCACAATTTTCTAAAATTTTCCGGATAAATTCCTTAAACCTCCTTATTTTATTGTTTGTCAACATGGACTTATGAGTGACTGTAATGTTCTTTTTCTATTTCGCGAGTCATCGGGTTTCTCTGTCTTCTTTTACCCGGTTTAATGTGGCCATTACAGGTCTGTCAATTAAGGAACAATGAAATATAAAAAAATAAAGAACTGAAATACTGCAAGACTGCAAGATGATTGAGAAAGGTAACTATCTGATTTCCAGATAATTCTAGAAGAATACGATCTTAAGCAAAATTATCTAGATGAAATGGGAATAAACATTCTCATTATCTACTTCAGATATCCTAACTTTTTCATATTATAGGGAACCATTTGCATGTTTGTCTTTGTACAATAATTGGATTCCAGAGAATCAGGAAGTTGCTAAAACGCCACTTGCAGGGGATTAGCGAAGGTAAAGGTCTTGCAACCATCTTCCTCTCCTCTCACAAATCTAGATAGCATTTTTCGACAAGATCGATTATTCACTCCGCATTTTGGATCATCAATCAAAAAACTAGAAAATGGTTGCTTCCTTTTTTATTGTTTGGATGGACAATTTTTGTATTGAGTCGGCATTTTTTGGGAGTTTCTGTTTGGCTTCAGCCATGTAGTTTGCATTTTGAGCATCAGCTGGAAGAATGTGAAAATCGTTGATTTTCTTGCAAAATCTACATTTTTACCCTATTTCCATCCTCCTCCCTCGATAGGGCTCTTGACGCTCCTAACCACTTGATAGTTTTAAAATTCGCTTATTTGAATGTTTTGCCTTTCTGATGAGTGGAAGTCGACTGTGAGTTTCAATTCTGAGGCTTCTCATTTACCTTTTTAAGTTTCTTAAGAAAGAATAATGCAATAAACGATACGATAATACTTGTGGGGTGAAGGCGAATCATTGTGAAAGACAGAAGGACAGACATAATAATTTAAAGTCAAATGAAGGTGATAAGGCTCAGAAAGGCTTTCTTAAGATTGTACAAGATTCATTATAATAAATAAGACTTCTAGACACAGTGTTAACCGCTCCGTTTAAATTTTATGAGATTGGTCGTCGCAAAAGCCATCATTCATCGAGATCACCAACATTTTATTGCTCTTTTCAAAAGCTAATTTCTCGATCAGTGTTGTCTATGATGTTGAAACACTCCAGTGTACTTTATATGGCCAAAAATATTTTAAACTGAATTAATCATTTCGGACGCTGATTTGGGGTAAGTTCAATTTCTTTGTAGTGGTTTGGGGTTTGAAAAATTTTCAAAGAATCACAGGTGTCCGAATGCGAGTCTTCGGACTCGTTCAAAATCTGTTGAGTCTCCTTTAGACGTATAGAAACGCAGGCCAATAAGGAAGACTGGCACGAAGGTAGGTAAGAAAACATGTAAGTAAACAAAAATGTAGCAAGGCGTATCAAAGGAGGAAGGGAGAAACTCTCCCTCACAGACATATTTAAGTGTTGGAAAATTTAGTAAAACTGACCATCAGTCAGCAGAATTTTAATTTTTAGCCGGCAAAAGTAAATCCCCCCCCCCAAGTGTCACTTCGGTAGGTCCCTGCTAGTTAGGTAGGCAGCTCTGTTAACATTTATTGTAACTAACTGGACCTTTTCTAAAGTCCTAATTACTCTGCTAAGAGTCGTATAAAACATTGAATTTTTTTCTATTTTTTTTTTTAGTTTCGCAGCAGTTTGTGGCATTTTCGTATTTTTGTGACGAGTTTGAAAATTTTGACTTTTCACTGACTGTTTTGATTTTGGTGATCGGTAAATGCATTTTTCGTTCTGATCTACGATAGGACCCCAAATCATTTTCTGCCCCCCCCTTTCAACCAGGAAGTTTTATTATTTTATTTTAGATGTAATGCTAAGCCCTGAATTCAAAGCTTTTTGGATTAGCCGATGAATGTCAGTTTTGCTGAAAATTTTTGTACCTCAGATGTACCTACACCGGAAAGTAACTTCTGTGAATCAGATTATGTCAAAAATATAAAAGGATCTCTTATCACCCCTCTTGGTGGGTATCTTGTAGAATAAAAGAAAGGGCTTTAATCACCCCCGATTTTGTATATCAGACTTTGAGCTTGCCAAACCCTTTCCTGGGACGTTTCGGGGCAAATTTTTGCAGGAAGGACTGAATTTGAGTTAATCGATCTACAGAATGTCAATATTGCTAATTTCAAAGTTGGGTTGAAGAGCAATAATTTTTATATTTGCAAGTCTACCAACTCCTGCTATTCCTGACGTTCCCTCTGACCCTTTGTTACGTCGCAGCCAATGTATTCAGAATGGGATGCAGGAAGGTTGGTCTTCGAGCTGACGATGACGTCTTTCTCGCCGTTACAAACAACCGAAATCTCCCGGATCGATTTGGGCAACAAGAAATTAGCGGTCGTGGGTTAGCTATACACCTGTGCGCAATGTGGAAAGGTGGAACACCGAGTGACCGTGCAGAAGTTCAAGGATAACGAGTGCAAAATACTCGCCATTACTCGCGGCGGTGCTTCGCCCTCGTATATAGAAGCACTTTTGTTTACATAACTTTGTGTACAGTTATATCAATAAGTTTTCATAACAGGTTGAATTTACAGTGAAAACTGACCACAGCAATAATCTCGAAAGAGTCGGCGGTCCTTGGCCGATGTCGCGAGCCGGTGTGGCACCGCGGTGTGGCGGTGGTGCAATGAACGGAAAATATGTGGCGTGGATTACCTCTGATTGTTTTCGCATATTTCCTTCATAAATTCCTTTTGGTTTCATTTTTTATTTTATTTTTTTTCGCGACCACGAATTGAAATCGGCGATTGGTAATTTATTCCTTTGTACGCGAAATGCGATTGCCGGGCTTTTACGACCCCCCTGGCGTTGTCCACTCATACTTGATGACAGCGCGACCCAGCGACAGTACCAAAGGAATTTTCAGTTTTTGATCTGCGACTTTGTGCGCCTCTCGACGGTCCTAAATAATTTTGGGCTGCTTTGACGCAGTTTATGCGGGCGTTTATGGCAATAACTTCATGGAGGCGAATTTATGGGAATTCGTTTTACTCATTTTACTACTCGGTCTACTGTAATTGCGTGTGGGGGGGGGGGCTAAAACTTGATTTGAAACTAAAATTCACTACTTCCATCAATTCGTTTTGTTGGCAGAATATCTACCGAACTAATTTGAGTGCTACGAGTCGGAAATTTACCATAATCAATTGAAGGGAAAGGAGGGAACAAACGTGCTGTTTCAGTTTTTCGAACGAGGCAGCATATCTCCGCAACCGGTTGTAATATGTATCTGAGAGCAATTAACCTTTGAGGTGTTCACCAGTTATACTGAAACATCGTGTATACAGAAAGGTGAATTTCTGATTGCAGTTTTTCATGTTTTATCCTGTCTCGGGGGGGGGGGGGGAAGTAGACTTAGTGAAACGTAGCCCGGCTGGGACAAGAACTAGAAGCCAAGGTCTAGCATTCAGGGCCAAGATATTTGCAGGTTGTAACGTCCAGTCTATCGAAAGACGAAAAAGAACGTCTATATGACCCAGAACTGTCATAAATTATGTTTCAAAATCTTTAAAATCTGTTCTCGTGTCCTTATTTTTAGCTATTTTTTGTAGTAATTGAATTCGTAATTTCTTCTTTTACTCCTCTTAAGGTCAGTAATATCATTTTAAAAGTTTTCATCTTCCTTTCTTATCCATTAACACCCCTTGGAATATGCTAGGCGGAGAGCAACAATGTAGGACTTTGTATCATACGTTTTCCAGTGCAAGCCACTATGTAGTAGTGTAGTCTCTCGTGTACCTCATAAGGATCTAAATAATGCTGAAAGTTTTACGCTCGTATAATTTTCAGTCTTAGGGGGGGGGGAGGCTTCCACGGCTCCCTGATGGTAAATTTTCTTGTAAATTTCACTCAAATTTACTGATGAGTGCATCCCAGTTGTGTAAGAAGCCCTGTGTCTCCCGGAGTTGTGCTTCACTTTACATCGTATACTTTTGACATTTGTACTCCAAAAATGAAGCCGGTTATTGAGTTGTACGCGAACCCGAGTATCATCCGTGTTCCCAAAAGTACATGTAAGTAAAACTGTTTCACGTACTGTCAATGAACTAACCGCACGCTACACGTTATTAGGAATGCACGGCGAACTCTTAACGAATCCAAAATATGCATTTAATTACACGAAAACGTTGTTTACAACATGGTATAAATTAAATAAAAAATGAAATACGAAGGGAAAAGAAAAAAGATCGTAGAAAAGGCATTCGTATACGGAGGGGTATCATGTACGTTTATTAGATCTTATACAATGATTTTTTCGAAACCGCCGGAATGATACTACAAAAGGTAATTAAATTCGCCATTTCGCTAACCAGTGCGGTAATTATAATTGTGATTACGAATGTTATTTAAATTTTTGCTCGATTTTATTTGTACGTAAGGTTATATAAAAACGTACCGCCGGCCGGCGTCTGCATGAGTACATCGTTCACACCTCGTTTAACAACGTAGACTGAGACAGACGAGCGGGTATATTCGGTAATTAAACGAAGCTATTAGTAATTAACCAGCGATGGTGGAACTAAGGTCGTGCGGCGTGAAAATCGAGAGTATACTGCGTGCGGCGAAATCGACAGATTCGAAAATTCAGGGATCGAACGGCACCCCATCTGTACAGTTTACAAAGGTCGGGGAAATAGAAACACGTCTTGTGTGTACAGTGTGGAGGCTTTAAGGCGCCGTGGGGTTACTAGGCGAAAAGTTTTATATCTACCGAGAGACTGTTTGAGTGCAGAAGAGCAGTTGACTGGGTGAGATCTTCTAAAATCGCGGGAATTTCAACTTCTAATCCGTGTCTTTTTTTCGAAAAGCGAAGACATGGAACGGGCCGGACAAATTTCGAAATTAATTCCTGGAGGTCTAGTTTGAGCCCCACTTCGTCCCCTAGCAATGTCACCATCTCCGGCTGTGTACAGGCGTATCAGAATTACATAGGTATGCCATTTCAGTGTTTCGACGAACACGCAATTAACCTAACAGTCTCTTTCCTATATTATTTAACTCGTCGCTGTGTCTGTGTACAGTTTTAATACCCGACAATTGCAGTGCGAATGCCGTCGTTGTACCGATCTCGGCCTCTCTGGCGTCTTCGAGAAAGTCTTCCTGTCCTGTCCCATCCCATCCCATCCCATTTCATCGTTCGTAAATACAGCCGGAGTATCGCAATTAGAAATAATTTATACTCGCCAATCGTTCGGCAAACACAGCCACCGTCATCTACCGGTGTCCCTCTAATTAGCCTAGTTGCACGCTCCGCTGACGTTTGAAATAGGCTGTCGGAATGCCGTGTGCCTGACCAGGAAACGCCGGCAATTTAGCCGAGGGATGGACTGGGGACATCGTGGAAATATTTCTCCTGGTGGATCGATGATGGTGGGACGTATGGCAGTGCACGCACATCAAATTGGCCCCGGAACAACGCACCCCCTAACCTGGAACTACCCCGATTGGGCGTGAAAATATTTCAAGCTACTACTGCGAGAAGCCGACGGTGAACAGTCGACTTGAGGAACATGCTCCCTCCTTAACCTCTGTTATCTCTTCCTCGAAGCATTCCTTTCTTTTCTCCATGAATTAGGGTTATCAGATTCGGATCATCTTCGGATCTAATAATTTGTGATTTGAAATTGAATTCGAATCATTTTTGTCTGTTTTATTTATTTTGAACTGATTACCCCTCCCCGCAGCATGTTATAGGAGTCAAATGAAGGAGAAACCGGTGATCCAACTCAATTTTGAATCCAGGATAATTTTTTAATAATTTTCAAAGTATCAGTATTGACTTTAGAGCTTTTGTGAAATTGTGTTACAATTTTCTTTAAAAAATGAAAACGATCCGAAATACATTCGAAAAAATTGATCCCCATCATTGTTTTTGGGCCAATCCGTCATTCGTATTACAAATCAGTTTTTTTGCCAATGACCCATGATCTGTGATTTGAATCATATTATAGTGTTAATGATTCGTGATCCAAATCATTTTTGTGAGTGATTTACCCAACTCTGCCACAAATGTTATTCTACTCGAATACCAACACATATCTGGTGATTTAGGTAAGATGCAGTGCTGCCAACCAAGCCTGTTGAAAAATCCCAGAATTCTTCGTAAAAAATCTTGAGATTTTCCAAAAAATCTTGAGACACAAAATCTTCGCTTTTTCTGTGATTTTCAGCAATTTAATGTTTACTGACTCATCACATTTGTGGTTTTACCTCCTCCGCCCTCAGTTCTGCCGAGAATCCTAAAAATTTTCCTTTTTCTTTTCATTTGTGTTCTTGAATCCTACTGTGAAGAAGAGAGAACAGAATTTCACTACTTATGCCTTTGTGTTAGAACATTTCGATACCACTGAGGGCTCTTTCCTTGTGACAGAGCACAGATGTATTTTACATTTCTATTGCTGTGTAAAATCTGAGGGCTTATTACTCCGTTTCCCAAATTTTGGAAGTGAAAAATTGAAAAAGCTATGCATATTCACTCAGTTTTATGTAAATTCCTAAAAACTCTTGAGATTCTCTTAAAAATCTTGAGATCCTGAGAAAAACCTCAAAATCTTGACATCTCAAGATTTATCTCGAAGTTGGCAGCGGTGGTGAGATGAATGGCAATACCGATCACATTGGCCAAGCAACTAGCAGTGCAAATACAGGGCTTACGGCTGATTCTACAACAATGTTGAATCCCATAAAAATATGGAATATTTTTATTTAAGTTTTCTCAAATTTGAAGTGGAGAATCAGTGATGGGCGATTTCGTACAGCTTCAGTCAGATTTAAAATAATATTTGGTCTCCGTGGTCTCAGAAGAGGGGAGGGAGTCGAAAGTTGCGATGCTATACAAACTTTCATTGTCCAAAAAATGTTACTTGTGAAATGAGCACACTTTACGAAAGTATTGAACTAAGGGTTTTTTAGTCTTTTTTCCCAGCTCTGATTTTGGCCCTTAAATACAGATATTATTCTTGAAATTGGCAAAATTGAATTCTCGGGAAGACTGAACGAAATGTTGTACTAAGTATGGGTTTTTGGGCCGCTAATTTTAAAAATTTCATTTGATGTTTCATTTGACTTATGTAGATTTTGGAGTCTGAATATCCATGTTCTATTCTCAAATTGGACTAGATTGACTTTATGGGAACGATTAGATAGATTTCTTAGAAGTAAAAAGAAAAAATATAATTCCTCGACTATTACATGCTTTGACGCTTTGACATTCATCATTTGCATCACCGTATAGTTGTAAAAGGAACCTTCAAGTTTTGGGCCGCATTGGAGAAACTTTTCGCCAGCATTTTATTCAAAATTCAATGCTGATTCCAAATTCGCTGACCGCTTTTCGTGAGCGAGTTCTACAGCCTCATTTTTCATCACATCTCCCATGAGATAGAGGTGGCCCAATATTTTTTAAACTCGAATGGAGCCATTTAAGATCATGCACTAATGATTCCCGGTCCTAAAGCAGAGAAAAAAGAAGCAAATGTTCAAGTTTTTCTTATCTTTTCGTAAGGGAATTGGATTGCAAAATCAACCGCACGACCTTTTATATTAATTACCACACTTCTCTGTCTCTTGTATCCTATACTGAGACGGGCATCGGCCAGTATTTTGTCATCAGGGTCCTACTGGCGAGGGCGGGGTGTCTTGTATCGCTACAAAGTGTTTATAGCAGCTTTGTTTCGTATCTTCCTGGAATGCCTTTCAGCACAAAAATTTTTGAGTATTTGTAAACATAGGGCCAAAATTTAAAAGGAAAATGTCCCTCTGGTCATAAAAGCACTTTTCGTGTTGTTTTCCTCTCTTTTTTACATTTTATCTTTCCTTCTCTGATATAATTTTATTGTCTCCTAATTTGTTGGGGAGCCACTTTTCTGCTAAGTGCCCAAGACTGCCCTTTTTTCACCACTCATGAAAATCGACAGGACTGAAAATGTTTCAAGATTTATTTAAGACTCTTTCAGGCTTATTTAGCAAACTCCTTCCCCCTCCCTTTCGGGGAAATCTTTTTTCTTTCTTCTTTCGTATATCGTTCTTTGTTTACCTTGTTCTTTCAGGGGTCCTTTTTGAGCTGAGCACTGTGAAGCACTTATTTCTCTTTGCTCCTCATGTGAATCTGATACTATTTTTGTACGTGCCCACCCTCATATACTGCTGTGTACTTGATATGAGTTCTTCAGACATTTTTGTTTTTCGCATACGCTTGGCTTCAGTTCTTTTTTTTAAAATCACATTCCAAGTTGCTTTTCGAGCAGTCCTTCCTGTTGACCCCGCGACTTTTGAGCCACGGTTGAGAACAGCACCTAATTCGACTCTGTACACTTGCCAAGCACGTCTTTCATTTCGCACACCGGGAACCGCGGGCTGATTCGAGCCCTATCTTTGTGTGGACCTTCTTTCCAGAATTCCATCATCACACTGGGAGGGAAGCCGAGCTACCGGAAACATATGTCTGTAGGCAGGACAGCGCGAATCCAAAGCGGCGAGGCGAAAGTGAGCCTCGGGCCAGCCTCAGTACGTTCCTCTGGTCATCGATGCGATACTCGAAGGGTATTTTCCTAGGCTAGGGGTCCGGTGTCTGGCTAGCCACTTCGGCATGCGTGCATCGCCATACGCTCCACCAAGTGAGACTCCTCTGCTCTTGAAAATCGGATTCTCATTCCTCTAGCCCGACAGACAATCGCAATGATTGTGCTCCACTCGGATCGCGGAATTCCGGAGCAGCGGAGCGCTATAATTCAATCGATCGTAATCAGACAACCGAACATCTCGCGATATTTGTTCGATTTGTATCAGAACGACCAATCGTATCGACTCGGATCTTTCTGCCCTCTGTCATCGGATCGTACATAACTGGTAGCATGGAGAAAATCGATAATCATCTCGGCAGATATCTGGCCGGCCGACATCGTGAAATTAATTCCGAAGGATTTATACAAAACGCCACTTGAAACCGCACTCGATAGATGTGACACGCGATGATGGATCATATACAGATAGCTTTTATCCAGTCTGCCTGTCCGGCTGTATACCCTATATCTGGTGACATAGTTTTTTGTGTCGAACTTACGCATACAAACGAGCTGCAAAAATGCGAAGAGGAATATAAATATATTAAAGAAAACACTCGAGATGCAGAATTAGGATTATCTGGACTGCGCTCGTCTCGTCGACCAGAGCGATGAGATGACGGTCCAGAAGTGGACACTCGAGTTGAGACTCGAGTCAGTTCGCAGTATTGACCCTAGGTGATGTGCCACCGTGCTATTCGTTCGTCTGTCTCGGATGTCACCGTTTCACCGATTTTAGCTCAGTCATTGTTTACCATCGACTGTGTCCGTGATTTATTCGATTAGAATTGTGTTTCTCATCGTCTGCCGCGGTTATGTATACGTGTACGTAGATATAGACCTAGTCGCGCCGGTAAACGAAGGAAATTTAATTTCGTCGACTTAGAGGCGGAAAATTAGTTTTTCTTCGCGATACGACGCAGCCGGAGCGATGCTCTGTAGGAAATTGAGAAGTCGGCGAAGACAAAACGCACGATATGCTGCCTCGCCACAGAGCTGACGCGAAGAATCTGCTCCTAGGTGAGGTAGGATGTAAACACCAAAAATCCCGACTGAAAACTTCGTAAGAAACATAGCGCCTCCTGTAACCCCGCCAGTTCGAATGAACGAGACATCGCAATCGCAGAACGCGTTACAACCAGGTCGGAAAGATTTGGTACTGTACGTGTGCAGATTTTGGATAGCTTACTCAACGTCGTGAAAACACGTAGCTAGTAAGCGAACTGCATCTGCATACTGTTTGGCACAGAGAAGGAAAACTGTAACCCAACAAAAACCCTGGGGAAAGCAATGACCAACTACGTCAACTAACCCTGCCCAGGAAAGTTGCAGGTCAGAAACCACGACCGCCAATATTCGGCAACGGATACGGCACCTTATTAAAATTAAAAAAAAAAAAAGTTATTTATTTTTCTGGTTGTAAGTCACAGAATTTTTCGGCTTTTCCGAGCTCTTAGTAAATAACGACTGGGACATTGTAAAATTTCATATGATAAGAAAAAGAATGGGTCACCCTCAGTTTTCCGCTGGATAGTTGGAATTTCGAAAGAGGGGTGTCATACCCATCACTCCCTCCTCTCCCACTCGAGTAGGCCTTGCCTTAAAATGACTTGAACTGATAACGGGGGACAAGATGAGCAGGAAACATTGCCGGGTTTGTGAAGTCAGCCAATTGGGGGCCAAAGTAGCACCTGAGAAGGTCCAAAAGCCTTTGAGAATATTACTGTATGTGAGCTAAATTGCTTCACTACCGAAGTACTTTTGGAAAATGCGAATTTTAAATTGATTTTCTTGTACACCCGAATCCGTAGCCAATAATGAACCAGAGGAGGCTAAATCTCCGCAGGATTTTTCCCCCTTCAAATAAGGATGTTTTACTCAAATAATAAAAGTTATTTACTGAGTGCTTAGCGGGGAGATGGATATGCGTCAAGAATACTATGAACCCTGTTTTATAAAAAGAGGATAAGTCATATTTTGACGATTTTCTGATTACTTACGATTCTAATAGCACTTTTCACATAAACTCGACTGGTTACACTGATATTACACAGTTCCGCATGCTTCGACATGTTCCATGCGGAATTGCGTAATATCAGTGTTACCAGTCGGTTCTACGTGAAAAGTGCTACTAAAATCGTTAATAATCAGAAAATCGTCAAAATATGACCTATCCCCTTTTTGTAAAACAAGGTTCACTTGTAGTTGAGAAAAGGATTTTGTTTACCTTATTTTGTTTTATAATCGTATAGTGTTTAATAAGTGAAAAAAACTTTTTCGCTTCCTCTCGTTGAAAATTCTTGAACCGTTGGATGACGGTTTGAATCCGCCATCGGTCAGAAGCCGAGAAAAAAAAGAGAAAAAAAATACACACAACATGTCATCTTAAAAAGTTGGTGCGAACCCTGACGTAGTCAGTTTTGAAATAAGTTGTAACGACCAGTAAGACAATCTTAAGAAAGTCTCTTACTGAGTCTGAATTTGGACTAGTAAAGTCAAGTGTTTTTGAGGTGGAGGGATGAAGGGACGGGATACAAAAGTCGAAGTCGACAAGCAGAAACAAAAAACAAAAGAAGAAGATTTTCGCGTATGACAGTTAAGTCAATCAGCAAAAAATATCGTTCCTGATATTCCCCACAGCCCCATTTTATCAATCTGCTGAATAGATTTCATTTTAGGAGAGCACAGGCGTACATCCCCTCTCTAATGTGTTTTCGATGGGTACATACAATGCGCTTATATATACCTCCTCGGTCATGTAACTTGTCTAGACACGTCTTGATTAGTCTTGATGCGCCTCATGGATCCCAACGCAGTACTCGCGAGCCTTACTGAGTCTTAAGTGTCGAGTCATCGTACAGTGACTTGGTGAATTTTAATTGCTCTCAAAGATCTTATGGATTTCTATTTAGTGTTATCGACGTCATTTTTGTTCCAATACTATGCTCGTTGCAGAGCAGAAAGTGATGGGTCTGACGAGTCTCAAGTGTTCTAAATGGTTTTCATAGAGTCTTCACAGGCCTTGATCGGTCTTGACGAATTCCGGTGCACTTATATAGAGACTTGGAAAATTCTATCAGTTCTAGTGAGTCTTAATACATTACAGTATCTTTTCGAGCATGGGCGTACTGAAGGTTTCCTCATGGAGGGACGTGGAAGGATCTAATTATGTTGGCAAATGACGAACATTTTTAAAATCTAGAAGCAATGGAAGTCAGCTCTTTTGATAACGTGTCAACTGCTGATCTGATTTTGCCATTGAGGGGCGATCGTATCAAAGTATCCAACTGTGGAAGATTTTTGGAAGGGGGCTCCCCCATTAACCTCCATTGGTACGTCCCTGTTACTGGGCGTTCTCACGAGTCTGAACTAGTTTCAATAAATTTACAACAGAGTTGACGGAACCCCGAGTAGAGTTTCACTCAGTCTTAATGAATCTGAATTGTTCCGAACCTAGTCTTAACGTTTCTCAACCCCGAGATGATGACTTTTTAATAACTAATCTGGAGAAACATGTTTTTAAAGTATTTTTCTCGATCACAGTACCCCATGTCTATTTAAATCAGGTATCAGGTACGCGTCTATTAGTGGGTTAGGAAGGCAGACTGAGCTCGTGGTCAGTTTTCCTGTGGATTCTTCAAAAATCAAATCAAAAATTTAATTATTATTGTCTGAGTATCCCCGTAAATTTCATAACCCCCTCAACTTTTCGCTGACCATACCTAATTTTGTATCACCTGCACGGTTTCGGATTTAGAAAATTGATTGATACAGCTGAATTTGAGATTATGGAAATATTCGACTGAAAATTAGCTACAGTGCCGTAAAATATTTTTATATTATGCATGTAAATGCATATTTATTGCAAATTATCAGGTGCATATATATATTTGCACGAGTGCAATCGATTTCGCATTTTATTCGATTTCGGAGCGAAATTTTACGCCCAACGGTATAATAAATTATTATCGAGTACGAAGATATATTATAGATTGTGGAAACGAAATAAGATATGCTTTTGCATTATAAATATTTAACAGTGGTATGTGGTATATCGTCGATGGTGCGTAGTGTAGATTAGTTTTCTCTCGCTCTTAATTCTCTGCTGTGTTAAGGAGAAATCTGCTTTACAGTTATTGCCGGTTAGCAGTTTCGAAATTGTTTTGTCGAGGGAATTAACTGGTTGGCAAGTGCTGGTGTGGGGGAGATAGAGGGGCTGTTGCCTTTTCCGAAGAGAAACATGAATATTGAAAACTCATCAGAATTTGGCCGTCAAACCGAGTCAAAAAATCCTGCTAGAATCATAAAGTGTTTCAAGGAAACTTAAATAAGTATGACAGTGCCTTAAAAGTCGTAAACTGGTTTTAAAGAGTTATGTAGAGTTAAAGTCAAGTTTGGAGAACTCTTTGAAAGTTTCAAACACGTTCTTAAAAATCTTAAACGCGTTTGAAAACTCTTGAACAGTCTTAAGAAGCCTCGGTCTGTCGTAATCAAGCCTCGAAGAGTCATAATTAAATCTGGAAGACTCCCAAGGAAATGAGTTTTCAGCAAGTAGGAAAGAGTCGCAGAGCCTTGTGTGAGTCTTGAACAGTTTCAGTGAATTTTGAAACGTATTCGAGAAACCGTAGCGGGGGTTTATTTGTCTTAAATCAGTATGAATGAATCGTTGTTAGTCTTGATCAAGCGTTGAAAAGCGCTAGTCAAGTCTTAAAAAGTGGTAAAAAATCTGTGAAACGGATCTGGATCAAAATTCTAGTGTCTCGAACAAATGTACTTTTAGTTGTACGGAGTCTGAGATTTTGAGCCTGAAAAAGCTCCACGAGTACTAAAAAGTCTTTACCATGTCTGGGAGAGCCATAATCTGAAGAAGTCATAAAGAGTCGCAGTGTTGTTTTGAACAGACCTGGCTAGTCTTCTACGAGTTTGGTAAAAACCTTAAAGAGTGTTTTAAACAAGTCAGGAGGAGTTTTATAGATTTATAAACGAACACTGAAGAATTTTAACTTGTTTTATAAAGTCTGCAGCCCTCGTTCTTCGATGGAAAGAATAGTATGGTATTGTGTTGAGCTTGGAGAATCTTCCAAAAATTTTCGTCCAGACGATAAACTATTGAGCTAAAAAAAATTGGCAGCATACTTCAGTAATGCAAATGAAAGAAAAATAGTCAACATAACAAACTGTTTAGAACTGCAAGTATTTTCCCGTATCTAATCAGTCATTTACTACAGTGAGGTCAAAAATATGAAGTATTTGGAAGGGAGAGGGGGCTGAAAACTGTAAAATGTTGCACATGTTGAATTGTCCCTCGTAGAATTGCTTCTTGGGTTCGTCCCTAACAGTTGGCCAAGTTTAGCTGAGTTGGTTGCTCGATTTGATGAAAGTTGATGAACGTTCGTTGACAACATTTGTGCAGTATCCAGTCATCTGTTCTCAGACTGGCGGACAGATAGACAGAAACAGATTACAAACAGCTACGGTTTGGAAGGGATCGGGGGGAGGGGCTGAAAACTGTAAAATCGTACACATTCTGAATTGTCCCTCCTAAAATTGCTTCCTGGGTCCGCCCGTAACAGTTGGCCAAGTTTAGCTAAGTCGGTTGCTCGCTTTGATGAAAGTTGACGAACGTTCGTTGACAACATTTGTGCAGTATTCAGTCATCTGTTCTCAGACTGGCGGACAGATAGACAGAGACAGATTACAAACAGCCATGGTTAGACCAAGGATCAGCATAAACTGCGTGAAAGAGAAGGCGGGAGGGGGAGGACTTCGATCACCTCAAATAATTATTGTCAATTATAATAAAGTAAACAACACCTATATTGATAGAGATGGCCTGAACGCGTTTCAGACTCTTTCATTCAGTTCCGCCGCTACGATATCGCGCTGTAGGGAAACCATACATCAATTTGGCTAAGTACAAGACAAGGCATAAAAAACCCAAATGGTTGCAACCAGCCCATCTTTATGATCGTAATTAGGAGTAATAAATCTAGAACTAATGATACATGCAGCGGCGTGAAATTGATTCGTACTCTCGAATTGGTTGTTCTATAATCCCATAATTGACCAGAGGGGCACATCGAGATGCTCACTTCCGATTACTAATTTTCTCGCCAATGGCTCGTACATAAATTAATATTATTTATTTCCATTGGGACACGTAGAGTTTGAAGCTGCTCGCACGACCTAAGCCCATTAGAATGGAAGATGTTGCCTTCCGAGAAGCTTCTCGAAGTTGATTTGCGAGTGGGAATAGTACACAATATTCTAGCTTAATAATTATCAGGTCGAATGGTGGAAATGATAACGTTCGCCTCCTAACCCGCGGCGTTGAAATTCTCTAGTGGGTACAAAATGTATCGATTTTTCGAACGTGTACACAGAATTGATACCATAAAAATATAGTAGCTAACTTTTTACTCTGCACTGACAGTCGAGTTCGGGGGACGTAAGAAAACAAACTGATGCGTGACTTTTGAAACAGGTTTCAACTGCAGCCGCAGATCGACAGAGAATTCCGTGAGGGCATTGCCTACCAAAATTTGCACGAGTCTATTATTATAATATAGAGGTGACATTCTAGCATAGTTCATCTCACAAAACTCGCGTGTAGCAAATCGTCAAAGTAATATCTTATTCATAAAGAGCATACACAGGTCGTTTCAGAAGTAAAGTCACACTTTCTATAAAACGGCGGGAAAGTGGTAACACTGAGTCAATTGAGAATGAAAGTGTTTTTTAGGCTTCTGTGAACAGAGTGCACAACATGCTTTGTGCGGAAATTCATCGTAGATTGTCAGCAGTATAGTGCAGTCATAATTTCATGACGGCTGCCACATCTACCACATCTGCAAATAGATTGAACGCTTTAACAAAGGAGGAGTAGACACACAAAATGAAGAGCGAAATGGCCGTCCATCAGATGTTCTCACTGACGACGCTGTTGCGTGTGCGCGCACTCTGTTACAAGAAAACTGGTGATCCACTATTTCTGACTTGCATCACAAGATGACCACATAGTATCTCGGCTCCGATCTGCTATCAAGAACAATCGCCCTGGATTTTTGCAGGGGCAAGTGTGGTTTCATGACAAAGCCCCGGCTCATAGATCCCGACTTGTTCAATTCCTCCTCAAGAAAAGCAATTTTTTCCGCATCCCCTTACTCACCAGATTTGTCCGCTTCAGATTTCCATTGTTTCTGGGGTTGTGAAACGCGACTGTATGTGTGAACTGTGCAATGCGTTCAAAGCAATTTACCAAAAATTGGACGGCGCATGGTACTCTTCTGGAATAGAAAAACTTGTGTACCGATTCAACAAGTGTTTGGGTCGTGGGGCGGATTATGTAGGAAAATAGTAGATTTCCTCACGAATAAACTCCGTTTTGTCCGAAGTGTTTTGATTTGGTTTTGAGTCTTTTACAGACAGTATGACCTTACTTCTGAAACGACTCTTGTAGGGTACAGAATACGGGTGTAAGTCTTGATACGCCTCTCGTTCTAGATGATGAAAATCTGACCTATAACTCCATCTCCTTCAAACTCCGCAGTATAGGATTATAGGATACAAAATAAGGGTGTAAGTTGTGCGCCCCTTAGATTATAGAAATCTAACCTATAACTCCATCTCCGAATGCCCTAGATTAGAGGCTACGGCCTGCAGAGACTCTGGCAATAGAATTCTTGAACTTATGTCTAGGATGCTCTGCTGATTCCTTCTCCAGGGTGTCTACCTGGCCAATAAGTCCAACTAGAGTCTAATATTTGAAAAATGGACCAATAAGTCCAATAAAAATTGAAAAATGAGGGAAAATGCATTATTATTCTAGAAAGGGCTAATTCTTGGAACTAGAAATCCCGACCTAACAATTTTGGACTTTTCTTTTCTGTGTCTGCGAAGTGCTCAAGCATACTCCGCGTGGTCTCTTCTTTTTGTGGTCGTGGTAAAACATAAAAAATCCGAAAAGAGTCCAATGAAAGTCCAATATTTTCAGTGTTTCAAATTTGTTGGACACCCTGTTCTCGAATGTTTTTTGAAATTGGGTGAAACTCGAAGTACTTCGGATATTAATTTCTCCGTATGCAAACGACTTGATCTTCGCCGGCGCCGTTATCCTTTCCACTTTTGTCGGAGAAACAAGTTGTCAGATGACTGTAGCGACGCAAGGAGGGGAAGGCGATTGGAAGTAAGCCTTAGTGTATTAGTTTCAGCAAACTGTGCTGATCAGGAGCCCGGAAATCAGCTGCTAGCGGACGTAGGAAGCCGTCAGCGCTTTCAAGGCCTCGTAGTTGGTCGCTGAAACGGATTGTGGTGACAAGGAGATTAGAAGATGGCACACGCGCTCTAAATACGTCAATGTAAACGACAGTGATTCTTCCAGATAAAACTGCATGTACTGTCTCGAAGAGCTGAACAAAACTTTATTTCATTTTCGCTCGTACGCTGTCCTGTGCTAAGCGACAGCTGAGCCCAGTGTCCAGCAGAATGAATTATCAAGCACAACTAAACCGGCTGTGCGGTGACATTAACTCGTATATCCATCTGCTCGTTATGTTGGGTCGGTTTCCGGATGTAATGTGTCCGCACTTTAACGGCCTTTCGCAGAGCTATCGCCGAGACTGCGAAGCTTATTTTCTTCTTCAATTATATTCTATCTTTACCTACTGGAACGGTGACCCAATCATGTTGAAGATAGCTGAATGCGAAAGAAGGTCTGTAAGTGAGCGCATTTGTGCTCGAGACTATCGAATGGGGTGAATTTGGCAGATACAGCCCGAATCTGCCTATTGACAAGCTTCGTACGTGAGCGTTCGTGTCCAAGATGTACTAAAGAACGAACTGGGAAGCCAACTAGCTCGATCTGCCCACTCGTTTTTATCTTATATCTTGATGAACATGCTTTTTTCCCCAAGATGTGCTAAAAAGGTAACCGATAGGAGTGCCATGTCCACGAGTTCCAAAGAAGGAATTGAAAAGATAAGTAGTTCGATCAATCAACTAACAAGCTTTGTGTGGGAGTATTCATGTGCATGATGTACCAAAGAAGTTAGACGGATAGAGCTCGAGTCTGTGGACTGTGAGTATTGTATGGGAGCTTCATGTCCAGGGTGTACCAAAGAAGGAACTGAAAAAGTAAATAGCTCGATAAGTCAACCAACAAACGTCTTGTGGAAGTATTCATGTTCAAAATGTACCAAAGGAATTAGGCGGATGGAGCTTAAGTTTGACGACTGACGAGTCTTGTATGGGAGCTGCATGCCCAGGATGTACCAAACAAGGAACTGGGAACGTGAATAACTCTGATCGTCTGACTGCAGAGTTTTGTGTAGGAGCACTCATGTCCAAGATATACTAAAGGAGTTACACAGATAGAGCTCGAATTTGCCCACTAACAAGTTTTCTGGAAGCACTCATGCCCGAGAATGTGCCAAAACGGGGATTTTAAAGCGGAATAGCGCAAGTCGGCCGACAACAAGTTTTATGCCTTAGTGAGCATTTATACGCGCGATGTATCGAAAGAGTTACCGGGCTGATAGAATTCGAGTCTGACAAGTGGCAAGTTTGGTATCCAAATTCATATCAAAATATGCCACCCAATCAGAACCTTCTCAAGTATGTAAAATCTCACGAGGGAGCGGGGAGCTTTACAGTGTATTAATGACTGATGAATGTCGATATTGTCCAGCCCTTGCAATAGGGTAGATTAAAATATGTTTTTTACTTTCTAATTCGAAAATGTCTGGCGCGGAAAAGTTAATTATTACTTTTTGGAAATTATAGATTTTTCATTTTGTTGAAGTTTAATATAAGATTTCCCATGAAGTCAGTTTGCAATTTTGCATTTGAAAGACCAAAAAATTGAGTTTGGTTAGAAAAGTTTCAAATTCACACAAATGAATTGGGTAGAACCAAAAGGGGTTAAGTCCACTTTTGTCGTTTTTACTTTTTTCACAGATTATGGGGTATTGAAGTATCGCGGATCTGCTCGTGTGGTCGAAATTTCGTGAAACAGCTGGGAAAGTGCTTTTTGGCAACATCGCTTTCTGTGAATGTTTTTAAATAAAATTTTTTTAATAAATGGATTTTTTCCAGAAATTGTCTGAAAATGGTGTATTTTATTGTAAAAAATAGAAATAAATCAAAAATTCCGGCCCATTCCGCTCTTTTTGTATTTTTATACCTAAAAAGTGCTATTTTCAAAAACGAAATCGCAATTTTTCAATAAAGCTTCAGAACTTTTTTCTTACAAGCAGGGATTTTGCTCGATTGGAATGGGACTAAGACTAAAGTGACCCCTTTATGTCTGGCTACAATAGGGGAGGGGGCAATTTCAAGCCGTAAAACTGCGAAGAAAATCATTCTGAACCGAAAGGGGAAATCATTCTGAACCGAAAGGGGTTAAGTCCAAAAACTTTGAGCCCTTCCCCAGCTCCGGCCCATAAAAATTTTATTCGACGGAACCGGGCTAAAAGTTGCCCATTGTGACCCTCTACCACCACCCTGAAGGACGTATTCCACGATTTTCAAATTTTCGAATAAAATAGTTTTTTTTCGCTACCTGAAAAGTGCGATTTTTGGACTTAACCCCTTTTTGTTCTAACCGATTCAAATTCAATTGCACGACGGGAAGTGGAAATGAATTTTTCATACAATGTAGAAAAGGTATCCAAAAAAGAAACCAAAACTAGATATAACAGTTGTTGGAGGGAAAACCCTCGGTGTGTGGAGACTGTACAAGTTATTACTTCGAGTATTTGAGGTAAGTGATCTCTAGTAAGTACCGAGCTCAGAGTTTATCAATATTATTATCCTACGTTCAAAGCTTGTGAAATTCTGCTGTTGACAACACACTGAGCCTAAATCCGAACGTATTTCTGAATCCAAGTTTTGTATTGATTTTGAATTTGTTCTCAAAATTTTGATGAACTTATTTTTTTTTACTCTAGAAATGATTTTTATCTTACTCATCGAATAAGAAAGCCGCGTTCCGAAATTAGATTTTCGTGATCATTTCTAATCGGACCTCGTAAATTTGATGAAAATCTTTTTACCCCCGGGAAATTGTCTTTTGAAGATCGAAAAGGCCGAAATTCAGATCTTATTTATCAAAGGAATGAGCGAATTGTACGGAATTCAAATTTTTACGCTGACTTCAAATGTGGCTTGAAAAACTAAATAACTACTTTCTTATCTGAATTTCGACATTTTTGGTCTTCAAGAGGTCATCTCCAGGATGGGGGAAAAAAACTTTCATCCATTTGATAAAGTGAAATTCAAAATGAGCATAAAAATCCAATTCGGACACATAATTAATTTCCTTCTCGATACATGTGAATATTAAATTTTGACCTTTTTGATCAGTAAACGATGATTTTTCAGGGTGAAGTAGCTTCTATACAAATTTCGTTAGATTCAGAATTAGCACAAATATTTGATTTAAAAACACTAATTTTTTTTAAATCTCCGATGTTTGAAGTTCAGATTTTGACTTCTCAGAAGAACATCGACAGGAAAAGGGATCATTTATCGTTGTCGATAATGTTAATGCTGAATTTCGAAGAAAACTCGTACGTTTAATAGCACTGGCGAAGCGATCGAGAGAAGGTGGGTCTCCTTCAATCAAATTGACCAGTGGATCTGGGAAAATATTGTTCTGGTTAGAAACTCCGACCTCGAAAGCTCGAGAAATACCTATTTATGTTTGATTTTACTCCTTAGATCACCGGAAAAACCTCAGACATTTTGTTTCACTTCTTCAGAAATTTGTCTGCCTTTCTCTGCCAATGCGATTTGCTTCGCTATGCTCCTGTTTATCTGTCGGTCATATTTAAAATCTAGTGAACCGTGAGTCTCGAATCCTATCGAATCGTACGTCAGTCGAACCATTAATTTTAACTAGTGCGCTTTGTAGCGAGGAATGCTAGATACTGACAAACGATTGGCTCAGTATCAGGTTGTAATCCCTTAAATACTTGTGCGTTTCCAGTCATATGGTAGTCCAGAGTCAGTACTCATATCCAACGTCAAAGCTGTACTATTGCAGCTTTCGCAGTATCCGGTCGCATGGCAGTACAAAGCTAGCACTCACACCCTGCACTAAGACTGTACTTTCGCCGTACCCTGTCCTGTGTTAGGTTCTGGTTCAATAACAAGGAATGGTGTGGGTAAAACTCGAGTTTACCAACTGATTAGTATTTGTTTCTTAACCTTTTTTCGTTCTCATTTCGTTCTCAGCTTTCTTGGCGCTTAAGCTTGGGTTACACACTCTCCGGTGGGCTTTAATGTACTCCACTCTGTATCGCCGCGAATTCGAGCCGGCAATTCTTGTCATGTATTTGTATCGCGAACCTTGATAGTAGTGGTTGTGAAATTATGTAGAGCCAAGGTCTCGAATAACTTGCACCAGCGAAGTGAGATACATCAATCGAACTCGATTCTTTGGTATGTCACGCGTATCTAAAGGCGGACCGAAAAGTTTCTGTTCCATAAAATCGGCTCGGACGAACTGATTATTGGGTCGACGTCATAGGTTCCCATTTCTGTAAATTGGAGTTGGCGTCGTGTATTCGGTTTTAATGAAGTACCAGCAGGCTGGTTGTGCTGGAACCGTAATGTCGTAAAACTGGAGTTTTTCTTTCGTATGTCGACGAACAGCTAATCTCGGCTATTATATTTCCACGCAGTCGAGTTTTCTTTTGACGGATTTTTTTTTTTTTTAAACAGAATCCATACCACAGTTTATGGGTGCGGGTGCTGCTCCAAAGAATTCGCAACTCGAACGCGAACTAGGCGGTTGGTGGAGGTGGACCACCAAATCGTTTCTCAGCAGTTGGCTTTTGCAAAACTTTCTGGAGAATATCGGTTGACACAGCGTTCTTGTTTGCTCTGCCTGGCCCACGAATATGAACGTCTGATTCGGACATTCGAAATGTATTTGTCTCCGTTGTCAATTCGACTGCTACAACGCGAAATTATTATATTTTTTCTGTATTTATTGGTGTCGTCTTCGTGTCCTCGCGCATAGCTCGGCTTCGCGCTACTTTTATTCGGCCGGACCGCGAATTACGTCAGTGGTGCCCAAAAGCAGGACCGATCGAGTTTTCTGTCTCGAATACGAGCAGTAGATTTTTCAAACACCAAACGAGCCCAAATTACCGGAAATATTTACTTTAATGGCGATGACGACGACGTTTTTCGGACGAAATCATTCCGGTATCGCGCATCGCCGAAACCTGTTTTAAAATCGATTAATAAAACGTTTTTTTCCTTATTTTGTTTCAGGTAAGTTTCGCTTTTTTCCTTTTTTCTTTCTTCTTATCGAAGAAATTAGCGAATGAAATGTTTCGACGGTGCGTGTGTTAATTGGACAACAAGCTCGCCGGCTATTGGAATGGTCGGAATGGAAGCAAAGCCGGCGAGTCGAAGTGAAGTGAGCAAATTATAATATTACAGTATTTTAATGGGTAGCTGCTGTCTGCGACCTGCGAGCTGCGACCCGCGACCCAGGGGCGTTGTACTTGCCTGAGGAACGGCGATTTCGTATCGTAGATTTTAAATAGTTCGCGGTTCAGAGAGCTCGTCGATGATAGAGTCGCCGCCGAAAAACGGGCATTCGCAGACCAAAAAAAAAAAAAAAAAAAAAAGGAAAGATCAGCGTGCTCGAATCGTTGACGGCGTGTGACAAAAACGAAAAAGTACCTGAAATCTCGCATCATCGAGTACTCGAGCGTATCATTTGAAAGATGAGGTCACCCATACGGCTCAACTCAGGTGATCTGTGCCGCCTTGGACCATATCAGGCCCGGGTACTAGAATCCTATGGAAGAAGATTCCACAGTGTTCACCCTTGAAAAGTGGAGAAGAAAAAAACTCATTTAAGAGCGAAGCGAGGAAAATCCTTTCAATTTTTGGGATAGTTTTTACAAGAAATTATATTCTGGACGATTTTGGGGGATTATCTCCGAAATCCTCTTCTTTAAACCGACTATGATCCGTAACGGATGTCAAAAATTTGTATGAGCAGCAAATGGAATTTCAGGATTTGAGAAGGAAATATCGAAACCAGACACCCGCCCCCGGTTACTTCTAATTGCAAGAGAAAAAACATCGTTGTAGCGCTGATTTTTCTCATACTGCATTTGGAGAGCTCTTTTCCGAAGTAGCCTAAGTCAGTTTTTGTTAGAAGTGAGTTTGATGCGCCATCTTGTGGTACAAAATACAAGCTAGAGAAGGTAAGAGTTTCTCTGCATTCCTATCTCCTTTCATTCCAGTGTTTCCAGCGATTAAAAAAGTAACTGGTTGGTTTCCAAAGTGGCCTAAGTCAGAAGTCTTTTGAACGGACATGATGCCGAAATATGTGATATTGACTTTTGATTACTGCTGTATTGATGCCAGAAAGTTTCACTTCTGAGTGAATGCAATAAAAAGGAAATTAATTTTTTCAACAGTGAGAAGGGTGACAAAAAAAAGGAAGTAGATTTCGACAATGTGCACATAGTGCGACTTGTTATGATGAAAATCACACGTTATATTAGCTAGAAACCTACATCTTGCCGTTATCGTACCCATTTTACTCGCCGTTAATGCGAGGATGAAACCTGAGGTTGAAATTTCTATTTCAATTTGATTTATTCTGTTTAAAGATACAAAAAAGTGTACACAATACATAAAATGAAATAATTGAGGACCTGGCTTCCAAAAGGCGCTTAGTCCAAAAAATCGAAATTCGAGTTTTTAGCGCAATCTGGTGGAGGAAGTCAAAAGGCACCTTTCAGAGTCGGCTTCACGACTTAGAGCCAGCTATAAACTTTTCTTTTGTTCTTTTTTTATAATACTGACTTACTTGTTTTTTTTCAAATTTTATGAATACATACAAGACTCTTACGACTGTAAGTCATATTTGTTTTTCCTGTTGGGGGGGGGGGGGTACAAGGATATCTGAAGGGTGGCGGGAGGGGGGAATTGTTCACGTGTGCCTTGTTCACCGGAATGGTCGTCTCTAAGCTGTATCTCTCGATTTCCGGCAGTTTCTAGGCCAAGATGTACGAATTTTGACCCTTCACAAGTATGGCATGGTCGGCCAAAACGAGCCAAACCACGACTTCCCTCACTTTGCATTCCCGTATGTTCCCACGCCAACCTTCATACTTGGGTGGTATTAGCATTGACCCCTCCTCTTTTCATCCACGCAATTGAATCAATGTTACCACTTATGGTTCGGGAGTCAGAATGTTTTTTCCGATTTCCCAACATTTCGTTTTTTGGACTAGGCGCGTTTCGGAAGTCAGGTCCTCAATTGTAAATAAAACAGAATTTTTCGTTAGTAAAATTTAGATTCAGAGGTCCGAATGCGAAATCAAATAATGTAGTACAATAAAATTCGGAATTCGGGACCAAAACATCTAACTTTGATTGGTTGTTTCCTCGATTTTCTACATCCAGTCAGTATTAACCATCAGTAGCCTTTCGACTTACTGTGGGACGAATGATGAAAAAAGTTCAACTTTTCGCTATAACTTTGTACTTTGCTTGCCGCGAGCTCTATTTCAGTGTACGAGAAGAGACATTTTTTTAATCGAAAATAAAAAATTGAGGAATCTACGAAGTGAATGTTGATTTTGGGGGCCCAAGTTGAGGTTCCCATTGAAAATTTGATGTTGTGATCCAGATAAGCGATTAAAACCTCAGTTTAGTTTTTTTCGTTCGCTTTTCTGGGTCGGTGCAATTTTAATTCGAACACGTGATGACCGGGGAGTATATTCAACTTTTTCATAAATTTGTACTTCAGTTGATATTCTGTTTCCGAAAATATGTTCGCAATCGACTTCAAATTTCAAAAGGGAAAATAATCGTGCCGTTTAGATTTTGAACCTTCGGATCATAAATCTGATGAGATATTTGAACTGAATGGCTCAAGTGTCAGATTTTGACAATTTTATTGTCCACGTCAAGTCGGCTTTATGCCTTCTTTTAAAAATAAAAATTTTAATTTTGGAAGCTGAGATGAGGGCAGGATGAAGAATCTACGGCATTTTTTGAAATCCTCAACGACTCAGAAAGTTTTATTTCGTATGTTGTTTCAAGCCAAGTAATTTGAAAGACAAAATTTTCATTTTAAGAGCTAAATCGGAGATGGATCAAACATCTCTATCTAATAGAATATTTGCACTCAGCAAGAAAAAATAATGATGATCGCTGGTTTATTTTATTTTTCATTAGAAAGTTCAGTGTTGGTGTACCCCAGCTCCCTTTTAAGGGAAAGGATTTCACTGTTTCAAAATATTGCTTGGTTCCTATCTCAGCTGTTATACAAACGAAGTTCTTTTTCGTGGTAACTGTAACAAGAGTGGAATAGAGTTCATCTCCAATTGTTCTGGAATGTCATTTGTACCCCTCGGATTCTAAGTGGACCCCTCTTCTGATTAGAATTGGGGTTGCGCAGACTAGGTTAGTAATCAGATTTTTGATCTGCCCACCTAATTAAAATTAAGGTTCCAACTAGAGGGTTAATCACTAGACTTTTGATCCGCTCCCTAATGAGACTTGGGGTTCCAACTGAAGGGTTAGTAATTAGATTTTTGATCTGTCCCCTCCGACCGCTCTAAAGTGGCCTAAGTCAGGAAGATTCCAACTTTGATGACTTTTAGCCCACGAAATTCAACTTTTTAACGAGTATTTTCATGAATTCGTTAGACATATCTCTCGAAAACATTCTCCGTTTTCGCCAAATAAAACGCGGCTCTGGATGGGAAGGAAAACAGTTTTCATTGTATTTTGAAAAGTCATTTCTTTTGACTTTAGCCATTTTGGAAAAGAGTTTATTCAGAAATCTCGTGTCGTCTTCTTTGGGGGAAGAAAAATCGGCCTGAGGAGATGCTGGAGCTTGGAGCTAAAAGCTAGAATTCCATAGGATTCAGTCTTCTATGAGAGAATGAAAAATGATTTAGAAATTATATTGATGAAAGCTAATAATAGGCTCTGCACTCTCCTGCCTCCCCCAGAGAGGTTCTGAGAACCTACACCCGATCTGATGTACCTCAGTGAGATACCTAAAAATTCATGCGATACGGAGAACCGAAGAACTGTAACCTTATGTTCCCAGTTTTGATAATAAACGATTATTAAAAATTAGAAAACTTGAGAGAAGCACGTACCCCTTGAGCCAGAAGCTCCGTAAGTTCTCTCGTTCTTCCTAAGGCATGAAAAGACGATCGCAAACAGCTGATGAGAATAAATACACATGTGATAACTCTGAACAGTGTCGTATAAGACTAATGAGTCTTTAGGTTCCCCTTAACGTGATTTAATGAGTTTTAACAGAATCGTAACAACTTTTTATCGGTTGTAACGAGCATCAGCAGTCAAGTGTTTCACGAGCTTTAATGAGTCTTGAAAGGTGTTCACAGTATCTTTGTAAATTGAATGGAGTCTTGGTGATTCTTAACGAGTCGGACTAGTCTCAACAAATCCTAATGAGTATAATGAGTTCACTCGTCAGCAAGTCTCAATGGAGTCTCATGGTCGAAATGCGGCCTTATTGAGTGTAGCGAGTTTCAGGAATCTCAGCATATTAAGTCTAACAATTATTAACGAGTTTTAATTGGATCCTAACAAATTTTAGTGCGTCCTCACGCGGTTCTAACAAGTTTCAACGAAGTATACCAATGATCCTAACAAGTTTTAAAGATTCCTAACATGTAAGTAATCTTTACCGTGTCCTTACGAGTATCGAGTACTCTTCATATCTTCATCAGTCTAAATCAGTATCAGATGAGTCTTGAAGAAAGAAAAAAGCTTTCTAGTTATTCATTCTCGAAAGAGATCAGTTTCTTTTTCAATTCTAATTTAAAATAAATAAATACAGTTTAGACTGGATGCTAGGAACTGAACTCAAATTGAACATATTCGTGGAAAATACGCGTGGTATGCCACACCCGATGAGTCTAACTGTAAAATCCTGGAAGCAAATTTCCGGACATGGGTGCGACCAATTTTAATAACTGATTGCCACTCCTTTTCGCCACTAATAATCCCGTTACCTGTACTCGAATTGATGTTTTATAATCGATAACCCTGATTTCCTTCTCTGATACGATTATGACGCTTGCAAATTTCCGCTATCTCTCATTTTTAGGACCTGTACGATTTAGGAGGTATAGTTTCCACCCACTATGTGGTACGAAAACTAAACTATTATTGGCAAATGGTAATGCGAATTCAACTTCAGGTCAATATGTCTTCTGACTGGAAATGAAATTTATAAAAAGTCTTTGGAACGGCGATTTATCGGGACTCAGCAAGGCTGCATGAAAGGTGGGATATGCAGTCGCGTACATAGGGCAGTTGAAGAAGACGATTATACGAACTCAATGCAAAATCGATACCCAAAAAGATGACCCGAGTCGCTATGTACGGCAGAGTTGACGACCTGGCGTGGGTAATCAATTTAACGAAAGATTGCCAAAAACAGAAACGGAAACGAATTATTGTTGTCGAGTTTTTGCTTTGCAGCTAGCACAGTGAATTTACGACAGGAAAGATCTGCACGTGATGATGCGGTTTGACGATGTCCCAAGTACATAGCTCCCACTTTTAGATTGTTGCGAGCCATTTTAGGTCGGGGTTCAGAGAAAGGAGTCTGTATCCGCGTATGACCCGAGCATTGTGGTTACGAGAGACCGGCGAATTGTAATAAATGATTGGAAGGTCATCACATCGGCCACGAAGTATTTACTGGCGTTGAAGTGCTGAGAGAGGAGAATACGAACTGTCGAATATCTGGAACGATTGTATATTTACAACAGAATTCGTTTGCGGATTCTGATTCCGAGAATCGATCAGAGTTTGTAGTTTAGGGATGAACGGATAGATGAAGGGCGAATGCTATGCACAGGGACTGTTGCTGGCAGCATTACTTTGCACTTTTTGAACAAAAGGATTCCTCTAGGAGAAGGGTTCAGATGGTCTTTGTGTTAGAACGAGTGTGGTAGTTCAAATGTGCCACAAAAGGTGTCTCCGGGTAAAATGGAAATATTTTTGTATTCACTAGTATCAGTCACATGATATAGAGGGTTGCATCCACAGCAGCGTTCATGTTGGATGTTATCTTAATTCGAACCCCTGTTTCCACACGAGGCTCCATGAGGCTGAAGTGGGCAAAATTGTTCATTAGAAAACACTAGTTTCAATCGCATCGACAGAAAAGTTCCTTGGGCTGCTGCGCTAGTTCTTGGGGTAAAATTTCGCAAAATACATTTTAAAACTGAGTAATTTTGTCGATAGAATCTATGGCTTTCGGAGAGGGGGTCAAAGAAACCCTGGAATTGGAATATACAATCGGCAATGTCCTCACCAATTTTTCCGACTAGCTACAAGAATTAGCCGAGTGCAAACCTGCAAATGTTTAGAACAAATTTGAGGTAGAGGAGGTTTTATCACTCTCCTCGTTGCTGCGGCCTTGGAGGCGCCGTTTTTGGGTTTGAAGAGGGCTATCAGTGTCTTACACTCTATAGCACGTCGTCTCAAAAGAAATCATTCAGGTCATAACTAAATTGTATAAGAAATCCGAAGCATAGGTAAAACTAGACAAAAAAGATCATATTTAGCGGGGTGTACAACGAGGAGACCCTCTCTCCCCAAACACTTTCACCGCTTATCCTAGAGACTTTCGAAAATTAGATTGTGACAGGTTAGGACTAAAAATAGAAGAGGGAGATGCTGACCAATCTTCGATTTGCAGGCGATATTGTACTAACAGGCAAAAATTACAAAAGCGATGACTAATATGGGAACTGAACTGAAAAACGAGAGTGGTAGAGACGGTCTTAGCGTGCACTCTTTGAAAACAAAAATAGTGACTAACGAGGAAGGGGTAGAATTTATTAAATTAGAGGAACGAACCGTCAAAAATGTTTATCGTTTGATGGGGAGATCTGAAAAGATATAAGTGAAACAATAGCAAACTCTTGTCGTGCTTTTTAGGCTGAGAAGTCGATTCTAAAAAGTTGAATGAAACTTAGTACAAAAGTCAAAATGTTAGAAACGTGCGTTTGTCGGTGTTCGCTATGGATGTGCGAGGCATAGTATCAAACAAAAACGCAAGATTCCAAGCTAAACTTAAAAAAAAAAAAAAAATCCCATGCTCAGAAATATACTAAACATGAGACTGAAAGACAAGATCAGCATTGGAAAAGAAGAAACTCAAATTAGAGAAATAGGTTACACAATGAAAAAACTCAAATTTAAATATGCAGGACACATGGCTGTGGGAGATAAGAACAAATGGAACCTGACCGTAGTGCAGTGAGTCCCACTCCGACAGTAAAAGAAACAGAGGAGGCCTCCTCATGAGGTCAATTAATGAACTGTTAAATTACGTTGGTCGTCAGTGGACTAGTGATGCTCCCAATAGGAAATTTTGGCGGAACACAACAGGTGTTCAGAGACGGACTTAGGGTATTTTGCGCTTGAGGCTAATGAAAAATTTGCGCCGCGCTTAAAAATTTTTTGCTCGCTTCGCAAGCAATGAATCCGACGTCCCTATTATAACTAGTTCAGCAGAAGCCAGTTACCAAAAAAAAAAAATTGAAATTTTTGTAATCTAAATGAATGTATGGGGTTCATCAGCAGCTTTGTTAATTACATGGATGGATCGCAACTAAATAAATTATTTCATCGAATAGTGAATTTTTCCTTTAATTTTTTTTTCTTTTTCCTCATTTTTTCTTTTCCTCTTTTTTTTTCCCCAAAAAATTTTGCGCCGAGGCTGCAGCCTTATCAGCCTTTTGGGAAATACGGCTCTGCAGGTGTTTATGTCCACAGATAGGTGGGGCAGACAATGGCTCACCTATTGAAGAACTAGAGGTAGAATAAGAATAGTAAATAATTTCAATTTGTCTATCCAAGGCTGTCGTAAATGAAAATTCAGTCCTAAAAACTTCCGTCATGTCACCACTAAAGATAGCTTTTACTGGTACACTGTTTTCGAGGTTGCAGCCTCTCTGTGGCATTGCAGGGGTAGGGTTTACATTGAAAATGATATGAAAAACAAATTTCGTGGCCTGAAAAACCCTTATTTAGACACTACTAAAAAAGTTGTTGCTCATCAGCAATATTTTAGGTTATAGGCCCCGCGATGCCGCAGGAGTTGGGGTTACTCTCAAAGTAGTATTGATAATGAATTCTTTGGTCCAGAAAACCTTCTATATGATATAATGGTTGCTAATTTATGCATTAGGATTTCAAACTTACTGAGTGACAGCCTTCTGTGGTACCTTGAAGGTAGTTATGACAGGCAAAGTTACATCAAACTGGAATCCGGCGTACTTGAAAACCCCCGCCATGGCATATTTTATTTACCCAATAGGTTTATATTATTTGTAATTTATCAATAAAATACATATTTTTGGCACCGAAAGATACTTTTTGTTAGGGCTAGGAAAGGGGGTCACCGCGACGCCATTCTATGGCAATAGGCTGGGTAGCCACTTTCTGGAAAACTGGAAAAGTCAAGGAATCTTGTCACGTCTTGGAAAAGTCAGGAGAAGGTCAGGAAATTGCTATAATTTTGATCAAAATCAGGAAACTTTTTGAGAATAATGAGAACTAAAGCATATATATGTATATATGTATACTGTCAATGAATATCAAATTTGATATCAAATAGTAAGTATTCTCAGAGCAGTGTGCAATACCACCTGAAAAAATCTGTGGGAAAATTCGGAAAATTGGTCTGAAAACTGGGAATAGTCAGAGAAAATTATTCGTAAAAAAAGTCGCTACCTTGAATGCAGTAGTATTATGGACGATAAGATGTAGTGTCTCCTATATAAAATTTTATGGGGAACATTTTACATTGAGCTAGTTTTGAGAGAGGACCCACAGTTTTCGCGAAAAGAAAAACAGGAGTTCTCCCCCCCCCCTTCACGGTGAATTTTTAGATCTCGCCAAGTCAGTAATTGAAGAGGGTAGTCATCTGAATATTTATGCGAAGAGATCATTTTGTTCATAAAACGCTGAGTTTTAGTGACTAAGGATCGGACTGTTGGGCTCGTGTTCAGCAAACTTGTATTAAGCTTTTTGGGAGTGAGTAATAACTCGTAGAGGAATTCAGACGGGTACTTATCTCCGGATTAAAACATTGCCACGCCCCTGGTGTCACGAAGAAGGTGTGGACCGCAGAGTAGGTTATGGTTTTGAAGGTTGTGAGAAATTGCGAACCTCGAGATGTACTTAAGATGGCGACATTATCCGAATCTATAATACTACATACTTCGGAGAAGGCGCAGAAATGGAGGTGGTAGATTCTGTCTCGCGAGGCTTCCTTCAGATTACCATGCATAATCTTGCGGCGAGGTTTCTGACCTAGGACAAGTGGAAAGTATTTCCGCTCGAGACAACATCATAGTCACTACGTATACCTCTCGGGGAAAGTCTTTCTTCCTTCGGGAAATCGTGACGTATCAACTTTTGGAGCCATTCATTCGCGATCTGCTTGTATGTGGCAGCTTTGCGTCGCACACGTACGGCCGAAGATCGCTAATAAATTAGCTCAATATGGGCCGGCTGTCTGCAACTCGAGCAATAAAATTGTATTTTGATGTCCGCGTCGCAGATTTTCACTCGCTTTTTGTACGTATAGATGTATATATGTATATCTGAGACATTGTACGATGACAGAGTGTAGGTCAGTGCTGGTTGTCAGTTTTGCTAATGCGGGATTAATAAAGCGTGCAACTTATATACTGCAACACCTTTTAACGCGTCTCGTCCCCGCTGACCCGCTTCAAGCTGCTCCTCTCTGTTCGCCACTTCTGGTCTTCCGACTCGGGCCTGATTATTAATAACCTGACGTATGTGTCACAAGTAGCGTCGACCGCCGCCGCCGACCTAACCTATTAATGCGACCTCATGGTTTACAAGCGTAATTATGTACAAAGTGTAGACAAAATGGTCAATTTTTCATTTTTAATACGAGTACATGAAACGAGTGCGCGGCTTCTACAAAACATAGACAGGGCAGGCCAAAAGGTGATCACCTTTTATGTTCTCGAGCGTTAAACGAGCAAAAAACGAATTATGAGCGCAATTTTCGTCGATCACACGTGCCCAGAGCTTTCGTTTTCCTTTCGGTCCTTCCTGTACTCCGCACGCCTATAAGTGTCCGAAAATTGTGAGCCGTAGCAGCGAAACATAAACGGTGACCGAAGGAACCTGCTGGAGATTTTAGCCTGAGGTGGATCGATGATTTTCGGGAAGGGAAGGCCGCGACGAGTGAGTGTAATTTGGTGTATAGGTACAGCCTGGGACACCTAGGACACCTGGCGAGGAATTGGTGCAGAGACGGATATGTACTGGGGGGGGGGGGTAGCAGTTGAAAAAACACACGCGAATACACATAAGAGATTGACTCAGTGCAAGTATTAATTATTTTTTTGTTTTCGTGATTTGCTGCTGGGGGCTTGCACGTAAATCGCTTGTTGGTAGTTCTTTGGAAACTCAAAGTAAGTCGTCCAGAGTAAAACACCGATTCGTATTTAAATGTAATAACATGTTGAGTGCTTCCAAAAGATACATTGAATGTGCGAATTGATTGAAATATAAGGTTGAAATCATTGGCAATTATTGTACGTTACATTACAGTCACTGGCCGCTCGAGGCAGTATACCGTTGCTCCCTCTGTAAATTTTTACGTGTACCCAGGAAGTTGATGACTGGTCAGTGGGTAAAAATGCGTAACTGAAGTAGTCATCGGCCAAAAGTCTGCGCGAAACGTATATTCCAAGTTTTACCATTTCGTAAACGAGTTAATGACCTCCCTCCCATACACACACACACAAAAGTTTTTTTTGGCTACTTTCAAGGTTATTTGCGGGAAAATTCGAAATCAGCGTGAAAAATATGTTTAGAAAAAAATATAATTTATGAAAATAGACGTATCAATTTTCGCTAATTATCTTCTCGAATATTTTCCATGCTGACTGATTCATTGTAAATAATATTCTGGGTCTAGAGAAGTCGGTTCACTTCTTTGGATCTTTTGTGGTTTGCGCAATGCTGGTAATTGTATTTCAGCGTCGTAATCTATACTCGGAGTTAAATAGTGACTCATACTTTACACGGCCTAGCAATTAAAATTTTTCTGCGGCAAAGATGTTCTTATAAGTAGTTTTCAATTCGTCTCAGTCTGTGACCTTTCATTCGGACTGCTTGTTAATGCAGTTGATAAGTGGACGTTAAGATATCCGGTATCTCACTTTCAATCAACTTCGGACATTTCAGTTTTGAAGCAGTTTCGTCAGGCAGAAATTCAAGATAGGTTACTGAGTGATAGATTTTATTAATAATAAAGGATGCACCAAATATTGGGATGAGCTAGCTCATCCCATTATTTTTCAGAGTTTGTAAATAGGTAATTTCAAATAGTAAATTGGTAAATTTATGCATCTTGAAAAGAAAGAAAAGAAAACAGTGTTTTATTTTATTTAACAATTATGATACTTTTGCTTCAAGAGTCGGAAAATTTTTGATTTTCGTCCCCTGAGCAAATTTGCTGTCTCACGGTCCTGATTCCAAGTTATTATCATAATGTGAGAGTAAATTTTAAGCCCCCTCGATTGTTTCGATAATTTTATTATTTCATTCTGACTCGAGTCGTTTGTAAGTGTTATCAAAAAAAAATTCTCTTTTGGTAACCTCTGTTTCGAAGAAGCATTTTAAGCATTTTGTTATCACTTATTTTTGATCTCCTCTTTTTGATGAGGTACAGTAAGCAACCATATTGTCAGAATGTGAGAACATGATATCGTACCTTAAATATACTGCACTGAAAGTTTATTCAGCGTCATCGTCGCTTGTCGCATGGCAAATTCGATATTTAAATTGGAACAAAACCAAAGAGCAAACTATTCATGAACAATAGAGGAGCTGTTTTCTTACTTCGTCTCCTATTTTTCCTCTCTCTTAAAATTGTCCTGACCTAATAGTTACCAAAAATTGGCCGCTTAAGGCAGTACCTTATTCACCTTATGAGTAATACGATCCTGAATTGAGCAATTTAGGAAGGGACAATTCCGAATGCGTTTCGCTTTCTTCCCTCCTCCTGAAGTCGCGAATCATTTTATGTCTCCGGACGGTAATTGAGTGAGTAGATAAGAGAGAAATACTGGGGGTTTCGAGTGATTCGCATCAACTACTATTTTCTTGTTGCTTTCGAAGATGATTGTATCTTCCGCAGTGAGCTATCAGATTTTTTCAACTCCATTGGGATAGAAACCTGCACCAGAATGCGCTATGAAATCACCCGTGCGGGTGAAAATAAATGAGTGATCATGTGTTCTGTCAAATAGAAAAACTGCTGTCTTCAGGAGGGTAAAAAAACGAGTAGAAATTATTCTACCAGTAGAACTGATTTATAATTCAAATTTTTGGTAATGATGCAGTTAAATTTAGGGCAAATTTTCTTTCAAAGTGAATTTGTAATCGAATTAATGATAGTTGAAGTTTGCTACACGCTTATGGTAAATCATACCTGATCACTCCAATATTATACAGGGCTGCCAACACTTGAAACTTTTAAGTTTACATCTCAATGGATTCTCGACACAGCAACAATTTTCGGAGCATTTTCAACGTTAGTAACGAAATTATCAATTTTTTCCTCAAGGATGGAAAGGGAGCTGTCTTTAAGACTAGCTGAGATTCTTCAGTGCTCATGTTAAAATGTTGTTGACTCTTTTGAACTTATTTAAGAGGCTCTTCAAAACTTTTCTAAACTTGTTCATGACTCGATAAACTGCTCAAAACTTGTTCTCCTCTGGTTACGTCCCTTCTAGATTTGATTCTGGCTATTGTGGTCCTTCAAGGCATGATTAGATACTTTTGAACTGTTGAAGCTCTTTAAGGTTCTTAAGATTCCTTATGACTCCGTGAGGATCTTGTTTCAGACTCGCCAACTTTTCAAGACTACTTAAGGTTAATTATGACTCTTCCAGAGTTCATAAAAACTCTCTGAGACTTGATAGAGGCTTCTGAAGATTTATTCACATTACTAAAGTACATTTAGGTACACGTCACTCTTCAAAGCTTTTCCAAACTTGTTTAAGACTCGTTAAGATGGTTCGAAAATCGGTTAGACTCTTTTATGACTTTGTCATCCAGAATTGATTAGGACTCCGGAGGACTTTCTACGTAAAACCCGTCTATAACTCTCGAAGACTTATTTGAGACCTTGTAAGACTTCTGTAGCCCTGTTTAACTCACTACTTCTGCAGGCTGGTTTGAAATTCGGTAAGACTTCGTGGGGCCGTTGCCCTCATTACCTTCTTCTGTATCCACGCATGGAAGGAAGGGAGAGGGAGTGAACGAGTGAGAGAAAGAGGTATTGGAAGAAACAATACCGACAAGGAGAGGTCGTACGTGCAGGTTAACGTATCATGCCTGATATTGCTGCTTATCATGAGGTAGTATTTCCACCAAATTTTTAGGTATTTTAAATTATATTAACCGCAAATTGCTTCAAGTTTTAAAAGGATTTTATGTGAGGATTTTGCTTGTATCACGAAGTCGTGTTCCTTTGAAATCCAACTGTCAGGATTATGGCTCGACAAGAGATGAAATTCTGAACATTTTGAAAAAAAGAAAAAGTTTCTAGGATAAAAATTCGATTTGCGAGGAGTCCTTGAAGTATCGTGACCGATCAAATTTTGAAATTTAGTGCTTTCCTACGTTGCGGACGGCTTGCTGAGTAAATCCCCTTTCTGGACTTGTTTTTCATACCCATTTCAAAATCAGAGCTTAAAATTTAATTTGACTTCCTTATCACTATGAAAATATAATTTCTATAAAATAAATCATCATTTCTATAAAAACTGTTCCGGATTGGTTGGAGCTTTGGGAGTGAGATTAGCTAGGGAAACCCAAAGTTCCCTCTCCCTCCCAGAAAGGCCCAAAGATGAATCGGCAAAGTTACCTGCGCACGGGTTGGCATTGCCGGTACATAAGAAATGCATAGAAAATGAGTGAAAATGTTCAAAATTTATTACGACATGCCATAAAAACGAAAGAAAAATTGTAGTTCAAGTTAAATTACGTATTCGGGGAAGATAAATATTCTCCGGGATTCAGTGGGCTTGGGTAAAACTCTTGATGGCAGCAATTTCACGTAATCAAAATCATCCTTCAGAGGATATATTGAAATTAATTTTTTATATTTTGATGTTGCTCGTCCTCCCGGATTTCGACGGATATCATTCTCTGTATCTTGTATGTGGCGGAAGCTTCGGCTCTGTTCATATCACAATTTCGAATTTTCTATTAAACACTCTTCAAGTGTTTCTCGGGTATAATCAGAATTGGTGCGACATCCTTCTTGTCTTTTATTTATCTTCTTGGTATCTCAAAATAACGTCGAATGACATCTATGCAAATTCAGAACTTGAAACAACTTTGCGAATGTAGTGAAAGCTCACGAATTCGTCGCGAATTTAACTTTTCAAACTGATAACAACAGAAATTGGCATGCGGCAAAGTCACATCACTTTTTCGCTTATACCTTGTGATTGCAGACTGGAAAATGCCTAAACCTATACCTCCTGGGAAAGCTGAGAGTTCAGGCTTTAAGATGAGATCACAATAATTTTTCTGCGAGTGCCTAGTTGGATTCCACAGACCTTATTTATCGGGTTACTATTTCGGAACTTTTTCCATGCTTCAAAAACAGCCTACCTTTGGTACCTATTTCGGCCTGTTTTACGTCTCACTGGTTTCTGAAGTGTTGTATCTATGTACCTTGATCGATCTATGCTTCTAGAAGTGTTAAGAATACATTTCTATCTGTCACAGAGCCAGTAATGTGGTTAAAAATGAAAATCGGCAAGGTGACCCCGATTTACAGTACTTTACTTTGATCCGAGTTTTTGGAAAAGTCTATAAATGAGTCTTTGATTCGCTTTTGGTGCCTACTCAACAATTTCATGATACAAAATTCTTACATAAATCTCATGTGCAACTGGAGTAATTTGCGGCACAGATGTAAGTCAAAATGGGTGAACATATTTTGGCAATACTACCTCATGATAAGGAACAAGATGAGAGGGTAGCCCGTCCACTTTTCAAAAATGTGGAAAACGGATGTAGGGTACAGGTGTAGTGTAGAAATAATTGGAAAGAGATTTAGCGAGTAGACATGAGAGGAAGAGAGCAATCTACCATAAGGGCACGACACCGACAAGGAAGGAGCCAGTGGTCATTCCGCGGCTTAAGAGTGTGTGCGCATGTGAACTGAGGACGTTAAGACGAGAGTGAGAATGAGAGAAATATAATCGTAATGAAACGATGATTAAATGGAGATCAACAATTGTTGACATCTGAAACAGGAGGCGATGAAAGCGATGTCGATGGAGATGAATGCCTAGTCAGGCGGGCGGCAGTTGTTGACATCTGCGCGATGTAAGCGATGTCGAAGGAGATGAATGCCTAGTCAGGTGAGCGGTGGTTGTTGACATCTGCGCAATGTAAGCAATGTCGAAAGATGAATGCGTAGTCAGGTGAGCGGGCATTGTAGACATCCAAGCAATGTAAGCGATATTGAAGGAGATGAATGCCCAGTCAGGTAAGCGGTGGTTGTTGACATCTGCGCGATGTAAGCGATGCCGAAGGAGATGAATTTCCAGTCAGGTGAACAGGGGTTATTGACATGTGAGCGATGCAAGCAATGTCAAAGGAGATGAATGCCCGATCAGGTGAGCGGTGGTTGTTGACATTTGAGCAATGTAAGCGATGTCGAAGGAGATGAATGCTCTAAGGTCAGCGAGACCGTCGCAATTTTCGACGAAATTGATATACGTTTATCCTAGAAGATGCGAATGACCGGCACGGCTTAGCTCTCCTTACAACTATATCGAACAGCGATAATAAGAATGGCGGTCAATAATCAGCGGTAACCTGTGGTGGCAAAACTGGTTCAGGTACGCGTCAATCTGTACACATGATACTCACGCATGCTATTACAAGATGAATGCGAACAGTCGAGCGTGTGTATGGTGGAAACGGATATTTTAATTGCGAACAAGGGTAGTTAAAATCAGCTGAGCAATCGACGAAGCCGCAGCCGTGTGTATTCTACCGCTGAACAGGGAAAAGATTGAAAATTTATTGCTCGATATTGCATTTTGAGGTCCATCGGGTTATCGACCTGCGAACTGTTTTTTGCTGGTTAGATCGCGTATACATATAGAAAGTGGTCATGGTCAGCGTATACATGCTTGTATAATACTCACGTCTACCTCACAGTATTGCTAGTTTACCTGAGCAATAATTGGTGCAGATGAAATCAATAACAGACTTAGTGGCTCGACAGTAACGATTCTCATCAGGCTGGATGTACCAATGTTTCGAATCTAGAGACTTCGAGATATAAAGAACTCGAGTTGGCATCGTTGATCTTCGGTTTGTTGGTCATCGTGTATATTTACTGTGTGCGTGTGTTTGTGTGGTTATGTGTACCATATAAAATGTACAACGTGTTCGGATTAGATTGAAAATAGTTTACCGGTTTGATGTTGCATGTACGACGTTCTACACCGAAGTCATGGTCGAGGTCTTCGAAGTCCACTCTTTGCCTTTCGACGTATATAGGATGGTTCGTATCGTTCTCTGCCTCTGTTTTGCTCTTTCTCGTCCACAGGAGACCTTGTTTTATTAATTTTTTCCCTCTTATATAACGCCGGTCGTGTACTAGTAGAGTCGAGTATTACAGTTATTCGAACACGTTAATTAACAGGTCCAGTTACGGCGTTCGAAAATGAGACCGGCGCGGCGTTCTTCTATTTACTCGGTCTTACTCGTTCGCGTTTTTGTTCGACTGTTTGCAATTTTCATTTTCGACGATTACGCTGACGGAGAAGAGGAACGAAAATAGGCGATCGAGCCTCCTTAAGTACTGTCGAAGAATTTATTAACTAGCTGATCGTAAATGGGTATTTACGGAGCCGAAAAATATCGACGACTTGTACAGTCTCATTAAAAGAGAGGAAAAAAAAATTAAATAAATAAAAAGGCACGGTTGACTGGTTTTGGAAGAGACAGAGGTGATCGGAGTATTCGAAATACTCTGCCGAGCTGCACTTTTTTATGCCGTGAAACTTGCGAGTTGAGGCTGTAGACTGCAGCGGAAATGCACCGAGTGTATTTTTGCAATCGTAAAAATTATGTACTCGGGTAATTCGTTGGGTAGCTTTTGCGTTGGTTGGTTTTCATAATGAAATTACCTCTGCGCTTTGTTTTTCTGTTTCTCGTCGATTTCATCTCGCTACTAATTCTCGAAGACGAGATGGCTTTAGCGAGGGTGAGCATCCGTTTATTGCCGCGTAAATAATTGCTTTTAAAAAGTGAATTCGCTCTCATTACCATTTTTTACGACTAACTGGTGGTAGTGTGTTTTATTACCGCGATGCCCGTTTCAAAATAATGAATTGTGTCTAACCTGCGCGGTTGTACGCAGGTCTGAAAAATGCAATTTCTGGACTTGTTTACTGGGTATTGGGATGAGTTCATGAGTAACCCGGGCGTTTGGTGTTAATTTTGAAAACGAATATAAGTGGAAGTGCTAATTGAAAAGCCCTGTGGGAAATGGTGATTAGTTGAATATCGGGCTGTGACGTGAACCTTGTTTTTTTTAAGAAAATGGTCTAGCGCCGTGGGAAAATTTACAACCGCGTCGATCACAAACTTCAAGATACAGTCATTTTCCGAGTTTCAGGTTGAAAACAGTGATTTTCAGCTGGAGAAGAAGGATACTTTCATCGTGCGTTGAGCACATCTCAATATCTAGTTCCATGTGGGAGCGAAAAAGCGCAGCAAAAATGCATGCTGCGTGGAATGCATACGCTGAATCAGACCAGTTTCACATTGAATGAGTTTCTCTCAAAAGAACAATTGTTAAACTTATAAGTTATAGAATTCTTATATATGTTACTTTTGGGTTCAGAGAAGCTCGATTATAGTTTCTGGAGTCCATTTCAATCAGAAGTTGGAAAATTTAACACTTCGACTTAGTTCTTTTTGTTCTCTGAACTGAAAAATGTTGTCTGTCTCAAGATCCCGTTTCTTGTGAAGTCTCGATGCGCAAGCGATATGAATTTTTGCATTGATCGTTTCAGAAATGACGTTACCGACATTCAAGTTGGCAGAAGCTGCATTCGAATAACACGTAAAAAATAGTTCTAATCGGGCTTGGTCGCGATTGGCGTCATATTAAAGAAGATTTAAAATGCTACAAATGATGTTCTGAGGATATTTTCATTTTAACTCATAATTTTCGAGTTTAATGCATTGAAACTGTATTCCTCCATGTCCTTTTAGCTTGAACTTCCTACCGAGTTGTTTGGCTGTGACGTCACGGTTTCGTCATTTCTGAAACGATCAATAGCATTCTCGGTTTTGCGTCAAAAAGAAGAGAAGTCCTTAAGCTGGCCTGAAGCATACGAAGCCAGAAAGCTTATACTCTATGCTCCCATGTCGATCCACTTCTGGATAGGGTGCTAGAACTGGCCCAAAAGAAGGTTGGCTCCTGTGAGTAGGATTACGTGTTACTCACTTGAGTCTCATTCAAATACGAAACAGAAAAGAAAGAAAGTGAATATTACTTCAAAAATAAAAATAGCGATTCGACAAGAACTTGCTGAAAGTTGATTTGATGAATTATGTAAAACCGAGGGTGGTGTGTTGGCAATTTACAAGTTTTCAGATTTTAGAGGCCACTGTGGTGCTGCTGGGATAAGGACAACACTTTGAACAGTATCTTAAAGGAATTCAGGAATTCAGCCTCCCCCCCCCCAAAAAAAAAAATGTTTGCTTACTGTAGTTCAAGAAGCGGCAAAGGAATCTAGCGGTTTCATATTACAAATCAAACAAATCAGAAAGTTGGTATCAATGACAAATACGTGGCTAATTAGAACAGCGCTTAGGTTTAAACAAACGTTTCCCTCTCTTTTTTTTTGGGGGGGGGGAGGGGAGTTAGGTACAGAGTATTATTTGTACCGCCTCAAAAATTGAAAAAAATATTGAAAACAAAATGAATAACTATTCAGAAAGTTGATAGACAGCGTTTTGAGAGATTTCAGAAATTTTTGAAAGTTTATAAGACCTTGAACTTTTTACCTCCAATTTTATAAGTCTTTTCCCCTTTGCTTTTCGACTTGAATTAAGCATTTTTGTTCTACTTCTGATCCTATAGATTTTCTTTTGGGATGTTGTCTGCCAGGGCTGTCTATCTTGAGAATTTCGCTGAACTTGAAAGTATATAAAAGCCTCAAAAAATTGGAAAATCCTCAAATTTTGTAAGCCGCTCGAAACTTTTCCAGATTTCCAGAGAAATTTTCGCACTTGGTAAACACGGTTAGCAGCCTAATAAAAGAAAAACTGAAATCTTAGTTTACCCAGTCGTGTTGACTGGAGCCGACTTTTTCGGTTGCTTCTAATTCGTATTATTAAACGTCAGGTTTCTTTGCCACACCCAGAAAATTTTCAAATTTTGCGTGAAGTTTCAAAATTTTTTACTTTTTGGGAAAAACTACTCGAGGTTGAAAACCCCGTATCGACAACATAGAACATTCTGACAGAAAATCTCAAACACGTATTCGAACCAATGTCGTCTTCGTCACTTTGACCAACTTTCTTTTCTTTCTTAATATACAATATAAAAGTATGGGATATGCAACATTTTGTAGTTAGGGACGAACCGAGAGAGCATGACACCCTCACGAATCTTCAGAGTTTGAATTTGTCCGCGAATTTGACTATTTCGGTAAAATTAAAAAAATTGTCAATTCATGTTTTGTTTCTTTTTTTTTGGGGAGGGGGGTATTTTATCATAAATTGTTGAGTCAGTATTTTCAACGTCACTCAGTGAAATGTAAAAATGGCGGCTAAGAAGCTCTTTTTTAATTTGTTTGCAGAAAGAATTTTGTATCGATTGGGCAGGTATTTCTAATATCAGTCTGCTGAATATTTTTTTAAAAATGGCTACACTTTTGTTTTCTTTAATTTTAATTTTTCTCCTTGTAGGGGCATTTCCCCCCGAAATTTTCGACCTATTTCCACCCTCCCCAATGCCGGCAGGGCTCGGTTTCCCTGTTGTGCTGGTAACAGTTTTTCCAGATTTTTGCTTTGCGGCTGCGCCTATTCTAAGCTTGTTTTGGAGCTGCTCAAATCAGAAAATTGTCGGTTTTGCTTCTACACCCCCCCCCCCCGTCAATTCCTCCCGAAAAATACAATCTAATTTCAAGTATGTGATATTCAAACGCATGTATGTGCTATTGTTTTCTGGAATTGCCCAAATTTTTTGATGCTCAACAAATTTTTGGTACTGGCTAATATAGGCGATACTGTCCACTAGAATAGTCGTTGCTCTGTGGTACCACATGTGTGGAGCTTACATTGAAAACAATATCGAGAACAAATGCAGCACATGCAGCCCCCTTAAAAATTCCCATTTCGATACCACTGAAGGTACAGTTTTTACTGCTCTGTAATTCCCCCCCCCCCTTCGAACTCTGTGGCACCTTTAGAATGGGAATTACAGTCAAGATAGTTGAATTCAGTGTCATGGAAAGTCATGAAATGACAATTCTCGTCGATCTCAATTGACGTTTTGTGCATTGAAAATCACTAATTCACTTTTTTTGTGGAATGTAGTTGAAAAGGGGGTTCAGTGCTACGATTTTTACAACGATATGGTCTCCACGGGGGAGGAAGTAGTGCTCCCCGGATAGAATACCGCGAGGAACATTTCTTCACTGATTTTCTGGGTTAGGACTCGTAGTTTTCGAGAAAAATTGAAAAAAGTCGAAGGCCGAGAGCTATTTGCGTTTGGACGCTAAAGAGTCGCTGTCTATCGGCCTAATGAAATGCGCGCTGATTGGAGTATTTGGACGAAAGATGATCAGTGACAAAAATATTCTGCAAAAAAACTGAAGTTGGACTCATCTGAAAGCAAATGATAATTGCTAACACGTTAGTTCTCTTCAGTTTTCCATAAAAAACAGTATCGAAGATACTAGAGCTCATTTTACTTGTACATACATGATTTTGTGGTAAAAATACCCTGATCATCTTTTCGCCCACGACACTAGCGCATCAATAGAAGTGTCCAAACGCCAGTACCCCGTGCTTCACCACAAATACTGAACATCATGTGTCTGAATTCTTTTGTTCACGAGGTCAGGGGTAGGCCCTTTTTTCGTTACGGCGATCCAACTGCGAGGTCGAAGGAAAACGTTCTAAACTGCACATTTTTCGAATGAAGATGGATGTTGGATCAAAAGTTTCCCAACGTGGGAATAAGACAAGCAGTTGAGTAGTTCTGTGTAAATACCTTTTAATTTCATCAACCCCGAGAATGCTGGAAAAGAAACGCTTGTATTCTCCGATTCAAGCCCAAAACAGTTAGCGAGCGGATGGAAAAGCAGACGAATGATCCGACCCAGTGACATTTTCTGTGTTTCCGTGTAGTGAAAAATGGAACACCTATGATAAGGGATAGCGAACGTCTTTACTTTTAATTTCTCGAGCGTGTACGGAGGTAAAGTACGCAGACAGCTAGTAAGGCGTGTTGACTCGTTTATTTAAATTAACTCGGCGGTTTGTCGGTAAATTATGTATAGTCGAGTTAGTTCTGCATGTTACAAGATATAAAAGTGACCTAGGACAATGTAAAGTTCTGTTTTGATTGAAGCGTTCGTGGTTTCAAAGCGACTGTACAGTGTACATAATATGAAGTCGATGTGATTTAGGAAGAAATGCACTTGCTGTGGCAGCTCTGGTACACTCGTGCACGTGACGTTGATTTGATTTAAGAAGAAGTGCTCTGCCAGTTGCTCTATATACGTCACTCGTTTTTCAGGTACGAAAGTAGGCTCGAGCGAGTTTGATATCGAGCTTTTCTATTCCATAGCATGCTAAGTCTGATGTCGTTTCCGGTGTCAGACTAAACGGCTTGGAATTTCGTTATTATCTGGTTTCCTGCGTCTACTAAGGCTTATTGCCTTCGACTCGATGCATCATTTGGTAGCCTGCATATGCGGGAGACGTATTAAGGTGCCTATCCTTGGACTTAGTGCATCATCTTGTAGCTTGTATATACACACTCAGAGGCCTATAATGGTCCTCAGTCGCCTTGTGCTTGGATATTTTTGCTCGTACACTTTTCCTTCCCTTCCTCCCAAAACCCTTCCACGTGTATTAATTGCGGGTTCGTTTTCTCCAATCCCTAGCGTTATATCTGATAACGAATGTGCAAATAATCGCGTATGGTTTTGACTTCGTGATGGCTTCACCAACAGTAACCTTGGAATTTTTCTCGAATTTTATGTTTGCCTTTCCGTTCATTCTTCTGAAAACTTCGATGTAACATTAGTCGATGGATATTGATTTCTCTGTGAAGTAAAAATGTTAGCCTGATGAGCACGGACTACTCAGCACTACTGAGAAGCGACTGAAACCCGCTCAATGGCTCAATGTGAGTAGTCGAGCTGGAAACTGTTCAATTGTCAGGGCCGGCGAAAGTCCAGTTGCACTAGAGAGCACGTGCACTAGGCGGAAAATCTACATTTTTTAAGACTTATTGGTGCTTACTGGATGTTTTTGTTTCAACATTCTTAGGGGGGGGGGGGTCTCAAGGTTCCTTATTTGGAAGTTTTGTACTCGTATTTGCACCAGGTGAGAAAATGAAAGATCGCCGTATCTATCATTTGAAGTCACTAAACTGTTCAATTTGAGTAGTTTTGAGTAATTTTCCAGCAGTATTTTCGTGTATTTTTGACTTGCTCGTGGTACTTGGTTGCAAGTACGAGCTGTGTGATGGAATTTTGGTACAGAATGCTGACAGATTGGGTGAGCTTCACTCGGCATTTTGATAATTGGCTTTAGTTAAAAGATCAGGGACCTTTAGTTTGAAAACTTTGGCTTTCTTGAGATATCTCTCTGTATATTAGAAACCTTAGAAACCTAATCGCACTCTCATCCTACTTGACTGCGAATAAGTAAGTAAATATGACAAAGAAAAATAGAAAGATTAAGGACAAAAAAAAATTGAAGTTCTGAAAAAGGGCCGAAATGGATGAGAAAAAAATAAAGAAAAAGAGGACAGAAAAAGCAGGGAAGAGAAGGGAAAGGGTAGCCAGAACCAGACAAGAAGGGGAGGGAAGAATGATCCAAAATATAGAAAAGGCAATAAAACAAAAAGATAATAATAAAGAGAAGAGGTACAAGAAGTTAGAGAAAATGGAAAAACAAACTGAAGATTCCTATAATATCTCGTCTTAGTCATTATGAAACCTGAATAAGTCTTGGAAGTTACAGCGTCTGACCAAATTCAAGCTGATTTTGTGAGCTGATTGACAAAATGTGAGAGTCAGGTCGAAACAAAGCTATCTGGAAATTGGAGAAAAATCAGAATAAGACAGAAGAAGAGGGAAAATGACGTTAAAAATTGTTAAGTAGTGAATGAAAAGGAAGAAAAATGATTTGTACAATATAAGGAAAGCTTCTTCTATTCGTTTTTCAAATTTTACAATCGGTTGGAGGGGCTTATTGCCAATAAGCTAGTACCCCCGATTGCATGTTTACTTAATGAAGAACAGAAAGCGGTAAAAAAAATATAGAAAAAGAATTCATAATCTAGTATCGTTCTAACTCAGAATTATTTAAACGGCCTCGTTTATCGACTCTGAATCAACCAACCCTTCGAAGTGCGGCTATAGTGATAATTATTCAGTTTGTCTCACACTCATTCATAGGTGTTCTCAGTCACAATCAACTGAATACACATGAGTAGTGTTTTTCCAAAATTCAGTCAACCCATAATTCTGAATTGTTCAAAGAGAACCAAAAATTCGTAAATGAAATTTCTTCGTTGACTGAGATTGTTACTGCAAGTGAAATTCCAAAGTTTTTGCACATTCAGCAAAATAATCTCTTTTCATTGTCGAGGAAGGTGGTTCAAGTTGGGAAAACAGTATTCTCGATGGGATATGTGAGCTAATTGACAGAATGAGAGAGTCAGACATAGGCGCCGACTTGGCACTTTTGAGGGGGGGGGGAGAGGACGAAGCCCTCCTAATAAAATTTTTAGAGGGGCAACGCATCTCAATATTTTCAACTCAAAAATGGAAAAAGTACAAAAAATTTCACCATCAATTTTTAAATCTAACAAAAAAGAAAAAAGAAAACGAATAAGAATAAAATCGATAATACCGAAATATCAGACACGTCTCAATAAAATAATAAAAAAAAACCGCCCTCCGACTGATTTTGCTCCCCCCCCCCCAAATATTTGGTGTCAGGTCGGAACAAAAAAATCTGAAAAAGACAGTAAGAGGGGAAATGAAATTAGAAAATTGTCAAGTATTGAATGTAAAGGAAGAAAAAAATAATTTGTACGGCACAAACTAGTGGACACCATGATAACACTTTATGACCTTTAGTCAATAAATTGTAACAGTGAGATGGCAGAGTCCTAACCAGTCGACATTATTAAGTATCACACCGAGACTTGACCGCATCTTAACTCGTCTTAATGACCCTTACCAAAGCGCAACAGAGAGTACACGAATGGTATAGTTCTAACTAGTCGCAATTGCTGAGTCTTCCCCTGAGAATTGATAAAGTAATCATTATAAGTCTCAACGCCCCCATCCAAATGTAATAGAGCGTGAACCAAGAGCGAAGTCCCAACTATTCACAGTAGTTGAATCTTACCCTGAGACTTGACGGAGTCAAAACGAGTCTTAATGACCCTTACTGGAGTCTGCCAGTGTGTGAACCAGTGGCAGAATCCTAATCAGTCGGAATTGTCATGTCTTGTAGTCCATGGTACAATCTTCGGCGAGGCAATTCAGACGGGGTAACAGTTAGTTTGTACCCCTTCCTCTTCATCATTCTGAATATTTTTTGCCCTCGTGATTTTAATAGAGTGAACTGAGAAGAGGTAAATATTCGGAGGTTTCAACGATTTGTTCTGGCGATCTCTTTATTGCTAGGGTATGTTTTTCTCTCTTTCTATGGCTAGCACGGAGGAAATGTTTGCACCAAGTCGGCGTTTTTTTGACCTATTTACATCCTACGCTGATACGGTCAGGTCCATCCCTGCGAAAAGGGCCACTTTACCGGGCGTTTGGCTACAAAATGGCTAGGGGGCGGAGGCCTCCATATTCTTCTGTCTCAATCAGTAAAGAAAACTTCAAAAACTTCTGCACTCGCTCTGGTCGCCAATTCTGGGGCTTCTCAGTCAAAGAATTTTGGCTTTCTCCTTCCTCTGCCCATTTTCCTTTGGTAGGCCCTCGATAGAGACTCAACGGTCGTTTTGGAAACCGGAATTTTGTACGTTTGTCGGATTCGTCCGTCAAACCACTTTGCGGTTAATGTTTTTCCTGCGTATGCGTTTGTGCACATTATCGTATGTGCCCTTTCGTCGTATTGGTTTCCACTTCTCCGAATCGCATAATCGATAAAATTTGTCCGTTGAATTTCGGTAAAATCGTTACGTGGTTCGCAGACGTAACCGTCTGCGTATGGCACGAAACACCTCCCAAAACAGGTCACCCGCTCGAAATGAGCTACAGCAGCAGCTAAGGAGAGCGAGAGAGATAGAGAAGAAACCGCGAAGCAGCACGGTTGAAAACGAGAATTCGTACTCTCGGTTTTAAAAACGAATGAAATAACAGAAAAAAAAAAAAGAGAAAAAAAGGAAAATCAAACAATATTCGTATTCGTTAACACGAAACTAAAACGCGCCAAAATGCGTTTTCGACAGCGAAACAGAAACGTCTAATTAACGAGTCACATGTATTCGAACAAGGCTTCTGCAGTGCAAGGTTAATGACATTACCGAGAAAGAAAAAAAACGAGAGAAGTAGAAGAAGAGCAAAGGAAGAGAAGGAGAAGAAGAATTAAAAAAACAACTTATACTTGCGTATATGGTTCACTTAATGATATTTTTTGTGGTTGAAATTTGCGTTTAATTGCTCATTTCGTATGTATATATTTATAACGAATGCATTTTTCTTTTCGATTTCCCCTCGATTTTTCTCCCTTTTTTTTTTCTTCTTTTTAATTCGAATACGGTGTAATAAAATTGATATTTAAGCTGATTAGCGATGTTATGTTCTTTTTTTTTTTTTTAATGTAATAGAAAACAACGAAGTACTCGGCTCGCCAGCGATGTACGTAACATTCCAAATCGTGTATAAAATGATTTTTTTAAATGAGTTACCAGCGAAAGAAAAAGTGCAATCTAGTTTATAGCGTTTCTGTGCATACCAAGATGTTAATATTTTGGTTGCATTCATCATCCCGAACATGTGTACTGTCGGTAGTTAAGCGGCCGGCGATTTTTACACAGGTGTTTTTGTGAGGCGTACGTTCATTACCCAGGTATATGATCGTAAATGCCGCCAGTACTAAAATAAATAATAAAACTAGATGAAAACTGTTTTCCATTGTAGAGGCGCTAGAAGAAAGGGCAGAACGAGTACCGAGGGCGGGAGCTAGAAAAAGTATTTTTAATATCCCGAGCCGCGTTTCAATTCGCGCGCATTAACGTATTATTAAATTTATGAACCAATTTGGAAACAGTTTCTGCTCCTCGGCCACTGCGCGGGCATTTTCTCACTGGCTCTCCGTCTCTTCCGTATATATGCGTGTAAAATCATTTTATTAGATGTAGACATTAGAGACGCGAACCGACAGCCGTATTAAGATGTAATTTTCATTTACCCAGCTCGAAACAAGTTTACCTGTGTTGAAAAATCCGCTGTTTGTATTTTATTAGCTCGGCGGGGCCGCCGCCTGATGAGCTTATAATGCGAAAGAGCAACGAGGATTGCGCGCAATAATAACCCCACTGGAGAGCAGGGACTAATGCATTTCCTCTTAATATCAATACCATCGAGGCATTTACACACTTGATTAATCTCAACGTAGTTAGAACTCGAGTAATTTTGCAATGAAAACTGGACAAGAGAAGCCGCCCGTTCTATGGTACCCTGTATTCGTATCCACCTTTATTGTTTGGTCATTTTCTCGAAGAATGTGATCGTTTTTATGGCAGATTTAGCTAAATGGTGTGTGAAGATCAGAATCACTCAGTATGCTGGGTGACTCGGCATGGTGTTGGAGAGAGTCCGCTATTGTGTGATACTCTGAATAGTGCGACACTTGGAACAGTGCAACACTCAAAACAATGCGACATTTGAAACAGTACAGTACACGAATCAGCATGACACTCCAAACAGTGCGACGCTCGGAACAGTGCAACACTTACAGCAGTGCGGTACTCAAAACAGTGCGACACTCGGAACAGTGTGACCCTCTGAACAGTGCGTATGTTGAACAGTGCGACCCTTGAAACAGCGCAACACTCGAAACAATGTGATACTTGGAACAACGTGATATTTGTTTCTCTCCCAGCTGCTATATTTCTAGGGGTTTTGCGAAGCAAAATATCCTATTCCCTTCACTTCTATCATTTTCTTGAAGACGTTGCTAATCAGCCACCTGTATTTTGCGGGTACTACCGTCTGTTGATGTTTCAAAATTGCATGATATGTGACCTGAAGTGCGGAAAAGGACCTATTGTCAGAAAACCACTTTTTGAGAAGAACGCGTTAAAAGAAAGACCATTATGGTTTGCCGTGTTCGTCTTTGAGACCGATTTGTGGAGTCACAAATAAAGGTAAAATTTGCGGGTTGTACTATTAAAAAGAGCGTCTTTTTCTCTACAAAAATTGTCGAAAAAAATGAATTGAGTTTTCTGACAATAGGTCTCTCTTCATAGTCCAGATCACATATGGATATTTCTAAAAATGTTACGACATAAACCATCATACGGAGAGCGATCAAACACATGTAATGATTGGAAAAATCTTCGGGTCCTCAAAGTACATACAAGAACTGGGTCATCTAATCTTCGTTTTAATTTTGTTTCGTTTGCGTTACAAACCTTATTAAATCGAGTTAGCTGTCGAATTTCCAAGTGGAAAAGGTCTTTGATGCGTTGAAATTGGATTAATGAAGGATTTTTCCCGTCATAGCTGATTTTAAAGGTGGAATTGGGGGATAATAATTCTCCCTCGTCTATCCAAATTATGATGAGGTTAACATCTTGAAATTCAAAGTACCGAGCCTGCTTTCTCTCTTCTACTTTTGTAAATTAGGAATCATCTTGAACATTATCTCGAATGATCTGTGATCTGTAACATTGATTAGTTGCGAGATAAAATAATGCAGATCAATGTTTCGAATAATTTCCAAATTTTTACTAAATTTCAAGAAATTTCAACGGACTCGCAACAGATTTTCAACAATTGACGATAAATTGATACTTTGAATAGGATCCGATAATGAGCCGAGAGTTTAATGAAAACATGATTCGGATCACACCGAAGATGATTCGAATCTGCCCAACTCTGTTATCTATTTTCTTGCATCAGATTTTGTTTTTGCACTGTCTTGCGAATGCAAGTATCGTTATCGTGTGTGCACCGAAGTCAAACGGTTGTGAATGATTTGAAAATCAAATGACAAAGTCAGCTAAGCGACATCACGTTTGCTGGCAGAACCTACTTTGTGATAAAAAATGGAATTTATCAGGAGTCGAACCCCGAATGGACACTATGGTTGCGTGTTTGGTCCCTCCGCCATCCCGGGTGTTCCCTGATATTGATCTTTATACACCCACATCGCCTCCCAGTGCCCTTTTTAGCGCCTATCTTTTTAGGCTCGATATCCAACAGCAACGGGAACCGGACTTGATTTGCCTTAGAATTTAGCGGCCAGGTGATCTCTTTGGCAGTCTTACGGTCTATTGCCGGACTTGACCGTACTTCGGTCACCGCCGCCGCCTACCCGAATGGATAAAGAATTTTCATTCAAAACATTTTCGAATGGCAACAATGGATAGTGCATAAAAAACACAACTGAAGGTCACCTAACTATATGTGGCTATCCGTAATATTATTATAGGCGCTACAGAGCTTTAAATTTGGAATTAGAAAGAAAAAATACTGCCAAAATTTGAGCTATGTTGATTACCAGGACAGCCCCGCTGATATTAGGAATTGACAGCAAATTACATTTGAAATTTGGAAGTACCATCCGCAGCCGTTCATATGTTCCTTGCTGTAACACAAATTTACCCACTCGTTCGTACTGTAAGATTTTTTGAGTACCCTTTTTACCTTTTCAGTTTTGAGAACAGGTCACATATACCCGAGACATCTTTCAGCTAGTGTTGTACAACGTTTTGTCGAAACTGGAACTATCTGTTTATGGGTGCAAAGTGTATTTTGAAGTTTTTTTCTCCATTAAAGAGCGAGAATGATGTACTGACTAGTTTTCTTACCATTTTATGTGCGGTAAAGCTACAAGGTGAAAATTGAGGGGGGGGAGGGACTTGGTAAAAGTATATTTCGTCGGGTCAGTGCGATTTGGAGCTATTCCCAAATGACTAATTTTGCTACAGAGATGATTAGAAGTTTTGGCTTCAAGAGTGGGCGCATGTAAACTCCGCACACGTAGGCCGAGAGAACGAAGAGGAATGTGTTAATTGCGCACATATGTATTTTGCACACAGTCAGGGTATGGGTAAACTCCGCACAGTGATCAATAGCGACGATTCTACTGTAGTGAAATAACTCGATGCACAAAACGAAGTCCATATTATTGTAATGAGCGATATTTACCTACTTATAATGTTTATCGTCATCCCTTATCTACCATTAACGCGCGGTACTAATTAGAACGTGGACAAGAGGAAACTTGTACGTTACTCATTACTGATAGGTGTTCGTCGATTACTCTATACAATACTTGATAGACCACCTAAATATCTGCATACATGTACATTTAGTAACTGTATCATACTGGTTAAACACACACGCTATTTCACATTATTTGTCGTATTATTGCTGGTTCTTAGTAGGTACAACCGTTGTATGCGCAAAGAAATTTTGTCAGCGTATTTGCTCATTATGAAATACATCATTTTCTCCCAATGTATCTTAAAGAATACCTGCGTGTGGAATTTACATACTCTCAAATCGTGCGGAAAATACCTGTGTGCGCAATTTACACCAACGTGTGCGGAGTTTACGTTCTCCCGTAGAGTTGATCAACAAAATGCTTTGGTAGGTCTTTGCACGAACCTTCATTTGTGAGATGATTATACTAGTATTGCTGCCAAATTTCAAATTATTGCACCTTTTCGCCAAAATTTATTGAGAGGAGCTGGATATGACACCTTTACTTTTTTTAAATTTAAAAAGAAATTATTGAAAGCAACATTGAATACAGTGTTTCACTCGATGCAGCCTGAAATTACCAATAATATCGAAATCTCATTTTCGAGAAAAATTGGACGATTTATTCAAAGAATAACATGGGGAGTGCTTTTTCAAAATGTAATTAGTGCATTTTTTGTTTTCTTTGGAATAAGTGACAAGGCCTCAATTGATCATCGAACTGTAAAAAAAATCCTTCATGTTATCACAATAATTACCGATGAAACAACTCATTTGCACCATTTGCTTACATGTTCAAAATCCTGTTAATACTCACAGTGTTTGAAGTTACTTTTCGCGATTATTTTAATTTTGGAAATAGTTTTAGGTCATATTGGTTAAGGTTGAGGGTATTTTCCGTCAAAAATTAAAGGAAAAAGTCAAAATTGATAGCAATAGGCTGTTTTCCTGCTTCGTGAACATTTGAAAAATATGTACTTCCTGCGTTCTGGAAATGCACTCTTTTTATGTATCAGAAGTTCTTTTTATTGGAGCTAGAGTTGGAGCTTTCAACATTTAATTTTTGCTATTGAGGTATGTTTTAGAAGTTTTTGACAGACAGTCTTGTATTACTGTCTTGTTGTCCCCCGGAAGTTCTGATGTCTGAATACCCAAGCACAGAGGTATATCATTGACCTAATAGTAGAACATTTATTTCTGAATTCATAAAAATCTCGAGTCGTGATACTTCGGAGAAAATTTTATCCATTGAATTTTCGAGATACCGACTGCTGAAGTTCGGTTCCTCAAAAGTAGGACTTCAAAAATACATGTCTGGTTAGAGAGAAATTTAAAATTCAAAACTTCCAACTGCTAAAATTTTGAAGTAGACCAACAGGATTAAAAAAGATTCGCATCGCAAATTTTACCAAGAGCAGAAAGTTTAATGGATCGACGAAAGAAATAAAAAGTTTTCACTTATTCAAGTTAATTAACTGAGATTCGATTGTCATTTACATTGGTAGGGGAGGTATTCGAATTCGGCTGGTTACAGAATTTTTAAATTAATTTTAACTGCTGAAATATCGAGGTCAACAAAATACGAAAAAACAGAGATTATACTGACCAGTGGCGACGCCATGTCACGACAATTTCAAAGTTGCTCAAATGCCACCTAACAGAGCTTTCTGATAGGCTGGGAACTGCCACAGTAGCGATTGAACAAGTTTCTAAATTTCGGCTATTTCACGTCACCTCTTGTCAATCGGGGAATTAAGCTGTTGAACTTTGCTAACTGTGAGAAGCTTTTTTTCGGATTTACAAAATCAATAAAAATAAGTTTTTACTTTATTAAATTTACCAACAGGATCCAAGTGTACCAACTGAAATTTTTACAATTTTATGTTCCTATGTGTCTTTTACGTACCAAGCTTCTCTATGTAACTATAAAATCTTGGAAAATTCGAAAGTACTTCACAGCGAGGGATTTACCGTATGTGCTAATTGCGCACTTGCACAGGGTGGCAAATATTTAAGGGCGGCAAATTTGAAAAAGAAGGAAAAAAAATTGTACCTAATATAATCGAGACACAGCAGAATGGCGACTGGGAATAGATTGTCAGGTTTGAGTAGGCCTACAAATCAGACTGAGAGTACTAAAGAGGGGTTCTATAATGAACCACAGAGCGTTGAAAGCTCGCTTTTTCCAGTTTGGGCCAAGGGTGGCAAGAAAAATCTTGCACACAGCAGCAGCCTACCTAAATTTGGCCCTGAGTACTCAATAGTATTCTTTTTACTCACACAAAAACGACGTCGTGTAAATGTCAAAATTGTTTCCCCTTCACTGTTGAAAGGAAGCTAACCTATTCATCTTTAGTATGAGTGGTAGGGTATAACGAAAAGAAAAAATTTTGGAATTTGAAATATGCTGCGCCTCGGAAGTTGTGTTCGGCTGTCTTTAGAAACTGTGTCAGATATTGATAAAAACTTCCAATTTTCTTAGGTCGCACAATCTCAAAGTTTAATTTGCGGTGTGATTTTCACGAAAAACGATGTTTCGAGATAATTACCCATGAGAAATAACACTGTGGAACACCTTGCTTATCAACTGTGTGTAACATAATAATATCGTACAAAATGAAGGAAAATTGTTTCTACCTTCAAAATTTATAATTTTCTGATATCCGATAAAACTGTGAAGCACAAAAACGGGATCGAATGCCTGAGAAATCCCATTTTGCAAATGGAAGCAATTTTTATTAGTAAGGACTTTAATGTACAAGCGAGAAATAACGAGTTTCAGAATATGATTTCGTATATGCAGTGATTTCGAAAAAATATTTCTGTGAAAATCTTACGAATATCCAATTTTGAACGTTCAGCCCGTTGTGCAAACTGAGATTACTGATAGTTTTGACAAATTTTTCACAAGCTCCTATGGTCACCAAGACACAGAACTATTGGGAAGTGAATGTACTTCGAATTTCCAAATTTTTGTTTTCCACAACTTTTAAGAAGTCAGTGTACTTTGAATTTCCGAAATTTGTGTTTTCCCTTCCAATTCAATGAATACGCTCTGTTTTTTCCACATTTCAAGCGCAACTTTCTATAAATTTCTACTCTCTACGCCTTTTTCCAATTTATTGAAAATCACTGACAGTTACAATCATTCGACAACCCTGTATGAATTTTATCGCAAAAATGGTTCGCGTAAGCCTAATGTTAATCTTTTTACATTTCCAAAAAATCGCAACTATAATATTTCTCCAGTCATCGTTCCAATCAGTCAATCGGCCCAGTGGACGCCCCTTCTCCCAATTCCGACCTGTCATATCACTTCTTCACACCGACTGTCAAAATTATAAGTTTAATCACAAAAATGGAACGCGGCCTTTTCGGTGTTATTTCTTAGGACCCCAGATGTGCACATTAAACGTGACCGCATTGGGGAGTGGGTCCTGCGCGTATCCCAGATTAAAGTGGGTGGAACCAAAAATGTAATTCTATTACGTAAATCAGGAGCCTCTGACAGGCGTAATTACATAGCTTCGATTTATAAACAGTTACTCCTAGGTGACTGTTGCTGCTGCTGCTGCTGCTGCCGAATCTCTCACGCGAAAGATTAAAAATGAGTTCTGGGGAAGGCGGTAAAAAAATATTTTGTTTCCAGTGATGCCTCGAAGGCTTGCTCGTCTCATCCATTAGTACAGTTTGCTCGTTATATCGAATGTTATGTCGGTGTACAGTTATAAGTATGCGATCATTTTTGCGAAATGTGGTGAAGGTTGATCGATCTCGCTCTAGAGATGTTCAAGCTCAAAGTAGATCAGAGACATTTTGTACGATAACCACGTATATACTCCGAAGAATCATTTTTTAGAAGTTGACTCGATAAAATGCTTTCACGAACGCTTGCTGAACATCCTTAAGTTTCTGAATTCCGTTAGGTATTTACACCACACCTAAATATTTGTGTTTCCACGTCTCTGGCCCAGTATGGAGCACCGTACGTTGTAGGTAATTGTAAATGTGTGAAAGAAATTGATGAAAGTCTGAATTGCAAGTGTGACTAGTTGTCATTTTGCAATGTAAAAACGTAGGTTCAGTTCCCCTCCTGGAAGAGGAATCCAAAGAAAACGTTGGTGCAGCTCTCTTATGATCCCATTTTCAATTTGGACTGAAGAAATTGAAATATTCTAATGTAGAGCTTTTTCTACTTTTTCTTGGGGGGGGGGGGGGACTTAATACCCATCTAAATTCTTATTGTTACACATGTAAGTTAATCAAAAAAATAGCAACCCGAGTAAGTTGGAGAATTATGTTAACAATATTATGAAAATGATTATCACGATGATTTTACGAAAACAAGTTTCTCGAATATATTGTGAATTTGATTCGGAAAGAATTGAGTTTCGTGTCGGTCGATCGATAGTAAAGACATTATTTCGAGATGTAACGCGCCGGCGAGTGATGCAAGTAGTAGCATGCGAACAGTGACCTCCATCTCTCCATTCACAACGAAGACATGTAACCCTGATCTTGACCGTTGATCAAGTTTCTTTCAAATGTTTCATCAGTCTCGTAATTTTATTTGCTGGCCGAGTATTCTGACATTTATTACTCACACGTTTTCCTGTAACATGATTGCGAGATTTGAGAGAGAATATAATTGAATATTGCGTGACCGCTAATATAACTTAATAAATTTTTGGACATTATTTCAAACGTCATGTGGTTTTCGAGCTGGGCGAATATGATCTTATTTAGTGTAATTTAAAATGGTTTCCGAAGTCGTTTTATATGTAAATGTGTCTAGTGGAAATGCGCCAGTTAATTTACTATCATTTTTTGGACTGATTTCACGATGGGTCTTGGGTTGATCAAGTGTCATGAATCTGAGAAAATTTGCGATTGTGAGAGCATGAAGAAGCTCTTATTGTATAAACGTGAATTTTGTTTTGCTCTAAGATCCGACAGTTTGTGTGTAAAAGTGAATTTTGTTTTAATTGTAAGATCTGATGTTTTGACAGACCGTTTTTATCCTTGTAGAATTCAATTCAGTTTTACTACCTTTTGCCGTACGAGGGTCGAAATAACGAGTAAAATATCAGCTGCAAAAATTAACCCATTTGTGGGAATAAAAAAGTATGGATAATTAAATTTTATTTCATTATTCATCGTCAACTACGTGTTAGTTTTTGGGGAAATTTGAAAATAACCGTTCCTTAAGTTTATTGGAGAGCAAAGACATTTTTTGGAAAAATTAATTTTTTCAAGGTCGTTTGATTTGAAGAACACGTTAGGCCGTTGGCACCTAGGTGAGTGAAATTCACCTCCGGTACGTCGAAATGAGAAATCACGATTGTTCAGTTCGAAACAAAACAAAAAAAGAATATTATTGCATCCTTATTTGAAATTTATAAAAAAATGAAAAAACTGATGCAAAATCTTTAATAGTGACGTCGTACAGAATTTTCTAAATTTACGTATTGCGCATTTTATTTAGGTATTTTTCGAGGTTCAGGTTTGCAGATGATATTCTAATTTGCTCTCAGCTAGAGCCCTGGAATCTGCCCTTTCGAGCAGTACCTCAGAAACATCGAAGAGGCTGTTAGGGCTGTCTTAGCCCTCTTTCCTTCCGGCTGAAAAATCGGCCTGTATTTTTTTTCGAAGTATTGAAAAATGTGTCGAACACGTGTCTACTAAAAATCAAAAGTTAAATTTGCCCAACTTGGTTTAGTGAGATTCTTGTAGATCATTTTTGTAGATCATTTGCTATGTATACCCTGAAGTCCTACTATATAGGGGCTGAAGGAAAAAGGACTTCCTCGGTTTTTAAATTGACATTTTTTGAGCAAAATAGAATTTTTTACCATTGAACTAAAATTGGGATACTTTGTATTTTCTGAACTGAGCCTTGCTTTATGAGTGGATATCATTGTGCAATTATCCGAAATGAGTTGCCGTTTTCGAAATTTAATTTTTCCAAATCAGATGTTGTTCAGTTTGGTTTTTTCATGTTATACTCCATGATTTTGGGAATTTCATAAGTATTCTCTACAACAAGACTTCTGATGTACGAAAAACGTTTTTGGGATGTTGAAAATTATGCAGAACTGCGTACTTTATTTTACTGATTTCATGTCTAATAATAAAAAATCTGTTTAATATTATCAATTAAAATGCCAGGTAATCTATAATTTGGTCGTATAAAAAAAAATCATCTACGTAAATAATTTAATAAAAAAGTTCATGTATGTCAAAGTTCCTTTGAATAGTACAATTGCTGTCCCAAATTAGAATTCAGACTTCGGAGCACAAATCGGATTAGTTCAAAATCTAATGAATTATTCCTAATTAATAAATGAAAACAGCTATGTTGATAGTTTTCTAATTATTTGAGATTTATTCAATTTTGTCCCTGTTATTAGATCCACTATGCAAGGGGAACCCAGGTTGATAGTTTCCTGTATATTTGAGATTCAATTGTGTCCCTGTTATTCAATCCACTACACAAGGGATGGGGGGTTGATTTTAAGAAATGTCAACTGATTCCTGTTGCATGTGAGATCAAGCTTTCCGATTGCACGTACGAAAGCATATTGTTTTTAAGGTAGATTTTTAAAACTCAAAGTTTGCAATTTTTTTTGTTTTTCTGTGTTTTCGGAGTCTGGTTGTGGTCATCAATATCTTCTCATTGGATTGCAAAAAAATTATATCCTTCATGTTATTTTATTATTTTTAAATGAAGTTTGTGTCCAAAATGCAATAAATCCACTCGCTGTGTGTATCATTCTAAAATCAGTAAGTCCAGTTTTGAGAATGGAATTTGTAAGATTGAGGCTAACTTTCGTTAAAAATTGAAAGAAAGCAAATTAAAATATAAATTTTCAGACAATTCTTTATACCTTCTAAATAATATAGACGTACTGAATTTTGAAAAAATCAGCTCATCTGATGTTCTAGAGTCGGCAGACCCTGAGTGCCCCTTTCAAAAAGAATTGTGTTTTCGAATTTTTATGCCTGAATCAAGGTATGTATTTTATTTTACCTGTTCCGCTTTTCACTTTAAAAATTTTAATTTATCAATAGTTTGAGAAAAACGTATTCAGAAAATGGAACAAGTGTGACAGTTTTGTGAAATTTTTTCGCTCAAACTCTTGAGGACAATGTGTTTTAAAAAATAGGAAAAATGTAACAATTTTTTGAGAATTTTTCGTTCAAACTCTTGAAAAATAAAGTATTGAAAAAAAAATTGAAAAAGTGTAACAGTTCTTAAAATGTTTTCGTTCAAAATCTTGGGAAAACGTGTTTTAAAAAAATAACAAGTGTCACAGTTGTATAATATTTTTTCGGTCACAGTTTCACGCTCAACTTTGAAATTACACATCCAGGGCCAATTTTGTTGCCAACTAGAAGGATATGGCTCCCCGAATCTGTTGAAAGCTATAAATTGGAAATTCTTCCGAAACTAATTTTTCTTCCCGCCATGAACGAGTACTGCCACATGCTTATTGCACATTCCTGAAATTCTAATGGAAAAATTGGACGGATCCATCCATCCATCGATTGTATTTTGATATTTTTTTCAAATAATATTTCGAAAAATGACTGATGTCTGGTCACAGTAAATTGTGCGGAAAATTCCCGACTAGTCTGGACTAATGATGAACTAACACACGAGTGCTAATTTCCCAGTTCGATCAACGGCTTGTCATAGGCTCCCTCTTTCACAATATCCTTTCCGGACCCGTGTGCTTGGAATATGAAAAAAGCCAGTGGCTGTACCTGACAGAATTTGAAGTAATATTCAATTTTATCTATTGTATTTATAAGTCTTGGGCTCGGCTTTCGTATGACTTGGGCTCGGATTTGGGAAGTGGATTTTCCACTACTTGATATTCAAATTTACGAATTCAGCTCGGCGTACCCCGGGGAACGGCATACGGCGAATTCGAAGTGAACCCTGGAGAAATTACGTACGGAGGTATGGAAATTCGGGACCCAAGCTTACCGACTGGACCATCGAGCAGGGTAAACGAGATCCCTAAGTGCTTTTTATTCGCCTTCGGTGTTCTTTGAACATTCGAATTTTCATTTTAAAGTCGGATGAATAGCTGATTTGAGGTCAGGAGGTGTTTCGAGATACCCTCGAATCCCGCATCCAAAAAAGAAAGAACTTGGCCAAATTTTCCGTCACCACCGAAGACGTTCGTAAACTGCGAACACTTATCGGCGAAAAATCGCTCGCCAAGCACGTGCCTACATTCCGAGGTCACTTAACTCATCACAAATTTCACTGTGCATTCAATGGCTTCCGATGTCGAGTATTCACCCTGAGAGTAATATAGCCGAGCGCACTTACCACATAAACCGAGTCGAAATAACGAAGGAAATTTCACGTTTGCGGAACTGATCGGGATGGGGCCGGTCCGATGATGGAATTCGGCGAAAATTGGAACTTCGCGTTTTTTGTTTTTTTTTTACGTATACAACGAAATGTACACCCGTCCGCGAAAATATATATTACTCACAAACGAACAAAATTTGAAGTATAAAAAATTAGCTGTTGACCTTGAATCCACGTGCACCAAGACGAAAGAAAAAATATTTCGAAAAATCGTCGACTAAACGAAAATATCGGCGAAGAAAGGAACAGATAGAAAGATTTTAAAAAAGAAATTGAAAATTAAATCGAGAAAAGAAAGAAGAAATTTTATACGTAAACCGAACGAAAAGGCGTCGAACTAGTTATAACGTACGAACCACAACAAGGAAGAAAGTACAGAGACCTTGGCCTTCAGCGGTTCATCGACAACGCACTAATGCACTCGGATGAGGAAACTTCTGCAGAAGTTTGATATGTTTCCAGCAGCGGACCAGAGGGGGGGTTCGACGGTGTGGCATCCCTACCATTTCTTCCGGGAGTATTTAGCGTCCGATTCCTCATTTTTTCTTTTTTCGTGTGGTACCGTCGACCTTATCAGTAATCTTTATTAATATTCCGCGTTTCGTCCAGAAATTGCTCTTGCTCTTTCTCTTTCTCCGTGTGGCGTATTTTCGTACATATTCTCATTTTTTTCCTTTTTTTCTTTCCTTTTTCTTCTTCTTCTTCTGCTTCTTCGATAGCACTGCCGAAAGTAGGATGCGTTCGCCCGGCAATTTACGACTTTGACGTCCTTGAGAGCTTGACGCTTCCGCGTCCGCCGTTAACCGGTTCGCAATTTTCAGCGCCGGCTTAAAGCTTATCATTATTAGAATTATTAGATTATTACGAAGATATTTCGCGAACACGATCGGGCAAACACCTTTTCTATTACAAAGCGGTTACGTGGTCACGGATTATGGAACATTAATACCTAATTCCAAATATTTTGCGTATTGGGGCGTGCGTTACGGTTATTCGCATGCCCGGGTTTTCGAATTGTTTCAATCCACTGTTTAGGTCTCCGATCCTATATTAACTTTGTATACGTAGATGCGCCGAAATTCGCGAACAGTTATTCCTGTTCGACGTGACGTTATTAACGCGGATTCGGTGCTCGGCATTTTCAAATTATTTTCGCCCAGAACTGTATTAACGAAGGTCATTGGACGCGGAAGTACGGGAGAGGGGGAGATACTTGAAATAGCCTACTCGATATTTTCAAAATTACTTCTTTTTATTTATTGCAAACCACACACGGACTGGCTTTTTAGGGCGCTCCGGGAAATCTGAAATCTGAAAGGGCGCTTCACAGAAGAGAGGAGGTGACAGGGACATTTTTAACGAGCAGTTTTCCTTTAAAGGTATTTCGCAGCAATGGCACGTTGATACTACAATTTTTTCGCGTCCTAGTATTACATAAATGATTATATTAGCCACGTAACCCAAGTGAATTTCTAATTTTGATTGGAAAAAATTCGCACAAAAGGTCTGACTGCTGAAAGATGTTGGGAAAGGTGTCTATAATTAGTGGTGAAAACCCACCGCCACTACACTGGGCGCTTCCATCATTATTTACGAAGGGCTCTACGGAAAAATGAATTTTATACGGTTTTATTGATTTTTTTTCAAAATCATAATATTCTAGGAAGAAAATACCTCAGTAAAAAAATATTCCTTGTAAAATTTTCTACAAAGCAGCCTATTACAAGAATTTACTCAAAAGTCATACTTGAGGAGTTATAGGCTCAGAAAATTTTATTGTTCTATACAAAAACTACATGTACGTGTTATCATTCATCATTATCACTCGATTCGTCTACATCATCTAACTGTGAATAGCGTGACCCGACATTGGGGCAGGACGGGCTGTGACAGGACTTGCAACCGTCTGCTCAAGGTTTTCCTAGAAAAACAAAGGAGGCAGCACACTTTCAAGTATTTTTTAGTTTAAGTTTATTTGAATGCAATGAGTACACACCTCAAGAACGACAGAGCCACATTTATGCCCACATTCTTTCTTACAGCCGCAGAAGATTCTCACCATCAGTTTCTGTGGAGCCACTTGAGATTCTGTTTTGACTGGCTGTAAACCTGATTCAGTTTCCATCCAGCCCCATTCCAGTGGGGAGCCTTCACGATCCAGCAAATACTGAATTTGAGTGTACACTCGGTAAAAGTGCTCTTCAGTGCGACCTCAGTCGGTGGAAGCAAACGTAATCCCATCTTCATTCTCCCACGCATACTGCAAAACTTCTGAAATCAAAGCGCGCTCAAAGAGTCATACTCATTTGCTCCATACAATATTTTCATGGCCTTTTCACCCGCTGCGACAACATCTTTTCTACTGTCGGGACAGTCGAAGACTTGCGATATGTGCGTTATCGTGGGAGTCAAGTTCAATGTTGCTCAAGCTGGTAATTTTACTTTTATTCAAATGAGCCGTTGTATCACAGCCTGTAAAGATATGTAAAAAAATGCTTTGTCAGGATATATTTGATTTTCCAAGCTAGAGAATATTTTCTGGGCCACTTCACCTCTACTGGGTTTCATAAATAATAGCTTCTTGATGTGTGGATTTGCCAATGCTGTTACTAAAATAAGAAGGTGGATGTCCTCACCAACAACAGTTGTCAACTGCCCACTTTCTCGTAGCCTCACGGCTTCCCGAACAATGAGGCTGTCAGCCTCGTCTGGAGCAACTAAACCTGACATTTCGTTTGCTGTCAAATGTGCTTTCAGCATTTCAACGAATTAACTTTTATTCACGTTGTTAGCGAGAACTAACTCTTGCTTGAATGTGAAAGGAGTTGTTTCTCCTGTCAAAGAGTCTGGAGCCCTTACAGTGTAACGCCTGCTTCATTCCGAATCTGTGAGACAAGCCTGTTGGTACTCATCAAATACTTACTATCACAGCATTTCTACCAAAATGCTTGAGAATGTATTTATGGTATGAATCCAGAAGGCTGAAATGTCTTCTGTGACAACCATACAGTTTTATGTAGGAGATAACCACCATCAACAACAAACAAGTACTTTTCGTCCAATTGTTTTTTTGTATCAGAAAAAATCTCATACAGTTGAGACTTATTATTTGGTTTTCGCATAGGTACCAGTGTCATCGAATAAAGGAAGTGGATACGGAGCCGATACGTACTTCAAGTAATTCTGTCTTCAATTCAATTGTTCCTTCTTAAAGGATGCAAATACGACGAAATTGAGAGAAGTGGTCAGCGAGCGGAGTTTTTGCCTTGTTAATAACAACAGAATTGGTTATTGCTGCTAACGACTTCACTTTTCTAGATATTATTTTGAATTTTATATCTGTGAACTTTTTCCCTTAATTTTCTCTTAAAATAGTGGTCCCAATTTCGTAAGCTTTGGGCGAGCTCACACCAATCCCTGCCAAGCCTGTGCTTATAGATATTACTTAGTCTCTCTCAATAAACGGCATTTGACTTTGGAACCAAATGTAAATAATGTCGATATCTCTATCATCGCGTATTCTTCAAGCGTCATGCCAGTCAACGTGTTGCTCCACTGTAGCTGATTGTATGTCGCAGCAGTCTTCTTATTTTGAACAGAGAAGACTATTTGTTGTACTTTTTTGGATCCACTGTGATCGAACACTTTTTAATGTACCCACCTCAACCATGTGTTATAACGTCAGAAACTTTCAATGATCGCATCAAGCTTTGTTCGATCACCATGTTTGTCTAGGTCCCACTAAAGAGCTTTTCTGTACGACGAACGCTGGAGTATTCTCCAGGTGTAAACGAGGAACATTCTTCGAAGTCATTTTCTTGCTCAAATTAGTCATATTTTGTAGGTATAACTGTGTCACTTATCCATATTGAAAATGACCCAAGTTTTTCGACAGCTTCATGTGGCGTTACCGTACCGACATCGTCTTAATATGGACGCTGTTAAGCAAAAAGGGACCAAGCGACAAAATCTGTTTCTCGAGAACATGTGATTCTAAGAGCCATGTAGGTAGAAACTATGATGTATACGTATCGGTGAGTACGCGGTAAGAAGAACGCATGAAGAATTTATTCCGGATTTGAGGATGCATAAAGAATAATTCCGAATTTCGACAAGGCTATAGCTCCTCAAATATAACTTGTAAGAGTAAATTCTTGTAATACTGGTAAGCTTTTTTGTAGAAAATTTTACACAGAACTTTTTTTTACTGAGGTATTTTCTTCCTAGAATGTCATAAATTTGAGAAAAATCAAGGAAACCGTTTAAAATTTTAATTTGTGTAGCCCTCTTCGAATGGTAGAAGTTCCCAGTGTGAGGGAGCCCAGTGTGAGGGAGGTGGCTTTTCATCACTTATCATGGACGCCTTCTTCAACATTTTCCAGCAGTCAAACCTTTTGTGCGAACTTTTTCTAATCGAACCGGTTTCTTGATTGTAATTCTCCTGGGCTATTACGTTTAAACAAGTTGAGATTTATGAATTTGGGGCGTAAGTAAGCACTGGGTCGCAAATTAGAAAATTTCCCGATTTCCCGCTTAGCCAGTCCGTGTGTGATTGCAACCTTGATTAGGTGTTATAGGGGATTATATTATCAGGGTGTCTAGCGACCGGAAGATCGGGAAAAACCGGGAAATTTGTCAAACATACGGGAAGTTTTGTAAATCGTTCAGTAGTTCGGGAGCCCTAATTTTTTTTTGTAAAAGAAATTATAGGTTAGGTCTGTTTTGCTTATAAGTACTAAAAAAAGTCACTCTTTCGAATGGAAAAGTCGTTAAGCATTTACTCTTAGTGCGAGTAGTCGAAAATTAAGAAAATAAAAATAGAAAAGTAGGGTTATTTGCGAATATCTCGGCAAGAACTTTTGAAGTGCATTATACGTATTATAACCTCATATAAAAGTATAGCTAATGAAAAAAAAAGAAGTAGGTCCTTACCCGAAATACTTTGCACTCTGTGGGTCAGGAGGGGCGTGATCACTATAACTATGGTGTGGTGGGACGTATGGCGATGCACGCATGCCAAAGTGGCCCCTATGACACCGCACCCCCGGCCACAGGAACTACCCTTTCGAGCATCGGGTCAGTGACAGATCACTATAACTATAGACAATGTAAAAATAATTAGGCTTAATTGGTTATAACTGTTCCATGGAAGGATATTGATTGATTGAATACATCCCACCATTTCTCTCCCTGTACAGCCACGTTTGTCGGGTATACTGGAGCCTAAAACTCCTGACCTACATTTAAGTATCTAAAGCGCACTTTCAATGCTCTAACATACTGTTTTTATTTTGTTTTAGGTGAGTGTCAATTTCTTAACGATATTATGACTATGGTTACGAAAAACCACGTATTCGTAAGTATTTAGCAGTTAGCAATATAAGTATCTTCGTGGAACGTTTTTAATTGGAATATTTCGCTCTGGAAGGGGGAGCATCGCCCCCTTTGTCCTCCACGTGCATCCACGCCTCGATTCCTGAGATACCATCTGATGAGGTTCAAACAAAGAATTGTTGATTCTTTTAGATAATACCCATTCAATTTGTAGGTTTTCGATGTTGCTAAATTTTTTTAAGATCCATTGGAATATTTTTAATGATCAGAAGAAATGTCACAAATCTGCGCCATCAAAATTTATTCTAAGATCATTCTTCGTTTTCATTTTGAAGTCGAGTGTGGAAATCAATGGCAAAATCGCAATAATCACATGCTAATGATAAAAAGAGTAAATTGGAGTTTCGGAGTAAAAGAGAGAGTTCTCTTTTTTCATTGCTCAAAAAGAATACAATACTCTTCAAAAGTGTATGTCTGGCCACCCTGCATACAAGGGAAATTCACAGCTTACACATTCATTTTCCTATCAAAATATATCAATTTAGTTGTAACTAAAAGATTCAATAACATTATTAAATAATGAACAGATATTTTTCGTGCTGGAAAGGCCTACATTACGTTTGTTCGGGTGTCCATATTTTCGAATTGTTTCTATCCACTGTTTAGGTCTCCGATCTTATACAGAGTGTTTCATTTATTTTGCAACCCGACAAATGCCGAACGTAGCCGAACGTGAATGTTGTTTGGCGCACGCGCACTGTGAAACACCAGCTGGGGGCCGAGGTATATTTGAGACTGATCAGGTATAGCTAGAAAGCTAGTTTTCTACGTGTTGCCATCATGGTGCTGTGTGCAAAAAGGAACAAAGAAAAACCGCGCATTCATTATTGAACCTTACTAGGGGGCTTCGCCCCCTGGCCGCTTCGCGCCTCGTCCAACCGCCACAGTCCTCAGTATTTGGTCTGAAACTTATGTTCCTGAGTTGAGATTTGCTTTGTGCTTCTTTTGCTCTCCCACAATCAGCGGTCCTCAATCTTCTACCATGAACCCCCTTCCATCCTTACTTCATCACGAGCCTCCTCCTCCTCCACAACGACCCCGTCATTGACCATGGTTGCTCTCCGCCTCCACGGTCACACCTCAACAGTCGCAACCCTCCTCAGCCAGTCAGCCACAAACTCCTCCCCCACAATGGCCATAGTCCTCCACCTAGTCTCCCTTGATCACCCTCTTCCACCACGAGTGCCCTCCATTAGGGCCACGTCCTTCGACCACCCCACACCACTGTGGCCTTCATTTTCATTCACGTACCACACCCATCACTACAAACTCCCCAATGGCGGCCTTAGTCCCTCTCTACAGCCTTCCCCTTCTGCGGCTCCATTGCCCTACGGCCTCCTCGCTCAACCACCACGAAGATCCCCTGGTCCTCCAACCAGGAGCTTCCACCACCATGACCAACCCTCCCCTACAAGAACCCTTCCTCAAGACCACCTGCCGGGATAGACCTCCGCACCCTGGCCTTCATCGCCTCCGCCAGCTCTTCGCAAGGACTTCTCTCTCCAGACTTTCACCATCCCCGGCTATTATCGTCCTCTAAGTCCCCGCTGTTTTCCTTCCTTTCAGGCTCCCTCTTCCCCATGAGTACTCTTAAACCCCGGGCTTTATTCTACAAATTTCTGACAGCTAGGATCCTCACCCCCACAGCCTCACTCCTCCTCATGCCACCTCTCCACAGGACTTTCCTCTCCACGAGACCTCACAACAACCCGCCATCCTCACAAGCGTAAGCCTCAACCCCTGGAAATTGACCATTATCCAGGGCCTCACAACCATGCCATCGAGCCCTTCCTAGACTTGACACGCACTCACATTTCTTCAGGTCCCTTCACAAACTTCCTCGCAATCTCTTATCTAGGCTTCCTCGTCACAGCCACGCCCCACGGCCCTCATTCCCTTTCGGAGCTCTCCTCAACATACCAACCCTCCTAGCGTGTCTTTTTCCACTGGGAGGGTAGGCACCCGCGGCTGGATCTTGGAGATTATGGGTAATTATGTCATTTTATGTCTTTTTATGTCTCATTATGTCAGTTATGTCTTAAAACTTGGAGAGCTTTTATGTTAGAACAGATTATGTCCTTGAAAGTAGTTGATCTGCCCCTGCAATGTCCCAGGGGCTCTCCTCCCCCTTCAGGAGCTTCCTCCACAACCATAAACCCCCTCCTGAAGGTAAGCTACCCCTGGAAAATTGAGTAATTAAGGGGCCGGGTAGGCAACCTGCAGCGACTCGTGATTTTGAAGGTCTTATTATGTCGGTTATGTCTTAAAACTTGGGGATCTTTTATATTAGAATGTCCTTGAAAGTAGCTGATCTGCCCCTGCAATTTTTCGGATTTTTAAATAGGCAACCCGCAGTGCGTTTTTTTCCCCGCGGAGGTGGTGGCGGCGGCGGATTTTACTTTTTTAGTAATATAGAGAGATTTTGGTAGTAACTCGTTTCTGACAGTTCAAGGGCGGTTTGAAGGGCAGTTTCCGAATTCTCATGTGCGGAATAAAAGCACAATTAAGCGTGTGGTGGGCAATTTCCGAACACATTTTACCCAGAGCCCGAAAAAAGTATGATCGGAAGTCGTCCTAACATCAGCAAAAATGACCATTACTTTCCAAGTTATTCATAATAATCTCAATAATTTTATTTAATTTTCAAAATCCAAATTCTTTAATTACAATTTTAATAAATAAAATTATAGTAATTATAATAATCATTCTTTTATTAATTATTAAACTAATATTTTCAATTATCTTTAATAATTTTATTAATAAAAAAATATTTGAAAATCAAAACTTAGAAATATTATGAACTTCATTTCCTATATTAATTATTTTTAATCTCAATTAAATTTATATGTATAATGAAATAAAAATAATTTTTTTTTGCAATTGAATTACAGGAAATCAATGATATGAGCTCAAACAATAATTGAAACTACAGCATAAATTTACTAATTTTTCTAAAAATTTATATTTTTCCATTTTTTTTTTAAATTAAGAATTTGTGATATTAAATCAAATCCTGGAAGAATTGAAATATCAACTTCTGGATGTCAAAAAATCAAAATAAATGTTGAAAAATAATTGGATTTTCATTAGAATAAAATTGTAAGTTTGTGCGCCTGTCTTTTTTTTTGTTTGGGGGGGGGGGGGGGTTGAAAAGGAATAATAAAAAACTCTGTATTAGTTTGTAGGACGTTGAGATATGATGAAATTCTCTAGCAGTTATTCCTGTCCGACATAAACGTTATTAGTAGAGCTAGGATTCCTTGGCATTTTCCGGTTGAGTTTGCAGAGACGCCGGTGAATAGGAATGAAATAGACATCAGTTTCAGAGTAGTAGGGACCCAGGAAATAAATTTTATTTTGCAGAAAAATGCCGAAAATGGGTATAAATGCCGAAAACGTAGATACATTTCGAACGTAGGGTAAAAGCTGAAAATGTCTTACAAAATGAGCGTAATCGTCTCGAAAAATGCAATGATACAACTTCAGGGAGGTCGGCTTGCTGTAACTGTACCTGCTCGACGTACATGTTCAAACAATTACTGTTTAGTCTGATTCACAGTACTGTACAATAAACGATTTCTGCAATACAATGTTTCAAAACTTTTTTTTTTTTTTTTTTTTTTTACGATCAAAGGTTAGAAAAGAACATGTTGTAGTAATTTGCCAAAGATTGCCAAAATTAAAGTTTTTATTGCCGAATATCCCTTTTTGTCTTGCCGAAAAGTCCTATCTCTACATGACCAAGGACTTGGTGCTCGGTATTTTCAAATTATTTTCACTCAGGGCAGAAGCGAAGGTACATCAGGAGTAGGAATGCAGGAGGGTAGGAACTTGAAATAGCCTACTCGATATTTTCAAGAAGCCAACTCCTGATTTCTAATCGCCGAAAGGGAAAGGGGAGCAGGATTGGTGAATATTCTCCAACAGCACGAGAATTTTCGAGAATATTTAGTGTGGGCGAACGGGAACCGAATACGGGAATTGAAACATTTTTTTGATAATAGGCTGAGGTTCGGCAGAAGTTGTTCGTTAGGTAGATCCCCTGTGTCTCAGGAAAAACCGTAGGGCTTCTGCTTCTTTTGTGGTGGTTGAACTCTGTACTAAAAATTGTGGTTTTTTTTCAAAATTATTGAGAACTGTCACATTCAGGAAAAGATGTTGGAAACAAAAATTATTTTTCGCAAAATTTCACATAAACAGGTTTATATTCAATTTTTTTCCTATTACACATCGGAACTCTTAGACAGGAAGGGGGTTGAAGATGACTCCTTTTGCTGCTGTACATTAACACACTTATGGTAGAGTACGTACAATTTTGGTAATTTTCCCATTGTTACCAATTTTCGTGACCAGAAACTGACGTCGGACACGCTACCGGACCTCTGTACCCTCCCATCTCTTGAATTTTTTCAGATAGCTCCCCTATTCCTCGATATTACTATTTTCAACATTGTGTGGTTCATGTCATAGAAACTTTCATTAAATAATTTTTTAGATTTGTACAAGTGCGAAAAAGAAAATTGAGATGTCGATAACCATAGTTTTCGAGATTACAAAATTCGGTTTTCGTATCTGTTCGCCCCTTATCTAAAAATTAGGAGCCCCAGCTAGCGGGCCGAGGGTTAAAAATTATATTAAATGCAACATGGATATCGCATTACAGGATTCCAGACCCTAAATTCCATTTCCGGCATTGATTTGTAGCTACCATAAAAATTGAGGAACCCATAGGGGGGAGGGATTGCAAGTTCGAGGTTTTTGAGGCCATTGAATTTGAATATTGCTTTTCTGCTACAAACTGAAGAATCTAGGGTGAGTGCGCGGACTGGAAGTGGAACAATTTATAATTTCGATATGGATATCATTTCACAGTTGTTTGGGGTCATGTAATCTAATTCGGAGATTGATCTTCAGCTACTGTGGAAATTGTGGGAATAAAGGTAGGGTGGCTATCTCAAACTTATCTAATTGCCAGCCTCCCCAACCGTAGTTATGGAAAACGGGTATGGGCTGGCATGTTTTGTCACTCCGTTTTCATGTCACTCAGTAACAACAACTAGTTCAGTAACCAGAATAATTTTTCATTACCTTAACTGAAATATACAAATAATTTTTTTCCGTTTTCGATTCAATAATTAAAATATAAACATTCATAACTAGATGAACTTAAACGAGTAAACAAAGAACAGAGTGATCACTTTGCTTCAAAATAACGGAAATAAAAAGTGAATGCAGTGGAGGCATTTGCTTTGTAAAAACCCTAAAAATGTGAGAAAACGATTTATTCTCCGAAATTTATATTTGGTTGTGTACCCCTAGATAATGCTCCTTCCCCTCTTCAAGGTAAAGAACTCAATCGTTAGCTACATGAAAAAATTGAGAAGTCACTACTCTCCCTCCCTCCCGTGTTTTCACTACAACTCGGGTAAACTTACATGTTCTCCCCAGCTAGAGGAAGGTTTTTTTTTTCTTGGTCTTGTGGAACCATGAATTTTGTGAGTCAAAATGTTAAGAAAATGAAAACTAGCTTCCAGCTTCAACCTGAAATAAGGCAGCGTTGCTTAGTACATGTCGATGTTCTCAGGCTTATGAAAGAAGTGGGCTTAGTCTGGCAAGCCCTTATAACCAAGTAGGGCATTTGCGACACTAATTTGTAAGCGGGCGGTCCAAATTCATGAGGTAGTCAGAATTTTGGGATTAATGTAACCTGAAAGGCCTAATCCCAATGTAGGGACGTGCCACAAATGTACGGGCTGAAGGAATTTTAGAAAGTTAGGGTTGCCGTTTGCGTGTATTTGTTCCATCTAAGTTCAAGAATGTTTACCTGACTGACTGCGTAGTGCCTATCCCTTTGCTTGTCTAATTCATAAGCAAATAACTGACCGACTGTCCATTTCTCGTCTAGTTGGCTGGTTTGTTGGGCGTATTTCGATTTGGCTGGATCTTCGGGTAACAGATATACCCACGGAATTCAGATAGGCAAATCAGTTAGAATTTACAGGGTGGGGAAAAGTCGACTAGTTTCGAATTTTGTGAACCGTGCAGTTTGTGCCAAGTATATTGAAAGTAGTTTATATACCTGTCGACAACGGACATGAAATATGTACATAGTTCGTTAGCAGAATTGTTTTTCAATAGAGAGAGCGGGATGTCTAGACCAGACACCCTATAATTACATTAAAGCAATTAAATAGCGAATTAAATTTACTAATGAGCTGATATTTCCAATTATGTGCTCGGCTGGTTTGTAAATTCACGAAACTCTAAAATTGAATACCAATACCTGGGAGGTTGTGTAACATTCTGCGATTTATTATCTGCTACAAGATGAGAATGTATTTTGAGTAAGCGGCCCCAATGTCTATTCTCTTGTTCATAATCTATGCTATGACTTTCTACTTCTATGTATCGAGGCTTAAATCATACAATATTCCGACAGTTTCAGTGTTATGTAGTGACATTGTTAACCAAATCTGAATTGGTAAAGAAGACGAAAGTAGTTTTCACTACCCTTATGTTATCCGGCGGTTGGAAGAACTAAGCGTAGAAATGTATTTCCGATATTTTTAGGTCAAATGGCATCACGTGGATGACGCACGAGTACAGAAATTTCTGTAAATTTGTAGTGCCCTGTCTTGTCCTTTTTCACGCGAACATGTTTTATGCGGCAGTGTGGCCTACATTCTAAATACCAAATGACGTTATTAGAATGTGTCAACGGGCAAACCTCTGGAAAATAACAAAAAAATGTTAACCAAACAAGATAAAATTAATATTTCTAGTGCATGAGTAACTGTCTGCAGCGTGCAAGTTCGTGAATTTTTCCATTTGTTGTAGAGTTTGTAGTATTGTCGTCATAACTTATATCGGAGTACGAATCGAAAGAAATAGCGCCTTAAATTCTTACTCATCGCTCAATTTTATTAAGCACTTAGTTGGAGATTTATACTGCGTAGTGATGACCCGATAGCTGACGTCACAATGTTAAAAGTGAATTAAAAACTCGGTAAATTACTTTATTTTCTATTCTGCCAATCTTGGAGATTTTAAAAAATTATCAACATTTCCAAATTTCAAATCCTATAACTATTGAAAAAGGAACGAATAGTTCGTAAAAATAAACGAAGGCCCTAATCCGTCCACTTTTTGCTATTGTGGCCACTTGCACAATGTGGTCACCTAAATTTATATTATTTCCGGGTTAAATTTGCGAAAAAACTTGAATAATTTGTGCTCGCAAACACGTTTCTTCAGTTCTTTTTAAATTTAAAACCTTTTCACCCTTCCGGCAATCTCGTTGCTCCAAGGATCCAAAATGAAGTGAATAGTTCGATAAATAGAGTCAACGAATAAAGGAATTCAGAGGAAAGGTGGGATACCAAGCGGAAGTACTGAAAATTGATGTCGGTGGTGTTCTAACTAACATACTAAAAGGCCCCACCGCTACCGCTATTTCTTTTCGTAATTTTTGTGCGGGGGGAGGGGTCGAATCGCCGCAATCAGTTTTGTTTACATTTTGTTCCTTCAAAAATCTCGTTTGTATGTTTTTCTTATATTTTAGTTTGTGCTTCCTCTTTCAATGTCAAGGTTTCCAACTGTAGATTCACAGTGATCATGAAAACAATTTAAGCAACCATGGATACTTTGTATTTGATACCTGTATTGTATAAAATGAGATTTTCAATCGTGGATCTATAGCTTCTCCCCCTACACATTTTTAAATTTCAGTGAAACTGAAATTGAACATTAATTTAGTGACCTCAAGGACTCTAAAAGTAATGCGTTGTATTATTTTCAGTGTTGGCTTCCCTACCCCTCCGGATGTTAGAACTATCAAAAATAGAGTCAAAATAATGTAAAGTTCTATTTGATTTATGTGTGTGTGAGATGGCGCTATGTGCACCGAGCGCTCAGACTTTGCAGTCCATTGCACTATTCCTCAAGTTGCTGTTAAGGATCAGCTCAGTAGCCTCACTTTTATAGCCAAAGTGAGAATTTTACTTAGCTCTATCCCTTTGACTTCACTGGGTGCTGGATATTCTAGCCCCAATGCTTCGTGTCTTGTCCCGGCTATTGCTGGGCACCGACATATGATATGGATCGAGGTTTTTTCCTCTTCTCCACAGTACCTGCAGGAGCCGCTTCTTACCACTCCTATTTTATACCACATGTGTTTTGTGGCCCCATGACCGGTTAGTAGTCCGACCATGAGCCTTGCATATTTCCTGTCAAGCCCTAATAGGAACTTGGCATACTTACTGGGGGTGGCCCCTATCAGTGTTTTGCTGACGTTCTTGCCACTGGCCAACCGCTAGTGCATTTCCGTCTGCTTACTTATCCAAGCCTTTACTTTGGATTTTATGACACTGTATGCTACAGGAAGACACGGCCTGGGCGTTGCCAGTTCCTTTTTAGTGCCCTCCTTCGCTAGCTTGCCAGCGATCATGTTCCCTTTTATGCCGCATTGTCCCGGTGTCCATAGTACGGTGACCCGGTTCTCCTGAGCAAGGGTGTATAGTTTTTTAACACACTCCGCCACTACCAGAGATGTAGTTTGGTGTGACGATAGTACTTCGATAGCCGATTGACTGTCTGTACAGATATAGATCTGCTTATCAACAAGGCCCTTCTGCTGGCTTCTTTCAATGGCCACCGTGATCGCCATTATCTCTGCTTGGAGGATAGTGACGCCCTCGCCCTGTGTCACTGAACAGTTGTCAGCGCCTTTTGCATTCGTGATTCCGATTCCTACACTTTGGTCATACTTAGAGGCATCTGCAAACCACACATTCTCCTCTTTTTCTAGAATGCTTGGCCACCTCTTTTCCCAAGCCTCTCGTGTGGGTATTAGCGCGCAGTATGGCTTGTCAAAGAAATGTTCCATCGAAATTCTATTCGTTGGCATCCCAAAGCATTTGTCTATGTTCCTGGCCATCTCCCATATCCTTCCGTGGCCTGTCTTATGGGACCGAAGGTTTAGTTGACCCAGACGATAAGCCCCCATTATCGCCGCTGCTTCTATGGCAGTGTGAAGTGGTGGCAAGTTCAGGAGCCTTTCCAGTGCCTTTGTCGGCACCGTACTCATTGCCCCCGTTGTCATCACGCACGCGAGCCTTTGCCGGTGGTCTAGTTCCTCTCTGACGTTGGCCATGTGGACCCGGCCCCACCACACAGTGGCCGCATATGTGATTCTGGGACATATTACACCGGTGTATATCCAGTGCATCATTTTGGGAGAGAGTCCCCAGGTCCTGTCGACATAGGTGCGGCAAGCCCAAAGAGCCTCAATCCCTTTTCTTATTCTATCTGAAACGTGATCCCTCCAGGAGAGTTTTTCGTCAAGATATACCCTAAGTACTTCACCTTTCCTGTGAGGGCTAACGGCCTTCCTTTGTATTGCACCTTGATAAACTCCTTGCCTTTCCTTTTACGGGTGAAAAGAGTGATCTCCGTTTGGTCCGGGTTTATTGATAACCCCTTTTTCACACGCCATTTTTCCACACATCGGAGTCTCCACTGCGTTAACTCCGTGATGGTTCCCGGAAATTTGCCGGTTACCACCATAGCCAAATCATCAGCGTAGCCCTGTGTGTATATTTTTTGACCATTTAACTCCTTCAGCAAGCTAGAGTACTCCCCCTTGTGGGCAGCCCCTGATGGTCGTTGCATAGATCCGTTCTTGTTGATTTTATATTTGATACCTATACCTGTATTGCATCTCATAACATTTTTGACAGTGATCCCTGCCCGTGGTGCCACAATTTTCAATTTAGGGGCAAACTGATATTAACATTGAATTCGAGATCCTCAAATACCCGACAACAGGTATTCCAATTGATGTACACTTTATCAGATTTAAAATTCCCCCAAGAATACCGTTTGTGCAACCAGTGGAAACACAAAACACCCGAATTTGTGTGTGTGATATACGAGGGTGGGGGGGTGCAGAATTTACGCGGGTGGAAAGCTACGTTGGTAGAAACTTTTATCATTCTCAGAATTCTATCCCCGCTATTCTGACGTAGGCCCATTCGTGGCGTTTTCGGGATAGGGGGTGCGGTGTCTCGGGGCCAATTTGGCATGCGTGCATCGCCATACGCCCCTCTATCATCGATTCTCTCAATTCCATAAAATGAGAATAAAGCTCGAAAAACTGATTTTCTTTCCATAAGGTGCTAAACTGCGTTACATGGACGAGTCATTTTGAATCTGTCATTTGAGATTTTTTTTTTTTAAATAAAGAATGAGATCGACCGCACACTAACTGATAACTTGAAGATCTTCGTCAATATCAACCCGATCTCAACACTCCATTTTTCTTCTGATCATAGACCAGTTAAATGAAAACTAAGAATCACGACGAATAAAAAATTTAAACGTGAGGAAAAACCACTGGAAGACAAATTCAGAGGCAAATTGATCCCAGTCCACAAACAAGCCGATCCCGCCGAACTCCTAACCAGAGAGACTTCTAAAACTAAATGGGATGATACGAATTTATTCAGTCTCCAAACTAAATACGATACAGTGTTAAAAAACATTCACATAATATATAACACTTTCGGGATTGAAATATATAAAATCAAAACAGACGACAAATTAAGCAAAGAAACCAAAGGGCCGATCTATAGACGCACAGAACTCAAAGAGATGAAAAAACCATCAATGAAAAACCGGATTTAACTATGCGAAATTAGTAAACTGATTAAGAAAAAAAAATCAGGAAAGATGTTAACGATTTTGAAAGGGAGACGGCGGAATCGATAGTTAAGGAAAACTGGTCCCCGAAACAGGCTAGGAGGGCAATAGCAAGAGGCAACTTCCTTCTCCCCAAAATTAAAGATCAACACGGTCAAGTAATAATTAATAGGGAAGAAATAGCCAAAACGGCCTCAGAATTCTATCAAAAACTCTACAATGCAGACTCCATGGAAGCGACTAAAGCTGAAGATTAGCGCAAACACCTGTCCAAGCAAGACGCACCCCTCAAAATTTCACCGAAGGAAGCGCTAAAAGAAATCTAGAAGTTAAAACCCAACAGGGCCCTTGGGCCTGATAGAATTACAAACGAAATGCTAAAATACTTCGGGGATATACTGGCGTATCCACTAGCCTCCCTCTTTAATGGCATTACCTTCCTAGGACAATCACCCAGACAATGGTACTTGGCAGAGATAATTTTGGTACATAAAAAAGGAGATAGGTCTGTAATAAATAACTACAGACCGATATACTCGTAGTATTCGCAATTAAAACGTTCAGTTGGGAATTCCCGTTGAGGGGAGGGCTTATGCGCCAAATGTCATTTTTGTCTCCCAACTTCGAACATTGTTGAGTACTAACCGAGTCAGCGGGAAAGCGAATCCCTGAAGCTACTAGCTGTGGCCGCGTGTATTGCTGGTGCATCGCTGTTCACGTAGCAGGCGTCAGTAACATTCGTCCGTTCGTTGCTGGATGACCGATCGTATTTCTCGTTCTCGTATACTCGTATGTACCGTTCATATTTTTTGTGAATTATACGTACATCGTCTTATTAAAACGTGTTCTAATTAATTTGTCGTAAAATTCGATCGAAGAGCTTATATAGCGGATTTTATTGGCGCCAGCAGATGCTACATTACGGCAAGCTTATACAAGTCGTGTATTTCTGTATTGCGGAATGGCAGTTTCGATACCGGGGTCGATTTCTTCTCGAAATCTAAAGCAGCAGGGTCAAGTTTTTTTTTTAAATTTTATTTTATTAAGGACATAAATTTTAAATTCACCGACCAGGCGGAGTACGCACGCTAACGTATTTCGAAATTATTATCCCCCCTTTTTTTTAAACCTCATTTAACGACGTTTAAATGGCGAAATTATGATGCTTTTTTTGTTTTTCATTATTTTATTCTTCATTGCCATCCATTCCGTATGATTTGAGTGTAATGAAGAAGACGTAACTAATAAAAAATTTGATTTACGATTCGGGATCATCAGTTTTACATTTTCAAATTATATATGTATGTACGCCTGCGAAGAGACGTACACGAGATCGTTATTACCGCGCTCGCGGGTAGGCGCGTATGGATTCGGATTTCAGAATTGATCGACCAGGCTTTCGGGTTTGTGCTCCCTTGGAAGTTAAGACACGTAGTGTGGAACGAAAAGAGCCGAAGAAAGAGGAACAAAATTAGATTCGGACGTTGGCTGGGGCTAAAAATTTGCATTTGGAAATAAGAATAAAAGGTGCGAGATTTCATCGAAAAATATTAAAATTTTTTGGTCGTTCATCGAGAGTGACGTTTTAAAAGGAAATTTATTTGTAATTGATACAGTAGTTCGATTATCATGTGTGGGGGGGGGGGTAGATTTGCCGTTAGAGTTCTTGTAAAAGTAGATCTGTAAGTCTGTTTTGCATGGCAGAAAAATGGCTTATCTCGATTAGATGATGTAAATAGGTGGGCGCAGTTTTTTCAGGGTGTCTACGGGACATGAAACACACAAAACCATAAAATAGCATGAATTTTGCTTAAGTAGCATGAAAGCATGAAAATGGCATGATTTTATATAATTCCTTTGTATGTAAAATCATGAATTTTAACATTTCAACTCTAAAATTGTTTAGATTTGAAGTTTTTTTTTTTAATTATTATTATTATTATTATTATTATTAATAAAGTATCTCATAAGAATAAAATTCCCAAAAAGGCGCATGAAATTTCCTACAAAACAAGTATATACAAAGAGGGGAATACTCTTTAGCAGGCCTGAAGAGAGGGGGGCAAGTGGTTATTTTGTCCCCGGGCCGGGGAAAGCTGAGGACCCGGCAGAAAGGAAAAAATCTCAGAAAAAATAAGAAATATGATGATGGAGATACAATTTCTATTCAACGTCTCTAAGAAGATTTCCCTCGCTAAAATTTGTTGTGAGGGAAGGGGCCTTTTTTATTTCTAGTCCCAGCCCCGGACAAAGCTCTCTACGGAACCTGCTTTATAGAGAAGATTTGAAGTATGAAAGAACAAGGAAATAGCATGAATTTTCATTTTCTGGAACTAACAAACACTGCGTGTTGTTTCTTTCGATAAAATACTGAAAATACATTTTTTCAGACTTGTGGTGGAGTTACCTGTGCTGATTAAATATAGTTATTTTAATCTAAATATTTGTAAATCAGCAAAATTACCCTTATATGCATTTGGAGGGTGGGTTTTCGGCCGCTAAATTTGTTTTTGATGTTATTTTGACTCAAACGTTTAATGTTGCCACAATAGGCTACGAGAAGCTAAAATTAATGTAACATATAACAGCTTCAATCACGTATTCGGCGGTCTTTTTTTCTTCCCCCCCCCCTTTTTCAGCTTCTTATTTCATTTTTGATTCTATTTCCAATGTATCCTTTGTCATTTATTTTTGAATTAAGTGTTTATCAATTAACAAAATTCAAAACTTCTTTTGTCATTTTCGATCCACCTTAATATTCAAATCACGGTCTCGTGGTGCTAAGGGACAGGGGTTACGCTCGAAATAAAATAAAAATGAAATAATTGCCCCAAGAATCCGAACCATTCCATTTTAAATCGTCTAGGATGCCCAGGGACTTTTTTTTCGTTCATATTCACTAGTAAAACCCTTTGCACAAAATAAAAAGGCCACTAGTTTTTCTCTTCGCTGTAAGATCACTGTCAGTCTTATTTATAACTTTTTTAGTTTTCATGATAATTTTTTATTTTTTTTTCTTTGTATTACTTTCTATTGGGCCACATTTTTCCCCCAACTTCAGTATATCACTCAAAAAATGCATGGATCGCAACTTTTTTTTTTTTTTTTTAAATTTCTAGGTGATTAAGTTCACTTGTAATTATAAAATTTAGGTCGCAGAATCCAAAAATTGATCATTTTTGAAGTGAAAATTTTCAGTGTCCAACACGATCCATTGCAACATTTTTTCCTCTCTGAAAACTTTTCATCGGTACATTGAAATTAGAAAAACCATCTTCCAATTCACCATTATGCGACATTTTCTAGTTCTAAAGTGACGATTTTTCACGACGTGGAAGCTTAATTTTTAATTTCTACTCCCCTTCCCCCCTACATTAATTTGAGTAAATTCGAATAATTTTTTAATGGAACATGGTTCCTTTCCCAGGATCAATTGGTAAAGCATTTGGCGACGCATGTACATACATGCCAGACTGGCCCCGTGACACCGCACACCTAGTTTTGGAAACTACCATTTCGAGTATCGCATCGCTGACCAAAGGGATGTTTCCCAGGGTTGCCACTTTCTGGAAAACCGACAACAGTTAGGGAATTTCGTCAGTATGGAGACGTCAGAGAGTTGCTATAATTTTGATCAAAATCGGGTAACTTTTTGAGAATATTTAGAATTAAAAGATTTGCACAATTTCCATAATAGTCAATGAATATCAAATTTATCTCAGAGAGTAAATATTCTGAAAGTTCTGTACAATACTTGCTACAAAATGTCCGAGAAAATTCCGAAAATTGATCTGGAAAACTGGGAAAAGTCAAGGAGAAGCGTTCTAAAAAAAGGGGGCAATCCTGAATTTCCAAAGTAATGTTTTTATAAACAAAACATGTACAATTCTATTTCTAGTCCATTTATGATCACATGGTGTGGCAGTAAAAAATTATATAGAATTTTATTTTTGTGGGCATCCTTTTTCCTGGCATGAATGGTCCGAATTCCTTTAAATTTATCTGACGTGTTCCTCTCGGATACATACATCTTATATGCAATATACTGTGCTGACCTGGGGACCACTTTTGCTTCTTGAACTTATCGGCGCTCCGCAGGTCATGACAATTTTTTATAGTTTATAGGTACATATTTTTTAATTTTGCAAATAAAAATAATTTGTTAATGTAAGTATTAAATTTAGAATTTAAAAATTATAAATCAATAATAAAAATCTTATGTGCATAATTATATGTATTATTAAATTTATTAATTAGGATAGGTTTTTTTTTTAAATATATATTAATAGAACGAAAAGTTTTAGGTTTTATTATCAATCAGTTTGGTCCGAATAAATTTTTTTTTTTTTTTTGGTAACTCAACTTTTTACTGTAACTGTTGTAGATCAGTACATTAAAAAATAGTGAAAATTCTTGGAGGAATGAATTTTAGTGTAAAGAGTTGGATGATAGTTTTTATTAACGTATTAAACATACGTCTGAATCTGGGGGGGGGGGGTCTGGTTGGCCGAGTCGATAGCGCGATGGTCTCAGAATCCGGAGGTCCCAGGTTGGAGCCCACGTTGCAGCTCGCCAGATTTCGACCTAGGCCGGGTTTTCGCCCAGAAGGAAAGAGGACTAAGACAGCCCTAACAGCCTCCGCGGCGTCTCTGAGATAATGCTCGGAAGGGCGGATTCCAGGACTCGGGTTGAGAGCAATTTAGAAAAGAAAATACGTCTGAATCCGAACGTCCTCAAACTCCCAGGGAGCTGAAGGTTCCCCCAAAATTAGTTGTTTCCAAGAATCTCGAAAAATATCAACTACAGGAAGAAATGTGTTTTGAACAGAAATTATTCCTTATTATATTCTACGGAAGAAGGTCTCTTGTATTTTGTCGTAGCTGCTCCCAAAATTGCATGAATGGGGGTTCAATATAACCCTTTATTTAGCCATACATTAACACAGACCTTGTGGAGGGCGGGGGGGGCATAGAACCATCGTCACTTTTTTGGTCTCAACGGCTGTAGCGAACTGTAGAAAGTAGATGAAAAGACAACCAGACCCCCGTTTCATTATATCCCCGGCTACGATTTACTGAAATGGTTTCCTCCTCCCTGTCTTCTATCTTTGGATGCCACTCTTTAAAATTTGTATTTTTCTGTGTTTTTCAATTCAAACTTCGATTAGTATGCTTCGTCAAATCGAGATATACCAGCTTTGGGAGGTTTCAGGGTCACATAATTTGATTTTGATGTTTGTTTTTGATGTAACCTTACAATTGTGGTATTTGTAAGAGGCAGGGGCTCGAAATTTAAAAAAAAAAAATGTATTCTGCCCTACTAAGCATAGCTCTCGAATTGGGTGTAGAGGGATGAAAAAATAAAATATAACAAATAATATTTATAAATGAAGAAAAAAAACAAAAAAAAGTAACTGAATTGAACCAATTTAATCGCACCGCGGGTTCCCATTTTCCCTCCGTTCCCCACCCTGAGGCCGATGTAATCTACATATTTATTGATTTCTATTTTGACTGTCGCATTTATTTATTTGAAAAAAATAAAAGTTGAGATATTGCTGTCGTTATACATAAATTTTGAAGGATCGCTTAATTCACTTTTAATAACGTTTTGAGTCCCATGCCATAATTGTGGTACTCAGGGAGGAGTGGGGACTTGAATGTTGGAAAATACAATATGGATATGGTTTATGTATAGGTTGCAAGAGTCGCTGAACCATTTCAGTGAAAGTGTGAAAGATGTATGTCTTTATTTCTTCAACTATATATAGTCGAAGGAATAAAGGAAAACTTTCGTCTAGAAAAGGCTCGAGCGTACACATTGGGAGTTAACCTTCACCTCATTAAGACGGATAAACGTCAAAAATCCCATCAAGAAGAAAGAGAGAGAGTGGAAAACAAAAAAGAGAATTAAGGGAATTTGGAAAATTCATGCTTGGAAACCGGAAACGCGCAAACATAATTCCAGCTAATCGTATACTGCCTGTGCCCCTTTAGACCGTATCCACCTTTCTGGCCAACACAACGACGTTAAATTCAAAATTATACACAACTGTGCCCGGGGTGTCCCTCTCTTCCTGCTCTGTGGGGAAGAAATAGAACAAGTTAGCTGGCAGTTTGCTGGGCGAAAACTGTGATGCAAAAAAGGAAATACGGTCTAGAATTGAATAGGCCAAACAAGCGTTCTTTAATGCCGTCTCGCGTCGCACACTTTGGTTCCGGAAATGTTGAAGAGTGGAAGCCGATGGAACCGAGTGTCGGCCTCTGTCTCGATTGTCGTGAAGAAGATGCAGGTAGAGTGGTCGAGGCCGAGGGCCAATGGACAAAGCTTGGCCCACATTGGACACAACAATTCTGTACTATCCTGGAGCTGCTGCAGACCCCCGGCAGGGCTCACCTCGCCGTCACCACCTCTCGGTGTCGCGACACGTACCTAGACGAGGAGGTGAGGTGTGAGTGCGTCCGTCTGTGGTGCATCCAAATTCCAGATTAATGCTGGGTGAGCGTTGCCTCGGTCAGAAGGGTGTCCCTTAGTGGCCCTGGTAGGACAGCGCGAATCCGAAACGGAGAGGAGAAATGGGGGCTCGGGCCAACCTCAGTGCGCCACTCTGGTCACTGATGTGATACTCGAAAGGGTAGTTTCCGGAGCCAGGGGTGCGGTGTCGGGGGGGGGGGCACTTTGAGATGCGTGCATCGCCATACGCTCCACTAAGAGTGAAGCGTTCCTTAAAATGAAGAGAATGTTCACAAGGTCGGAACTGAGCTTGCAACTGAGAATGAGGATGCTCAGATTTTATGTGTTCGCCGCTCTAAGGTTGTGAAGCGTGGACGGTCGACCAAACAAGGGAAAAAGAATTGAAACCTTCCAGATGTTTCTTTACGAATGGATCCCGAAGATACCGTGGGTGCGGAAAATGACAAACGTAGAGGTTCTCTGTCAAATGAATACAGAAAGAGAAGTACTGTTGATTGTGAAGTAAAAGAAAACGTTTTATTATTGGTCACATAATGAGAGGCAAACTATATGAGATTCTGAGACCAATCATACAAGGAAAAATTCGCGGGAAAAAGTTCATCGGTCATTATCAGAATTCATTGGGGAGGGATCTGCGTCGCTGGTATAATTACTCCTCTACAGATATATTTAGAGCGGCTGTATCTTGGGTACAGATTGCGGTTTGAATCATCAACTTTCAGTCGGAAGGAGCAATCTAAGAAGAAGAGTATATTGCCTGAACAGCGGCGTAAATAAGGGAGGATATGGGGTTATATCCCCCCGAACTAAAGAGTAAAATTATACAGCTTGTGAAATAACATTTTAGATCCGAGACCTTTTTTATAAATTCCAAATTTGGGCAAAACAAAATTTTGGTCTAATTTTTTTTTTTGGTAAGTCTTACAATGTGTTGAAATTTCGTAGGTCTGCTATCGTGTCACAAAATACTGTGGGTTGACACTGTTGCCTTTTGCTTACGATTATAGTGTACGTATATAAGACACAGTCGAGAAGGTATTTGAAAACTCCGTCCTCGCAGGAAAATCCAGGTCCTTCGGGACCTTCGAAACAGCCCGGGCTCGGGGATATTTTACCCTTTCCTCTCCCTGTCGCCAGGCCTGAAAACTAGAAATGGAATGAGTAGAGAAGTGGCGAATAATTGTCAGGCCACGAACCAAATCACGAAATGCAGATAGAGAAATTATGTGAAAATGGAACGTGCATAAAAGTCGCATAGTGGTACAGATAAGCGAATTCGCGCAGATTGACCCGTTGAAAACGAAAATACTTTTCAGCCATTAAGCCAGTTATTGGTATACGTGGACGTGGGCATGGACATGGGTTCCGGTCGAAATTGCACGTACTTTACGGCTTTATCGGCTTTCGAGGTACCTTATTTGGTTTCGTAAATAGTTAGGCATTAAATCGTGACTAATTGGTTAATCAAAGTAACTTAGTCCGCGGTGGGTAGCCACTGCCTTTTTAAAGTGTGTCGCCAAGGATATCGGCAGTTTTATGTACGCACGGAAGAATGAGTCATGACTGAAAACTGGGTACTGGGTATATTTGTAAGAGTAGAGAGACTCAACAGCTTAGCTATCTATAGCTAAAGGCTGATGTGTTCGAATTGAAAGGTCTTACCTCGTACAATAAGGTACACGCATTGAAGATAATCAAACTTTCTACAGAAGAGGTTATACATATTCACCCCCTCTCATCTGCTATACCAACACTACATTATAGTGTTAACATTGAAAATAATTCCCTAAAGCATTAAGCTAAAGTACAGACTTTATAGAAAGAAAAAAAGGAGTTTTTCTTGTCTGTGTTGGGGGAGGGAGTATTATTGTCATATCTTATGGAGCAGTTGGTGACCTTTTTCATGTAGGCCCGAATGATCTGGGCTACAAATCCCGAATTCCAGCTATTCGAAAATGAACCCTATATTAAAATAGGCGGGAGGGGGTAGTTCGGACTCCGTATATTCTTAGCGTGGCCTCGATGAAAACTCTCCATAAAACTGAAATTTCATATGTAGATGATACAGAGGGCGATACTGACCACTCTTGCAAAATCGAACTGAGTATGCTTAGAAAAAACTACCAATGCAACGATTGTTCTCGCCAAGTTTATACCTCCTTTTATTACTTTCTCTTTGGGTAGGTCAGGGTTTTGTGTGTTTAAAAAAAAAATGTTTTGTTTGTTTGCCCGGGTTGATCAAAAGACCAAACCACGGGGCCACCCCTGCTCCTCCCACTATAGTAGCAGGGATCTGCTGAGGGGCTTGCATTTTTAATAATACCTTATATCATCCCTTCCGCAGCAGGAAGTGGTCCTGAGGGGGGAGGTGATATGTCTGTCGTATATCTACATATTAGCCTAGGCCAGATCCCAGTGAGAACTACTGCAGCGATGGCATTGAGTGCCTGCCACAGTAGTTCCACCAGAATCCCGCTGGACTGTTCCGCTTGTCTTCTGCAGTGGGTTGTTCGTCTACATTCATGCGTGTATCCCATACACCCTCAGCCATTGGTTGTGAGACACAATGTTATCAGAGGGGTGGACTTGTACACAGCTAGCCACCAAGAGCGTGGTATTTAATTTTTCTTTTTTTTTCTTTCACCTTCTATGTATATTTAAAACAGTTACACTGTTGTGATTGAAATTTCTCTTCAAAATAGACTACTGTGTCCCAGTAGCTACTTCTTCCGCTTCGGCTGCCCACAGTTGCTTCACGCAGTCACCGATGTAAGCCCTGCAGCTAGGCCTTGAGAGGGCCAGCTGCGCAGGTCGACCATCGGCAAACAGCGGACACTCCGTGAGGATATGTTCCGCAGTCTACAGACCGCCACATCCGCATCTGTCAGACACACGTCTCTTCATTCTGAAGAGGTATGCCTTGAAGCAGAGGCAGCCATGACCAGTCAGTCCCTGGGCTAAGTAAAAGTCCACCCCATTGACTCCCTTCGTACTTATTGTGAGAAGTAGTTTTTTGGTCCACTTGGCCAGTGGGTGTATTATCATATTATGTTTGCCAGATTTTGATGCATGACTTTCCCAACCTTCTCCTCACCACAGGGGGCTTGGATAGGGCTGGGGGTAGCTCATGCCTGTTGCAATTTTGTGGAAGGGGTATTCTTTTGCGTCACGAATATGTCACAGCCGATTTTTTCATTGCCAAACGCAGGGGGAGGATACCAGAAATATTACAGGCAGTTAGGTATGGCACAGTTCTATACATCCGGCCACATGCAATCACCATTTTTCTGTGCATGCTGTCTATTTTGTTGCGATTTGCCTCGATTCGGTGGGCGAATACTGGACTCCCATAGGACATAATAGCATCAACAGTGGGGTAGGTCACGGTTAGGATAGGCCAGCCCCATCCCGACGAACCCTTGGCTACACCCCGACGACGTACCTGGAATTCGTGCAGGGCAATGTGCACCGGAAAGTTAACTACGCTTAGAAAGAATAATTAATGCAACGGTTCATTATCCTCACTAAACGTGTTTTTATCAAGTTTTTTCCCATTGGGAGGGCCACGGTTAGGATAGGCCAGCCCCACTTCACGCAACCCTTGGCTACACCCCATGCAGGGTAGTGCCCCCTGGAGAGTTAACGAAGCTTAGAAAAAATAACCGATGCAACGGTGCATTATCCTCGCCATGTTTGTACCTCTACTTTTTTCTCTTTGGGTTGGTGTCCCATAGCTCCGGGGGAGGTAGAGAAAGGAGAGGGGTATGTAGCAGTCCAAGTGAGTATTATCACCGTCTACAGCTGTTACAGAAGATTGGAAGAGTTTGAGGCCTACTTCGCCCGTCTCGAGGAGAGCATCGCCAGGAAGAGAGCAAGTCATCGTCACTGGAGACTTCAACCCCAAGTCTGAAGAATGGAACTCTGGCAGGACTGACCCTCGAGGATACACCCTGGGGGAACTCGCTGCCCGGATGGATCTGGTTCCAGTGAACACGGGCGGCACTCCAACTCGATTCCATCAAATAGGAGTCGGTCATAGACATCGCTTTCGCGTCAGCCGGACTGGCCCGTTGGATCAAGGCTGGCTGAGGAGTCGGGGAGTGACCACAGGTACATTACCTTTAAGCTAGATAAAGGTACCGTGGTCACTGCTCCAAAAAAGCTGGGAAGGTGGACGATCAGGGAGCTCGATGCTGATCGATTAGAGGCGAGCTTCCTGGCTATCACCTGGAGAACGGGAGAGTGTCGAGCAGAAGAGAGCGCGGAGGCCATAGTCGCGAAGACCATAAAGACGGTGATAGCGGCCTGCAGTAGCGCAATGTCTAGAGTTGGTCCACCGCGAAAGAGACAGCCAGCCTATTGGTGGACCGAGGACATCGCCGAATTGCGTAAGGAGTGTGACTGACTTCAGGATGAGAAAAAACGGCAAAGAGGTGGCAGTAGCTTCGCAACGGTACCAGCAGACTCGTCGCACTCTCTAGTCAGCCATACGAAATAGCAAGAAGGCGTCTTGGGAGGAGCTATGTAAGGAAGCCGATGGTGACCCTTTCGGCGAACCGTACAAGGTGGTCATGAAGAAAGCCGAAGTGCTTTCGGTGACAACTCCAATGGAGCGGGGGGTGCTGCAACAGGTGATTCAAGAACTGTTCCCCAGCGTCCGCGCTAACGGCGTTACCCGTCGAAGTGCGAGAGGATTTCCCTTTGCTTAGTGTTGAAGTGGGCAGCGCGGTTGACTGGATCAGGACAGAGAAGAGGAAGGCGTTGGCTACATCCTGACCAAGTTCCTGGAATCCATGCAGAGTAATGTCCACCGGAGAGTCTCAGAACAAATGACCAATGCATCGGTTCAGTGTCCTCGCCAAATTTGCACCTCTTTTTACGTTTTTCCCCCTTCGTAAACACTAGTCTTCGGAAGTGTTCTGTCGCGTTTCCAAGAATCATTATTCAAACTGTCCAAAGGTCGATGATAGCATACGATAGGGCCGTACTTTTCAGAATCACTCGTCCAGCGTTACACGTGAGCCTCGTAGCTCGTGGGAGTCGATAACGTGGACTCGAAGCTATCATGTCAATTGGCGAGGACCGAAATGGAGAAATGATCATCGCTTTTACACAATCTTCTCGAACCGCAGCACATACATATAGTCAAAGGTTTATTAATTCTTCTCCTCGGCCGTGCACGTTGAATATTAAAACGATTTTACAAATTGCAGCCCACGACAGCCCACCCTGAAAGTGATACGGCCTTTCGCCGTGTACGTTCGACAAACGACGATGATGCTGATGATGACTTTTCTAAGTTGTGTCCGTTTCGAAGCCACGCTAGCCATTGCCAGGCGCTGGCCGGGCGCCCCGTGCACATAACTCTTGGTTCGGATCGAGAGAGGCGTTTGAAAAGCTCACTCGTTAAGCAGCACCATCAAATTACAAGCCCAACGAGATCATTGACTGTTGGTGAGCCGAGGATGGAAAAAATACCGAAGAGTCGCATCGTTAATCGTCGCTGCACAGACAACGAAATACACATTTCATAATCATCTCATCGACAATCGTAATGTGAAATTATATTTCGACCGGTATTATTTTTTAAATACCACGGCTATAATTATAAAGAGTGTACGTGCACCTCCCAATATCAATGATTACAGAAGCGGACACGAATATGTATATACACACTCGGCGATATTCTACAGCATTCGCATAAACAGCTGTAAAGTAATGCCGGTACAATGTACTCGTCGTATTTACCGCCGTCGTGTATAAATGAAAAGCGAAAAAGATAGGAATGTGGTCGAGGAGGGGCCTTATACGAAAAAAAAAAAAGTTTATAATATATATGGTACCCAAATAAAGCATTGAAATAAAGAAGAAGAAAAGACTAAATAAATACAACCGATATGAAGCTAAATGAATGAGGAAGAAGAAGAAAAAACATGGACAAACAACTACAAATATACATTAGGCAAAAGCTAAAAAGGAAGAAGATTTACGATGGTGCGAGATAAGTCAGCGTCGCACATACAGCAAAAAGTAAACACGTAATTATCTATGTACGTAATTTAATGAGCTGAAACGAAAGACGACGTTAATGAACTTCGCTAATCTTTATTACACTTGACAGACGCTTTTCCAAAATGTTATGAGTCCGGTTTTTTCTCTTTTTTCCCCGGTCTCAGAATCAGATGATGGAACCACCAATTAATATCGTTTTGTGGAATTTTATAAGAAACATTTTCCTTCGTGTTGTCACAGTATTTTTAATTCACGAAAAAGCTCATTTCTAAAACCTAATGAATCCATTCCTTATTTCACTTTGTATTTCGGGGGCGTATTCCCCTATATGTGGATGGTGCGACTTTCGCCTCGTCTGACTGATTCCGGAGCCTTTTTTAGCGCTTTCGGTTCTGGTTTTGAATATTATTAAGTTGGAACCAAGGCAAAGGCAACTCTGCAGACCACCTCGCACAATCGGGAAATCACGAAAGAGGCACGAATAGTGCAATGTAACATGTGGGTAAGTTACCACTGATCGCCAATTCCATTAACCCTCAAAATAAGTCCCCCTATAAAAAATTACGTGTTTCGGTAAATAACGAGGAAAACAAAACTGCACAAATTTTGGAAAAAACAGATGCCCCAACCCGGTTAGTGGACACCGTGGCGCCTATAGTCCACAGAAATCTGTCACCCAAACCCCAAGCTCCCCTCCCCCGGAAAGACTGACGAAAACAAAATTTGGCATTTAAACACTCTCTTCTTTAACTGTCAAGGCTTAGCTAGCGAAGAAAGACTTTTGGACTTGGAGTATGCCCTAAAGAAGATCAATTATGACGTGATAGGAATCAGCGAAATTAAAAGGAAAGGTGAGTTTCTTCAAAGACGGAAAATTGATAATCTACTCTACTCTTTCGGTGAAACGAGAGGATATAGGGGGTAGGTTTCTATATAAATAAAAATGTGGCTGATCGCATCGTCGAGGCAAAATGGGTATCTGAAAGAATTGCTATCTTGAAACTTAAAATTAACCAAAAAAAATAAAATCACACTCGTACAAGTTTATGCCTCAACATTAGATACAGAGCAACAAGAAGTGGACAGATTTGCTCAGTCAAGCGAAACAGTACAAAAAGAAGAATGGGTCACGATAGTAATGGGGGATTTTAATGCCAAAGTAGGTAAAAACAAATCAGCGAATGCATGCCTAGGACAATTCACATCAGACAATATTAATAAGAATGAATACAAACTGTTAGAATTTGCAGACCAAATAACCTAAAAATAGCCTCCACTTTTTTAAAGAAATGGACCTGGGAATCCTCGGATGACCTGACGAAAAACGAGATTGATCACTTTCTTATAAGCAAATTGTAAAAAACCTGGAAATAATTAATAATTTCGGCTTCTCCTCAGACCACTGAGCGGGAAGGGCATCTCTCAAAATACCACTGAACCCTTTTACTTCGGTAACCACAAAGCACAAACATAGAAGGAAAAAACTAATAATCCCAGTGCATAAATACAATACCGCAAACGAAATTTTGGCGAACGAGTTAAAGAAGAAAAATTCTGGAATTTGTTCAAATCCAGAATATTTGTAACATACTAGAGGAGACTATTCGGTATACAATCAGGGAAGGTATGTAGTGTATTTTGAAAGTTAACACTTGTTCTTGCAAAACTACCTAAGTCATGCGTTTCCAGGGTTGCCCATCGCTGTAGTAAAGGTTTTAGCTGCAATTTTTTTGGACCTACTTACATCTGAAGCAAGAGGGTTGCAGGTATCCGATGAAACTGATAATGGCAAGTTCAACGCAGTGTAGCCTGTTTTAAACGATTTTTAGTGTTTCTTGAACAATTGAGATTTTTGACTTAGGCGTTATTCAATTATGCTACTTGTTGCAATACTCGCTTATGAAGTTTGTTACAGTGGCAGATATAAGACGCAATATCGTGTATTTACGGCTTCTTTTGACTGGAATAATACTAACTACTAACTGTACTGGTGTAGTTTTTATTGCAGTTTTTTTGGTGGAGTCTACCGACCCTTACTCAGAGGCGAAACTTGACTTTCAGTTTGGGGGGGGGGAGAAGGAAAATTTGCCGACAAATATATTTTGAAAACTAAAAATTTGCAGGCTAGTATTCTTTGAAAACTAAAAATTCGCCGACAAAACATTTTAAAACTTTGAGAATTTGCCGATTTTTCAATCAAAATATTCCTTAATTGAAATAATAATAATAATAATAATAATAATAATAATAAAAAACAGAAGCAAAATATGAACCCGGGGACTAATGTTAGAGAACGTCCTTGTACCTTCAAAAAAAGTCTGCCTTTTTTCTACTCTTTATTTTTTTTTCCTTTTTTCGTTCCTCTTTTTACTTTATTTTTGAAGCGCCTTTTTTATAGTGAGTCGCTTGAGACATTCTCCTTCCTCGGTCCTTGTGCAAACATCTTGGATTCATTCAATACTATGATAGTAAGACTCTTTTGACCCATCAAGAGCTCCTCCTCCAACTTGTGTAAAACTTTTGGGACTCTTTTAGACTTCTCTGAGACTGCAAGGATCTTCTGAATTTGTTCAAGATTTTTTCAGGCTTCATTAAAACATTAGGTATACCTTACAAAATGGGAAATTGAAATGAACAGTTTCAAAATTTGCCGACCGTCAAATTATTGGGGGTTTTCCACCCCCTCCCCGCCCTCACCTAATAGTTTCGTCCCTGCAAATGCAGATTGGAACCTTATCCTCCCAAGCACTCACATCTGCGCAGATGAGCATACCCTAGTCTGAGAGGGTAAGCTGGAAGGATATTAAGAATACTTCAGAGGACCACACTACTCCCTTCACGCATTAATGTGGTTGTTATTTACTCTTGGTGATCTTTTTTTTTCTGAATTTCCTTTGATTCGTCTGCTAAATTAATTCCAATGAAATCAATTAAATTAAAAAAAAAAAAAGTTTCAGGTCGTGCTAAAGGCTCCCTTTCGTTCTTATGGGAAAAACACATGTAGTTTTGGCTTTTGTTCCAGACTAAATTTTCCTCCTATATTCAACAGAACCAAAGCACGTAAATTAAATAACAGAACATTTGCTATCGGATTCAGCTTATAACATTGGAAAATAAGTCTTTTGCTTTCAACTTTTAGACAGCCCCATAGCCATGGGGGGCAATCTGAGGCTAAGCCCACTCTAAAGGTATCTTGAGCCCCCTCCCTAGGCAGAGATACCACAATCTTAAAAAATCATTACGCCAGGCCCTTAGCCAGAGTGGTGCTAGTGGGTCCTGAGCAGCCCCTAACGCTCGCCGGAGCCTTCCCTGGTCAAATTTCATGAATAAAAATAAAGAATTCCTTCCATTTTTCTCGCTAGTTTTGTTCAAAACTTTTCGTTCGATTACATTTTAATGTTTATAAACTTGTCAATACTCTTTTTGCTTTGAAAGATAGAAGAATCGTATGTTTGTCGTTCTTTATATGTGACGTGTGTCGCAAGAAAAGGGCCCGAATGTCCATCCGGCGGTTTCAGACACACAGACCTTTTTCTTGTGTCACATTACCAAATTCACAAGCACAGTGGTAGGCTCACGATCCAGTTCACATTGAATATCGATGGCTAAATGCCTGAATGGCTGTTGAGAACTGATAACTTGATAAGTCCACAGAAATAGAGTTTTTTTAGGTATATTTCCAAAAGTTCAAAAATTTGATCGTTCTCAGGGTTAATTTTTCTTCACACGATCTATTCAATTTTTTTTTCAATGGGTTATCGGTAAGTTGAATCACCTGTTTTGATTATGAATTTTGAGACCAAATTCAATCAGTGGCGTAGCCAGGATCTTCCCGGGGGGGGGGGCATTATAAGATTTTCAAGGAAGACAAAGTCGAAAATTGAAGTCTTCTTCAAAAATCGCCGATATAGAGGATTATTGTATGAAAATGAAGGTAAAATTACTACTCGAGCGAACATTTTTCGAAAAAACGTGTTTTAAAGCGAAAAATTGCTCATTCCTGCATATTTTACATTCTATTTCAGGTGCCTTGGGGGGCATTCGCCCCCTTCGCCCCTTGACTATACCACTGCCTCGGAGAACTCTTCACATTACTCGTATATACTATGTATATCCTCAAGCCCACCCCCCTGGTAAACAGTCAGCACCACCTACCGCAGATGGCTGGCTACGGGTCTGCTTTTAAATGTTAATAAACTTTTAAATGTTAGTAAAATGTTCAACTTCCTTAAATTTTAGGATTTAGGTCAAACAGAGAATCTAGTAAGAACAGAATAGTCATTGAAATTCGAAATTCAACGTTTGCTACCGACTTTTAGATTTTCAAAATGTCTTCCACACCTGAGCTTAGTTTCAACCTTTCAGATAACGTTCGATACTCAGCTTGAAACCTTCGGCTTTTGACTGACTAGTCTCTGACAGGAGTCCCGGGCACTCCATTTTCAAAAACGAAATTTGACTTTCAGTTTGGGAAGGTGAAGAAAAAATTTTGTCGACAAATATTCTTTTGAAAACTAAAAATTCGCCGACAAAATCTTTTAAAAATTTTTAATTTGTCGATTTTGTAATCGAAATATTTTTTAACTGAAAAAAAATTAAACGAAACATTAATAAAAAATGAAAAATTCAAATGAACTGTTTCAAAGTTGCCGACTGCCAAATTATTGTGGGGAGGGGGGGGGGGTAAACCCCACGCCCCTAGAGTTTCGCCTCTGCCCCTACTCCTCCACTCTCGCTGCGCCCCGTTTCGGCTGAGCAATCGCTGTGAACCGGTTGGTGGCTGCGGCGACAACTCGCTGAAGTACGCTTCCCAACCAGCCGGCGGTCCTGAGTGGGGGCAGCGGTCGCTCAAGGGGACCAGCCCCCAAAGTGGTTGACCATATCCGCGGTCTCACACTACTCTTTTTATTTTGTATTTTGCCGTCAAAATTCGGTCGTTTATTAGTTTAGTTTGATTTCCTGTTCCTGGTCAACACCCGTGACTATCGTTGTTAAGCGCCGTAAGATAAAATAAATGTGAATTTGATTTTAATTCAAAATCAGTAATCGCTCCTCCCCCCTCTCAACAAGATTGATAATTTACTTGAGTATTCTACTCGGTCATTTCAGGTGTGAAATTTAAGTTTTGAAGCTGGTATCGGGGTCAGATGGAAAATATGATTTCTTATTCGGAGTTAGCAATCCAAAAGTATCCTATCTTAGATGATTTACTCAATTTTTTGTCTTGATAATTTGAAGTGTGAAATTTGGATTTTGTGGCCAAAATCGGGGTCAAATCAGAACCCATGTTATAAGACGCAATATCGTGTATTTACGGCTTCTTTTGACTGGAATAATACTAACTACTAACTGTACTGGTGTAGTTTTTATTGCAGTTTTTTTGGTGGAGTCTACCGACCCTTACTCAGAGGCGAAACTTGACTTTCAGTTTGGGGGGGGGGAGAAGGAAAATTTGCCGACAAATATATTTTGAAAACTAAAAATTTGCAGGCTAGTATTCTTTGAAAACTAAAAATTCGCCGACAAAACATTTTAAAACTTTGAGAATTTGCCGATTTTTCAATCCCAAAATATTCTTAAATTAAAATAATAATATAATAATAATAATAATAATATAAAAAAAAAAACAGAAGCAAAATATGAACCCGGGGACTAATGTTAGAGAACGTCCTTGTACCTTCAAAAAAAGTCTGCCTTTTTTCTACTCTTTATTTTTTTTTCCCTTTTTTCGTTCCTCTTTTTACTTTATTTTTGAAGCGCCTTTTTTATAGTGAGTCGCTTGAGACATCCTCCTTCCTCGGTCCTTGTGCAAACATCTTGGATTCATTCAATACTATGATAGTAAGACTCTTTTGACCCATCAAGAGCTCCTCCTCCAACTTGTGTAAAACTTTTGGGACTCTTTTAGACTTCTCTGAGACTGCAAGGATCTTCTGAATTTGTTCAAGATTTTTTCAGGCTTCATTAAAACATTAGGTATACCTTACAAAATGGGAAATTGAAATGAACAGTTTCAAAATTTGCCGACCGTCAAATTATTGGGGGTTTTCCACCCCCTCCCCGCCCTCACCTAATAGTTTCGTCCCTGCAAATGCAGATTGGAACCTTATCCTCCCAAGCACTCACATCTGCGCAGATGAGCATACCCTAGTCTGAGAGGGTAAGCTGGAAGGATATTAAGAATACTTCAGAGGACCACACTACTCCCTTCACGCATTAATGTGGTTGTTATTTACTCTTGGTGATCTTTTTTTTTCTGAATTTCCTTTGATTCGTCTGCTAAATTAATTCCAATGAAATCAATTAAATTAAAAAAAAAAAAAGTTTCAGGTCGTGCTAAAGGCTCCCTTTCGTTCTTATGGGAAAAACACATGTAGTTTTGGCTTTTGTTCCAGACTAAATTTTCCTCCTATATTCAACAGAACCAAAGCACGTAAATTAAATAACAGAACATTTGCTATCGGATTCAGCTTATAACATTGGAAAATAAGTCTTTTGCTTTCAACTTTTAGACAGCCCCATAGCCATGGGGGGCAATCTGAGGCTAAGCCCACTCTAAAGGTATCTTGAGCCCCCTCCCTAGGCAGAGATACCACAATCTTAAAAAATCATTACGCCAGGCCCTTAGCCAGAGTGGTGCTAGTGGGTCCTGAGCAGCCCCTAACGCTCGCCGGAGCCTTCCCTGGTCAAATTTCATGAATAAAAATAAAGAATTCCTTCCATTTTTCTCGCTAGTTTTGTTCAAAACTTTTCGTTCGATTACATTTTAATGTTTATAAACTTGTCAATACTCTTTTTGCTTTGAAAGATAGAAGAATCGTATGTTTGTCGTTCTTTATATGTGACGTGTGTCGCAGGAAAAGGGCCCGAATGTCCATCCGGCGGTTTCAGACACACAGACCATTTTCTTGTGTCACATTACCAAATTCACAAGCACAGTGGTAGGCTCACGATTCAGTTCACATTGAATATCGATGGCTAAATGCCTGAATGGCTGTTGAGAACTGATAACTTGATAAGTCCACAGAAATAGAGTTCTTTTAGGTATATTTCCAAAAGTTCAAAAATTTGATCGTTCTCAGGGTTAATTTTTCTTCACACGATCTATTCAATTTTTTTTTCAATGGGTTATCGGTAAGTTGAATCACCTGTTTTGATTATGAATTTTGAGACCAAATTCAATCAGTGGCGTAGCCAGGATCTTCCCGGGGGGGGGGGGCATTATAAGATTTTCAAGGAAGACAAAGTCGAAAATTGAAGTCTTCTTCAAAAATCGCCGATATAGAGGATTATTGTATGAAAATGAAGGTAAAATTACTACTCGAGCGAACATTTTTCGAAAAAACGTGTTTTAAAGCGAAAAATTGCTCATTCCTGCATATTTTACATTCTATTTCAGGTGCCTTGGGGGGCATTCGCCCCCTTCGCCCCTTGACTATACCACTGTCTCGGAGAACTCTTCACATTACTCGTATATACTATGTATATCCTCAAGCCCACCCCCCTGGTAAACAGTCAGCACCACCTACCGCAGATGGCTGGCTACGGGTCTGCTTTTAAATGTTAATAAACTTTTAAATGTTAGTAAAATGTTCAACTTCCTTAAATTTTAGGATTTAGGTCAAACAGAGAATCTAGTAAGAACAGAATAGTCATTGAAATTCGAAATTCAACGTTTGCTACCGACTTTTAGATTTTTAAAATGTCTTCCACACCTGAGCTTAGTTTCAACCTTTCAGATAACGTTCGATACTCAGCTTGAAACCTTCGGCTTTTGACTGACTAGTCTCTGACAGGAGTCCCGGGCACTCCATTTTCAGAAACGAAATTTGACTTTCAGTTTGGGAAGGTGAAGAAAAAATTTTGTCGACAAATATTCTTTTGAAAACTAAAAATTCGCCGACAAAATCTTTTAAAAATTTTTAATTTGTCGATTTTGTAATCGAAATATTTTTTAACTGAAAAAAAAATGAAACGAAACATTAATAAAAAATGAAAAATTCAAATGAACTGTTTCAAAGTTGCCGACTGCTAAATTATTGTGGGAAGGGGGGGGGGGGGTAAACCCCACGCCCCTAGAGTTTCGCCTCTGCCCGTACTCCTCCACTCTCGCTGCGCCCCGTTTCGGCTAAGCAATCGCTGTGAACCGGTTGGTGGCTGCGGCGACAACTCGCTGAAGTACGCTTCCCAACCAGCCGGCGGTCCTGAGTGGGGGACAGCGGTCGCTCAAGGGGACCAGCCCCCAAAGTGGTTGACCATATCCGCGGTCTCACACTACTCTTTTTATTTTTTATTTTGCCGTCAAAATTCGGTCGTTTATTAGTTTAGTTTGATTTCCTGTTCCTGGTCAACACCCGTGACTATCGTTGTTAAGCGCCGTAAGATAAAATAAATGTGAATTTGATTTTAATTCAAAATCAGTAATCGCTCCTCCCCCCTCTCAACAAGATTGATAATTTACTTGAGTATTCTACTCGGTCATTTCAGGTGTGAAATTTAAGTTTTGAAGCTGGTATCGGGGTCAGATGGAAAATATGATTTCTTATTCGGAGTTAGCAATCCAAAAGTATCCTATCTTAGATGATTTACTCAATTTTTTGTCTTGATAATTTGAAGTGTGAAATTTGGATTTTGTGGCCAAAATCGGGGTCAAATCAGAACCCATGTTATCGAATTCTGTGACTCGGAAAGTTCGAGTTTCCGTAGTTTTTTTTATTATACCTACTTATTCAAAATCCAAGGTCGGTAGTGGATTCAACCCCATTTATGGGGGGGGGGGTCGATCTCCAAAGTAACTATAAGCCTTGTCGATAGGAGTTCAAAAAATACGAGTGGTTTCGTCTTCGGAATGGTAGTTTTTATACGAAATGCCGTTTTAAAATTATTTTCTTCAGCGGTGGCATTCGATGTCGGACGGTTGCGGTTTCTGATGGGGGACTCTCCTGAACAGGTGACTTGGGGTAGTTTGCTGCTGCTTTCCCCACAATTTTATTGCGTTAGGGTTTTCTTTCTCTGTGCCGGAGAGTGTGCAGCCGCAGTTCGCTTACTAGCCACTGTTTCACGACGTTGAGTAAGCTGTCCACGACATGCACTCGCACAGTGCCGATCTTTCTAATCTGGTGGTAACACTCCCTACGATTGTATTGTCTTGATCGTATTAATGGGGGGAGGGGGGGGAGTTTACAAGGCGCGCTATGTTTCCACCTCGATTAATACTGTAGTCGTTGTGTTCGCTAGGACGTTAGCGGAAGTATTTGACTATCATTAGCTTCCTGGCGTTGGTGGGACTCGAACCCGAGATGCAAGGATTGCAAAGTGAGCACGTTACCACTTGGCCACACAACGAACTGCATATTGTCATTTCTAAAACGTACATAATAAGTCCATTCGCTACCTACGTATTTCAATTCCAAAACGCAATAAGTTCAGTTTTTGGAGTTCCCTTCTGCTGAATATTTTCGTCGATATTTCCCTTTTGAAACTGAAGGTTCTCAGATGTATCCGTGAACGTCGAGGCTGGCTTTTGTTAGAAATCGAAATCAAGTAAATTGAAGTTAGCTGCAGGCAGTTTTTCATACTTCCCGAATAATTTAGGAGTATGGGTTTATTGCGTTTGTAAATGTCATCGCCTCCTGGGAACCGATGCGATGGTGCAGTTCGATCACGAGAGGCGTACCGAATTTCCTTTTCGCCTGTTTTATTAATAAGTTCGCATTACCGCCTCCGGAAACTGTAATTTTTTCACGTCCTTGGTGATCCTCGTCGAGAGTGATTTACTTTTACTGATGGCCTGGTCGACGGCCGGCGGGGCGTCTCGACCCTCTCTTCTCGACGGCGACGTGACAGCGAAACGCAGAAGTAGTCTTCGATTTTAACGGTGACGGGTGACGCGCGGACTTGCATAATTGTGCACGCTCTCCGAGTGCCGTACGTCGGCTGTTGTACCCGACCGAATACCGTACTCGCAAAAAATTACTCCAGACCACTTAACTTGTCATTGCTAACCAGGCACGACCTCCGCGAACTTGCCACTGACTTCATACGAAAGCGTGAGTTCCGTTCGGCGACTTTCTGCGGACAGGAAAAATACAGATGTGCAGTGGGTTGTTTAGGGGTGAGAGTGACCGATGCAACGAGAAAAATGGAAATGCCAGCTAGGTTACCCCCGAGTTCAGAGGCTAGATTTGTAATCTATGTGAGAAATTCGTGGAGAAATAATGCTGCTTTTTTTTTTTGTATGTAGGACCCGAAATGAGTAATCTATGCGAAGAATTAGTCCAGAAATAATATCCTTACAGATATCAGATTGTTTTACCTAAAATAGTGGAATTTTGAAAATTAAATAAGATGAAAAGAATATTGAGAAATATTCACAGTTGTTCTTGTAAACCGTGAACTATTTTGCGTAAAATGTTCAACTTTTCAAGAATAAGTCATGTAACTCTCCGTTGTATCCAAAATTCAGTCACTGATACGATGAGATAAGGAAGCATATGAGAACTCTTCTAGCATGTAATTTCGTATCTTCGATGAATACCTACTTAAGTACTCACCAAATAACAACGAAGGCAGTTGGCTTAATTGCATCATCAAAACAACACGTGGATTACTTTCTATTGCTGCTCACGAAAATACATGAAGGAATCACGTACGAGTCACTCGATGGTATGCTTTACGCCCATATTCCAGCATTCTGCAGCCCAGCCATTCGCCGGAAATCTGTCCGTATTACAGCAGCTTAGTTTGGTGTCTTAACGCGCTTCAAGGTCGTGGTCTGCCGTGCAACCCGATAATATTCCAACTACATTATGACCTTGACTAATCGTGAATAATAATCACCCCCGTATAGTTATCATTGAAGAGGTCGTCTTCGATCTAATTCAAACTAAGCATAGTTCACGAAGTCCGAACGGTGCGATGAACCACTTTAGGGTCGATGGTATGTATATGGCCAATAAGTCGTTCACCCCCCGGCAGGCCAATCAGTTGTCCTTTACCTTGAAAACGAAAAGACCAACCCGAAGCAAAGGATGTTGGAGTATGTTGATCGGACGAAGTGACCAGCATGCAGTTCGATTGTGACTCTGAGTAAAGGCAGTACTGGAACCGAATCAGAATGAATTCAGCGACAAACTGTAAAACTACGTCTATGTAGCATTCCTCGAACAGTTTCAGCCCAAACTTCCAGGTACCAAAATTTGCAAATTAGGGACTCATTGTTCTCAGAAGTGTATTCAGTGACCTCCTGAAACTTCTAAAACGATATCCCTACTGCGTTTTATAAACATTTTGAGGCCCCGTCCTCACCTCAACACAAGCACATTCTTCGTTTTCTTCTGACGCCTTCTGTTCTCAGAGATTGGCCAGCCACATAGCAATCCGGAGTCACGAAACTGCGTTGCAAGAAATCTCTAACGATGAGCACTTCAGCCACCGTCGTAGGTTTTTGAGCCAAGAAACGCAACCACCACAGTTTGTAAATTTTCGGCGAATCATTATCAGAAATGATCCTTGAAATCTGTAAAGCGATATCCATATTGCATTCCATAAAATTTTTGAGTCCCTGCCCCCTTCTGAGTACCATAATTTTGAAATTACTGCCAGACCGATATCAAAATTGAATTGGGTGTTCTCGAAATCCAACTTGCCTGTTATCTTGATTCGATGATTCGTGCCAGTGACTGATGTGAAAAACTGTCATAAAAATTATCGATGATACTGAGGAACACCTAGAAAAACAAGTATCAAAGTGTGGTATTTGAGAAGAGGGAGAGGAATTGAAAAATTCTGAGCATGGGTTGATAAAGATGTTCAAAAACAGACTCGAAAGTACTAGTTTACATCCTTTCTGTTCGCTGCAATGGATGAGACAACGAAAACGTCAAAAATGCTACGTTTTTTATCATATGGCCTGTGTTAATGTGTGAAGGTGTAAAAGTCTTTTTGAGCCCCCCCCCCCCTTTATTTTTGAGCTATGGTTGAACAAAAATATACCGTATGTGGTATCTTTTTGTTGGTAATTTCGAGTAAACGTCTTATCTCTGAACGATTATTACCCGAAAATGTCTGATTTTTGAGGAAAATGCGAAAAACTGATCTTGGAGGCTTTGCACCGCATTAGAGTCTTAGCTACACTTAGAAAAATATTATGTCGAAATTACTAAAATTCGAATGAATCTCTGACGGTCAGCGATTTCACGCCCTCACTAACTCCAGATTATTGTCATTTTTACTAGAGGTCTGATAACCACTGCCGTCATTTCACTAAAGTTTGATGGAGTTCCAGTAATTTATCGTTGCCAAAATCTATTAGAACTTATTTTAAATTTCTTTTGAAGAAAGCGTAAAATCTCTGATCATCAGAAACTGCTTAGAAATCCGGTGATTTTTGGTTGAAAATTTTTCTCGGTGTCATTTTTGCGAATCTCAGTGCGCCCTATACAAGTGGGGTCAATTTTAAAAAGTCTTAGAGCCTTAATCAAATTTAAAAGAGAGGTAAATAGTCGTAGACGAATTTTGAAGTTTTAGGACGTCTTAAACAATTTTGAAGAAGTCTAGAAATTTCTTAAATGATTATTGAAAAGTCTTAGCTCGTCTCATCTAGTTACTCTTTAAAAGAAACGAATGGAATATAATTGTGACAAAAGTTGAAAATGTTCCAAAATTTGTCCTTCATATATTCAGTAAATCCAGTTACTACTTTTAGGATATAAAAATGATTTAAATACTCGAGGGAAGGGGGTAAAAAGATTCAGTCTTTACGAATTCCAGCTTGCCCGCCCCCATAAGAATCATCTTTCACGTTCGTGAGGAACTTGTTCGTTTCTTCAAGAAAAATTTATTACTGTCTTTCTTGTTCCGTCTCTAAATGTCTTACCTTTTTAAAATGTTAGTTCATAATTTTCTTTTCTCAGCTTTTATTACCTTAGTCATTAATTACTCTCTTCTTATAATCCCATTATACAGAACTTTGTTACTGGCGACGCAAATGACTAAAGCCGTCAAAGCGCCAAAAAATAAAATGTAATTAAATCGAACTGAGAAGGAAATTGTTTCTATTTCTAAATGTAAAATACTTAATTGATTTTTTATTTTTTTTTCGTGAACGATTTGTCCCATTCTTCAAAATTTTCAATAATTGTATTTTTTGTTGTTCATTTGGGTAAATAGGTTGTACAAGGGACTAGCCGCCAAATCTAGGATGTCAAAATTAATAATCGAACATCTACATAGATACTGATAGTTTTCTCGATTTTTCTAAATAATTTATTACGTCTCTTTCCGAAGTCACATTTCGAGTGACTATAATACAGGGTGCGGTATCTTTAAGTTTACATGTTGGTAACACTGCTGTATCAAAATCATCTGTTGGAGAGAAACGAAAAATACGCGGTTGGAAAGAGGATGAAATGCCATTTTAAAAAAGTTTATTTGTTTTTAAAAATAACATCTAGACAATGTTTACCAATATTTTTTACAAAATTTAAACTTTTTTCAAAACTTTTCAAAATGTTCTCCAACATTGTCTTACTGGTCGCCGCGCATTCATCACGAATCCATTGCTTTAAATCCTCTCAGATACTGGGTACCTCAAAATCCGAACGAAATCGTTGAAATTCCGCTACACAGTCCAAAAGTTAGTGTGGTACGCTGTTGGAATGAATGGCATAATTGGTCCTTATTTTTTTTTTGAAGACGATACTGGCAAAACGGTGACTGTAAATGCGGATCGATACATCGAAACGCAGCAAAATTTTGTCCGGCCTGCCCTGGCACGAAAGAGAATTCTATCCAGAACTTATGTTCAAATAGATGGAGCCACTTCCCATACCTGCATTAAGACGATTCGTGTTTTAGAGATGTTTGGCACCAGAATCATTTCGAAAAACGGTTTCCTTCTGTGGCCCCCAAGGTCGCCGGACCTCAACGCATGCTATTTTTTCTTATGGGGACATCTCAAGCAAAAGGTCTATGCAACCAAAGTTCGCGATTTAGAGGATTTAAAGCAACGGATTCGTGATGAATGCGCGGCGATCAGTACGACGATGTTGGAGAAAATTTTGGAAAGTTTTGTAAAAAAAAAGGTTAAATTTTGTAAAAGGTACTGGTAAACATTGTCTAGATGTCGAGATGTTATTTTTAAAACCAAATAAACTTTTTTAAAATGGCATTTCATCCTTTTTCCAACCGCGTATTTTTCGTTTCTCTCCGACAGATGATTTTGATACAGCGGTGTTACCAACATGTAAATTTTAAGATACCGCATCCCGTATAACAAATGGCAAAAAGGGGTGAACCACTGGTGGAACCAGGCAGTGTGCACAGTGTGCAGCAGCACACCAGTTTATTTTCCAATAATAATAATAATAATAATAATAATACTTTTATTTACTTGGTGTTCGCGTAGTTCCTCTTTTTCTAATTCGCTCTCCGCCCGAGTCCTGGAATCCGCTCTTTCGAGCATTGCTTCAAAGACGTCAGGGAGGCTGTTAAGGCTGTCTTAGCCTTCTTCCTGTCTGGCCGAAAAACCGGCCTAGGTCAAAAATTCTGGCGAGTTGCTACGTGGGCTCGAACCCGGGGCCTCCGGATTTTGAGACCAAAGAATATTTTTTGTTAAAATTTCTGAGTCATAATTTGTAACTATAGGTACTTACTACTTAGTACCTACATCTATTTTGGTTCTCTTCATTTTTTCGTTCTGTTTTGTAATAAAAAATTATATTTCATTGCTTTGAGTACCTATACTACTGCTTTCTTGTTTTCAATTTCAAAAAAATTGCCCGTTACAGAATGAAGCATCATTTTTAAGGGGGGAGGGGTAAATATAGTAAATTTTACACATTTGAAAGAGGAGTTGGCATTTGTTTGAAAAGTGGCATATTCTTGATCAAAACGCCAAAACATCTGGTTCCACCTGTGGCGTGGACTATTTTTTTTTTTAAAGCAAGTTTGTGATTCTACTTGATTCTAGCTTTTGAACGAGGTGTGTGAGAATCACTTCGAAATAAGAAGTGAGAAGATGTGATTTTGTAGTTGGTAGAATAATATAGGTTTGGTGGCCTCGAGTGAGGCTGGATGCGAAATATGCTAAGATAATTACAAGTCAGCACCCCCCCCCCCAAAAAAAAAAATTGTTTGTTTAGCTTTTCTTAAATTATGTCAATTTTTTTCATTTCAAAGAGGAAATTGGTATTTTTGTACCCAAATCTGGTACCAATCAGAATTCTAATACAATAATTGAAATTAGAGGCTCAGAATATTTCACTTTCGTTACGTTGTTCACTTTTCTAAGTTTTACCCCCAGTTCAAATGTGGAATTTGGATTTTGATGCCAACATATACCTAAGCCGATTCGAAAATCTGATGGGATATTTCGGTGTCAGCGAGCCAAAAGAAAAGCCTGTTTCGATGATTTGCTCGATACCTTCCCATTTAAGAAATCCCAACATTAAAGATGCGCTGTAGTCTCTGGAGTTTGGAGAAAGAAGGAAGAAAGCAAATAATATAACAAATAAGGAGGGAGAGCCTATGTACACAGCTGAAGGAAAAGTGAAAAGGTGGTAGAGTACGTAGAAAAAGTATATAGTAAGAATGGGAATGAAGAGATAAGAATGGCGAGGGAGGATGAATTGGAAGAAGATGAAAGAGGAGCCTCAATTTCAAGAGGTGAATTTGACAAAGCATTGAGAGATTTAAAGAAAGGGAAGGCTCCAGGATGGATGGTTTTTTAGGTCAATCCGAGTGTATGAATTATTTGAATCACGGATAGTATTTATGAGAAAAAATCAATTAATGATATCCATACTTAGAAAAAAATATTTACCCTATTAGGGATTGTTAGTATAAATTATGATAAAGCGGAGGTGGGGAAAGGTTCGGTTGACCGGCCCGGTTGGCCCGCGGAGGAGGCAATTCGGCCGGTGGATAACGGGACCCGGCGGTTCCGGAGGGACCGGAACGCCTCGTAACTGGCCGAGGACCGTGCCTCGTCGCGAGTCGACATGTTATTTTGAAGTTCGGGGACGGCACAATTAGACTGATTCGCGGCACAGAAAGACACAAACTGCGGGGATGATTAAATGTATTAATGAATTCAAATTTACACGAACGCACTTAGCAAGAAACAAAAAAAAACAACGGGGGAATTTTTGACGAGGTTCACACTATGTATAGCAGAATAAGTGGGGGGTAAAATAAGTATATACAAGAAGTTCGATTACTACGTTAGTTACGCTGTACGGTGCGGCGGTGCCTAAGATTACGCAAAACGTTTTTAGGTGCGAGAAATTGACGTGGAGTAAGTGTTAATGCGGCGGGACGGCGGTGCGGCGGTACGCGGTGCTCGCGGCGGCGGTACAGGTTCGGTTGACCGTGCGGCTCAACTAGTTCACGGGTTCGTAACCCCGACTAAGGGGTGCCTAGTGCGGGAAAAAAGGAGGCGTGGAGCGGAGCAGCTTAACCGAGGGAAAGGGAGGTCGGGAAGGTTTCAGGAGGGAGCCACGGTGTACTTGCTACTTATGCAGTAGCAAGTAAAGCCGGATCGACTATCGACTTAGCTCTTTGCAACCTACTGGATACCAACAGGTACGCATAGAGTTAAGCCAAAGTGTAGGCGGAGGTCAGGAGAAGGAACAACGGGTGTACTTGCTACTTATGCAGTAGCAAGTAAAGCCGGATCGACTATTGTCGTGAAAACTGAGCTCTCCGGCCCGGTTGGCCCGCGGAGGAGGCAATTCGGCCGGTGGATAACGGGACCCGGCGGTTCCGGAGGGACCGGAACGCCTCGTAACTGGCCGAGGACCGTGCCTCGTCGCGAGTCGACATGTTATTTTGAAGTTCGGGGACGGCACAATTAGACTGATTCGCGGCACAGAAAGACACAAACTGCGGGGATGATTAAATGTATTAATGAATTCAAATTTACACGAACGCAATTAGCAAGAAACAAAAAACAATGGTGGGGAATTTTTGACGAGGTTCACACTATGTATAGCAGAATAAGTGGGGGGTAAAATAAGTATATACAAGAAGTTCGATTACTACGTTAGTTACACTGTACGGCGCGGCGGTGCCTAAGTACGGCGCGGCGGTGCCTAAGATTACGCAAAAACGTTTTTAGGTGCGAGAATTCGACGCGGAATAAGAGTTAATGCGGCGGGGCGGCGGCGCGGCGGTACGCGGTGCTCGCGGCGGGGCGGCGGCGCGGCGGTACGCGGTGCTCGCGGCGGCGGTACAGTTTCGGGTGACCGTGCGGCCTAACTAATTCACTGGTTCGTAACTCCGACTAAGGGGTGCCTAGTGCGGGAAAAAGGAGGCGTGGAGCGGAGCAGCTTAACCGAGGAAAAGGGAGGTCGGGAAGGTTTCAGAAGGGGGCCACGGTGTACTTGCTACTTATGCAGTAGCAAGTAAAGCCGGATCGACTATCGACTTAGCTCTTTGCAACCTACTGGATGCCAACAGGTACGCATAGAGCTAAGCAGAAGTGTAGGCCTTGATTAGAAGTTTTTAGGCGGAAAGAAGACCCAGCGGCGCAACGACCGGGAGGTGATTAGTAGGCTGGCAGGAGCGAGAAGTTTTTACGGAGTAACAGAGTTTAAGCTGGGGAAGACAAAAAAAATCTTAGGCTAGACGGTAGGTTTTTTAGGCTGGACGAGGTGGCAAGAGAAATCCACAGGAACGGCGAGAAGAAGCACGAACTTAGCCAGCGTTGCGAAAGCGAGACGCGAATTGACGGTTCAGCGAGAGAGTCGCCAACCGAATCTCGGACGAGTGTCTCGAATGAGGGTGGAAACGGAGATTATATTGGGATGCACGGCGTCTTTTCGGGTCGCAGGATCTGGGGGATTGGATAGAAAGCGGAACGCTGAAGAATGTGGCTGCGGCTCGAAGACCGAATTCGCCGATATCGGGAGAGAGAGACCGAAAAGACAGTATGAATACCGGGGCGAATGGCCGAGGGACAATAGATGGCCGGTCGTGCGAGCATCGCATCTCCGGACGTTTTAGAATCGGCTTCGGAAGGAAGCGGAGAACGGGAGGGATGAAGTCGATACACGTTCGCGAGGGTGAATGTTAGTTAGACCGCGCGTTCTACCTACGGAGGCATTCGGACAGTTCGTTTGCAAATCGAGAATTTTGAGGACGACGAAGTGTGTCGTCTTTACAAGCCAGAGCTATACAATAAAAAAAAAAAAAACCAATATATAAGGGTGAAAATTATCGAACAGTTAGTCTTCTTTCGCGTGCATCAAAAATATTAACTAGGATATTTTATCTGAGAATTGAGATTAGAATAGATGGAGAACTAGGAGATAATCAGTTTGGATTTAGAAAAAGTAGCGGTAGTAAATAGGCAGCGTTAGCTTTGAGATTAACTGTAGATGTGAAACCCAAAAAGGGGCAGGATGCACGTGTGGCATTTGTTGATATTGAAAAAGCTTTTGACAATGTTAAATGGAATAAAATATTTGACGTTCTACAATAGATAGGAATAAAATTTAAAGAAAGGCTATCTATTTTAAACTTATACAAAGGACAGAAAGGTACTTTAAGAATAGAAGGAAAGAAAGGGGAGGCTAATATAGAAGAAGTTGTAAGGCAGGGATGCTCCTTATCTCCAGTATTATTTAATGTGTACATAGAGTAAGCTATAAAAGAAATGAAAGGAAAATTTGAAGCAAGTGTAACTATACATGGTGAGCGAGTAAAGATGCTCAGGTTTGCAGATGATATTGTCTTATACACGTTTAAAAACTTGGAAGCACTCAATATGCAATGCTTCGAAGCATATTAAATATTAAATGGAAAGACCAAGTCAGTACAAATAAAATTGAATCTAAAACTAACAGGCTTGGAATTGGTTAGATTATTGAAGTTTAAGTATTCGGGGCACTTAGCCAGGGGGGACAGCAAAAAACGGAGCCATACTGCAGTTACCTGGATTACGTATGGGGAAAAAAGAAGGGGAAGGCCAGCCACAAGATGGTTGGACGAAATTGTCGGATATGTGGTACCACCATACTGGTCAAGCAATGCCTAAGGCAGGGTCCACTGGGAAAAAGTGGTCGAAGGTTATGCCCGTGGGTGGACAGATTAGACGGTGGCTTGCCTACCCTCATCCACTATTAAACTGTATAAGCTTAAGAAAAGTACTGTATACATTCGACTTGTACCCGGTATACCGTGTTATCGAAGTTGTATAAATAAATAAAAAATTTAATAAATTCTTTAATAATTAATTACACCCGGCATTGTCCTTCATAGTGACAGATATAGCTGCTGTAATGATTGTGTATTTATACGAATTTACCTTCAAAATAAAGCAATGGGGGGAGGTCTCTACCAACACACCCTGTATAGCCGGCCGTATGTAGCTACTACAGTAGAAGCGACGGCAACCGCAATACCCGAAAGTAATTACCAGCAAAAAATCAGCCAAATAGTAAGCGCATATTTCTAAAACGGCTCGCTCGAAAGACGTGGAATTTCGTTCTCAATTAAAGCGACAGAATTTGATTAATTCGCGGTGATGAGGCAGAATTCCAGTCCAGCTGCGGCTTCGGACTGCAGGTCTCCATTGGTGCCTACGAATACCCATACCAGGGCGAATACACAAGAACACGACACGCGCTCACCCATACAGAGAACACACGTGTACTTGAACAGACCTCATGATTGACAATTTGGTGCTGGCTCTCTGTTCAGTTCGCCTCGTATTTAAAGTTCAACAGCCAACGACAGCCGACCAGATGCGATGGCATAGCATATATGTGCTGCCCTCGCCTCGGTCTTCAAGCTCGACGATTTCGATTCGCAAATATAAAAAATAAAAACGTAGTCCGATTATTACATTTGATGGAAACGTAAAAAAGTTATTATTTTTGGTTGACAAACGCAAAGTATACATGTATACTCAATGGGCCCCGCTAAACGAATACGTCAGAATGCCTAAAAATATTCTAGAAGTTTTTTATATATAGGAAGGTATACCTACCATACCTTGTATCATATTCAAGCTCATTAAAAGAACGCGGGATACCAAAAATTTTGAGATCAAAAATGACGTTCACAATACGTAATTTTGTCTCTATTTACGAGCTTGACTGTAACATCGGATATGGCAAACGAATTTTTATTATTATTTTTATTTCATTCGTTTTGTAGAAATTTCGTTCTTTTTGCCTCGTCTTCTTCATTAATTAGTCGGGTTCCTTAATTAAAAGCGCCAACAGAAGTATACTCGAGTTCAGAGGTTGTGTCTTTGGACTGGATGGTCATAAACAAGCATTACACTGCGAACGCTGCAAGACTAATCCTTAATTTATATTGAACCGTAGCACATGCCCCCTGTAAATATTTAATGTCTTAACCCCTCTGTCAAGAGTGGCGTCTGAAGGGATGCATAGGAGTATATCGTACCCCCTCCCCCTTTTGAAAAATAGGTTACAGAGTGCCATTTACACTCTCCCTAAAAATAAAAGTAATAAAACAATGAAAACATGCAAAAATTAATTAGTAAGTGGTTCAAGAGGTGTATTGAAAGATTTCAACAACAATATTTACGAAATTTCTTGCTCAGTACCTAAAGATAAGAATCTTTATTCATTAATTATTATTATTATTTTTAACTTGTCGATTCTAATTTTCAAACTGTATACTCCTTTAGAAAACCTTCTGACGTCATAGCGTCTTGAATATTAAGGATGGGACGCACAATCAAAAAAAGATTGGAAATGAATTTATCCACTCAAAAAACCTTATGTTTGATTTATTGCACGCAAGCATATGTGACTTGGAATCATGAAATGCGCCTCTTGTGCGAAAACAGGTTTTCGAGATAAACGAATGCAAAGATAGGATGGTGGTCGTGGTGCGCACAGATGTATACAGCGTGTACATCTGTGGTGGTGCGTTTACGTCTTGCTATGACAACCACATTTCGAATTCTTGTTCTCTGTCATTCCCGTAGGCCCATGTCACACGACACCATGTAAACGGATGTTTTCCCATAAGCCTGCTTCGCATGACGCCATGTAAACGGATGTTTTTAAACTGTTGACTTAATTTTTAAATGCAATTTGTGGAAAAACTAATGAAGACAGGAAGTTGCGACCTGGCTAAAGATAGGGACAAATGGAGAGAAATGACGGAGAGCTATATCCAGAAATGGGTAGCCGAAGGAGGAGTCAGCAAGGGGTGAATTCGTCTACCTACCATAAATACTTTGTTAGATTTTTGATTTCAAAAGTGTCTCCTAACTGGGCTAAGCTCAAAAATAAAAATAAATGAATAACTTCCGTATCTGGGAGAACAAGATCGAAGAAGAAGAGTTAGTTCTTTTGCTGCTCATGAGATTTCTTTCACGAGGTCGGCGTTTCGACCTTTTTCCACCCCCACACCGATAGGATGCTCGCGACGCACACTGGGCAGACTCGTACGGCTTTTTCAATGTTTGTTTGGTTCCAAAGTCAAAATTTTACATCAACTTGTACGTAGAAACACTTCCTTTCCTTTCAGTGGTCAGTCCTATGTACGGGGTGTCCTCTTGGTCCTCTTCAAAAATAATATACAGGGTGTCACAACTTGAATAAGAAATCCAACAAATTTGGATGGGACTTGTTTAAATGGATAATTTTTTCGTACAACTTCACTTCCTTGTGATCATAATATTACTTGATTTATCAAAAGATTGCCAAAATTTTAGCTACGAGGAAAAATATGTTTGATACGGTCATTTTAGACTAAATAACAACTTGCATACTTTGAAACCTGAGCAAGAATATAGCGTTAGATGAATCAGTAAACATAAGCAAGAATTTGATCATAAAATACAAACGTGACTATAATTTACAACATAATTTTTAGATCACCATCTCAATATAGCTATAAAATTTGAAAGATAGTTTCAAAATCAAAACTGAAGGAAACACTGAGTAGGTGATAATCATTAGGATTTTAGAGATTATTTTTTCATCTTGACTACTTTGAGTAGGCTGCCCAATACCCTTGAAAAATATATTAGTTTCGTTCTATTTGCAAAACAAAGGGCGGAACTGGGACTGTTAGGGTTCAGTCACCTTCTAATAAAAATCAAAACACAACCAGAACTAAAAACTAAGTTCTGAGGAACTTTTCTTGTTTACATTTAATCAAAAAGAATGCACAAATCTTCTAATCCAAGGTAAACAGAATTAAACACGAAAAGTGAAATGAACAAATAACAAGAACTGAGAACCTCTAGACCCCAGTTTTGCCAAGTTGATAAGAGGAAACCCAAATAGTGATATCCGTGATACCACAAGACCAGGGACGTACCGTAGAGTTTTTCCTGGGGAGGGGTGAAAATCGTGAGAGTTCCAATTGAGTCAACTCAAAATTCCCAAGTATCGAAAGGAAAGAAGAAAAAAAATCTTTTGACTCTTTGGGTTTTCTAACTCCGCCCGACTGAAATGGTGAATTTTCCCAACTGCTGCGGGAAAAATTCCTAGAGGGGCGTAAGTTGCCCCCCCCCCATCGGTGCATCCTTGGACAATACCTACACTGGATACGCGCATAACACCACGGTGCACATCTCATGCGTGACCCTCTATATCAAGACCCACCTAGGTGTTTAAAAACCGATTTTCTCTAGAATTGCGATTAAAGTGTTCCCCCTTCCTCAAGGTTCCCTGAATTTTCTCGTGCTCGTTACTTAATCCACTCGGAACTCGCGGCAAATAATGGAGCTATGTTCACACAAACTATACTGGTTTGAACACAACAACCACAGTTCGTTGCACGTATGTGGTTTTTGACACTCTAGGAGGGTTGTAAAATAGATATATTTTTGGGGAGTTGTATAACTTCTCATAAAATGGGACAAGTCCCACGTGAAAGAACACACGTTATCTGCATTCTCAAACAGCCAAAAAGTGAAAATTGATTTTTTTGGTACACTAGGTGGGTTATAATATAGAGGGTATTGCTATTATTTCCTCGTTTTCTCTGAAGGTCGCAAACGGTCGCAGCTAAATGATAGTAGGATCGTTGGATGAATGCTCGAAGAATAAATCTCATTTAGTATATTTTCGGATCGAGTTGGATCAGTGTTTTCCCAGTCCATAGAGAGAAGGTATTTTGGTAGGGCACAATGGACAGTAATGTTGAACTTAACGTTTATTTGGAGGTTAGAAACGTGAAGTTTCTTTTACAAAGAACTCATTCAAATTGAACTGTATTTATCAAGGAATAAAAATAAAAACATAAAAAAGTTCTACGTCAAGTTCTGGCTTCAGTATCGTCATTTGGAACTATCCTTCATTTCATCATATTTTAAAACAGTACGTACTTAAATTTGGAAATGTTCAAATTGATATCCAGCTCTGCATTCAAATAATATTTTTGGGGAGATAAGTTGTGCTGTTTTTAGGTCATCTGATATTGAAGAATAATTATTTCCACCATTCATGTAAGTTTGACTCCGTAGCATAATTGATGCTAGATTTGGCATAATTCAATTTTGCAGTATTCCAAAATGTTTAATCTGGAATCTAGCATCTTTCTTCGGCATAGTTACATCTGAATTCAGCATATTTTAGAATTTTAGCATAATTCTTTTTTTAAGCAAAAAAATGTCAGAGAACTGACTGGACTGGTTCCTTTCTATTTTCTACCATTAGAATTCCAAAATTATACCAAATTAAATTTAATTTAGCATATTCTTCGAAGTTTAGCATCTTACTTTTGGCGGACTTTTCATGTTTTTTCTGGTTTCAAGTAGTAAAAAATAGATATTCCATTTGGCATCCATTTGTAGCATTTTTTGGGAGGCGATTTAGCACCCATTTAGCACATTTGAAAGGCAGTCTAGCTCTGTATGGGGAAAAAAGTTGGCAACACTGTTTGGCTCACTTCATTTTATAGAGTTTTGGCCGCCTAAAACCAGCATTTCGCCCAGTGTGCGACGCCTCTGGCGCTCGAATTCGTTAATCGAGTTTTTTGCCAATTTTTGCTTGATTCACGACAGCGAGTACTGCGCGATTGGCGCATCAATGACTCGGAGAGACGAAGCTGGATAATAAATTATTTCGCTTCGTGTACATACGTGAACGAGATTAATAATATACGTTCCGCGAAAGTTGCAAATAATGTAACAGTAAACAGGTAACAGGTTGGTCATCGCGGCATATATCTTAATTATGAGCAGGGCGTTCATCCAGATTGCTGCCTGATTGAGCTGATGTATGCGATTTAGTACCACCGATGTCACGCCGTACTGAGTATGTGTACGAGGTCCGAGGCATAAATTTATCTTCGGGTCATTTCCTTCATTACCAACCGATATATCGTTTCCGGGATCCGGTGTGGCATTAATGATCGGTGGGAGGCCGAGAAGTTGAAGAAACTTACATGGTCGGTGTCACCCTGGCGACACTCGACGCGAAGACTCTCGCCGACACGAAAGCAAAAATTTAGGAACAAGATAGTGAGCGAGATAGAGTGGTGAGAGAGTAGTATGAGAGAGAGAGAGAGAGAGAGAGAGAGAGTGAGAGAGAGAGCGAGTATGCGAGGGAGATAGAAAGAGAGAGAGAGAGAGGAACTGGGCACACAAATTCACGGATTGCCAGGATTGCCGTCAATTTATAGTTAATGCAAAAGAGGAGTACGATTACCTGGTACCTGGAGTACAAGTATGTAACTTTAATGGGACAACGCGCAAAAGTATACGTATTACGAACTTAATTTTATCGGACGTTTGATACCTTTCGTCGGTATCACTGCTCTTTGGCTCTGCCTGCCTCTTTCTCTCTCTCTCTCTCTCTCTCTCTCTTTGGATGTATTACCACAAATGAGAAATTACCGCAGTTATGTTATTAATTCCAGTTAGGTTTATATAGTCTATGTTGGAGCAAAAGCCACATCTTCTGCCGGAGGCGATGCCGATCGAGTTGCGGAAGTGACCGAACACGTACGGTCTGCTCGATCATTGTACTTGGTCAGCAGCAGCATCAGCGGTGTATCACTGGTATGCGTATTCGGATCATGTGTGTTTTTTTGTTTTGTTTTTTTATTTCTTTTTAATAATTCGAGAGAGAGACAGAGAGAAGAAAGTATTAGCGTGTAAGCCGAATAAGGAAATGCGTTCGCGTTAAAATAATTCGTGTTGAATGGCAGAATGGCCGAGCTGCGGTCGTCGATACGAATTGAGGTTGAGGAAAGGGCTCGGCGTCGAGGAGTGTATTCTGTTGTAGGTGGTAAAAGATACCCGTCGATGTAATGGTATATTATTCTAGTACGGTCTCGTCGAGTTTGTTTGCAGCTCCTTCACCTAAATTCGCATATTTTTACTCACTCATTCGTGCAAGATTGATGTACGCAGTTGCAGTAGCTTTCGATTAGAAAATAAATATGTTCGGCGATGTAGTACAATTCGAGTAAGTTACTCGCGACTACTTGAACTTGTCAACTACACTGTATCGTGAACTGTTAACTCGTGCTACTGGAACCATGTTACATCTCTTCGTGTCATAATCCATAATCAGCTGACGCTTTCTTCGAACTAAACATGTCCACAACTAAAAGCCGAGACATGATACAATCGCTAGTGGCCTGGAGCACATTGGTGATGATGATGTTATTATCAGTCTTACGACTGATTTGGGCGAGTTCTTCCATTTCCAAATAACTCTTACACTTGACATTGTCGATTATCTGTTGAACATACTGGAATTTTTGCAGACCTACTCAATTCCACCATTCCACACTTCCTTCTAGTAGCAGTGATATTGCTACTGGGTGCCTGAAGTTATGCCCTATTAGTTTATCTCTTCTCCTCAGACAATTCCAAATATTTGCTTTGTCTTCTGCTCTGTTAAGTGCTTCCTCATTTTTTAACTTATCCGTCCATTTGGTACTAAGTATTCGCCTATACCATCACATCTGAAAGGCTTCGATCCTTCTCTTTGGTTTTCCTATGTTCCCAGTTTGGGGCTGAAATTGAGGTATGACTTTGTACCATCCTAGAGCTAATGTAGCTGCTGCGGACCAGTGGCGGACTACCCTAGACGCACACTGCGCATGTGCGAGGAGCGGCAAATTTTTAGGGGAAGCAAAAAAAGGAAAATTTTCAGGAAAATGGAGAAACGAAAACAAGAAAAATCAGTGAGACTGGTGAACATGGAAGTATTGAATGAAAAGTAAGGAATAAATGCGAAAAGTCCCAAAATCAAAGAAAAGTAGCTGGTTTAAGAAAAATTCTGAGTACATTTGAGTCAGTTTTTATTGCTGTAATGTGGACAGCATGGTTGGAGCGTTTTGATAAATAAAAGTCTCCAGGCGGTAAAGATCGACTTAAGAGACGTTATCAACCATTATAAATCTTTGATAAATTTTGTAACAGAATTAAAGACGGAAGAAATGTTTCAAAATTTTATAAATAACGCTGCTGAGTATACAAAGGAAGGTAATGAAGAAAATTTACATTCTCGGAGGCCAACCCTTCTACATGGCAAAAGTAGGGAAAATCAAGTTTTTCTCTCAGGGCAACAAAAATTAAGAATCGAAGTTTACTATCCTGTTTTGGAACAACTGAAAATCGAGTTGGAAAAAATGTATTCCAGATTAGAGCCAATTAGTTAAATTCCTTTTGTAGGGTGTGCCAATTCACTTTTCCTTCCCTAATAAATACAACAACTAACTTCCAAAGTGAGAACTTATTCCAACTAATAACATAACACCCACGGATTGGACAGATTGCACAACCACAGACAACAAATCAGAGCACACAACCAATAACAATAACCACTGATTGGACAGACTGCATATTCACAGACAACCAATAGGAACGCAAGACTAAACAGGCTCATCATACGGTACTACCCTCGAATATAACTACAGGACCACAAGAGACAAGTCTCAATTAGGGTACTCCACTAATGATGGCCTGACAGCCGAAAGCGCTCTGGAATACAGAAGAAGGAAAAGTGAATTGGCACACCCTACAAAAGGAATATTACCAACTTCACTCACACTCCGAAATGGACACTACAATTAGTTAAAGGTTCCACTTTCTTATCAACATATGCCACGAGTCTGTTAGCGCGGAGGATCTTACTCGAGAAGCAGAAAATTCCCAAAAATTTTATGCTGAGAATATAAAGAAGAAACATTTGCAATGGAATGTCTCCATTTCAGAAGTTATATTAGATGTGCTTGTGACAAAGATGAGAAAAATGAATTATCCGGCAATGCCACTAATTTACTTTCATTTCTCAGGAAGAGTAACCTAGAGGTTGTGTTTCCTAATGTTAACATCGCTTTGCAGGCCTTTCTATGCATGGTTATTACAAACAGCTTAGCCGAGCGTGCTTTCTCTTGTCTCAAACGCATAAAAATTTCTTTTAAGATCAACAATTTCAGAACTCCGATTGGATGACCTGGCACTACTGTACATCGAGTGTTAGTTGCACTGGACAGTGATCAAATTATAGATGAGTTTGTCAACCTAAAATATCGCCGGAAGTTGTAATTTCTTTCTTTTTTTCCAAAAGTCAACACGAGTATTTCTTCATGAGTTTTTTTTGTCCTTCTGTTCTGGATTTTTTTTTTCTTTTAATTTTTGACCTTTTCTTAATTTTAACAGGTCTCAGATCTAAAATACGTTAGTTCTTATTCTATCAACATCTGCAAATAATTAAATAATAAAGTTAAAATAAAAATAGGAGTATTCGTTGAAATTTATTTCGGTGTATACATATAAGGTAGTATGAAGTGTCAAGTGCTAAAATAGCAACGAGAAATTGTCTGAAAATAAAAAATTAGCAGTACAATACGAAAAAAAAAACGAGGCAGATAGGGTGAAGGGGAGGGAGAGTGGGTGAAAAAATCCTGCCAGAGAAGAGCTGCATATTAGTGTGTGCGTCTAGGCGGCAAGGAGTTTCCCTTTTGATCCAGTTTAATGTATGTTTTAGACATTTTGTAGAGCTTTTCCATAACCCTATCTCTTCTGCGAACCCATATTTGTTTAATGCCTTTAACATGCTTATGTGAGATATTGAATCAAAGGCATTGTCAAAGTCGATGAAAAGGAAACTTACTTTGAAATTTTACTCACTTGCTTTCTGTATTATTTGATTTAGTGTGAGTACGTGATCTACGGTTGCAAACTCCTTACGGAAACTGGCCTGTCTGTTGCCTGGTTGCAATCAAGTGCATCATAAATTATTTGTTTAAGTATTTTCATCATGACTTTACAGATATTTGAGAACAACCTTATTGGACGGCCATTGCTAATGTTGGCTGGATTTCTTTTTTTATATAGTAGTATTATTTCGGAGATCCTACACTGGTCCGGAATATCGCCTCCTTTTAAAATTAAATATTTTTGTTAGTGAGGAAGCCAGCCCGTCAGCCAAACATTTTAACGTTTCGTTTCCTATGCCATCTGGTCCTGAGGCCTTATTTGGCTTCAGTTTCTTCAAAACATTTAACATTTCATTTTCTAAGATAGGCGAGTACAATTTCTTTATCGGATATGTGAGACATTTGATTTTGAGCTCGTTGAGCGCCTGCACCTCCAGATTTTTGTCATATCACTATAAAATTTTGTTGCTGTTTTGATGATTTTCGCTCTATTATGCACCTCTAGGCCATCGGATCCCAACAGTTTGGGAAGAAGTCCTTTACTTTTACTGAGCGTCTTCTTGATTTTCTTGGTGGATTAGTTCTCCTCTAGTTCTCTGCAGTTCCTTTTCATAGTTCCTCACATCGTTCTTGATTTTTTTTTTCATCAGTTTGTTCAAGTTTTCTATTAGTTCCACCCTCTCTCCAGGTATGTTTATGTTTTGCTTTGAGCTTGGTTCTTTTGACAATGAGTTCTCTCGTGTTTGCACACAGTTTGTCGTCTGTACATGGTTTCTCTTTCCATAAACCAACCTTGTTAACTGTATCTTTTATTGCTAATTTCAGCCCGATGCAGAGTTTCCGTATTTCATTCGACTATGGTTTAAATAGCATAGCTAATCTCTCCTTCATCTTTTTCGACGCTTCTGTAGTTTTATACATGGGTATTATTTGTTTTAAGTTTTTTTTTTTTTCTCTTTTAAAATTCAGGAAGTTTGCTAACTTGTAAACGCACCACCACAGATGTACAGGCTATGTATATCTGTGCGCACCTCTGTCACCATCCCATCTTTACGCTCGTTTATCTCAAAAACCTGTTTTGCACAAGAGGCATACTTCATGATTCTAGGTCACATTTTTTGACCTTGACAGATAGCCCAGCTTGCGGTACTTCTCATTCCCCTGTGGGGAGAGAGGCCGTTTTTCGGGACGCTCGAGCCCAGTACTGTCACCTGACCCTCTCTATGTTGAAATTCAACGTCCCGTTCAATTAGACTGGACTCCAAATCAAAACCGAAAAGCTATAATTTCTTCGCCCCTTTTACAGAATTTCGATAATGAATGCCTGTGTTAATGTGAATTAACCTGAGTGTTGACAAATTAGACCGTTTTCGATCCTGAATTCAAAATGGGGTGGAGCTACAATTTTCTTGATTCGTCTAATGGTTTTTTGAAAGTCTTAAAACTTATGTCCTTGAAAGTAGCCGGACGTGGTAAGGACGAAGGCCGGGATTTAGATATCAGGCTCGTAGTTTTTTTTCAGGGGGAAGGGGGAGGGGGAGGAGGAGTTTAGGTTTTTAATATATAGAGAGATAGAGTGATGTCTTTTTATGTCTTATTATGTCGGGTATGTCTTAAAACTTGGAGATCTTTTATGTTAAAACTGATTATGTCCTTGAAAGTAGCTGATCTGCCCTGCAATTTTCTGATTTTTAGGTAGGCAACCCGTAGTATGGGTTATTATGTCTGTTATGTCTTAGACGAAGGTCGGGATTTAGATATCAGGCTCCTTGGAGTTTTTTTCCAGGAGGGGGAGAGGGAGGAGTTTTGGTTTTTAATATGTATATAGAGAGAAGAGAGATTAGGCCAGGATTTAGATATCAGGTTCCTTGGAGTTTTTTTTCAGGAGGGGGGAGGGGCAGGAGTTTTGGTTTTTAATATAGGTACAGAGAGACTTTGAAAAGGCGCATTGAGCATTAATAGAATTCACCATGATTTTTATCGTGCACTAACAAATAAACATAATATTTTAGACATCAAAATCAGATATGGAGAGGACTGCTGTCTCGCTTGCTCCTCCTACGTTTTTTGCGCCGGGGGGGGGGGGTAGAAGAGATTCAGCTTTAATGAGCTTTAAGAATGCAGAAGCCTATATGCCAGTGGCGTAGCCAGCCTAGTGTTCGAAAGGTCTTGTCTTGACTAATGGAGGGGAGGTGTTACCGGGGATGCTAAAATTGGAAAAACACAATTTGACTAAATCGCAAAGGGATGTCGAGACAAGTGCTCTTGGCTATCCCACTGCAATGAGTATGTCTTAAATTAAAATTAATTTGAAAGACGAGGGAGGCAGCCGAAAATGTGACCGTTCTGGGAAAAGCGAGCCAAAATCGGAATTATCGATCCGATTGTTTCCGTAGATTAAGAACAATAAGATCTACGATTTTGAAGTAGAATGATTCAGATCAATTTATTTCAAAATAATTCTGAAAAGGCCTTTCAAAAATGAATCGTGCCCTGAGAGCCAATAATATCAAATTCTGCTTGCGTCGTTTCCTGAACATTTTTGCTTCTTCCTGGATAGATTGCAAAAATGGAATATAGTTGAACCATTCGAGCATTATTCCAGTTTGACCCTTCGATGGTGTATTCTATATTGCGCTTTTTGTCCTCAACGTATCGAGGGAGAAAGGTTTCATAGTTCGCTCATTTCAAACATTTCAATAATTTGCCCGTTCTTTCACTATCATTAAATGTTCGTACATTTTGGGTTCTCTCATTTCGTAACTCCTGATGGGCTGGTTTTGAAAATTCAACGTAATACTCAAAATCGGCGACCGTAAAACTTCCTATTTGACGGCTCGAGTCAACGAACTCTCCTCAGATGATGAATTCTAAAGAATTTCTGACTGGCCAGGAAAAGTTATCTGACTAACCCAAGGTAACCTCGATAATTTTCTAGGCGTATCGCCGCCACGATGGACCACGTACTAAGCCGCTCGAAAAAAAACCCTCGGCCTCGCGGCACCGGCAGATTACGTCGCTCGAGAATTAGCAAAGAAAATAACAAAAAAAAAAACAGTTAAATAATAAATGCGAATTGCGAAACGATATCGCAAAGCATGATAACGGTAAATTGATTCAATTTGCCTTTTTTCTTTTCTCTATGATTATTATTTTTTTCCTTTTTTCGTTCATCTCAGTCGTATCATTTGTTGTTCATTTCGCGCGATTATTATCACCTGTGCGCGGGCTGTTATTACACGTAGTACACCGATGCCCGTTAATTTCGTACATAAATGCGAGAATTAACCGCTGAATTAATACCGATATTATTTCCTAGCCGTCCTCAACCGCGATCAAATACTACAATGACCGAGTCGTATAACCGCGAATCAAATGCATACACTCTAGAGACGAGAGAGCGAGGAAGAGTGAGAAAGCGAACGAGTGAGAGGGTTGACGGAAGGATGGAAGGGAGAAGGGGTGGAATGTAAACCGTAAAAAAGCCGTGTCCCGCAACCAATACAATGGAGAGAGTCGACAGTAGCGACTCGCAGGAGAAGGAGCTGCTCCAAAACCTCAAGAAGAAAGTTCCCCGCAGAGAAGCTGTGATACTGCGACGAAAACGAAGGGAATTAGCTATGTCGAAGCCAAAAGACCATAAAGGCAAAGGTGGATTTCGGGCCTGCATAATAGAGCAGAGGTAAGGTACTCCGCTCAGGAGGGGCCCTCCAATTTTACAGCTCGCACCGGAAAGGTTGGCTTCTTGGCCGAACACCTCCGGAAGAGCTAAAGACCTCAATCAGAAGAGAGCCGGGACGATGGTTCTGGACATTGAAGAGTCAAGAGCAGCGATAGCCGCAGCGAGGTCTCCCAGAAGAAGTGGTTGTCAGAGCGCTGCGTAAGCAGAACCAGCGGCTTGCTCCGTGCAAGAGTACAGTGCTCGATTTCAGCCAACCTCTAGCTCGCTAAAGTCGCGGGCTCGAATTGGATGGACGGGGTGTAAGCTGAGAGGCTAGAAGGAAGGTCTCTGCAGTGCTTCAAATACCTCGAGCACGGGCACACATAGTCCGCCTGCACCAGCACAGTCTCCCGGGAAAGGGCACCTGTCTACCGATGCGGGTGTGCCGAACACCAAGCAGCAGAGCGTGCCGCGAATCCACGCTGCATCACATGCTCAAGCATAGGAACCAATGCGGATCAGAGGATAGGTGGCCTAAGTGCATAGGTGAGGAAAAAGCAGCCGAAGAAGAGGGAATAAGATGCCTTCAAATCAACTTCAACAGATGCCGCGTAGCGCCGGATAGCCGTGTGGAGTGCCAATCGCGCTGACCTGGACATTGGATTACTCTGGCAAGGCTGCGCTAGGAATGTTCCCTCATCTCGGGATCCCAGGAGTTGTGGACCACGTCGAGTTGGCTGATGCTGGGGGCAGCGTACGTCAATGTGTCCATGTGTACAGTTGTTACATCTCCCCATTCAGGTTATGTTCACAGTTCCTGACTTGTATGGAAAAACTTGACAGGAATATCAGGGGAAGGGAGTGTGACATTCTGGTAGCTTATTTTTCAGGATTCTTATACCGCTAATAATGACCACATTTGGCACATTTACCAACGCCCTTACATCATGTCACCAGTTTTACCTGAATGACCTCTTACTTCATCTTATTACTCGGTCTAGATGCGTATCAGTACTGGGAGATCTTTTAAATTAATACTAATGCTTGCATGCATTAGGGGCGGCTAATTCGTAGACATGGGCAATTTTGGACATTTTCAACACTCACAATTTTCGACGGACTTTATAAGCTAACGGTTAGGCCTTCAATAAATTTCAGGTAGTCTATCTTGTAGCAAATTTTACAGGGAATATTTTTTATTCCAAACTTTTTTTTTCGGACTTTAGTATTTTTCGAGATATCTGCGAAAAATCGAATTTGGAGGGCTAGAATGTGCCGCAGAAAATTTAACACAAGATCCCTGGGCCGGTTTTTTAAAAGTAATTATTCCGGACACTCAGAATGCCAGAATTTCCCTTTGTGTACCCCAAAATGTTTACAGCCATGATTCATCGTCTGTATAATATTGCTGAAATAAACCTGTGATATGAAAGTTCAAAAAACGGCCCGAATGGAACAAGATGAAAAAATTGATGAAAGTACGTACTACGTAGCTATATATAGTTACCCAGACGGTTTGTGAGTAAAAATATTGCTGAAATAAAGTTAAACATTTGCGGTTTAAAAGTTTTAAGTTTCGACTGAATTATGAAAATGTCTTGGAAAATGTACCTAAAAGTGTTCATTCATAAGGTCTGTAAATTTAACATTTGTAATTGGTGAGTTCGTGTTACATTCACAAAGTCTAAGTGAAGGTACCTTCTTCGGATAAAGTGAAACCATGGTTATGACGTCATCGTGAAGTCATGTAGCCGTGTTGGAAGTGGTAGTTTCAACCCTTCGACGTTTTCACATGATACACATACCTGGTATATTTTTATCGGCTGCTTAGTCGTTACTCAGTGAATCATAGTGACGCATCCACCTGTATAGTTATTGTAATTCGACCGCTTAGTTGTTGCAAGTTGGTTCTTGAATGTTAATGGATCGAATGTTATACTGTGCTAAATTTTGTAGACTATTTCGTAATTGCGAGTTTTTAAAGTTCTTTCTGGGTATTGGTTGTTTGTTTCGCCAATTCACGAAAAATCTTGTGTCACTAATTTGTATCGCGGTGTTTTGACGTTGTTTCGGCAATTCACGAAAAATCTTGTGTCGTGAATTCTTGAAACAGTTTGTGTCGTGAATTTTGGTTTCTTGATTTCGTTTTCGCGTCGGCAATTATTGAAACGTGTTGTGTCGTGAATTCCTGTCTTTTGATTTCGTTTTTCTGATCGCGAAAAAACCGAGTTATCTTTTTCAAAATTCTAAGGGTTTAAAATTCGGAATTTAAAAAGGAAACTACTTCTCCTTTAGTCAGTCTACTAGTATAGTAAATGGCTGATTTAAAACGAAACTCAAAAGGTAACGCAACTTTTTTTCATTTCTTAACTTCGGAGGCTTAATTGAGGGGAAAATGATAGGGCGTCCAATGTTTTTAATTTTCGAAAGAAAATACACCACGCATCCCGTCTAATTGGATATTTATACAGCAAATTAAAGACCTAAAATTTCTAAAAGCAAAAGAAAATAACAAAAAAAAAAACAGTTAAATAATAAATGCGAATTGCGAAACGATATCGCAAAGCATGATAACGGTAAATTGATTCAATTTGCCTTTTTTCTTTTCTCTATGATTATTATTTTTTTCCTTTTTTCGTTCATCTCAGTCGTATCATTTGTTGTTCATTTCGCGCGATTATTATCACCTGTGCGCGGGCTGTTATTACACGTAGTACACCGATGCCCGTTAATTTCGTACATAAATGCGAGAATTAACCGCTGAATTAATACCGATATTATTTCCTAGCCGAGTCCTCAACCGCGAATCAAATACATACAATGACCCGAGTCGTATAACCGCGAATCAAATGCATACACTCTAGAGACGAGAGAGCGAGGAAGAGTGAGAAAGCGAACGCGTGAGAGGGTTGACGGAAGGATGGAAGGGAGAAGGGGTGGAATGTAAACCGTAAAAAAAGCCGTGTCCCGCAACCAATACCAATGGAGAGAGTCGACAGTAGCGGACTCGCAGGCAGAAGGAGCTGCTCCAAAACCTCAAGAAGAAAGTTCCCCGCAGAGAAGCTGTGATACTGCGGACGAAAACGAAGGGAATTAGCTATGTCGAAGCCCAAAAGACCATAAAGGCAAAGGTGGATTTCGGGCCTGCATAGATAGAGCAGAGGTAAGGTACTCCGCCTCAGGAGGGGCCCTGCCAATTTACAGCTCGCACCGGAAAGGTTGGCTTCTTGGCCGAACACCTCCGGGAAGAGCTAAAGACCTCAATCAGAAGAGAGCCGGGACGATGGTTCTGGACATTGAAGAGTCAAGAGGCAGCGATAGCCGCAGCGAGGTCTCCCAGAAGAAGTGGTTGTCAGAGCGCTGCGTAAGCAGAACAGCGGCTTGCTCCGTGCAAGAGTACAGTGCTCGATTTCAGCCAACCTCTAGCTCGCTAAAGTCGGCGGGCTGCGAATTGGATGGACGGTGTGTAAGCTGAGAGGCTAGAAGGAAGGTCTCTGCAGTGCTTCAAATACCTCGAGCACGGGCACACATAGTCCGCCTGCACCAGCACAGTCTCCCGGAAGGACACCTGCTACCGATGCGGGTGTGCCGAACACCAAGCAGCAGAGCGTGCCGCGAATCCACGCTGCATCACATGCTCAAGCATAGGAACCAATGCGGATCAGAGGATAGGTGGCCTAAGTGCTAGGTGATGAAAAAGCAGCAGAAGAAGAGGGAATAAGATGCCTTCAAATCAACTTCAACAGATGCCGCGTAGCGCCGGATAGCCGTGTGGAGTGCCAATCGCGCTGACCTGGACATTGGATTACTCTGGCAAGGCTGCGCTAGGAATGTTCCCTCATCTCGGGATCCCAGGAGTTGTGGACCACGTCGAGTTGGCTGATGCGTGGGTGGCAGCGTACGTCAATGGTGTCCATGTGTACAGTTGTTACATCTCCCCATTCAGGTTATGTTCACAGTTCCTGACTTGTATGGAAAAACTTGACAGGAATATCAGGGGAAGGGAGTGTGACATTCTGGTAGCTTATTTTTCAGGATTCTTATACCGCTAATAATGACCACATTTGGCACATTTACCAACGCCCTTACATCATGTCACCAGTTTTACCTGAATGACCTCTTACTTTATCTTATTACTCGGTCTAGATACGTATCAGTACTGGGAGATCTTTTAAATTAATACTAATGCTTGCATGCATTAGGGGCGGCTAATTCGTAGACATGGGCAATTTTGGACATTTTCAACACTCACAATTTTCGACGGACTTTATAAGCTAACGGTTAGGCCTTCAATAAATTTCAGGTAGTCTATCTTGTAGCAAATTTTACAGGGAATATTTTTTATTCCAAACTTTTTTTTCGGACTTTAGTATTTTTCGAGATATCTGCGAAAAATCGAATTTGGAGGGCTAGAATGTGCCGCAGAAAATTTAACACAAGATCCCTGGGCCGGTTTTTTAAAAGTAATTATTCCGGACACTCAGAATGCCAGAATTTCCCTTTGTGTACCCCAAAATGTTTACAGCCATGATTCATCGTCTGTACTAATATTGCTGAAATAAACCTGTGATATGAAAGTTCAAAAAACGGCTGAATGGAACAAGATGAAAAAATTGATGAAAGTACGTACTACGTAGCTATATATAGTTACCGAGACGGTTTGTGAGTAAAAATATTGCTGAAATAAAGTTAAACATTTGCGGTTTAAAAGTTTTAAGTTTCGACATGAATTATGAAAATGTCTTGGAAAATGTACCTAAAAGTGTTCATTCATAAGGTCTGTAAATTTAACATTTGTAATTGGTGAGTTCGTGTTACATTCACAAAGTCTAAGTGAAGGTACCTTCTTCGGATAAAGTGAAACCATGGTTATGACGTCATCGTGAAGTCATGTAGCCGTGTTGGAAGTGGTAGTTTCAACCCTTCGACGTTTTCACATGATACACATACCTGGTGATTTTTATCGGCTGCTTAGTCGTTATCTCAGTGAATCATAGGTGACGCATCCACCTGTATAGTTATTGTAATTCGACCCGGCTTAGTTGTTGCAAGTTGGTTCTTGAATGTTAATGGATCGAATGTTATACTGTGCTAAATTTTGTAGACTATTTCGTATTGCGAGTTTTTAAAGTTCTTTCGGCGGTATTGGTTTTTGTGGACTAATTTGTATCGCGGTGTTTTGACGTTGTTTCGCCAATTCACGAAAAATCTTGTGTCGTGAATTCTTGAAACAGTTTGTGTCGTGAATTTTGGTTTCTTGATTTCGTTTTCGCGTCGGCAGTTATTGAAACGTGTTGTGTCGTGAATTCCTGTCTTTTGATTTCGTTTTTCTGATCGCGAAAAAACCGAGGTTATCTGTTCTTCAAAATTTCTAAAGGTTAAAGTTCGGAATTTAAATAAGAAACTACCTTCTCCTCAGTCAGTCTACGTAGCGTATAGTAAATGGCTGATTTAAAACGAAACTCAAAAGGTAACGCAACTTTTTTTCATTTCTTATAACTTCGGAGGCTTAATTGAGGGGAAAATGATAGGGCGTCCAATGTTTTTAATTTTCGAAAGAAAATACACCACGCATCCCGTCTAATTGGATATTTATACAGCAAATTAAAGACCTAAAATTTTCAAAAGTAAAAGGCAATGCCATTTTTTGTTTAGAATTTCGCGAATGTGTTGGGTGTATTCTTAGTTGAGGGCCAAATGATGGAATGCGCCTCAAGTTTGGAATTTAAAAACGAAATACAGTCTTTGTCACGTTGCATTATTGCATGTGATAGAATTAAGGCAGTCCGTTTTCCCCAAATTCGTTCTATGATTTAAGACGATTGAAAGATGCATCTGAAGTGTGAAATTTTCAAAAACTAAAAACTTGTGCCTCTTATTCAGTCAGACTACACATTTACCCGGTAAATGGAAATGGAAAACCAAAAATTTTTGTTGCTTACAATGTTTAGCTACCTACTGTCAAACTTTCGATAAAAAATATCCTTGCAATATTGAATGTGCCTAAATACATACGATTTCTCAAACTTTGTGAGCTTCGTTCTAGTACCAGCTTACTTTCGAAAGTCAGTATCAGGCACTGGACAATTTTTTCCGGGATGATCTTAAAAGCTAGAAAGCTCCTTACTGAGCTGATATTGATTGCTTAATGTACGAAGTCAAAAAAAAGGAAATAAGTGCTGTTGCTGAAATCCCCTCCCCTTCGGATGCTTTAATCGTGTGTATTTGTATGTCATATTTGTTTGTGTAACTAATTTACCCCTTTTTTTCTGTTTCAGGTAAGAAATCCTTTCAATTCTCGTTCGTTCTGTCGAATGTTTGCGAATACCAGATGCGATACTGTGAGTTGAAAAATCGAATATTATAAGTTATTATGGTGGAATATACCCGAGCATTTATTGAGCAAAGGCTCAGAAATGTTCGATTATTTTGCATAATTTCTGTGAATTAAATTAGAGATTCAAATATGATATATGCTACAACCTGTATCTCATTTATTGATGGATTTATTTAACAAATGAAAGTTCTACTGGAGTTTGGACTAAATTTAAATGAGAACGAATGAGACCACATTTCGAGGGGATAATTGATTCTTTATATGACGGTAACGTAAAGGAAAAATAGAAAACTGTCCCGAGAAAAAAGATGTTTAGCTATTTTGTAGGTAAAATAATGCGAAATCCCATTATAACTACACATGCAAAAGAGAAAACTAGATCCAAATTTCTGGTTTCTTACTTAGATAGGGGGATTCATTTCTAATCTCAATAAGTCCTCAAGAGTCTGAAGGGGATTGAATGAGTTTTGAAAGAGTTTGAATGGCCCCTGACAAAGTTTAATGATTCTTAACAGACTGAAAAAGTCTTGATAAATCCAGAGTCTAAATAAGATTCGAGGAATCCTAAGAAATTCTGCTTTTTTACTCAGATAAGGGGATTCATCCCTAATTTCCGCTAGTCTTAAAGAGTCTGAAGGGAATTGAATAAGTTTTGAAAGGGTTTGAATGTGTCCTGACAGAGTTTAATGAGTCTTAAGAAGTCCCAACAGACTTTGAAAAAGTCTCGATAAATCCAGAGTCTGAATCCGTGTAAAAGAATCCTAAGAAATTCTGATTTCAGCATTTTATTTGCTTTTACTACTGAGTATACTTAAGTGAAAACCGTAACGCTCCCCCGTAACGCTCTCCTGGCATGATTTCAGTGATTGTCATTTCCATGAAAATTTATTTTGCTTCCAGTCGTGGGTATACTTGAGCGAAAACCGTAACGCCCCCCCCACCCGACACGAATTCAGTGGTTAAAATTTCCATGGAAATTTATTTTTCTTCCACCCATGGGTATACTTGAGTGAAAACCGTTGTGCTCGTTGATCTTGATCATTGCTGCGCCCTGCGCGACTACAGTTCTTCTTTCCTCTTCTCATTTCCAACTCAGTTCAGCTCACAGTTACTTAGCTCTTCATGGTGACAATTCATTTCTGTGGTTTGAATTTCTATTTTCATCCAGCCATGGGTATATTTGAGCAAAACCGTAACGCTCCCTTCGACGCGCTCCCCCAACACGAATTCAGTGGTTGACATTTGCTACGCCCTGCGCGACTACAGTCTGCAGCCGTGTTGTTGCTGCTCGACTGCAGTAAACAGCCGTGTCAGTCATTCATTGAAATTTCCATGCCTCCCCCCCCCCCGATACGAAGCTAGTCTGTATGATCCCAATTTCAACTAATCTGAAAGAGTCTGAAAGGGAATAAATGAGTGCTGAAAGAGTTTAAATTAGCCTTGACAGAGTTTAATGTCTTAACAAGTCTCAACAAATCCAGAGTCTAAATTAATTAAGTTCAAAGCGTCTTAAGAAATTTTGAATTTTTTTACTCGGGGGGGGGGGGGGGATTAATCCGCTGTTTTAACAAGTCTTAAAGAGTCTAAAGGCGATTGAATGAGTTTGGAAAGAGTTTGGTGAGCCCTGCAAGAGCTTAATGGGTCTCAACGAGTCTCAACAGACTTTGAAAAAGTTTTGATAAATTAAAGTCTAAATTAGGTTCAAAGAATCCTGAGAAATACTGCTTTTTTACGGACACTAGGGGGCGCCCAACTATCGCCGTCACTCGCTTCGCTCTAGCACATTTGGCACGTACCTATATTGCCTATATGTAAATACGGCCCGACGTCATAGTAACATAAGGGTATCTTACCATACATAAAAAAATTTCCATGGAAATTATATGAAAACAACACGGCGCTACACCGTCTAGGAGCTCTCTTTTCCACCAAGGATCCCTCCTGCTGTGGGCTACCCTCTGCCAATCCCCACCACACCTGTCCTCCTCCATCACAGTCACTATCCCCCACCATGCTCCTCCTTGCCCACCGCGACACTCTTCCTCACCATGGCCGTCCTCCCTCTCCAGGAGCTCCCATTTCCACCAAGAAGCCCCCTGTGGTAGGGTACCTGTGGTGAAACATGAGATTAAGGTACAGGGGAGGCCACCAGGAATTTATCCCCATGGAGGGGAAGGAGGAGGTGGCTTTTACTGTTTAGTGTATAGAGAGCCCTCCCCCACCACAACTCCTCCTTGTCCTTCACCACGACCTTCCTCCCTCGAAACTCCCTCCTCCAGCGTGAACTCCCTCCCAAGTGTAGGCTACTTCTGGAGTAATGAGCAATCAAGGGGCAGAGTAGGTAACCCGCAGTAAGGTTTTTCTCCCAGAGGCAGTGGTGGTGGCGGCTGTAGTGTGGCGGATTTTACTTTTTTAGTATATAGAGAGATAAAGAGATTCATCCCCAGTTTCAACAAATCTTGAAGAGTCTGAAGAATTGATAGAGTTGTGAAAGAGTTAGAAAAAGCCCTGACAGAGTTTAATGAACAGACTGAAAAAATCTCGATAAATCCAGAGTCTAAATTAGACTCAAAGAATCCTAAGAAATTCTGCTTTTCTATTCAGATGAGGGGCTTCATTCCCAATTTCGAATAATTCTAATGAGTCTGAAGGGTGAGCTTTGACAGAGTTTAATGAGTCTTAACAAGTCTGAACAGACTTTGAAGAAGTCTCGATAAATCTAGTCTAAAATCCTAAAAGAGTGCAAATAAGTCTTAAAAGAATAGTCTAATAAGTTTTATCAGGTTTTCAAGAAGTCTAAATAAGTCTTAACACATTTTAAGAGACTGCTAATGAAGCCGAACTTATCTTGACTGAGGCGGGCTGAGACTTTCTTAATTTTAAAAGAATCTATTGTAGTCTCCTCCAGTAATGAATCTTTTCCCGAGAGTTTTGAAGAAATCTTGGAACTGTTGGCTTTGGATGCGATGTTACGGTGGGCAGTGAAGCTGATAGTAGTGACTTGCAGGTTTTCTGCTTCGTACTTTGTTAACTTGATGCACCTTTCCTTCTGGATGTGGTGTGTGATATGGGTTGTATCCTCAAATGTTGATGAATGAGGTTCTGGTGAAGTGGGTTTCCGATGTTAGGAGAATATCGATGTCTCCCTGTCTGAAAAACAGTGTAGTTTCTTGATAATGTTGTGCTAGACTGTTAGTGTTCCATATAGCTATCCACAGAGGTCGGTTCATTTCTAGATTTTTCGGTCTGTAGGCTTGTGTTCTGTTTATTAACTGGTTCATCATATCCATCAGTTTTTTCCCTCCATTGTGGTAGTGTTCTGGACATTTGAACGTTCCTCTACTTTTCCAATATATGTAGCTTGAGTGGTACTCGGGGTCCTACCCTCCTTTGGCCACAGTTGTACTTGCAGCTGATTGTTGGGTTTGAACTGTCGTTTTTCCTGAATCAATATACGAATACAATCAACTTGTGATATGTTTCCTGCTCTATTTCCAATTAGAGTAATCAAGGAAGCCAGTTTACAGGTATAGTGACAAGTACGCTGATTTCCATAATTTCTGCTTGCAAGCCTATCCAGTAAAACTAGCACTCATTGTCAGTCCTTCACTCGTGTCCAAGTATTGATGATCCGTCTCTAACTGCGTCCACCATTTCTCTTCAGGCCTCCCTGTCCTCCACCTGTCTAGTGAGCTGGTATATTGATAGCCCTTTTGACTCATCCATCTAGTTGGTCCATCTTTTTGAGGACCTCCCCCTCAAACGTTTTCCCTCAAGCGTTCCCTGCACCACCAGCCTCTCCAGATTGTCATTGAGTCTTCTCGCAAAGTGCCCAAAGAACTGGAGTATCTGGACAGCCAGTTCATTGAGTATTGACGCATTTGTTCTCAGCATTTGTTGATATATCCACCTTTCCAACGCGTCTATCCATCTACGATCGTCTGCTTTGATAGTCAATGTTTCACATTCATACAGGAACACTGGAAATACCAGTGTTCTTATGAGCTGCATCTTGGTATTCCTTATTGTTAATCTGTGTCCCCATATTGGCGCAAATTTTGCTGTGGCTTCTCGGACGAGGATTATCCTTCTTTGTATTTCTGTTGAGCTGCCGCCATTTGCGTCCCTGTTTGAGCCGAGGTACACAAAGCGATCCACCTCTTCAAAGTCCCAAAGGGCATCTGAAGGCACTATTTTGCTGCCACAATCTATTATCATAATCTTTGTTGCTTCTGTTTAGTATAAGGCCACAGTCCTTGCTCTTTCTTTCTGTTTGTTGTAACTGTCGATGAACGATGTAAAGTTTTCCGAGAAACCCCTGCAATGAGGGTAGTGCGCAACCATGTTTGCCTCAATAATTATAGGTAAAAAACAAAAATTTATTAATCATGATTCATAATTAACTATTCATAATTTATTAAATGAATTAATTAATTAATCCAATCCGCTGCCAAACCGTCAACATGCAACAATATTTTAAGTCCATAATCCACATCACCAGAGGCTTAGTTTAAAGAACAACTCCTTGTAATACAAAGATATTTAATCTTAAATTATAATTGCTCTTCGCGTATAAATTATATGCACAAGAATTTTCTTAACATCCTGGAACTCCAAACTCATCGTTTTCCTGTGGGCAGAAAGAATAATTATGCCCATTAGTCGCCGGACTAAATTAGTGAACCAAAAGAATCTGCCGAAATTCCCAGTTGCCCCGAACTAGATGAGGATATTAACTCATAAGTTTCCCCATCCTTTGAACTGTCCGACTGCTGGAGACACTTGCTACAGTTGCAAGCTCTGCCAGCTTCTGTACCGACCAAATGCTGGAGATACTTGCTACCGTTGCAAGCTCTCCCAGCTTCGTAACCAACTGAATCCGAAATTATGAAGTCCAAACTTATAGCGAATATCCGACTCGATATAAGTAATTAAATTTGAATTTACTAAACCTCTTTTGCAGGCGACTCAGCCATCCGTAATAACTGGACACCATATTCACTTAATGTATTCCGGAATAACAACTTACACACAACTTACACTAGACACAATCTCTAGTATGCCAGAAAGTAAAATGAACAGGGCGTTTCAAGCTTGTCTCGATTAGGCTGGTAAACCAGCCCCCATTATTACCGCAGTAGGGCGTCAACCACACCTTGACCAATCCTGAGAAACTCAGTCATAATTATTGTACAGTGGTGCCATTTATGCCGTGTTACCATTTCGTCTTTGATATCAATTATGTATTTCATCTTTGATATCAAGTATGTATTTCATCTTCGATATCAATTATGTATTTCATCTTTGATATCAATTATGTATTTCAACTTTGATATCGATTATGTGTTGATATTATAATTATCAATATCAAAATCAAAACTATTGATCCGTGCACATATTACAAATATTTACAAATAGTTTTGACACTGTTTGATCCAAGAGTTGTTTCATTTCATTCTGTGATGTCACACATCAGGTGGTGTCGTTCGTGAATCGGAGGTTGTTGATGGTGTGACCTCCCATTTGAACCCTTCTGTTCCAACCGTCTAGGCTTTTCCGCATGATATATTCGCCGTAGATGTTAATGAAGATTGGCGATAGAATACATCCCTGTCTTACACCTTTTGCTGGTTAGAAGCTAGGAGAGTACAGTTGCGGTGCAGTCCACGTACAGATTCCGTATTAATGCAGTGAGATGTTTTGGGACGCCCATTTCCGTCAGTACTCACCACAGTGTTTTCCACTGAACGCAGTCAAAGGCCTTATTATAATCCAAGAAACATACATAGTATCAAGGGCACGTTGAACTCTCGAGATTTTTCTGTGATTTGTCGGATGTTGAGAATCTGCTCTCTGGTACCTTTTCCGCGAACGAAACCGGCCCGTTCTTTAGGTATCTGGTAATCGAGGTGGTATCGGAGTCGTTCATGTATGATGTTTAACATCACTTTGCTAGCATGTGAAATCAGCGAAATCGTTCTATAATTTCCGCATTTCCTGGTGCTGCATTTTTTTTGTGTATTGGGATAAATATTGACTTCGTCTAGTCTTTAGCGAGAGCCAATTCGGATAATGCCGAAAAAATAAATTTATTCTTTCGTTCGGGAGGGAATTTGGGTTCAATCGTCCGCTGGGTTCAGCACGTGTTTTTTCCATCCATCGCAACATCACCTTTTCTCTCGTATCTCACTAAAAAGTACCATTTTCCATTTAAAAAAAAAAAAAAAAAGAAGAAGAAAGATGAAATTAAATTATCCGTTCGATGTCTTTCTGCGAATCGCACACTCGTCCCTTTTCGATCGTTTGTGGTCAGCCGATGATCGAATATAACGTTCGCTCGATCTTTCGCCTTCGAACACGCATTCGGATGGGAATTTGCGCCAGCTATCCCAGGAACGCAAATCGATATTCGCGCCGGAGAAAAATCTTGGTAAATACGGTGAATCGAACGCGCGATTTTGAAATGAGAAGAAGTGGTTGAGCAAAGTCTCGGAGGCGCGGGTAAGGTCGCCGGGTACATCGGAGATGAACGAATTCTTTCCGGCGCTTGCACGTAAATCAATTGACTGCTCGCATATCCGCGGCGTATAAATAATTCCGCGGCCCGGTCTAGTTATCGTGTTGCAGGCATTCGTTTACTGGTCAACGGTGAGGGCTCATAATTCTCGCCTCATTTGAGGAACATAATGTAGCTGTATATTATGCGCACTTACTCACTCTTCAGTACGCATATAGGTGCATACACGCTCCTCGAATCCGTAATATCGTCGAGCCAACACCACCGACGCATCGCCGGCAATTACCGGGTCGCGTATTCATCGCCCCGGGGCAGTAGGGGCCCCCGCCGGCATTCGATTAATCCGTTTTCTATAATGAACCGAACACGAAACTCAAACTGAACCACTTTACAGCGTACACGACAGCTTTACTTAAGACTCGCAGAAATGTAAATACAGTTATTGCAAGGTACGAGGTAACCGCTCGTTGCCAGTGGACTTTAGCGTAGAAACGATACGTAGAAATAGAAATTCGAACATGACGATGGTGAAGATGACCGACCCGAGCGTTGAATGGAAAATAATGAAAAGGAATGAAAAATAGGGCTTCCAGTCTGTATGCCTTCATCGAAGAATAGGAGCGTGCTCCCGTTTTTGAGAGGTACTGGGGAGAGGAAAGCTTAGCCCCTACAAATCCGCTAAAAGTCCTCCAAATAATTGAAGAATGCTTTAGCCGAAGAATTTTCGTATTATTTTGATATTTGTTAGCCCCCCCCCCCATCATGAGCCCCTCCACCACTCCTGGTTGGCTATTTGTGCTTATGCGCGAAACTGTTCAAAAGAGGTCCCATCTCCGAAATGTGCCCTTAATATTATCGTACACTGTCGCATGGCATACACCCCACCTCCCGTCCCCATGTAAGAATATTTATTTTTATTTACAGCATTGAATTTGAAACGAAACAGAGGACGAGGTGCCGCAGCGTATCCGCCCACCTTTGGGCATCTGCCTCCACTACTTTGTCCCATGCCTTTCTGTTCTGGGCTTCTCTGCTCTACATTGCCCCCACGTACCCAGCTACCACTTCAGTCCACCTGATTGGAGATTTGCCTAGTGTCCTTTTCAAGTTGTGATGGCTCCCCCTCGGTGGTCATTTTGTGCCATTTGTTACCGGAGGATCCATACCCAAATGTCCTAAAAATTTTAATCTGAGTTTCTTGATTTTATAGCCAATATGTCTTTAGTGTTGGTACATTTTCTTACTAGTGAGTTTCGAACTTTGTCCTTCAATTTGGTATTCAAGAATCAAGATGCTTCCAAGCATTTTATAAAAAGTGACTTGGAATCTGGCTATTTGGTTTCTAGTGAGTGCCCAAGTCTGTGCCCCATATAAAGGTATGGGGACAACCTAGATTTCCATTACGTCGGTATGGAAGGAACTCACAAATTATATCTTATTTTAGTGAACGATTAAGCGAAAAAAGAAAAAATAATATAATTCTCCTGTGAAACTGCTCTTGGAATCTTGGAATCACGAAGTATATACAATACTTTTAAAGAACCTCTGGACCACTCACGATCAGCCACGATAAGATTTTCTTCTTAAACACACTTCTTTTGTGCTTTACTGGATCCCTGAGTTCAGGCGGTATGGATTTGTGGAGTAAGTTCATCATGTACAGCGTACTTCGCGTTGTTAACGAAGGACGGAGTTTCGGATTGACGACATTGCCGAGCAGCTGGAATCGTGTTTCATGTCCATGGGGCTGTTGGACAACTATGTGTGGATGTTTGTGGTAGAAAAGGAGAAGATTTTTCGCTGGGAGTTGCTTAATGTTGAAGACTTGCGTACAGCTGAAGAGCTATTGGGTGGGAAAACGGCGAGGCTTGTGAAGAATAATTTTGAAAATCAATGTTTGAAAAATATTGAGTTTTTCCAGGTATGCTTCCAGCGCGCCACCCCAGACTATGATGCCATATTGGAAAATTGATTGGACGAAAGCTAGGTAAATCAGTTTTAGAATCCGAATGTCCATAACTGTCCATCCTTGTGAACTTCCGAAGTTAGTTGTAAAGAAAATTTGTGTGAGTTTGCTATCTCAATTCCTCGTCCATGACAATGCCCAGATATTTATATTCGCTCACTCGTTCTACGGGTGTACAAAGACAGACCCCTTTACATTCCTGACCGTCTACGTGGATTGTAATTCTCATTCCTGATAGAAACTCCCTATTTTTTGTATTGGATACAACCATGTACTTCGGTTTGCTCGTGTTGAGGGTCAGCATGTTATCGGTATACCATTAGCTAATTTGATTTAGGACGGACTCCGCCCGCTCAAACAGCTCACTTCATGCTGATCCTGATACCACTACGACTGCATCATCCGCAAAAAGATATATATTCGCGCGGGTATCGTCAACTTGAGAACCCGGTTGACCCGCACCAAAAAGGCGAGGGGTCCCAGTGTGGAACTCTGGATCACGTCATAATTGATAAAGCTGCTTGGACTACGGTGTCCATCCCCTGCCACAACCTCGGTTCGAAAGGAAGCTGACAAACCAGTCGAGCGCAGCTGCCTCCACCTCAACGTTACAAAGATTTCCGATCAGCATATCCCTGTCGATGGAGCCGAAGCCTTTTGCTAAGTCCAAGAAAACAACTATGGCATTTTTACTGTCCGCTCTTACTCCGTGTAGCTCATTTGTTGAATGATACAGAGCATCCTCGACTCCCCTCCCCTCCCTGAATCCAAATTGGTTGTCATCTAGGAGGCCGTAATTTTCAAGATGGTGTGACAGCCATTTCTTGACCCACTTTTGAGTATCTTGGAGAAAACACATAACACTAAAGTTGCCGGGGTCTGTTTTGTCTCCTCCTTTATGGGGGGGGGGGGATAACTTTTGCGGTCTTGTATACGTCTGGGTAGACTCCATTCTGCCGGCTCAAGCTACATACGTGAAAGAGTGGGCCGTAAATCAAAGGCAGAAGTTTCTTTGAGACTTTAGCTGGAATTTCATCTATTCCAGGGGTGGAATTTCCTAGTATGCTGGTTATTATGGCTTGCAGATCACTTCCTTTCATTAGTGGAATTGTGGAGGGACAGGGATTCGGACGAAACGTACGAGCCTGATGAACGACGATTTTCAATAGATTTCTTCTTACAATTTTTAGCGAGACCCTTGCCTACGTAGCCGAAGTAGGTAAGTGTTTAGGGTATTGGAGGCTTCCTTTGTTGCAGATTCTTGAGTGAGGGTTTTCTGCTTCGTGAGCTCGTCTACGAAAGGACAGCTTTCTTTACTCGAACCACGTGAGGCTACGGAGTTGATGAGTTCCAACAGCTTTTTGGGGTCATTTTCTGTTTTCTGGAGCTCTTCTGCGTAGTAACTCTTTTTGGCTTTTCTAATTAGTTGCACCGTCAAATTCCTATGTCGCCTAGACGTCTGTTTTAATTCTGAATTGAAGGGCTGCTTTCGGAATTGTCCTCCTGGCTTGTCTCTTGTTTGCATGGCCGTAATCAAACTTGTTGTAATCCAGGGAGTGAGTTTTCTAACTTGTCGACGAAGTAACAGGGTGCTAGTGGTAGATCGGATACCATCAGTGATGAGGGTAGCTGCTGAGTTGACGTCCTCAGTTGCGAAGAGCGGTGCCCAGTCAACGCACGACAGAGATTTGAAGACGCGTTTTCGACACTACGGAGTTTTTTCTCATCCAGAGTCTCACTTTGTTTCCGTATTGCCCCATTTTCGATCTAATTTCACCGGACTGGATCCAGCAGCAGGCCGCACACCGGTGCGCAGCGCCGAAACGCAGCCAGCGGTGGACACTCGCGGTCGCCGAAGCCGGCGAGCCGGAGATGAATTTTTCCGCGTCGTTAATGAATCGCCGAAGCACGAACTCATCTCCTCGCCGTCATATTATCACTCTAATTATTCGGACACCTCTCTCGTCTTCGAGCAGCTCCGAAATTCGTCTGTATTGTTAACGTACGCTGAAAATGAACACCCGCTCGGCACTCGATCGCTGACTTGAGTGCGGCGAGAGACGAGATAATGGCGTATAATTAAATAAAATAATAATTTAACGCTTTATCTCGCATGTTAACACGTTTCGTATATACGTATACCTATGGTAGATATATAATATGTGCACACAGTGTAGGTATCATATAATATAATATACGGTATAATCATCTACACCCAGATTACCGCGTGTCGATTAACAGGTTCACCAACGTGGGCAGTTACAATTGAAAAGTGTCGATATAATCGCCTATAATGAAAGGATAATTGCGTTATCAAAGGATTATTATATCGACTTATTTTTTTCACTTTTTTTTTTTTTTTTTTTAAAGTTACGTATAATGTACGATTAACGCCCGTGCTCTCGGATATGAATCTGTTTACCATCAAACTTCATTATCGACGTGTATCATTTCCTACCTGTTCTCTGTTCCGCACCGCGCTGCACGCTGGGTGCTGGACGCTGGGGTGCTACTTACGTGCCTCTCTGTTACCGTTCTACTCTACTGGCCTACAATTCTATAATATTAAATTAATACATCATCGGCACTCTATAGGTATTATGTATGCGATACGCGAAATAATACGAGGAAATTACAAGAGCAGCGGCAGACGAATACTGACGAACGTCGAAAGAAACCGGCAATGATCCCTGACTGATTAGGTAAAACGAACGCATTCTTTGTGTATCATTTTAGGGGCGGTTCGACGAGATTAATTTGTAGGCTAGACACCCTCGAGTTCGGCTACGTTTGAAGAACGGGTACGATCGGTGTAACGAAGTCGTAAATCAGGGCGAACGATCGGCGTGCTGTAACGCGGAGCCAAAATAGGTGTGAATTGAGCCCCGAAGCCTGTGGTTGAAGGAATACAGTAATCTTTGGGGTGTAATTATTGGACGGGGCTTGTCTTCAGTCGAGTATACAGGGTGTCCCGGTTTTGGGGGATGAGCTAGACGAATGCCGGAGTACTCGGCGAGCAGCGTAATGCCGGCTACACACTTATCACCTTTCCTATTTCTTTTAGCGTTTCAAGGTGTTTCACGAAAAAGAAAATGAAATGTGAAACACTCCTCTACACACTTCTCAACATTTTCATGAAATTTGATTTTCTACTATTTCACGAAATTATGGCGAAAAAACCCGGGACTGTGAAAAAAATTTCGTTGTGTTCGATGGACAGAGGCAATACTTGACTTTCAGTTTGGAAGGGATGGGGGGAGGGTGGAGAAGAAAAATTTGCTAACAAATATTTGTTGAAAACTACAAATTCGCCGACGGAATCTTTTTTAAATTTGAAAATTTGTCGATTTTTCTATCAAAATATTTTTTAATTGGGAAAAACAAACAAACAAACGTTCTTAGAAAATGGAAAATTCAAGTGAACAGTTTTAAAATTTGCCAACGGACAAATTATAGGGGGTATTTATCCCCCATAGTTTCGTCCCTGCAAATCCACATTGGAACCTTATCCAGCATTCAATTTCTCGCACATGAGCATACCCTAGTCTGGGAGGGTAAGCTAGAAGGATGTTAGGAATACTTGAGAGAAACACACAACTTCCTTTACCCTTAAGATGGTCCTTATTTACTCTTGGTGATTTTTTTTTTTTTTTCTGAGTTTCCTCTGATTCGTATCCATTGGTTCCAATAAAATAAATCTACAAAGTTTCAGGTCGATCGGATTAGGGAAAACCGTGCCACGAGCGCTCCTTTTCATTTTTTTTCTTTTTTCAATTAATTAATTATTATTTTTTATTTGTTTATTTACGAGCCATTAGCTACACCAAGGGCTATATAGCTCGGCTGGTGAGGATTGTTAAATTAATGGAAGGAGGTCTGTGTCGTAGAGGAAGGAGATGAGTTTATCTATTGTCATTGGGTTGTTTTGGAGCATGCTTTTCGTTGTTGGTGGTAGTTGATGTTTTTCGTGGTGAGAGTCAAGTGAAGGGCAGTGACGATGCGCTAGATCTTGAAGTGAACACTTGTGTATCGTTATTTTCTGGCGTTTATAATTCTTGTACTATGAAGTAGACTGAAGACAAATTAACGGATTTGGTACGCGAGGTGAGAGATCGTCCTGTCCTATGAGATCCTCACCACTGTGAGAAGAAATCCCGTACAAAGAAACTTCTTGGGTTTCACTTGTCTCCTTTCTTGTGAGGATGCAGTTATGATTGCCGCAGCAATAACAACGTCTTCGTCATAACTCATCCTCAAACGAAAATAATACCACTAAACACGACAACTTGAATTAAGCCTCAAAAGGAGCACTACATCGGCAGGGGCGAAACTATAGGGGTGTGGGGGGTTGAAACAACCCCCAATAATTTGGTAGTCGGCAAATTTTGAAACGGTTTATTTGAATTTTTCATTTTTTATGAATGTTTGTTTGTTTGTTTGTTTGTGGGTTGTTTTTTTTTCTTCAATTGCAAAATATTCCGATGAAAAATCGACAAATTTTTAATTTTTTTAAAATTTTGTCGTTGAATTTTTAATTTTCAAAAAATATTTGTCGGCACCTCCCCAAACTGAAAGTCAAATTTCGTTTCTGAAAATGGAGTACCCTGGACTCCGGTCAGAGACTCGTCAGTCAAAAGCCGAAGGTTTCAAGCTGAGTATCGAAAGTTGTCTTAAAGGTTGAAACAAAGCTGAAATGTGGAAGACATTTCGAAAATCTGAAAGTCGAGTCGACGAAACCGCTCGAACAGCAACATCCCGCCCCAAAGTAGAAAACCCAACAATCAAAACACTCGAAGATCTTGCAGTCACCTACCGATTAAAAATCCTTTCCTCTTGGCACCAATCTTGGCATAAAGAATCCAACAACAAACTTCGTGTAGTAAAAATGAAACCGATCCCCTGAGTCACCTCCAACCGGAAATCACGAATAGTAATAGCATGACTTAGAATTGGGCATGCTCGCCTCACTCACCTGCACCTCCTCAATCCATAGATATTCCCTCGCATTGCCCTAAATCCTCCTCAAATGAAGTCACTTTCGAATATTACTACCCACGCCTGCTTGCCCTCTTTTCGCTGTCGTATTGGTTATTCTGTACTCCCCCGTTCAAAAATCATTTTCTTCTGGCCATCTCGCTTCACTAATTCCTATTACATATATTTAATTTTATTGTTTTCATCTCTTCCTTTAAATTTTCCAATTTGCCTACTTTATTAAGCGTCCTTACATTCCTTATCCCTATTCTTAATTCTGATACTAGGTGATCCCCGCCCGAACATCTGGATGGGAGACTTTCTACGTCCGGAATTATTATTTACTTTGTGAGTTGCCATCACAGTTGTGGTGGTGGAGATGCAGATGCATCTCCAGGGAAGAATACTAATGTAGTTTCTCCTTGACATTTTCAAAATGTGTCGAAATGGTACGTCAAGGACAATAGCTTAGGTTTTTTGTCAACAAGTAGCGCCATATACAGACGAGATAGGCCGGCGGTCCATATTAAGAACCGGTCCTCAGTGGGTTATCTTACGTTACACTTATCAATATGAAAGTACGTTCGTGCAGCAATATAAGTAATACGAGAGACAAAACATCAAAATTCTGTCTAAGATTATTCTCTGAACGGTTAATTAAAAAATCAATTTTTGAAAATTTGAAAATTTCATCATCATTTGGCTGGATTTTTTTTTCTCCTTTGAGGAACAGAAGAAGGAAATGAAATAATACCGTGTCTTGTATCTTTTTGTTAAAGCTTATAGTGAAGGCACAATCAGACAGCGTAAGATATGAAGTAGCAGGCTTGCAAACTAATGAGTAAAGGAAAAGCCGCTTTTTTGACCTTTTGATTTTCACTTTTTTAGTGTGGTGGGTCTAACTCAGTTGACAAAAAAGTACTTAAAAACGTTTTTTCAAACAGGCACATCATTTTCTTCCGGGCATCTTGCTTCACTAATTCCTATTATATCTAATTTTAATGTTCTCATCTCTTTCTTTAAATTTTTCAATTCGCCGCTACCTTATTAAGTGTCCTTACATTCCATATCCCTAATCTCGATTCTGATATTAGGTGATCTCCGTCCGAACATCTGAATGGGAAACTTTTTACGTCCGGAATTATTATTTATTTTGTGAGTTGCCATCACAGTGGTGATGGTGGTGGTGGTGGTGGTGGCGACGCAGGCGCATCTCCAGGGAAGAATACTGATGCAGTTTCCCCTTGGCATTTTCAACATATATTAAAATGGTTGATCAAGGACAACAGCTTAGGTTTTTTGCCGGTAGGTAGCGCCATGTACAGACGAGTTAGGCCGGTGGTCCATATTAAGAACCGGTCCATAATAGGCTACCTTACCTTACCTTTATCAATGTGAGACTACGTTCGTGCAGCGTATAAGTACTACGTGAGATAAAAGCATCAAAATCCAGCTAAGATTATTCTCTGAACGGTTCATTAAAAAATTAATTTTTGAAAATTTGAAGATTCCAAAATTTTATTATCAATTTACTGGATTCTTATTAATTATAGAGGCAAATCACTCCAAAATCAATTTACAATTTATTAACACAAAAGACGTTTCCACATCACTGTCATCATCAGGTAACACAAACACGTGTTTGTGTTACCTGATGATGACAGTGATGTCGAATCGTCTTTTGTGTTAATAAATTGTAAATTGATTTTTGGAGTGATTAGCCTTTATAATTAATATAAATTAATCTCCTCTGCTTTACCAGTATTGAATGGATTTTTCTTTTCATATAAGGAGCAGAAGAAGGAAATCAAACAATACCATGTTTTATATATTTTTCTTAAGGCTTAGTGAAGGCACAATCAGACAGAGTAGTAAGATATGAAGTAGTAGGCTTGCCAGCTAATGAGTAAAGGAAAAGCAGCTTTGTTGACCTCCTGTTTTCACTTTTCTAGTGTGGTGGGTCTAACTCAGTTGACAGAAAAGTACTTAAATTATTCAAACAGGCACGTTTTAAACATTTGGTATAAAAGTTGGCAAGACATTTTTTATTTTCTTCTTCAGCTCGCTTTAGTTGGGAAAATATTGAATCTTTGGTCCAGATCAGGGCCAGATTAAAAGTCTGACGTGATTTTAGAAATGAGCAACCCCCCCCCCAAAAAAAAAACAACAACAGAGAAATGTTGACAGTTTCTTCGATTTTTGAGCTAACTTAATTTGGATCAATTTTGCGTCGAAAATTGGATTTATGAGCCTCAAATCGGGACCAACGAAATCTAATGCGATATTCGGAATCAGCGAGCCCAGAAACTCCCATTTTGTGATACTTCGTTCGAATTTTCAAGCCAATTGAATTTTGCTTATTTTGGGTCTTAAATTTGGATTTTGGACAAAAATCGGAGCCGGATTTTAAAAACAGTTTGGATCCATGAAATCGGAATTATCAATCCAGGAAACCTCTCTTTTGATACTTTCTTCAAGGCTTTAAGCTATTTTAATTTTGCATATTTGGGGTCCAAAATTTGGGTTTGTGTCAAAATCTGCTCAGCATCGGAGAATAATATATTGCAGTAATTGGACACAGATACTCAAAAAATCTATTTCGATATTTTGTTCTAATTTTCAAGCCAATTTAATTTGGCTCATTTTGGGTATAAAATTAGGATTATTGTGCTTAAATCGGAGCCGAATCAAAAACTTGATGCGACCCAAGGAACCCCTGTTACAGTAATTCATTCTTATCTTTTTCGTTTAATATTCCAAATGTGATGGTACATCCGAGTCACTCTTGGGGGAGGGGGGAGAAATTTTTCTACTCGAAAAAAAACTAGATCTTGTCCCTTGAAGGTTCATTTTGCTCCCACAAAGAGATCTAACTTTACGTTCAAAAAAAGGAGGGACCGCTTCGTGAAACACATTGTATAAGAGAGATGTTGTCTTATTAGCAGTTTTTGTCTCCGAGGAGAGGTAGAAATTAGATTTCCAGTATATAGAGAGATAAATTAATTATAACAGATACAGCTGGTGTAGTTTTCGCGAATCTATGATTTGCATTTCCGGGTCTTACTGTGTGACCCAGTAACAGCTCATGCGGGAGGGACATTATCTTCTGTACGAAACTCCGAGTATCTCTCACCTTAATCATGCGTGAGTTTGAAACTTTTTTTATACTGTTTTTCTCTCTTTTTTTGTAATTCCAATCACGTTACGCGATCTCGATTCTCGCGTTTGTCGACATCGTACACTTCTATTACCATAACTAGTTCTTGCCGTAATCCCGTTTTTGTTTTGTTTTGTTTTTCGATCTCCTCTCGCCGTTTAATTAATATCGATACGCTAATGATATAAAATTGTTATTTGATTTTTAACGCCGATCGCGCTGAATTTTAAGTGTTCTCAAATAGTTGGCCACCTAGCGCACTCTCGGGGCTCTGGACGCTCTCTCGCCCTCTTGAACCTCGTTAGTGCGCGATCGACTTTTATCCTTACTAATAAGCCACTAATTGGTCACGTATTTTTCGCTAATAAAAATTAGTCGATTGTTTGCAAATTATAACGATGACCGTTGGTCTTATCGTCGAACAAGGAAAAGATTTTAGCCGAAGACTATACGGTATACGGTACCGCGGATGCCGGAACACAATGCGCGCTGCCTTTTGCACCTTGCGCTTGCCCGGGGGACGCTTTACACGGCCGATTAATTAACGGCAAAGGCCACGTACGGCCGGATTCTCGGCTAATATTAGGGTCGGCTTAATGAAGCTCGAGATTTCGATGTAGTACACGGAATAAATATATCGCGCTGTGCGGACTCAGGACGGGGGACACGGACGACTGGACTGTGTAAAGCTACCGGAGCGATTTATAGGCACTTCGGCAGCGTGTATATTTTATGTCTGTATGCTGTCTGCTGCGCTTTGGAAAGGCGCGGACGAAGCAATCGAATGATACAGACCGCTTTCGAGGCCGATAGTGCTACAAATGAGCTACCGTTTGGTCACCCGCGGTGCAAGCGCTGTGATTGACGACGTGCGTGGGTCACGTTCTCATTACGACAGAATGTAGTATCAGGCTGGAGGAGCAGATCACTGACAGCGGTGGCAGTTGAGAAGTTCTGACAGGTCTCGGATCCGACCCCGCTTTTTGGCCTTTCCAGTACGTATAATGGCTCAATAGGGAAGTAAACAAGTTCTCAATATTGATGTAATGTAAACTCAAAGACCACGTCATCAAAAGCAAATACTCGTTTTCGTTTCTTTTGTAGACCGAATAGATCGCGAGCTATGATTTCTTGAGGATTGGCGGCAATAAAATCAGCACCTCGATGTGAAAATGGTAGTTGTGACGTCATAATCTGTACCCACGCTTAGGCTCTTTACTCTGTAGGCCGTCCCACAAAAAGTAACTGTGATGTCATCGATTGCGATGAATGTTTCGGTGTTCGCGGGGGAAGACTCGCCCTATCCTCTTCTCCCGCGAACACCGAAATATTAATCGAAATCGATGGCGTCACAGATACTTTTCCTGGGACGGACTATTGGGATGTGGAATAAAATGTAGAGAGCGCTCGTAACACTACACTCACGCACAAACACTAACAAACACATGTACGGAAGCTGAGCGATCAAAATCGATAGTACCTATCATTTAATACGGTGAGCAAAAGATCGACCTCGTTTTATGAGGATGGCACGCGCTAGTTTGTTTCGGAGACTGTTTTGATTTGTAGCCAATGTTACAGAAAAATTATTTCAATGAACGTTTATCCTCATATAACTATAAATGTTTCAATATAATATCGAGTCATCGCCTATACATTTCTTATGGGAGCAATTAATCTGATCACTCAAACTAGATAGGTTTCCAACTCTGCCCCTGGGTTTCAGCCATTTCGATTCCACAGTACTTGGGTGCAGTGTTCAAATGAAATCAACGTTTATTATGCGAGGCACACAGCTTACAATATACTATTACATTCCAGTATATCTTCGGTAATTTGTACCCCCCCCCCCCATGGCCCATAGAAGGCAATGGTCTGACTCACTCTCTCCCACTCTTTTCGGTCTACATTGCTTTTCTGGAAGTGTTCGTTCTGCAAAAATTTGTCGATTTCGTCCTCCATTTGGTTCTCTGTTTACCTTTCTCTCTTTTCCTATGACTGAGAAACCAGAAGGTCGCTTGATAGGCCCACTTGGTGAGGAGTAGTCTTGTGACGTGCCCTGTCCCATTTCAAGTTTCTTATGATTTCTATACATTTTTTCGTTTTTGGTAATTTTCTCTTGATAGATTTTAGACTTATACTGTCTTTTAGTTTCAAACCCAAAATCGAACGCATCATAGAATTTTGCATAGTTTCTATTTTATTGATTAGCTTAGAGGTAATGACCCATGGAAGGGATACTTATGTAAGCTCTGCTATTACGCACATGTTGAAAATTTCCGATTTTTGTTTGTTATTAAAGTTTCCTTTGAATGTGACCATTTCTTCCAGGAAAGCGTGATATTCTACTTGAAATTTCTTTGTCGTTTCCGTTTTTGAGGGAACTCAGTGGGCCCGGATAGGTGGTTTCTGATACTATCTCTAGTTCATTATTTTCTAGAAAACTTTTATCCGGGTTTATCGAGTCCGTGCGAATTTTAGATGTCCCAGAGTTGATAGTTGAGCCTGCTTTCTTACCTCTGCTTTGTTTAGCTCACTAAGCATTTCCTACGGCTTGCCCCTGGACTCAGATATTAAGATATGTCGTTTAACCCTCTTATCTAAGAATATTTGGAAATATAGTCCTGTTTTATTAGTGATAATTCTGCTTTTTGGGTTTGAGTACATTTTTTGGACTATGTTGATCAGCTGACCGGGAATCCCCTAGTTTTTTTAGTGCAGTAACTATGAAGCCATGGTGCAAGGAATCGAAAGCTTTGCTGTAATCTATAAATGCAAGATTTATGTTGAATTTGTATTCGTTTGATTTTTTGATAATTTGGTTAATTGTTAGGAGCTGGTCTAAAGTAAAGTAATTTTTTCTAAACCCGGCTTTTTTGGGAGTGTCTTAGTGTTATCTCTAATAATTTTGAAAATATTTTTGATGTTGTGGAGCATAGGCTGATAGGTCTGATGTTACCTATATTGTGTCGGTCCTTTTTTTTTAAAGAGTAAAACGATGTCCAAACAGTCCCAGCTTTTGCGTAATTCACCTGCCGTTAAAATTTCATTAAATAAATGAGTTAATGCGTTAATCATTCCCTTCCCGCCATTTATTATATGTTCGTTCCGTACTCCATCGTTCCCTGGGGCTTAATTTTTGTTAAAATCTTTAACTACATTTCTTATCTCCGATTTCAGAAAGGGGGGTTCTGACATTCCTGGTATGCCGATTGGTTCCAAACCATCTTCACGCATTGGTGCGCCATGTCTCCCCTGGGGTTTGTTGCCAACGAGTTTATCCTCTCCCTGGCATAGATCTTCCTAGCTGTTGTATCGTACAGATAAATTGTTTGTTAAGATCGTGGAGTCAAGTTTCTATTGAGCTATTTCATATTTTTTGCATCTTCGAGGACCGAGCTAATCATATCATGCCTCCTTGATATTCCTACTCTCTTTGCAGGATCTTGATTTTTTTTAATACGATGATCAGCTCAACCTTGTACTTTGCGGATTTTTTTTGTTTGTTTAAAAGTGCCAGTGTTATCAGAAGTAATAATTGAATTCTGCTCTGGGATGTGCCAAAATTTCTGCTGACGTCTGTTCAAAATGAGCGAGAATTTAGATGCTAAAATTAAATTGCTAAAAATGAAAACTTCTGCTAGATTTAGCAGCGAAAATGCTGTTCGGACATCACTACTTGGGCTACCGAAAGCGGATGATAGCAATCAAACATGGGGATTTTTCTTTCTGTTGTCTTTCTTTCTTTTTTGATGCTGTGAGGGTTACCGTTTTTTTTTTTTAATTTCGCATAAATATTGTTGAATATTTTTCGAATAACGACCATATTTTCTGTGAAGTCCGGGATGTTTATACGTATGTAGAGTTAACACATCTCAGGAAAATAGACCTAAATTGAAGATATCTTTGCCCCCGGGGTGTGCACTAGTTTGCGAGAAAAAATAAAATTTAACTGGCAAGTATAATATACAATTCCATCTCTTTCTGTTTTACAAGCAAGGCGAAGGAGGAAAATTTGTTTTGATTATTGATTAACAAACAAATTATGGTTTCTACTTCGTATTTTCTTTTGGTTCTGATGAATGACGGATCTAGGGAGCAATTCTGGGTGGTCAAGCTTTAGAACCTGTGGACGTACCGATGGGGGAGAGCTTCCCTCCTCCTCCCCTCTCCTGTAGGAATTTTTTACTTAGCAGTTGGGAAAATTTACCATTTCTGTTAGGTGGAATTGGAAAATTTTGGTAGAGTTGGAAAAATCTAACAAGTCGAAAGGTTTTTTTTTTGTTTTGTTTGTTTTGTTTTGTTTGTTTTTTTTGTTTTTTTTTGGCTTTGATACTTGAGAATTTTGAGTTGAGAATTTGGAAGAACTCAACAAGTCAAAAGTTTTTTGTTTTTTTTTGTTTCAATACTTTGGAATTTTGAGTTGAATGAGTTGGAACTTTCACACTCTTCCCCTTCTCCCCAGAAAAACCTCTTCGGTACGTCTCTGTTCGAACCAAAGGTTTTGAAAAATCTGACTGTATCTTAACGAGTCTTACAGAAAATCAGAAGAGCCTGAGTAGGGTCCTAATGAATCTAACTTCTAATTAGAGTCTTGAAGAGTCTGAACTTAGTCTTTAAAAATATGTAGATACAGTTTTATGGATTCTGACAAATCAGCCAGTTAGTTATAAAATGTTGATGAATCTTGTCTAAATCTCGAATAAACTCGGCAGGCTGAATAAAAACCTACCAGAGCTCTGAGAAAGTTCATCAAAAGGCCTAAATACAATCCCAATGTTAGAGAACCATTAACAGAGTTCTAAAAAGATCTCTAGAGCTTTTGATTTGACGAAGTTCTGGAGAATCTTTATGAAATCTTTAATGAATTTTTGACGAAGTTTCAGAATGGAGGTTCACCTCGTCGTTAATTTTGAATATTTCATCAAATATTTTCTCTAGTCTCGTAAAGTCAATTATCATGCAATTATTTTCATCAAAGTTTTTATAAATAAGCAAAATCAACATTTTTTAATCATGTGGAGGGGGGGGGGGTCCGAAATTCGATTTTGATGTTATTCTGACTGAAACTGTTACTATAATACTCTCACAGGGAGCTACGACCTGTTTTAATTAGTTAAGGAAGACATAACTACTCCAGTCACATCATCAGTTTGTAAAACTATTTCTTCATGTTTTTTTGATCACAAACCCTGTGCCATTATGTTGATACTAAAAGCAGGTCTTGTGAGTGTTAAACATAAACTGTGACTGTATTAAGTGAATGTACTGAGCTACCAAACATAAAACTGAGAACTAAACTAATGTCGTGGCTAGCTGATCGAGGGAGAAGGATCGCAAATTCTGTTGGCGCTAGGTTTCTTCCAAAAAAGTGCCAAAGAAAGGTCCATGCTCTTTCAAATAGTGCTGAAGAAAGAACTGAATTTTTTCAGAAGGGGGTTTAAACATTAGGCTACTTTGTATTCTCCTTGAAGGATGGGAAATGAAAAAGTTGATCAGAATTAAGAAATTATGTCTATTATATAAATATGAGAACTTGGATACTTTGAATAGTTTTTGGTACCAACATTTTTGAATCAAAAACTCATTATGATACAAGGTTCATATATTACAAAGGTTACCTCGGTGCGAACGCAACCCGCTACACATCACGCGGCACGGAAGTCTAATTAACACAGGCGCTTATGGACGAAAACAGTTCTTCCGCGTTTTTCTCGGAAAATACTTATTTATATGAAAAATTTATGAGTGAAAGTTGTAGCCCTTGTTATTTCCTTTCCAATGAGTGTAGTTGCAATTTTTTTGGTTAAGATAGGAGTAAATACATTGGTTTAAATAGGAGCTCACGCCTTTCGAGACTTCCGTGACACTTGCCCCTTAGCGATCGAGGTAACCTTTGTAATATATGAAACTTGAATATGATATAAAGAATATCATAATAAATTAATCAATTTTTTGGCACTGAAATTTCAGCGTCAGCAACCTAATTACAAGATATAGGCAGTCCCTCAAAGAATCGATTTTCGACTTTTTGTCCTTTCGAATAATTTATATAATAAAGAGCTATCACACGGCAAGGTATCGTGTCTACTACAACACTATTTTGACGTCTGAAATGGTACCTTATAGAGTCCGAATTTAAGCACATTATCTTGAAAACGCTCTCCTCTAAGATCACGATTTCGACGGACTTACACGTTCCTTTATGAAAGGTCACATTTATTTATTTATAAAAATTCTCTGAAGAAGTAAAAAATGGCTAAAAGGTGGTCAAAAAAAGAGTATAGAGTTGAAAAGAGTTAAATTTTCACAGTGGGGCGATCTTCAACCCAAAATAGTGCTAGATCAGAGCAAGGTGTAACAGGCCCAACTATCCGTGCTGAATAGACTGAAAAAGTGCTGTTTTAGCCCCGAAAGTGCCAAAATTGTAACACTAAGAATAATAAGAAAAAAAAGAATGTGGTTTAGAAAAGATAGAAAGTACAGGTGTGCAGGAGACAAAAGACTTTTGTTAAACGCTGGCATCGTGTTACGCAAAAACTGAGCGGGCTGGACGATTAGACGATTCATACAATAATGCACATTCGAAAGGAGAGGGTCGCAGCGCTGCCATTTCCAAGGGCGTAGCGGTGCGAATTTATTGTGGAGGTGAGAATCTAACTGTTTTAGCGAAAAAAAGAAGTTCGTGGGATGCGTGAATTTGCCAGCTGAGCACCTGAAATTGTCAGTTTGCCAACTGTGAAAGAGTGCGGGGACGAGCCCCTGCTGGCTGCAGCCCTGGCCAGCTGTACTGAGTAGTTTGAAAGAAAGAAAAGAGAACTATAGTATTTGGCATCTACTGGTCATACTCATACAAGTCACACAGAAGTCGTACAATTAAATCAATGGTCATACAAGTCGTACAAAAGTCTTACAACTGCCTCTAATTACTTACAAATTTGGTAAGTCTTCCTGAACAATCGCAATATTTCTTATCAAAATATATGACCAAATTGAGATCTAACCGAAAAATTCTGTTCTTGGCAATAATTCGTTCGTTATTATTGAAGTTTCTTCAAAGTTTTTGTTTGCAATTAGCACGTTTTTGAATCCCCCCCCCCTTGTGGAAATTATGTTGAGACGTGATAATGATCCGAAAAACGGTCGTACAAAAGTCACACACCTATTTGATAGACACCCTAAGTATCAATACAGATAGTTCATCGAGAAGCTATTGATACTACCGATGGTCATTTTTCGCGATAATCGAAATTATCGACAGTGTCCGTCAGTGGCGTCCACAAATCAGCGGAAGACGGGGCCGAGCAGCTGGGCGCGGATCGAGCTCGCGAAATGACAACTTGCATTTGTCAGGTCGTGACTGACATGGCTGCGACTGACATGACGTCGGCCGACGGAGATTTAGTGGCTTCGCCGCATGCCGCCGCCTGCCGCATGCTTCCTTATAAAAAGGGTCGTCTTGTCGGAACCGCGGAAAGTATTCAAAGTGGACGCATATAGAGGTACGTACGCCGTACGTACCAATTAACCGATCAATTACTTCGCATCAATCGGACGGATAGCTCATTGGCATTTTTCATTCATCTTGTAGGATCGACCATCGACGTGGGTCATCGGGATCCGAAATTTATTGCTCGCCCGTTCCACTAAACCTGTCAGGTACAGTTACAGTCGAAGAAAAGGAAAACGGGATTACAGAATTAGATTCTTATATGCATAATCTACATTGTAAAGCATTCGAATTTAATAAACGGGTAATGACTGAACAATATATCAAGTTACCGTTTTTCGCAGATGCGTTTTGAATGTGTACATGTTATACGTACGAGTATTCTTGGTGGCGTGCAAAAGATATGTGTACACGCCGATGCGATGGCCTTTGCATATGTATGAGCGTCTGCTGCGGTCAACATTGTCTCTGTCATTTTGGCGAAATGTCGCCGAGAAACGACTCGGCGTATTGAATATCAGCCAAATTGAAATTTCGCATGCGGATTGTATTACTTTTCTGCCTTTCGATCAACGTCTCCGCGCAGCAGGGTCTGAATTCGGCGGACAGTAAACGGGAATGCGAACTTTGGAAGATCGATTTCGCGAATAGTTGTAGGTTAGGAAGTCGAATTAAACGAACGAGGACGATTTCGCGCCCACAATTCAGGTTGCCTGGATTAGCTATAGTCGGTTGTTGAGTGACCTTTTAACCGTGCGATCAATAAAAATCCGGAATTGATGTCTCTTAAACCGCCAAACTGCAACTCATTCTTGTCCAAGGAAAAAAGGGGAATTTCGCGATTCGTACCCGAGTTTCGTCAACTCTGAATTTTACATTTCGGGGCGGGTAAAATTTGAATGAGAAATTTTTTTGCTGGTACGACTAAAAACAAAAGGGGCGGTCCTGCTGAACCGCCTCTGTTTGGTTATGGTTTATTCTTTCCTGTGTAACGACGAGGGGAAATTTAATTTGTTACTTTTTAAAAAAGTTCAATCCCGAATTGGGTTTTGGGATTTCACCCCCCCGTTTCGCTCCAACCATTCGAGGGGGTCTGGTCGTGACCAAAGGAGGAGGGGGTGTTTCTTCTTCTTTTTCTAATTTGCTGTCAACCCAACCCGAATCCCCCCTTTGGGGCAACTTTTAAGACGCCGGGGTTTTTCTGTCTTAGCCCCCCTTTCCCTTTTGGCCCAAAAACCCCCGGGCGAAATCCGGGGATTCTACTGGGGTCGAACCCGGACCCCATTCCGAACCCCGCCATCCCTCCTAACCAACCCCGAAGGGGGTGTAGAGAGGGGCTAAAATAAAAAACCCATTTTCCAAAAGGCAATGCCGACCCTCGCCCTCGTTTGCTTTTCCCCTTGGGTCCCCCGTGTCCCCGGGGGGGGCCGGGCCCTTTTTCCCCCAAAAGGTATTCCTTTAGTTTCCAGTGTTACACCATACTAGCTAAAATACTTGGATAATGTGACCTTTTTTCCGTCTACTTACGCAGTCAGTTTACGGTGAATGTCGCCTTCCGATGACCATCCTCGATTTTCCTCGGTCCATCCATAGATCCTTCGGTGTGTTCCGCTGCTGCATTTTTTCTCTGCTACCCCAGCGGTCCAGCTTCGTCTGTCGGGAAACCATTCGATGATCTTCCTTGGCAGTCGTTGTTCCGGTATTCTTCGAACATGCCCCTACCATATCACTGTCTGATTTTGGTGTCGTCCACGAGTGTATTCTGTACCGCCGTTGTCTCCCTGGTAGTTTTTTTCAGATTCTTTCTAGTTTTAACCGCCTGGCTGCTCTGTTGCTAGAAGAAGATTCTCTGCCCTTGGCTTTAACGGCCACATCTCAAAGCTATGCGTCACAATACTTTTCACAATTGTAAACATCCCTTTTTTCTTTTCTTTGCTGATTTGTCGATCCCATGGAAATGAATTCAACATCGCTGTTGCTTTCCTACCTTGGATATTCCGATATTTTATATTCTAGTCCATGGATACTTCCTGTAGTATTCTGACTCTTACGAGGGATGACCCATTAGTTAGGTACCCATTTTTCTGTACGACGGAATGCGTGAGTTAAAAACCTGAAATTTCGCATGGTGAAGTAGGGGAGGCTTGGCTAACATCTGCCAATAAGAGTGGTTTATTGTCTGCCGTAGCATGGTTTCAAAAATTGAACGAACACGATAGTTTTGACTGAATCACGAACACGCCTCTCAAAATACGCAAAAAATTCGTTTTTACTGCGCACAAAAAAGTACAAATTTTTAATAGAATTAAAGCGGTGTATGTAGGAATGCCATTTCTCGAAAATAAATACCAGTATGGTGTACAAAATTCGATCCCGGTGTCGTACATTTGGTGGATATGTAATCTCCGAAGAGGGCGACCAAGCACCGAGGTCAACAAGCAGGCGATTTGTCGCACTGATGAACTCGTTTTCGCCGATCAGAGTTTGAAAATTCGTGAAATTGCAGAAGCAGCGAATTTATCAAGTCAGTTGTTCACCAAATTGTGCAGGGAGGACCTACAATTTCGAAAAGTTTGCGCACGCTAGGTGCCTAAACGGCTGACTCCTTAGCAGAAACAAAAACGAAGCGGAATGGGGGTAATGGGCCACTCTTCACACAGTTCTGACCTTGCACTATCGGATTACTACCTGCTCAATCCTCAAACAATGTCTCGGAGTAATGAAGTCTGAAAACGATGAAGAAAAAGCAGAAGTCGAGACATTTTTCAAAGTCCAGCGTGTACAATTTTATGGAGGAAACATTTTTAAACTGAATGAGCGGTGGAAAAATTGTATCGAAATGGGCGGGAATTACGTTGAAAAATAGCTAATAGAGTCTACTTTCACAATTTTGTATGATTTTTCGATTTAGTAAATTTTTCAATTTTATAGAATTTTTGGTACCTTACTTATGGGTCGTCCCTCGTAGATATCTATACGTTTGGCTACTCTTCATGGTATTTTCGACCTCCAATTCAGTATTCTTCTGGTCACCTTCAGCACACAGATTTTCGGTCTTCTTTGTATTCAATTTTGTACAGCTTTATACAATTTTGCGTACAATTTTATGTTTCATACAATTTCATGCAATTTTGTACCTTTTTGTACAATTTTGTATATGTTTGAATAATTTTGAACTATTTTGTACAATTTTGCTTAAGTACAAATAGAGGATGAAGTGGGAGAAGTGAAAATTCAAGAAGGAGTGAGACAAGGTTGCTGTTTTTTACCAGTATTGTTTAACACCCGTAGAAGAATTAAGTGAAGAAATGAATGAAAGGAAGTCAGGTGTGATAATACAAGCAGAGACGGTTCGAGTGATAAGGTTCGCTGATGATATTGCGATAGTGGAAAGAAATAAAGAAGGACTAAAAAAAAAGAACATCGAAAAAGTTGGAGGAAAAATTGAAAATAAAATATAAAATAAAGTTGAATGTAAGTAAAGCAAAAGTGATGGTAGTCAGTAGATAGAAGGGATATTGTTATTGCTGCGAGGAGGAATGGTTGAGTGAAAGAACTGGGAAGGAAGACAAAGAATGAGCTATAAGAGCAGATAATGAAGGATACAAAGTGTAAATCCTTCTCAATGAAACGATTGGCACAGGAGAGAAAAACGTGGAGAGACGTAACCTATTACTCGGAAGACTAAGGAATCTTTATCAATAAACTTCTAATCTAGGGGTGCTGTGACAATGCTGATTCGAAGAATGATTTCCAGTAAAATAGTAAAATTTTTTAATCGTCTTAATAGCGGCTGGAAATTACGCTGATTTGCTATTTCCCAAGAGATCCGGTCCGGAGGACCAATCTTTCTCGTTCCTACGGGTGCTAGAAATAACAGGACTAATTTTTTCGCCGCGCGTGTAGTAACCCTTCACATCTGAAACTTTGCCGAGTTGATAACGTAATAACCTTCCTCTATCAATCAATGTATTTGCGGCCCCAGTATAAACGTTAGTTCTCCAGTTGTGTCGTCTTGTTCAAGTTGGTGAATGTGACGCGTGTCACGAAAATGAAGCAACGTACAATCGAGCAGCGGTATGCGATCAACTTTTGAGTGAAATTTGACGAATCTGGAAAGGAAATGCTCGATAATGTGATTAAGGTGTTTGGTGATAGAGTTATGAGTCGTGAGTGCTGCCCCAAAACTCAGCCCGAAAAAGGCGCGAAAGACCAAATCCAAAGTCAAAACGATGATAATTTGCTTCTGTGATAGCTAAAGGACGGTTCACAAGGAGTATGTACCCCCTGGGCAGACTGTAAATTAACAATGTTACGTCAAATTGCTGGAATGGTTACGAAGAAGATCCGTTAGGGTTCGCCCAGGGGTCGCGAACACGTGGATGTCATCATGCCTTCAACATAACGCAATTCTTCACATTAAAAACATCCGGATATGTCACCGTATGACTTTTTTTCGTTCCCACAGGCCGAACAAATCGTTTCGAATCAGTAACTGACATCTGAAGGTACGTGACGGGGATACTTCAGAAACTGCCGGCTTAAGTGTCCCAACATTGTCATGAAAACTGGAAAAGGCGGTGGAATCAGTGTATAGCTGTCCAAGGAAGTGCGGGTTTTTCGAGAATTTGCACGAGAGAGGAGTGTAGTTCAGACCGTAGTAAAGGTATTCAAAATAAATAAAAAAAACGAGACGGTATAGAGAAGGTGCGTGTATTGATGGACCGATAGTTAAAGTATATCTTGTGAAGGTTAGCATAAACTGTAACTGAACTGTAACTGGACTTCTCTAATGTCCTGTCAAGCCGACCAATGGAGGAGAAAGGATAATGAGTGAGGAGAAGAAGAAGAATGTGTTTTTTGAAACAAATGACGAACCGGATGTGCAGGTATGCAGAGACAAAAGACGTTTGTTGAATACTTGCATCGTGCTACGCAGGAAATGATCAACGAAACAGTTGTACCTTGGTATCACGGTATGTAAAGTAAATGAAGGTTATAGCCGCACGGAATACGGGCTTACAAAGAAATTTTCGATTTGCGGTCATTGCATTAGTCGGCAAATTTTAGATTCACGCCCTCCCCCCTCCCCCACATGAAGAAGTTTCGGAACGCCTCTGCTCCCACGACTTCGCGTGATTATTGCTAAGTGTTAGTTTGTTTTCAGTCTTTTCTCAACATTTCTGTTCAGAATACATACGTTCTACCACAACTGTGCGTGTATTTTGTGTCATGTGTAAAGTAGCCCCAAAGTAGTTTAACTTTACCAATCGACTTTCAGACGTCATAAATACCGACCCCTGAGCCCAAGATTATTATTTTTGTAATGGATGTTCTCCTTACATGGTTCACTTTCCAATGATATCACTATTGATAGCTTTCAATTACATTTGTCCATCCCAGCAAAAAAAAAAAAAAAAAAAAAAAAAAAAAAACTAAAAAAAAAAATAGGAAAGTGTGTAAAATACGGTATTTATCTTTCTTATGATTTGTTCAGCATTTGCTTCAAATCTTTCGTTAGTTTGCATTTGTAATGCATCAATCATTGTTTAATAAATTTCTACTTTATACTTCATAAAAATATCGGTTGGTTTGTAAACATCTAAGTAATTTTCATGGAAAAAAACGTTTTCGATGAATACATTATTTCTTTTCTGTATATTTTATACCCAGGCAGAGGCGAAACTTGACTTTCAGTTTGGGGGGGGGGGTGAAGAAGGAAAATTTGCCGACAAATATTTTCTTTTAACTAAAAATTTTCTAAAAATTTGAAAATTCCCCGATTTTTTAATCAAAATATTTTTCAATTAAAAAAAATAATAATAACAAACAAACAAACAAACGTTCTTGGAAATTGGAAAATTCAAATAAACAGTTTCAAGATTTGCTGACTCCCTAATTATTGGGGATGTTTCACCCCCCCCCATAGTTTCATCCCTGCAAATGCAGATTGGAACCTTATCTCCCAAGCACTCATATTTGCGCACATGAGCGTACCCTATTCTGGGAGGGTAAAGTGAAAGGATGTTAGGAATACTCGAGAGGAACACACAACTTCCTTTACACATTGAGGTGGTCATTGTTTACTCTTGGCGATCTTTTTTCCTGAATTTCCTCTGATTCATCTCCTAAATTGATTCCAATAAAATCAAATAAAAAAAAAGTAGAAAGTTTCCTGTCGATTGGATTAGGGGAATCCGTGCCAGAAGTTCCCTTTCGTTCTTATGGGAAAAATACATGGAATTTTGACTTTTGTTCTAGACTAAATTTCCCTCCTATTTGGGCCATACCGCGCTAGTATCGACTACTTTTATCTGCGACCAAAAGGTGAAGTTTTTATAATTGCATTACAGAATGAGTAAATAACTAAGTAAGTGAGTGAATCACTGAGTCACTGAGTAAGTGAGTAAGTAACTGAGTGAATCACTAAATGAGTAAGCGAGTGACTGAGTGAGTCACTGAGTAAGTGATTGAGTGAATCACTGACTCATTGAGTGAGTGCTGGAGTAACTGACGCAATAACTCAATAAATAAGCATGTGACTGAGTGAATCACTGTGTCACTGAGTAAGTGATTGGGTAACTGTGTGAATACTTGAATAAGTAAGCAAGTAACTGGGTAAATCACTGAGTCACTGAGTAAGTGATTGAGTGACTGTGTGAATAACTGAATAAGCAAGCGAGTGATTGAGTGAATCACAAAATAACTATTCGAATCACTGAGTGAGTGTGAATCACTCGCTCGGTGAGTGACGGAGTGACAAGTGAATAAATAACTGAATTAGAGAATGAATGAATAACTGAATAAGTAAGTGAGTGACTGAGTGAATCACTGACGTATTGAGTGAGTGATGGAATGAGGAAGTGAATGAGTAATTAGAGAATGAGTGAATGACTAAGTAAGTGAGTGAGTCACTGAATCACTGAGTAAGTGATTGATTAACTGAGTGAATCACTAAATTAGTAAGCGAATGATTGAGTGAGTGACGGAGGGAGGAAGTGAATAAATAACTACATTACAGAATGTAACCTTGATCGAGGGGAATATTTCATTTACAGGAATACGAAGAAATCAGAAAATATTATGAAAACGAAAGCGTTTAGCGGAAAAATGATTAGGACAGAATTTATAGTACATAAAATTTTCCTTCCGTTGAGGCCATTTTCATTTCAATCTGATGAATTTTTCTAAAATATGTAGGGTTTCAATAGTTCCTTTTTCTTCACGTGTCTAAAATTATAGAGGGCGACTCTTTCGCGCTGGCAGTCCGAATAGTCATTGAAATTTGAACGTCAACGTTTCCTACCGACTTTCAGATTTTCGAAATGTCTTCCACGTTTCAGCTTTGTTTCAGCCTTTCAAATAACGTTCGATACTCAGCTTGAAACCTTCAGCTTTTGACTGACTAGTCTCTAACAGGGGTCCAGGATACTCCATTTTCAGAAACGAAATTTGACTTTCAGTTTGGAAAGATGGAGGAGAAAAATTTGCAGTCAAATATTTTTTGAAAACTAAAAACTCACCGACAAAATGTTTAAAAAATTTAAAATTTGCCAATTTTTTAATCGAAATATTTTTTTAGTGAAAAAGAAAATAAATAAACGAACAAACATGGATAAAAATTAAAAATTCAAATGAACAGTCTTAAAATTTGCCGACTGCCAAATTATTGGGGGTATTTAACCCCCCCCCCCATAGTTTTGCCCCTGTACCCAGGTCGATAGGGGTTTTTCTTCCTTTCTTTCTTTCTTCCTTCTTCAAAATAGGTATCTTCAGTCAGTTCATTCCACTTTTCATCAGTTCTCTTTAAATTTAAATCGTATATGATTACCTAGCCTAATGAATGATGTAGGTAATACCTGCATCATTCATTAGGGTACTTGCTGAGCCAAAGTCAATGATCCTACTAGGATCATCCTACCTTGAAGTACAGTAGTCACAGGAGCTGAAATGGTAAAAATATTGACGCATATTTTTAAAATTGCCACAAATTCAAAAGTTGAAAGTTTGTTTTTCAAGCCAAAAGCTAATGCTGTGCTTTCTTTCGCGTCAGTCTTATCAGTTGCAATGTGGTCTGTGCAGTATACAACCTCATGATAGCACAACAGTCATTGTGTATGAGAAGCAACCTATTCCCTTCCTGTGTGGCGCACTGGGGCTTGGAGCTCATAGTAACGTCGAAGAAGAGCCCTAATTAAAATTTTTCATGTTATTCATGTCCCATTGGAGTGGGGGGGGGTCATCAGCGGCTTAGGGGTATCACAGCGCCTCTGTCTATGCGGTTATAAGAGAGTATGTGGCTACATTTATCTGCCGTGCACTTCAGTTATTATCAGCTTCTCGTCCCAATGAGACACCACTCGAGCTTATTAAACTGGAAGCTCCTGCATTAGTCGCCGAACAAACCGAATAGTCGTGGAGTAATTTTCATCTTCACTCGTTTCGACAGATCGCTTTTCACGCCGGCACGTCCGCGTTCGAGCGCGAGGCAATTATAACGCTCATTTTTCGTGCCACCGAGCGTTACCAATGCGGCCAATCTCTGTGCTCGCTGATCGGACTTCCGAAATTGTCTACGCCGATTGCCGACCAGAGTTGCGCTTATGAAATGGAGAGAAAAAAAAAAGAGAGAAAAAAAGCACTCACTTCATATCGAGCACGTAATTTGTTCTGAATACAAGCAGAGATCTGGCGATAGCAATGAGGTATACACATGCATTCGAAGAGCTAATGATACACATACGAGTGTACTCCTTTCGTTTATTCGCCAGGTAATTAATTTCTCGCTCTGCCACCACAGAAGTTCATCGCGAATTTATCTCCGGCTGTAATCTCATATCAAAATCGTTTCCGTTTGTAGTTTACCAGAACTGTCGCAGTAATTACGTCAAAACGTCGCGAAATTCTTTCTCATTTTAAAGTTAACTTACTCGACTATATCTTCATTACAGCGAGAGTTTCGGCCGCGTGCAAATTACTCGGGCCCGCGGTCTGTTATTCGCGATCGTCGTGAGAAAAGCGAATTCGCGAGTCACAGTTCGCGGTGGTCGCCGCCACGGGCCGGTCTTCTGTCGCTTGCGAGGCCAACGAATTCGCAAAGCGCGGGTGAATTGTGTACGAGCACTGCCGCTGGTTCTGGATTAGGCAGTTTTGAACTAATTTCGTATTTGGGCTGTGGGATCGAGTGAGTGAGCTACTCGGTGGAAGGATCGGATTACAGTGCAGCCGACACGTTTAGATTGGTATCATTTGTCTGAAGTCACCTCGACCGAGCGTACTAGTTCACCTAGCTGTAAATTAACGCCAGCTGCAGAAAAGCTAGCGTATTCGAAATCACGAGGTCCTGTTGCCAAACGCTGCAGATTATCGTGGCCTCAGAAGTAGGGTAGAAATGGGGAGTACGTCGACCCCGTCCGTTCGAAATGTACAGGGAAGCGTGGCCTAACATTCTTCTTCGGAGTCGAAATTTGCCCCGATTTCAAGATCATGACGTCAGCTGATCGAGTGTGTAGTATAGCTACGAGAACCGCGGTGAAATAAGCGAGAGAGTGAAAAAGTGAATGTTTGTCACCATGCCTCGAGGAAACACAATCCGAAGCCCCATCCGCTGATCGAGTTAACCCAGAACCCCTCGTTTGCAATTGAACTGAATGCATTTCCGTGTACATTTATTGAATATGAAATGTAACACGATCCAGGAACAGTGTGAGACCAGACAGGCCACCGAAAAAATCAACCTTGCAGGCCATCACCGTAACAATCGCAGGCCAATACTCTCATTCCACTCCCTCTCTACGGCAGAAAGCTAAAGAAATAACATTCTTCATCATGAGTGTAATTTTTCTCATTTTTTCATTTCTTTGCCCCCTCCTTCTATTTCTAGTTTCTACCTCATTTTTCTCAGTTTTCCATTTCTACACCTCTTCCACAGTCTTTGCCTCATCCCCAAAAATGTTTAAAAAATAACATGTATCATTTTTTTCCTTGAGATTTTTAACTTTGTAATGACGACACACTTTTTGTCGTCCTAAATTCGCATTTTGCAAACGAACTGTCCGAATACCTCCGCAGGTAGAACGCGCGGCCTAATTAACATTCACCCTCGCAAACGTGTATCGACTGCATCCCTCCCGTTCTCCGCTTCCTTCCAAAACCAATTCCAAAACGTCCGGAGATGCGATGCTCGCACGACCGGCTACCTATTGTCCATCGGCCATTAGCCCCGGTATTCATACTGTCTTTTCGGTCTCTTTCTCCCGATATCGGCGAATTCGGTCTTCGAGCCGCAGCCACATTCTTAAGCGCTCCGCTTTTCTATCCAATCCTCCAGATCCTGCGACCCGAAAAGACGCCGTACTTCCCAATATAATCTCTGTTTTCATCCTCATTTGAGACACTCGTCTGGCAGTTCGCTCGAGGCCAGTCGATCCGAACCGCGCTCGCAACTTCGGCCTAAACTCTCTTTCTCGCTTCATCCAGCCTACAATTCTTGCTTCTTCCAACGCCTACAAACCTCCGCTTCTTTCCAAACCGAAAAAAACCTCTATCTTCTCCAGCCTAAGTGAAATCTACTCTTCAGCCTAAAAAAACCTCTCTGCTTCCTGCGAAAACTCCTGCTACTCCCGAATAGCCTACTGCTGCACCTTCTCTCGCTACGCCTAGCTGATCAACAACCACCGTCCGGGCAAAATAGCGTACTTGGAGGCGATCCGCCAAGTTGCCATTTAACCCGGCGGCGTACTACGGTCGCGTCTTCACCGACACGACCGAAGTAAAGGATTCCTGGCTACTGTCCCGAGCTAGATAGCGTACTTGGAGGCGATCCGCCAAGTTGCCATTTAACTCCGCGACCCACTACGATCGCGCCTTCACCGGCACGACCGAAGTGAAAAGGGTTAGAATCCTTGACAATCAGATGTAGGCTACTTCCCGTCCACTCCCCTCCTGGCTCCCTTGCATCCCGGCCGAGTTGTGAACAGTGCGTTAGTTAGGCCGCACGGTCATCGATACGACCTGTGAACCCTTCCGCGCCGCCATCGTCCCGCCGCCTTAAAAAAAGTACTTTTATACTCGCTGCATCCTCAATTTTTCTGTTTCGTTTGCGCCTGCGACATTTGGCGTTGCTAGTTCAACCCGCGTAGAATTTTGTACATACTATCGACGTCTTATTTTTTACTTTTAGTACATATTAATCAGTTTTGTGCAAATCGTATTTTATTTGGTGCCGCGCATTGATCGTCCCAATTTTCGGCCGTTCCCGAACTTAAAAATGTCGACTCGCGACGAGGCACGGTCCTCGGCCAGTTACGAGGCGTTCCGGTCCCTCCGGAACCGCCGGGTCCCGCTACCCACCGGCCGAATTGCCTCCTCCGCGGACCGACCAGGCCGGATAGCTCGGTTTTCGCGACAACTTCTTCTGAAAAGCAATAAATAATTTTATTGACTCAGCGTAAAAGCTGGACATTTTTGAGAAAATAATTTTTGCCTTTTCCGTATGAGAGTTTAGTTGCGGAAGAATAAATAATGTTTTTGTTATTCCATTTTTATGTCCTTTGGTGAAATATTGTCAAGACGAAAGTCAGAGTTCATTCTCATAAAATGGAGAATCCGTTAAGTTTATCAAATTTGTAGGATTGCACCTATCCATCAAGTGGAATAATCATCACTTCAGCACTGCTAACAGGCACTTAAACTTCGAAAGGTCAAAAATAATTGAGTGGCTCTGGGCACGGGGGTAGCTTATAATTTTATAAGAAGTGAAACGAAGCTCTCATACGTCAGACCATAGTTGCGAGCGGAGCGAGTAAAATTTTCTTTCAGCGAGTTGAGTAGCAAAAGTTAGTAATTTTCAATTTTCCTTCCAGCTCCGAGTAAAGGAGGATTGATCTCCATATTTCTTTAGAATTCCTTCAGACATATTTTACTCGGCAAGAGCCGTATAGAAGTAACTTTTTCGGATTTATTTCAGATTATTATTCCTGACTCTACAAAGACCTTTTTTTAAACTCTTCTTTTCCTAGACCAGTCAAAAAAGTAGTTGAAACGAGCAATATGAGTATTTCGTAATTTTTTCCTGGCTCGGAAGGAGGGGGAGATGAGGTTGGAAGATATATGGGGGGAGTGTATCTCCCCGTTTCTTTGAAATTCTTTCAGCCTATTTTTCTCTTCGAGATCCTCCCGGCATTGTTCAAGGCTATCTCTAAAGCTTTTTTGGAAAAATCTTACTGAATCTCGAATAATCTTAAACCCGTTTGGGTGATTTTCAAAGGATGTTGAATGAATATGATAAAGGCTCAATTAGAAGATATTCTTTAAAAATATCAATCAAGCCAGAAATAGTCTTAAACGAGATTTAAGAAGCCTGAAAGAGTCTCAACGAGTTTTAAACCCATCCAGATGGATATCGAAAGCGTTGAAACAAATCACAACGAATCTGAAAGAAGTGATGTAGTTATGAAAAAATACGAGTATCTTGGTGATTCTGAAAGGAATATAGAAAATATCGAAGAATCTGAAGTCTCGAGACTTGGGATAGTGTTGGCCGAGTCCGTACGACCTGTAAAGGTTTTGAACATGTCTTTAAAAAAAATCTAAAACCATAGCAAAAGCCTCGAAGAAGTCTTCAAAAGTCATGAACATGCACTGAAGAGGTTTGAAGATGTTAAATAAATTCTGAGATCGTCAGGCTGTATTTGTACCACGCCACCAGAAATTTGCCCGGTTGCTCAAGTGGCCACGACGCTCCTGACGCGACCAAAGGTATTGATAAACTCAGTGTAATGCTGATACCAGAAATTTTGGGCTCATTATGTTGGAATACGATCTTTTCCGGTTGAAAAAGGTGTAGTAATATTCTGGAAAACTGGACTTCTATGATTCGAGGTATTACAGGAATTACCATTACCATATCCAGAAATTGAATATTTTCCTTTGTGCTTTACCACTGTAGATGAAATAAGACGGTTTGGAATGTGTCAATGCGCGAGGCTGTCAGTTGATGTATAGTGTAGCTGCCTAGTGCCTACCGATCCATTGTGTAATAGATGGTGGCGAGAGTGGAATAGTAGTGAATGCTTTCCTCCTGACCCCTGTGTACCACAATCTACTGACCCACAAATATGTTCCAATCACCCTTCTAACACCCCCCCCCCTTTCAAAAAATCCTCATTGTATTTGTATGCCGAAAACGATGTTTCTTAATGCTGACATTGCAATTCTATACGACCGTAACTTCCAGTCGCTGATTAGGTCTTATCAGCCATTTGGGGGGGGGGGGGTGGTTCTTAATATGAAAGACTTATGTTCATATGTTTCATCGATGGTCTTATGAACAGTTGTGTTAACTAACAAAAATGAAAATTTTCAGGATAGCATTTTGAAAACTAAGCGTTCTCTAACGATCCAAATGATAATTTATCGGCTATTTTGTATGTACCATCGGATAGCGTACACCTTCAGCTACAGATCTGCACACTTAATCCAAAATTTCTTACAGTCTCGTACTATTCAATACAATTTTGTGCAGGTTCATACAATTTTGCACAATTTTATACAGTTTTGTACTGTGTTGTACAATATCGTGTACCATTTTCTATAATTTCAATTTTGTATGATTTATGTAAATTTGTACAATTTTTTAATTTTGTACAATTTTGTATAGGTTTATTTTTCTCAATTCTGTGCAAATTTATGTGCAGTTTTGTACCATTTCATACAAATTTTGATTTTGTACCATTTTGTACAGCTTTAATTCCTTCAGTTTTGTACTATTTTGTACAATTTTGCACATTTTTTTGTGCAATTGAATGTACAATTTTGTACACTTTAAATTTTGTCCAGTTTTGTATAACATTATGTACAAATTTTTACAATTTCAATTTTGTATTTTTTGTATGAATTTGTACAATTTTGTACAGGTTTATTTTGCACAATTTTGTACAGATCTGTGCACATTCATGTACAGTCTTGTACAATTTTTACAACTTTATTTCTGTACAATCGTGTTCAGTTTTGTACTATTTTGTACAATTTTTATATTGTACAATGCAATTTTGTACAGTTTTATTTTGCGCAATTATGTACAATTTTGTACAATTTCAATTCTGTAAAATTTGAGTACAGTTTTGTACAATTTTGTACCATTTTGTCAAATATTGTGCCATTTCATACAATTCTAATTTCGTACAATTTTGTATACAATTTCATACGAATTTATACAATTTTGTATAATTTTATACAGTTTTGTGCAATTTTGTACAGTTTTATACATTTTTGCACAATTTTGTGCATGTATACAGAGGAGAAAGAAACAATATTGAGGTCTCTCTGTCTTCCCTCACTTTCAATCTGCGGGGTTTTCGGGAATTTTACGAGGAAAAAAAAAGAGCATTCGAAATAAATGAAACGATGTTCTGTATGTAGAAAAGGCGCATGTATCGATCGATAGTAAAGCTTCGGGTAAAAGAGTACGATCGTACGCCATTTTGAATTCAACCGCGCCCGTCGATGCCGAATTGACTACGCGGTACGCTCCAGTCGGATTTCGGCATCCACGGGCACGGTTGAAGTCGAAATGGCGGACGATCGTACTTACACGAAGTATATATAGAGCTCTGTCGATAGTGAAGACAGATCTTTAGAGTGTGAAAAGGTATAAACTGTAACTAGACTGTAACGGTACTGTGACTGAACTGTAACTGCATTCAGCTTAACTAATGGTCCTGCCTGGCCGATCAAGAGAAGAAAAAAAGACAATGAGTAAAAAGAAGAATATGATGTTGAAAAGGGCACAGAAATGCAGAAGAAAAGAGACGTTTGTGAGAAGTTTGTATCGTGTTGCACTGGAAATAGTCAGACTGGACGATTTGTATAGGAATCTACATTCGCGAGGAGAGGCTCTCTGGAAATTGAAAAAAAAAAAAAAGTTTTTCATATGTTAGCCAAAGTTGATGGTACTAGTTGCGACAGTAGCCAGTTAGCCAGCAGACCGGTAAGTTTCGCTGGCAGACAGATCAACAACATGCAAGCAGACGGACAGACGCCATAATTATTTCAATGGTGGTAGAAACTGATGAGACGAATCTAGTTACCTAATCTAAAACTTGTATGTGACTTTCCCATTTAAATAAGTACTACAGGCTGTGACACAAGCATTGCCGATTCTTTTGGAATGTACGGTACTGCGTACATTTTGAAATTATTTGACTGTTAGGCTGTAAAATGGCGGCCGCCAGATACGTCCTACGATGTACTGTTTGCCATCGTAATTATTATTTGAGTATTCGCGCACTGGTAGGTAGAAAAAAATGTTCGTACGAAGTCGGCGCGACTTGGCGCGTGTTCAAGGGGCTACCCTTCGGGCTTAGCGGGTTACCTTTCCGATTCAATTGAAACTCATTACGGGTTTCGTTGATGACGAGTAATTAACGGCGGCTGTATTCGTCTAGCTCGGTAACAAGTGAAGTCGTTAGGCCTTCTCAGTGAACGGTTAGATAAGCGACGCATTGGCATCGAGTTTTTCACGTCGTCGTCGCGCCGTTTTCGCGGCTGGGCAAACATGAGATTGCAGTTTTAGGCATCTATACCGGGAGGTCGGGAAGGGAGATGCTGTGATCAGTGTCCGTTTCCATCCCGGGAAAGGGCCAAATACTCGTCTCCTTTGGACTCGTGTACCGCTTGCCTTTACGCAGAAGTTACTGGTGCGAAAACGGCAACGCAGAAACGTGTCTTTTTTGTATCCGATAATGCTGCGTTAAATGCGAAAAGGAAATGGCCATCAGGCCGCGAATGCTGGAAATACCGTCTTATATCGATCTGCGTAAACATCAAACGTTACTTACGTTTTGCGCCGGAAAAAGGTTCTTCATCTAGTTGGTTTTACGTCAAATTACGCCCGAAAGTGACGGTTACAAATTGTTTTCATATAGGTATCTGTAAAACGCATTAGTGAAAAATAATGTATTCGCGTATGAAATACTGATAAGGGGATGCGCGAGGACGTTTACGTTTTTCGTTATGAAGTGTGATTCATTGGATGCCATCGAGAAAATCGATAAGCGCTCGTAAGCCGTTTAATTATCGATTTCAGTCTTCCACTTTGCGAACGCGGAAGAAGGAAATGAAGGTGTGAAAGTGAACAACCGAGCGAGCTTGTTCGAGGGAAAAGAACTTCGTATTTCAAGCGAGATTCCTGCAGCTAGTTCCACAGCTGGCTCCTCAACTATAAACTTGTTGAGAAATTACTTGTATCATCTCGTATAAATGTTTCGTAATTGTGTGTAAGACCCCCGGCGCTGGCGTACAGAAATCCGGGAAAATGATGTATCCGATGTTTCGTTCTTGCAGTGGGGCAGTTTTGAATCGGGAGTTGATGTATGAAGGGCTTCATTCCAAAAGGTGTTAGGTCAGTTTTTAGTGAATCCGAGGTAACGCTTGTAACTAGAGGTAAATGTTGTGCCCGAGCCAGTGTTACCATTTGTTTTTCGCAAAAGTACTTCGTTGTCTACACACAGGCGCGTGACAACACTGACGCTCAAATATTGCGTTCCAAAAGTGTTAAGTCTGGCGTTTTTCCCTCTCCTGAAAAATGACGAAAACTGACTTTAACACCTTTTGGAATGAAGCCCTCCATATCGATTACGTGTTTTGTGTTTGTAAGAAGCCCAAAAGTTCAGTTGATATAGCTCGTCTAATAGAAGAGTGAAACAAAAGAAAATACAATCTCATTTATGTGGTATCGGGAGGAGCGGAGGCTGGAACAGTGAAAGAATCCCCAAGGGTGGAGAAGAAAAGTAATTCCGAGCAACACTAGTATTCGCACTAGTGACTGAACTCCGTGGAATGAAGACCATCGTCATCGAAGACTGGAAGTTGTCGTAAAAAATAGCATTTTCGGCATTTATCCGGTCGTAAAATGCCATTTTTGGCAGCAAGAAAACCATTTTTGTCGCTAAAAAAGCAAAATTTTGCCACTTCTGTTTCCAAATCATAGGCGGAGTTTTCGGTCACCTCCTTTGTTTCGTACTTTTTAGTGTATTCCTTGTTTTTTGGTCAATTCCTCCGTAATTTTTGCTAGTTTTTGGCCTCGAGGTAAGGGGCACTACTACCCTGCAAAATAGACAATCATTCATCATTCCTCTCCTCCCCCTGCCCCAATTAGCCTTCTCGGAAATGTTGGCCCCTTCTTCGGCACAAGAGACTCGCTAGGGGGTTGATTTGCTGTATGAGCACATACCTCATTTCCATTCTTTTCTATGGATTTACCCTTCTCCCGTTCAGAAATATGTTAGCACCTTATTGTTTTTGATCTTCTAACTGACATTGAACGTACTGTAGAATAATACGATGTTCAAGTGATGATACTGGAAAGACGTACTTTTGTTGAAGTAAGACGGAAGGCAACCTTCGGCATTATTACCCGAAATTTCACCAAAACACAATATGAACTTTGAAATCTTATGCATTCAGTTGGTACGCCGTTCGGTTACACATTTTGAAACCGAATGAAAACTCACGCGCATTAAGAGGTACGCATAGGTTAACGGCTGGAAGGAGGTATACCTTCGGCTCCACTGACCGCTCGTAATTGATCAGTTATTCCATCAGTCTTAGGTAGTATCGATCGACCATTCATGCGTCTTGCTTTTGTTCGTTATCAAATGCAAAACGTAATGTCTAAAATTTCCTATAAATTAACATTTTTCTGTCGCGTTAACTTCTTGCTGTAAGTGGACCAGTTTTGTAACGGCCTACATAAATTTGATATACAATACATTATAATACTTTGAAGAACATATGCAGTGAGAATTATAATTTCTCATTTGTATCGGCGTCTTCCACTTTTTTAATTTATTTTGAATTCGTTTCAATGGATTTAAATCGAATTTCTCAAATAGCCCCAACGGGGCACATTTTCTTAGTCACTTTGTTCGCCGGTGGGTCAAAGTGCGAAAACGACGCATAAGGTTGTGGGAATCGAGTAAGCTATCACCGACCAAAATCTGTTTAATACTCGTAGTTCGTCTGCTGTGATTGCAAGTATCGGAACATACTCCCAAATAGCCCCGTTGTAGAGTAGTTGAAAACGAAAATGCTAAAAATTTGGCGATTTCACCATTCCGAGACCAAAATTTCAGTTGTATCATATACACAGTGTTGCCAAGTTGGCATCTTGGATGCTAGATTTTGCATCCTTCTCTTCATCTATCTTCCAAAAATTTCAATCTGGAATCTGGCATCTGCTGTTAGCATCCAGTCAATTTTTTTGGCATCGAATTTCAAATTTTAGCATCCGCGAAAAAATTTACTTTGTGGTGTAAACCAAAATAGTAGATAGTTGAAGTATAGGAAATCAGGAATGAGCTCGTCTAGCTAAGATACTGTGGATACTGTGTGCCTACGTATACTGGGCCGCCATATTGGGGCTCAAATGAAATTACATTTTCATGAAGCCTAGTGCTGATTGAAAAATTTTTAATTTTCGAAAATTCTATTTATTTGATACGCTGCTCCATACAGTCATTTTATTATTTTATTACATGTTCCGTAGGCGTAGTGCTAATTTTATAATTTTCTCAGAATTGCTAAGCAGTGTGGTAATAATCAACATTTTTCAAATTTTTGATATCGAGATAAATAATCTCGACTTGATGTTTCCATAATTCACCAGTTTGCAAAACTACGGAATTTTACCCCACATCATGGAAAAATTCTCATAAAAATACAACATTCGATAAGTATACTCGAATTTTTCGTAAAATGAGTGTATTTAATCTTCTTTTCTTGAAGAAATATAACACTTTATTAATTTTATTTCTGAAAGAATTCGATTTTTCAAAATCACTGCGCGACTACGGATTATAGCTAAAAAACTGTAACAAGAAAAAAATTAGCTTCTTTTGTTTATCATCCTTCAGAAAGTTTTAGCTTTCATTTTAGCAACAATAAAACATGAATTTTGGCGCATTTTTTTCATTTTCAGAAACACAATTTGGCCTAGACTAGGTTAGATGAGATTTTTTCCTTAGCATCCGAAATTTAGCACCTTTTTTTTGACCTTCTGACACTCAGTTAGCATCTTTCTCCACTGGAAACGCATCTGCTGAAAAAAGAAATCGGCAACACTGACAAAGACCGTAAGTTCTGGTCGAAAAAATAGCGTTTCTGGCATTTTAATAACTTTCAAAATATAAAATCATTCATTACACTCCTCCTTTTTTACTGCCTCGATTTGCTTCCTCGAGAATCTTTTCTCCTCTTCTGACACAAGAGGCTCTCCAGGGGTGTTTGACTTGTGTTATGGACACATAACTCATTTCTCAGTCTTTTCTATGAGTTTGCTACTCTCTCATTCAAAATTATGTTACCATCTTACTGTTTTTGATAGTTTTCTGAGTTCTGACAGAACTTGAACGTTCTATGGAATAATACGATGCTTAAACGATGTTATTTGAAAGACGTACCTTTACTGAAATAATATGAAGGAAACTTTGGCATTATTGCACGAAATTTTACCAAACCACTCAAGGAATGTAAACACTATCGTACTAGGTAGTCTGGATTGTTGAATATGTGTGCTAGTGTGTAACATATGACGTCACTAGGGGAACGTATGTAGTTCGACTTCGTGATGTTAAGTGATAACGAAGTCACCACTAGTGACGTCACTGTCCCACCACTTACCGCACAGTCATGCCCTTTTATACAACAATCCAGACTACCTAGTAAGATAGTGTTTACATTCCTTGTAAACCACTATTTATATAAACTTGAGATCTTATGCGCTGAGAGTTGGTACGTCGTCCGGTTACATCTCTTAACGCTGGATGATCAGCTAGCTCACATTTTAAGAGCTGAGCGTACGTTAAACGTTAATGACTCGAAGCAGAACACCTTCGGCTCCACTGACCATTCATATAGATCACCTATCCACCATTCAGTGGTAGTATCGGCTGACCATTCCTGCGTCTTCTTTGTTTTTATCCATTATGTATACTTTCGCGTTAGAATGAAAAGAATACATGTATGTACTTCTAAAGTGAAATTTCTACACAAGGATGCGGTCTGTGTGTTAGTAGGAGAGGGAGGCAACGACACTTTCTGAAAAAAAAAACCCACAGGCACAACTGTAGTTGAGATTGAGAAATATTTTAATAATTATTGTAGCAAACGCTTTAGAATTTCTGTAGCTGCTGCGGACCTCCCGGGTTCACTCCGCTATCACAACTTTCCTGCGTCGCCACACGTGCCAAGACGAAGAGGTAAAGGGTGAAGGAAGGAAGCGTACTCGTATTTGGCCGTGGTGCAGCCGAAGTCCAGGTTATTGCTGGGTGAGCGTTGCCTCGGTCATTAGGGTGTCCCATAGTGGCCTTAAGAGGACAGCTCGAATCCGAAGCAAGAAGAGGCAAACCAGAGAAACCTGAGCCAACCTCAAAACGTGTCCCTCTGGTCACCAACGCGATACTCGAAAAGGTAGTTGTTTCCAGGGCCAGGGGTCTGGTGTCTGGGGAACCAATATGGCATACGTATATCGCCATACGCTTCACCAAACAAAAAAAAAACGCTAAGGGCCATGTTATCCTCCCCACCTTTTCGAGACACAGGTGCCTTTTCCCCAGTTTTTGTCTACTGAATCTTTTTTGAAGAATTTTTTATTATTATTCTAACATTATAAATATCGTTGAAGTTAAGAAACCCGTTCATTTATTGGAGGGAAAAGAAGAAAATGAAAATACAATATCAGGGTGTCTACCGGTCAAGAAAGTCAATGAAAAGTTAAGTATTTTGGAGAGTGGTCAAAGAAAGTCAAGGAAGTAAAGGAAAAGTCAAGTATCTTGGATAGTGGTCATGAAAAGTCATAAATTTTTCATTTAAATTTCCTCAAAATTACGATCACGAATTTTTTTTAAACTAGAAGTGAATTTAAAGTAACGTAAATATTTTCAGATAATTACATAATATCCTTTTTCATAGTATTTTTTAGTGTTTACATTTATTGTGAGCCCCCCTCCCACTTTGATAAGGTTCTACGAATAAGATTATATTTGTATGTGTGTAAAACGGTTATGAAAAAAGTGAGAAAAGGTCAAGGAAAAGTCAAGGAATTGGAAAATTTGGACCCGATAGACATCCTGAATATACATTGCTCGATGTGATCTCAGTTAATTCGAAGGTGCCATCCAGTGCGTTTCAAAACTAGAATTTACAACACAATCAGTGGCATAAACAAGGAGGATATGAAAATATGCCCCCTCCCCAATCACAGAAAAGTTTAAATCGAATAAAAGCCAAAAACCTCATCTTGTTTTATTTTGGGCGGGAGGGTGGCGCTGAGGCTTCCTTTTTTGCTTCTCAATTGAATTTTTTTGAGTTCTGTTACTGTTACTTCTTGTTTCGCTTGCCAGTTACTAAGATGTCAAGAGTGCTGAGAGCTTTTTCGTTTCACTTAAGTCAAGATTTGGCAACATCCTCCCTTTCCATTCACACAAAAGAACTTTCTATTTACGCTACGACAATCAATCTTTCAGACAATTCCCTTCATAAAAACAGAATCCAGTGCAGATCATCTGACACTTCAAGCAGTGACAGAGCTATCCAAGGTGTATTTTTTCTACAGCCGTATCGAACCGATTCGTCAAGAATAAATCAAGAACGAATTCGGCGACTTCAAGAGCCCCAGAGTGGATGCACCGATTTTATTTCTTGTCTTCATAAGAAGTTGAAAATATCCATTATTGTTATGACTCGTTCTAGGACCAACAAAGCACAAGAAAACACAATCTTATTTGTGTGATACTGGAAGGGACAAGAACATTTGAAAAATTTCCCAGGAATGAAAAGCTATGATACATCGATTCAGGGCAAAATTGTCATTCGTACTATTGACTGATTTCCGTGGAATGGTAACCACTCTTCTGCATCCCCTCCCTCCAAAAAAGGTACTTTGCCCCATAAGGTCCATGTTGAAATAGTGCAATTGAAGACCTGACTTCCAAAACACGCTTGGTCCAATATTACCGAAATTGAGATTTTAGCGCCATCTGGTGGAGAAGAAGAAAATACACATTCTTCCAGCGTTCGCCGCGAATTTCTATCTCTATTAGGAGGCGAGTTATATGTGTTCAAAGCACTGATACGACTATGATAGTAAATAGGACCTTAGTTGCATTTTTTTTTTTTTTAATTTTCCAAACTTTCTGTGTTTTGGACTGAGCGCGTTTTGGAAGTCAGGTTCTCAAGCGCATTTTGGACCCTTTTATCTCTTTTGCGGGTAAAATTCTAACTTTCGGTGATTATCGGGGTGGTACAAGATCAGTGACCCAAAAATCTCTTATTTCGTACCACTAACCCCTTTCCTCCCCCAGTAATATTGAAAACGCAAGCCCGTTACTAGAGAGCAAGTGAGAACCATGCCTGAGAAGAATTTTGCCCTCTAGACAATTTCTGTTTGTATTTATTTTTTGTTCTTCTCAAGGCTTCTTAGACGGATACGGAAACAGAACAAGAGGCTATTTCCGCTCGCGTCGGAGCAGCCCTATCAATCGTGCCCAATCTTACTAGCCCCCGATTTTCCACGTTGTGGATTTTTAGGTTCCACTTACGGTTAATACAGCTTCGGAATGTAAAAATGCGAATTCATATCTCAAATAATTTTACTCGTATTTACACCACGGACAATAATAACTATCTGGTTAAACTGATACAAGCAACAACATCGTGCGTACTCTTAGATTGCCATGCGGAAGTGGGGGGTGCTGCCAGACAGAACATGCATGGCGACTTATCGTTTATGCACCGTTGTAACTCGTCGCCACACACGTGTATTTTCGGGTCCCCTTATTCGTTCCCACTCGTTTGAATGTCGGCCTTCGCAGGCTCGCTTTAACTCACTTTTGCTAGCGACTTCGCGAGCAGGGCTTGAGTCTGCAAGATCGGAATGAGAAACTGCGAGCAACCTTCGACGGTCGGTTGGCCGAATGCGGTGCCGGTACGCCGCGCTGCGCCGTCGGTTTGGGAAACCGCGCCCTCCAACACGTACGGTGAGAATGAATGTGGTGATGTGCTGAAGAATGCGACGTGTTTTGAGACATAACGCGACAAATAATTGTTGTCGCCGTGCATACCCGGCGTATCTTCCTTCGCATTGAGATGTCACCGCATGCACCAAATGGAGCACACTCGCACATCCGATTTGCAATTATATCGCGAAACTCGCGTCATCTAAACGCGCGAAAATGTCCGCGCGTGCTAATTACTGTGCCGAGCCGTCTGCAGTAGACGGAGGGCGGACAGATTGGTTTGAATGTCGAATTTCACTTCATTTCTCCAGTGACTGCCTACACTCGGTATCCGAGAACGTATTACCGGAATCGAGTCCGATTAACTTATTTGTCGCATTCTGGTATTAGAAAAGAAATAAATAAAATAAAAAAAAACCAAAGGTACTGAAATCGTCTTTACCTGATCGAGTTTCCGAATTATGTATAATACTGAACAATAAGCTCAAGTTTACGTGCCTTCCGACACACCTGGTCTCACAAGCCCCAGACCAGGAGTCTTTTCCCCTGGAACCAGTTGAAGGTTGAAGAGTCTTCTTCTTCGTCTTCTTCTTCAGGCCCCATCTCCGCGACGTAGGTTGCTGATCCGCGATGCAACTCTAACCCTCGAAACGACTAATTGGAAAAGCTCGACTAATAAAAAACTGAACCACCGTCGTAAGTTATAGACCTTAAGGAGGAAAGTAAATCTGAGAGGACCAGATAGTTGGTGGGTCTTCGAGCGAGGAGATCGTGACTAGGCACTGTAGGATAGCATGGATTTCGTCTATGTAGATGGAAGCTGTGTTGTTTTTACGTCGGGAGGAGTATAATAGACTATCTATAGAGTAGACGTAAGCGGTGGGTCGGTTGTACTTTGGACCATCAGTGAAGCATAGGATACGGTCAGGAAAGCGGTCCAGAATTTCTTGCAAATGTGTCCGATAAACTTAGGGGAAGGGGTGTAGATTTTTTAGGGAAATCTGTAAGTTCAAAATTGCATGGGGGAAGATTCAATAACCAGGGTAGAGGTGATGTATGAATCCTTGGTAGTGAATTGTAGGAAAAGTTGCGGTACAGTGTCCCTTCAAAGTGTGAACGGAAGTGCAGTCAGGATTTAGAAACAGGGGTGTAGTTTGAAGGGTTGAAGAGATACTCGTAGGCAGGAAGATTACGGGTGTGTGCTATCGTAACGAGAAGTTTGGCAGTGGTTGCATTCGGCGGTAAGAGAGAGGTGGAATTCCAGCATCGACGCACATACGAGTACTCAAAGCTGGGCTAGTGCGAAAGGCGCCAATGGCGATACGTAAAACCTGCATTTTGAACAGCGTCAAGAAGCTTTTAGTATGAGGGAGGGGCAAGTCCATGTATGGGTAATCCATAATCCATGATAGATTAGATCAGAATCTGGTATAACTGAATGAGTAATCCTCTGCTACATCCTTCGGAAGGATGTAAGAGGCACTTCAGAACATTGAATGAGCGCATACATTTGGCTTTTATGCGTTGTATATGAGGTAATCAGGAGAGGCGAGTGTCAAAGTAGAGGCCAAGAAATTTGATTGAATTGGAGCGAGGAATCGATTGTGAGTTGAGTAGAAGAGGTGAGAAAGTTAGATTGTTCGATGCTGGAACATCATGATTCTGTTTTGCTTGCTGATAAGATCTCTTCCTGGAGTGAAAATTGGTTCATTTGGCAGTCGAGACCGTTGCGCGTGACTAAGCTAGCGATCGAGATTAGACTTCAAATGCTCAAAAACTAAGTAGCTCTGAGCAGTAGCGGGAATAAAAATTTTTGTGGAGGACGATAGTAGCTTATAATTTTATAAGTTGAAAAAAACAAAACAAAGAAAAACTAAAAACCTTCATAGATAAGGCTATAATTGCAAGCGGAGTGAGTAAATATTTTTTTCAACAATTCTAGCCGTAAATATTGGTAATTTTCAATTTGGTTCCTAGCTCAGAGGAAGAAGGATTCATCCTCATACTTCTTTAAAATTCTTTCAAACGTATTTTACTCGGGAAGAATTTTCTAGAAGCTTTTTCGGATTGATTTAATATTATTATTCCTGGTTCTACAATGAGTTTTTTTAAGATGCTTCTAGACTTTTACTACCCCCATTAGGACTCATTAAGGTGAGCAATAAAATGGGTATTTTGTTATCTATTTTCTGTATTGGGAGGGGGAAAGTTGGAAGTGTATCCTCGTAGGTCTTTTCCTTAATTTTTTAATTTTTTTAGACGTATTTTGTTCTTTAAGACTTCCAGTATTATTCAAAACCATCTCTAAAACTTTTTCATCCTGGTTCAAGGTTACTATTTCAGACTCTACAAAGACTTTTTAAAACTCTTCCAGTCTTCTATAAGACTCTAGGAGACTCATTAAGAAAAACAATGAAATGGGTATTTTCAATTTTTTCCTGGGGAGGAAGGAGGGAATATATCCCCCATACTTCTTTGAAATCCTTTCATACTGTTCTGCTGTTCAAGTCCCATCCAGAATACTGTTCAAGGTTATCTCTAAAACTTTTTTGGTGTGGTTATTACTCTATGTTCTTCACCGACTTTTTCAGTCTCTTATGCCCCCAGTACACTCTCGCTATATTACCCGAGCTCGTCTAGACAACGAGGCGAGACACCCGAGACCCGAGGACCCGAGCAGCCGCGTACACTCGCGATACATTCGCGAGGAAAACTTCGTCGAAGCTGCTTTAGTCCATTCGGGTCTCGTCTTCCTCTGACACTCGCTATAGAAAACCGACAAGAAGGCGAGCCCTCCGAACGCGAGGCGAGGTTACTACGAGGCAACACGAGGTGAGGCGAGGGAACCGGGTACACTCTCGCGCTCGCCGTGGTCTCGTGGCAACTTCGTGTTGTAAGGCGAGAGTGTACTGGGGGCATTACAAACTATTACAAAGCCCCTTAAGACTCGCTGAAATGAGGTATAAAATAAGTATTTTAAACTTTTTCCTCGATTCGGAACGGGAGGGGGATATATCTTCCTACATTTTTTTAAAATTCTGTCAGGCGTACTTTATGTTTCAAGACTTGTCCAGAATTATCTCAGATTATTTCTACAGCTTTTTGGTCTTGTTTAAGATAATTATTTTATGCTCTGCGGAGACTTCTTCGAACTCTTTCAGACTTTCCCGAGACTCTTATAGACCTACTTGAGACTTCTTAAGCCTCAATTAGACACTAAAACAAACAAGCTTATAAAAACCTTAGAGAATCTCAGAAAATATTGAATCCGTCTTTGTGAGCATTTAACTAAGCTCGAGGAGTTTCAAAAGTCTCAGTAAAGCATAGAAAAGTTTCAAAAATTTTCAATTATGTTTGTAAGATTCCTAAAGAAGTCTTGAAAAATATACAGCAGAATTTTAAAAAAATCTTAATCTCGAAGAATCTTGAACCCGTCTAGATGATTTTCAAAGGGTCTTGAATAAGTATGAAAAGTCTCAGTTAGTCTTAATAATGTAAAGAGTAGACGTTAAAAACTTCAATCAAGCAAGGAATAGTCTTGAAATTAATCTCGGATATTCTTAGGAATGATGAAATTATGTTCAGAAATCTTAGTCTCAAAGAGTTCTAAATCCATCCAGATGGATGTCAAAAAGACTGAAACAAATCTAAAAGATTTTTAAAAAATATCTCAGGGATTCTGAAAGGAGTATAGAAAATATCAAAGAATCTGAAATATCTTTAAAAGTCTCGCAGCTTGGGATCGTGTCGACCAAGTTCGAACGATCTGTAAAGAATCTGAAACATGTCTTGACGAATTTTAAAAAATCCTAAACATACCAATAGCTTTAACGAGATCTTGACGAGTCGTATACAGGTATAGAAGAAGCTTGAAGATGTTACATCAATTCTCAGATGATGCTGTATTAGTGCCATGCACCTGGGAATAGTTTCGGTTGCCCGGCGAGATACACCGCTCCTCATTGGCCCTTCGTAGGAAGAAAATGTCGCATCTCGGATCCAAAGTGGGATGAGATTGAAAATCTGACTGAATTTTCCTACGCAGGGATCCTAAAAGCTAAAATCCGGTACTTTGTTCAAAATAACAAAACAAACGAAAGAGATCTCGTAGGTTCGACCATAGATTTTTTTCTCAAAAATTTGAGTCGGAAAATTACTAATTTTCAAATTTGTGTCTATATTTCGTATTTATATTTCTCTAAAATTTTTTGAAACATATTTTACAGGATAAGAGTCTTCTAGAGGAAACGTTTTCTGACTTGTTTAAGATTATTATTCCTGACTCTACGAATACTTCTTCAAGATTTACAGACCTTTATTAGACCTTTTAAGACTCGTTAAGAAGCTGAGTACATATTATATGACTTTTTGCGGTGGCCTGTATTGTATCAAGTTCAGTTTTCCCAGAAAATATGGTTGGGTTCAGTTACTTCTGACATCCACCATCAGCCCTCCTCGAATTATTATTACTTTCTTTAGCAAATGTATCGTAGTGGATAGGTTCTATTTGGAAGAGGGTGGATTTTTTGATTTTACACGACCCAAAATTTCATTATTCCAAAATCCTGTTTGATTCTCTTAGCTGCTCACATAAGAATTTCTAACTTTCAGTCCCTCCACTTAATTAGGATTGCGTTTCCAGCACAGAGGAAGTGAAAAGAGAGAGAGAGAAAGAAAGAAGGTTAATTCTCGATCTGTGATCTGCTCCCCCGCCTTCATGATTCGCTTCCGACGCTTATGACTACACTTTTTTCCGGACCACAATTTATATTACATATTTGCATTTATTAAAAACGAGATTTTCAGGTTTCCTATGTTAGACATGAACCCCAAATCCAGCTATTTGAAGGGAGCCGTCGTCAAAATGTTTCATTCTCTCATATTGTACATCACTCCCTAATCTGCTAATTGGGTAAATAATAACCTTCAACAATGGAACAGAAAAAAAGATCAACGCTAGAATAGCATGGGCGAAATATTGGTCTCTGGGGAATATTTTGAAGGAACCTTCGGCCTCTATCACAAAATGCCAGTTTTGCAATATGTGTATTATACCTAGTCTGACTTACGTTGTTAAACATGGATATTGAACAAAATCTTGCATGTACAATGGAGCGCTCAGTCCTCAATATCAAGGAGAACGACAAAACTAGACTGGAAAGGATTAAAAAGAAATGAAACTATAATGAAGATGCTGTTAGGTATGCTAGAAAGACAAAATGGGGATAAGGAGGCCATATCACCTGCCTGAGAGACGATTGGTGAACCTGCAGAACGACATCCTCGTAACCCCTAAACCAAAAAAGAAAACGTGGAAAACAAAAAATGAGATAGAGAGATGATCTTGCGAACTTTTTAAAAACCAATATCACATAGAGTAGCAGAGAACAGGAAAAAATGGGAGCGTTTCCGGAAGACCTTTGCTCTGTCTGGGCCCAGGAATCTATGGTGCGGGTCCTGACCTGGTGGCTGAAATGCAATGTCAACTAACTTATGCTAGAAGAATCTCCTAAACCATTGTTAACGGAATGCTGCTGGAAGGTACTTGCGCCATGGATCATCTGAGCTTGCTAATCAAGGACCGCGCATTTCGTCCGATTTTCCGCATCCGCACTAAATCGCTCCGTATAAAGCCCATTGAATGTTTCACAAACCGTTAGAAACAGTTTGCCCGCTGAATTCAGCGAATTCGATAAATTTGAAGATTACCATTCCTGTGGCGAGCCTGCGGATATCGAAATATTGCATCAACGACGAATATAAATGCTTCCAGCGCGCACCGAATACCCGTCAGTAATTCCGTACTTTTGTGTGTTTGTTCTCGATCATTTGCGATCGACAAATGTGATCTTAATAAGCAGTCTCGCGATGCCGTGAACATCCATCCAGTGACCGCATTCTTCGTGAACTCGAGGCACCTAACCAACCGAATTTCCATCCAAACGTTCGTCCGCTCGCCGCGGTGTCCGGCGATCGGCGACACGCGGCCGCCAGCCGCTATTTTTAATATCCTCGTATTATTTAACTCGTCCGTGTCCTCCTGCGAGTTTATGCACGTTGCACGCAGCCGTCATGTAAGTAATTAATACGAACACCGACTAAAATTTATCATCGAATGGGTACCTGCGTATAAAAGAATGCGGACTGAGCCTGTACAATATAAAAATGCGATCGATATTCCATTTAACGGTCGCGCCATGTCAACCTGATTTTCTGGGTTTCAAAGGTTGCCTCACATATCTACGCATAGTCCAGTACAATTAGCCGTAATTGACGAAACAATGTACGGGAGCTGAATTCTGGCACAAAGGGTCTCTTTCCCAATCTTACTCTCAACCCGAGCCCTGGAATCCGCCCTTTCGAGCATTACCTCACCGACGCGGGGGGGGGGCTGTTAGGGCTGTCTTAGCCATCTTCTCATCTTGCCGAAAACCCGGCTAGATCGAAATGCAGCGAGTTGCTACGTGGGCACGAACCCGGGACCTCCGGATTCCGAGACCAGAGCGCTATCCATTCGGCCAACCATACCCCCTGGCACAAAGGGTCTAGTGGTAGCAGTAATCAGCGTACTAAAAGTATCCGCGAATCCGACCGTCTCGAAACCTCCCGAAGGGTGAGAAGAAGCACGAACAGAACTTTCGGAAGCCAAGAACCGGATGACCAGTTTCTGGAAAACCGGGAAAAGTCAGGGAATGTGAGCATAACTGGAGAATTCAGGGAAAAGTCAGGGAATTTTGAAGAAAATTTTATGCTGTGAAAGTTTATACAATTTTCTCTGTCAGACCCAGTGGAACATTTTTTGTTTTAAATAATTTTTTTGTTGTGAAAAAGTTGGAAAATGGACTGGAAAAATCTGAAAAAATCGGGAAAAGTCAGGCATTTTTTTTTGGGGGGGGGGGCTGGCCATCCTGAAGAAATATCTGTTTTATCGACAAAACTTTCAGATAAAAACTTGTCCTAAAATAATTCTGAATAGGAAAAGGTTGAATAATTTTTTCCCAACTGCCCATGGAGTGGTGGAAAGTGAGTTCAAAATTACCTTGCACACTAAGTACAAAGTGTTAACACATAACAGAAAATATAGATTTTTCGGCACTTTTTTTAGTCTCATCGATTTCAGCGAACAGAAAGAATGCAGATCGCTGCCTGATCTGTTTCTTTACATCCTTATCAACCCATCTTTGACATTTGCCCGCCTTCCCCCTATCTTCAGATACTACACTTTGTAATTTGTGTTTTTCTACAGTTTTATCTTTTCAGTATTAGGGATGGCTTTCTTATTATAACTTTTTAACCTTTCCATCAGACGAATCATCGAATAGAGATACTGATGTGGAAGGGGAGGGGGACGAAGGAGAGTTCGAGGTCTCAGAGTACGATTTTGATATCGATTTGCCTGTAAATTCAAAATGGAGACTTCATGAGGCAGGACGGAAGCTCAGAAATTTCATGAGAAAAAATATGGGTGCCGTTTCATGGATTTAAATGGTTGTTGAATCCATCTGTGAGTACGATTTGCCTCCGATTGGCAAATTGAGACCCTCGGAAAAAGACGGGGACTCGAAGTACAAGATTTTGAAGAACGAAATAAATAAAGGTTTAATTTTCTAGATTTTACAGTCCCGGAATTCAGTTTGCAAAAAACTGATGAAGTTGAAAAATATAATACGAACATTGCTTTATAGGTCTTGATGCCTGCTGAATTCATTTTGAATCTTGCTCTATACCTAACATGAAACTTATGAAAATTAAGGGAATAGGGACAGATTGTCCGCAGCTTCAGAGTCTTGCTCGGGAGGCATCAACTTTGGGTTTTCAAAAATTAATTCTAGGCAAAAGATAATTTTTCCACTACATCGATATCGAACAGCTAAAATGGAATTTTCCCCTATAAATAACATAATGAGAATTACTGGAAAATAGCAGGACGCTCCACCAGGTTTGAAGGGTTTTTCGGGGTCCATGATTTGGAATATCCGATCAGATTTTTAATCCAGTTCCGATTTTTGACCCAAAATTTAGATTTTATTCAAAAATCGGGCTAAACTGAGTTTTTTGTTGTTGAAAAATCCAAAAAATATCAAAAGTGCATTTTCTGGGTCGCTAACGTTGATAAATATATTGTATTTCTGATCAGGTTCTAATAAAAAAAGAGTGTGCTACGCAGAGGATCGCGGATGAGGCTGTGTAAAGCACATGAGTACCTACTATCAACTTTCGAACTTTCCTCCTGCGTTGCCAGCCTAACCTATGTAACTATAACGTACAGGGGGGGGGGAGAAAAGAATGTACCTGACGTACGGCATTTTGGAAACGCAAAAATACAAGAAAAGAAAATAAGCAATGTTAGCCAAAAATCAGGGTTTAATATACTCCGCAGAGAAAACTTATCATTCGACTTGCCTTTACTTCACATAACTTGGAAACCTTTTACTTCTCCGCGAATACTGATAATAGTTGACTTAATGCGTTTTGGAAAATCATGTACTGCTTTGCTTCAGGCTGCATCCGTTGTGTCGCTTTTGTTATGGTTGACTTTGCTATATTCTCTAGCGTGACATATTCAGGCAGCCTTCCGCCACCGGATCCCGTTCCTAAGTCATTTTTGCCGAAAATTGACTTCATGCGTTTTGGAAACGCAGCCTTCAGTTTGAATCCCAAAATTTAAATTTTTCACTTTGTTCGCGAATAGGCTCAAATTGGAGCCAGGTCTCAGAAAGCTGATGGAATTTTCGAGATCAACGACTCTGAAATTCCCTTTTTTTAAATACTTTAATCGACTTATCAAAAGAAAAAAATAATAATTTTGCCCTGTCATGAGTGAATCTTATAGTCCAGGAGATGGTGGCAGTTTTACTCAGCCGGTGGAACATAACGCTACGGATCTGTTTATATAGTAAAAAGTTGTTTGACGATTGAAATTTTGTAAACCTGACACACTCTGTTTTGGCCTGTTGGGAGGGTAGGAACCCCCAAAATTGGTCAAAATTCTGAAGAAAGTAACCGCACAAGATATGCAGCAGGCATGAGACGTACATTTTGATTACTTTAGTAGGTCATAAGAACATGTACCTACCATTATTTAAGACGGTCAAGCATGCAGTCAGGGGGGTTCAAAATTATAATTATGGGGATAATATCGAGGTCGAATCAGAAACTTGTTTAGATATTCGAAATCGTATTCATCTTATTTTCTAGAGGCTGCACCCAAGGTGTTAAAATCGAAGATAATGCTGTTCTTACTTCTTGAGTGAAATTTGACTTTTGGTACCTTAAATCGAAATTCGATCAAAAACTTGATCCAATCATTATAATAATAAGTGACTAAAAAACTCCTATTTGGATAGTTTTCGCTTTTTTAGTCGATTTATATCGTATTCCGCGCAAGCTTTAACGTTCGTTAAGATGACTCGAGTATAAGTTCTGAAGTCCTTACTTTCACCATGAAATTTGAAATCAGCAACATGCGTTAAAAAGAAATCGTTTTCAGTTATTTATTTGTTTATTTATTTATCTTTTCTAAATTTTTACTCCCTTTGGACCCAATGCGCCGCTGAGCTATTCTATCGAGACTCCATAAATTTTATTTTTTATCGTATTTCATCCCGAAAACCAATTATGTAGTTTTCAAAATTGTTTTAAATGAGTCGCTAATAATGGAAATCGACATTGAACTTCAGTCTTACATGAGAAAGGCTATAGTAGGATAAGATAGGTAAATCAGCCTAAGTCGATTTTTTCAAATTTTTTTCAGTCTTCTATTTGCAGTGGTAAAAAAAAAATTCAGAGCCCATCGTTACAATCCTACCCCCTCCAGAGGGGTGTAGCCTCGAAATATATGATTTTCACTCTTTCAGCTCTGTCTTGGGAATTTTTTGCTCGAATGTTACGAAATTTGGCAAGTGAGTGAAGGCCCCCTGTATAAAAGTATAACGAAATTTTTTGATATCTTTTTTGACCTCTGAAATCGATTTTGAAATTTTCAAAATGGCACACACGCGGCTGTTTTTGAGCTGGCAAAAGTTTTAGTTTGCAAATATTTCTCATTGTATTCGCCACCTTCAAGTCAATGTTCAGAATTTTTAGAGTAGTGGCATACACCTAAACGTTCAAAAAACTATTGTTTTGTTTTTTTGTTTTTGACATGGTATGTCTAGTTGCTGGCCCCTAATCCTATTTCCGACCGACACTGAACTTGATTCCAGTTCAGTTCAGTTGTGCGTATCGCGTGAAGCCAATCAGTATGATTTAGCTCCTCATGGCCACAATGAGCGAAAACCAAACGTTTGGGTTTTACCATTTCCAAGCATTTTGTCGTAAATGCCTTATAAATCGTGAAATTGGACACGTCTAAATTGTAAGACAAGAATGGTTCCAAAATCGAAAGCTAAATTGATATGCGAAAAGCGTTTACGCGATAAATTTTTCCTTCTAGCCATGTGCTCGCTGATCTTGATCTTTGCTGCGCGACTGCGATGCGCTGCCGATTAATTTGCAATACTTGAAAGTTTTTTTTAAAATTAAGTCTATATTTTACTATGACCTGCCCGAGGGCAATAACATGTACTTTTAACGTTAGCCTAATAGAATTGACGTGAAGAAGTAGCCAGCGCATTCGCCAGCTAGTTAGGTACAATACAAAACAAAACAAATAATTAACGAGATACTTTTCGAATAACTTTTGTAACTACGCTACATCAAACGGCATACGCCTCTTGAGTCTACGAAGCGGTGAGTTCCTCCAAAAGCTGGATCGCCAGAGTGTTGGGGTGACAGTGGAGACGGCGTTCATACGATTTGCAGTGTTTTTTGACAACAGCTATGACTGGATCAACTTGAAGATCGTCCTGTAGCGAGTGATTTTGGATGTAAAATGGCGCCCCTACCATTTTTCGTAGAATGATATTCTGTCGACGTTGTAGTATGGCGAGACTAGAATCAGCGCAGTAGCTCCAAACTGGGATTCCATATACCCAAATAGGTCGAATCATTGTTACATACAGTAGACGTTTGTTGAAGACTGATAGTTTATTGCGTGCTTGGAGCAGCCAGTACATGGATTTGAACCGAATTTTGAACTCGTTGAAACCTCAGAGGTTTCCAGGTGAGCCTTCTGTCTAGTGTAAGTCCTAGGTATTTGACTTTGTCCTTTACTGGAATTTGTTGGTCATCGACTGAGGAGGGGTTGTAAGCGTGTGGCCTCAAAGCGAAGTCGATCCTGGCGGATTTTACGCAGTTGAGCTTGATTTTCCATATTTTGGTCCATTCGGTTATTTCGTTAAGGGACTGTTGTAGATTTCCTACAGCTGTGAGATAGTCGCTATGTGGCGCTAGTATTGCGGTGTCATCTGCGTATGTAGCTATGTGGGTTTCTTGGTTTGACGGAATGTCCGCTGTGTACATCACGTAGAGCGGGGGACCAAGTACACTTCCTTGGGGAACACCCGCTTGGATAAGTCGTTCGCCTGACTTGGCCTCGCCGTAATGTACTTGAAACCGTCTGTCCGTGAGGTACGACTGTAGTATGTGCATGTAATGTGTTGGGAGGTATTGACTGATTTTATGAAGAAGTCCCGGGATCCATACCCGGTCGAACGCTTGACTCACGTCCAGGAAAACTGTCGGGCAGAATTTCTTTTCTTCTAATGCAGTGCGAACAATGTTGGTTACGCAGTGCACCTGCTCGACAGTGGCGTGCTTCCCGCGGAAGCCGAATTGGTGCTCCGGGATGATTTGAAGTTCATGAACATTTTCTCGAAGAGTTTGGACAGCGTTGGAAGCAACGAGATTGGCCTATACGATTTCGGGTCTTCGAGTGGTTTGCCAGGCTTGGGTAGCATAATGATTTTCGCTACCTTCCATTGTTGCGGGAAGTAATTTGTACGTAAGATGGCGTTAAAAATGTACGCGAGCATGACAAACGCCTTTTGCGGCATTTCACGAATAATACTTGAAAGTGAAAAAAATATTTCAGCATTTTATATGCTTTCACTACTGTGTATATTTGAGCAAAACCGTAACGAAAAACCTAACGCCCTCCCCCCCCCCCGGCACGAATTCAGTGATTGACATTTACAATCTGCAGTCGTGTTGTTGATAGAAATCTTCACCCTACCTTCCCCCCTACAACATGAAGCCATTTTATTAGGGTACGAAAACATATGAAATATTACATTACGTGTCTCTGTAGGAGACATGTATTATTGGGTTGTTGACTGACTGATTTCTCTGCTGGTAAAGGTAAACTTTGGAGACAGCCATGGATATACTTGAGCGAAAACTATAACGCCCCCCCCGACACGCTCGACGCCCACCCGACATTCTTCCACCCATGTGCTCATTGATCTTGATCTTAGCTGCGCGACTGCAGTTTCCAGCCGTGCTGTTAATTTGATCGAGACCGACATTCTTATGTCGACTGAATGCGTAGATTATGTTCAGTAACTACATAAGACATATGGACACTGTTAAGCAAAACAGAACCAAGCGACATTTGTTGACAAAATTAGTTCTTAATATCTATGGAAAGACCGTAAAAAGCAGAATTTTTCAAAATTAGGCTCCAAGTACAAAAATGTGTGCCCACGTTGAAAAGAGCTTATCAATAAACGTTGTGTCATATTGGTTTCTGTATGGCTCTTGAACCTCGAATCACGTGTTCTCAAAAAAAAACAGATTTTGTCGTTTGGTTCTGTTTTGCTTAACAGTGTTCATATCCATGTACCAATGTGTCTGCATGGAGTGCAGATACTCGTCATCAGTTAAATGATGATTTTTAGAGAATTTAATACGAAGGCTGCTCAAAACATATTGGTGAAAACGCTCTACGGGAAAAAAATTTAGTAATAATTTCTACTGTTTCTTTCTAGCCATGTGCTCATTGATCTTGATCTTTGCTACACTGCTGCAATCTGCAGCCGATAAATCCCCCCTCCTCCCCGACACACGCCGTGTGTTGTTAATAGAAATTTCAATGGGGATTTCTTTGGGTATGATACACTTCTGTTCCACTGAGTATTCTTTAGTTTTTTGACATTTTCATGTCTTTATTTTGGCACAAAAACCGGAAAAACGTCACTTTTACGCTACATTTGAAGAGAAATGAACTAATAATTTCCGTGGAAATTTATTTTGACATTTTCTTGTCTTTACTTTGGCACATTCCAGCCATGGGTATAACACAAACACGCTTTTTCCCGTTGTGTGCCAAATTAAAGACCGAAAAATGTCAAAATGATTTCCATGGAAATGATAATGCCTTTTCGTTACTCCTTTTTGTTCCTCCTCAAATGTGTCCTTACTTTGGCACACACCGGAAAAAAGCGTTACTTTGCAGCATGGCGAAAAGAGCGTTACGAAAAATAATAATAATAGTAATAAAACTACTGACTGGCTGACTGACTGTAATGAACGACTGACTGACTCAACACTCTTCATTCCTCTGCGAGTACCACACTCCTTGTACATATCAGCCTGTATTCCCTTGCGAGCATCACATTCCTTGTACCAGCCTGCGAGCACTACGCTCGGCTAGTGCATCATCTTGCAGACGAGTCTGCAACCACGGGAGAGCATTTTCATGTCTACTTCGCGGACTGCGCCGACATGAGAATGTCGTCGTCCAGTACGCTCTGCAGAGCACGTTGCGCTTTATATTTTTTGACGCGCTCATTTTTTGGACGCTACGTTCGCTGGACGATGACATTCTCATGTCGGCGCAGTCTGCAAAGCAGGCATGAAAATGCTCTCCCATGGTTGCAAACTCGTACTGATTAACCATGAGGTTCTGGTTATAGGCTTGCTTGACTCTGACATGACTACTTTTATATGGGGAAAATGGTTCAGCTCATTTAGCAGACTGGGCAGCCATGTGTAATAGAAATGAAAACATGTTATTCTGTACAGAAAACTTATGTAGAAAATTATGAAAATTTAAGGTCCGTACTGACTAGTTTCAAGGTCCTTGTTCTAATTTTGATTCAGACATGAGTACTTGTCCAAGGAGGTACTAGGCAATCTGTCGTTCATGTAATGAAACCATTTTGTCTTTGAATGAAAAAACTCATGTTAGACATTATGAAGATATAGGGTGTTAACTGATTAGTTTTGAGGTTTTGCATCACTTTCGGGATCAGAGATGACCTGGAAAATATGCATTTGCATATTATGGCGCACTCTATCCATGATTATCATACTGCAGTGGTTTCTTCACTGACTTCTGCTCTTGAAGCTGAAAAACCAAATCCGGCGCCAGAGCTATAAGAATGGTAATCTCCCTCTAAAATTTTTAGCTACCCCCGTACTAGGGTATATTTGTGACAAGCCAAAGGGAAGTGGGCCGTTCCGCCCCTGTTCCATAATTACGTTTACCGATTTCATGTTTTTGCTAACTCAACGAGTCTGCAAATACACCACATATTATGTAGATTCACACACACAGGAATACTGATCTTATACCGGATGAAAATAACGTGCTGTATGTTCTTCAGGGTGCGCGAAAGATCGTGGAAGTCGACATACTACATATTGTAATTTGGGGAGCTCAATACATTTCTTTTTTTTTCCCTTCTTTTTTTCCTGATCTCATCCGTGGAGTAATAAAAGAGGGTCAGTCTCGTGGTCTGCTTTTTTTTTTTTTTTTTTTTTTTGCATACATCTTATTCTTCCCATCGAAGCGAAAACGGAACGCGGAACGAGCAGAATTTTTGGGCCAGCTCGATCATGCAGATTTTGTCACGTTGTTCGCCGTGGCCACTGAAATCACGCGATCACGAACGTCCCCCTCCCCCGTACCGTCGCGAACATGTAATATCGGGGAATCGTGATTAATATTCGCTGATTGCGATATTAATCCGTCGATAATGATCCGGCTGACATTAAATACCCTATTCCGAGAGCATGTTTTATGATTTTATTAAAAACCCCGTCGCAGCGCTGAACTTTTCTAGCGCGGTACTTGCAGCGCGAAACGTCCGAAGACCGAGGGGATAAAATGCGAGTGAAAATAAATTTAAGAATCGAAGAGAAGACGTTCGTGTCGGATGCGACTTTCACGTTTTAATTGGAAATATGTTCGGATCAAACGTTTTTAATTGCCAAGATATATACATACGATCTTTTATCCTTTTTTTCCACTTCCTTTTTTTTTTTTTTTTTTTTTTTTTCTTCTTACTCAGAATGATTTCTACTTTAGGTACATAGTATAGTTGTACGTTTTTATTACGGGTGTATATATGCAGCTTAGTAAACGTTTTTCGCGCGTTTCGGTCGGTAAATCAAAGAAACGGCCAAAGACTTCCGCATGAAAAACTTATATACGAAATCGGTCATGTTCGTGTTGAGGTGAGTGAAATGATCGAGTGAATTATAGACGTGTGACTGCACGACGTATCGTGTATGTGGAGAGCGAACTGATTTTTTGGCCGCAGATTATGGCTGGTTCGCGGAATACGTTATTACTTAACTCTCGGCTCTTTTTTTTCTCTCATTCTTTAGCTTTTCTTCCTTCCATTTTATGTTTACTCAGTAAGAAGAAGAAGCAAGAATTCGAACGTATATAAAAGATACGAGTTAATAGAACGGTCCGTAATGAAATAACAGTAAGATGATTATAGATTACGCTAGTTCTTTAATTGCTTTACAACGGATCTGTGGATCCGGTGGAATGAAAATTCCTTCACCCCGTCAGTTAATTTATTACAAGGAACTGGGACCAATTTTCAATCATTTGAAGGGTTTTACCATAGGTTTAAAATTGTAAAGAAGGCAACAGACTGCTATCAAAGGCTCTATGAAGAACCAGCGCTGGGTAGAGAAGAGCCACATAGGTCAGAACATCGGCAGGATTATTTAAATAACCGCGATAACTTTTTACCAATACTAAAACACGACGTGCTGGATGTCCTAAGAAAAGTAAAGGTAAATAAAGCGCCAGGACCCGACCAAATACAGAAGGAACTCCTTGTAATTATGGCAGAGATGAGAGCCGAACAGGGGCGGGTAGGCCCAGGGGGAAAAGAGGAAATTTCCCCCTGGGCCGCTGGCGTAATGGGCCGCTAGGCCGGTTCAATTGCATAATTGGATAGCTCCGACGTAAAAATGTACAGCTGACGATCGCAGCCCTTGGCCCTCGCTAGAAAAAAATATTTCCTAAGAAAAAAGTATTAGACTATAGACTAAAGTAACCGACTCTGGATTGTTGCTTGAACTTTTGTTATCCTTAAATGAGATAACTAGAACGCCTGCAAAGTATTGTGCGGTAGCCCGAGGAAAAGCAAAATCGTTTTTGGACAATTTTTTAAATTTCAAAATAATCCTCACGGCTTAAATTTTTCTTCGCATTTTTGAAAAGACAACTCCTCTTTGTTGAAAGCTTATAACATGGTTGAGGATACAATTAGAGATTTAGCAAAGGGATTAAGCGACTTTGAAGTTATTTTACATTCAACAAAGTTATATGAGGAGTTACCTGTCAAAAGGGCGTCCATTTCATAAGAAATACATTGAACGGACGCCCTTTTGACAGATAACTCCTCATATGTTTCCAAGATAAATGAAGAACTGGAAAAAGCTGAGCCTGAGGTTGATTTTGAAATAGAAGACGAGCTTCCAAAAATACGATACGCCGACGAATGAAGAAGAAAATGTTTAATTACGAGGGTGATGATAATCCAATAACAAATGAAAACGACAAATTTCGCATATGAGGTCTTTTAGCCTTGTCTTTTGAATTTATGAGAACAGAAGTCGACACCTGTTGTTCTTTAAGAGCTTGTACAAACGAAAATATATGAGGATGATTAGTATAAAATTTTTTAGAAAACGCGGAATGAAACTATTCGCAAGCATTTGTCGTTCTTAAAGAATCTACACTGTCTAAAGCCCATTGGGCTGGGGGGGGGGGAATGCTTGAGTCATACAAATAATATTTAAATAAGTATTCAGTAAATTCAAATAAACGTTTATCTGCTGGCATTAGTGGCAAAACATCTAAAATGAAGCACTCGGCTACAATTTCTGGAGCTAGCAATGATAGGCCAAAAATAAGATGAAGCCATTGTCCAATTTGACTTGCTTTATCTTTGTACAAGGTGGATAGGCCTAATTGGTTAATTTTGCGATACCAGGACTGACACAAATGAAATCGACAACCAAGTACTGGCATATCAGGCCACAAACATTTGACTGCTGAACGAATTGCGATTTCAAAATCAGCAACAATTTTTACGAAAAAAAAATAAATAGCCTAAGCAATTACATTTATAAATTACAGCTCTGAATAAATTCTCGTAACATTTGGCAGATTTTGGTGGCAACAATGCCCACAATAAAGCAATATAATGGTTGTTAGTACAAACAAGTATCGTGAACAATTTAGTAAAAAATTTACAAGCTGTGTCAAAAGTGCCATCAACTAAAATAACTTCGGAAGAACAGAGAATTTCTAAATTTTTTTCAGTGCCAAAAACAATGAGCTGCTGATCAGGATCATTGATGAGTAATAAATTATCGCCCGTGTGACTGATTACCTCCATATTCTTCATAGCACTGTGTACTTCTATTTGAGATTTTGGTAAAGTGGGTAAAACACTGCGACGAGCTCGATAAATGCACTGGCGAAAATTATTAATGTCGTCTACCTGGAGTGAATGCAGGCTAGATTCTGCGATTTCAGCTCGAATCAGTTTCAAAGGCCTAACAGCAATATCGTCAATGGCTTTCCTCTTAACTGCGTTGCAAATTTTTTTCTTTTCTATGTCAGAAGCTGGTTCATGGCTATGACTGACAGGTTTTTGACCATCTAAGAGAATACTGCCGTTACTATCTGTGTAGATTCGTGCTGAGCACCCGCGAACTGTACACCTCCATGAAATTCCAATTGCAATTTTACGATCTTCACGATATTTGAATCCGCCGATCACTTTTAGGGGTTTCCCCCTCTCACTCATCATATTTCCCATCATAATTAACATTGAAACAAACAATGTTTTTGAAATATAAACAATTTTTTGGAAATATTTAATTTACCTATACTGCACAAATGACGAAAAACAGACTATAACAGAACAGATGCAGAAATAATAAGACTACATGGATCTGTACAAACTGGCGCGCTATTGGTATGGTCAGAAAATGAAGATAAGCGCGCTATCAATATAGAGTTGGCGCGCAATCGATAGCCTGCTTATCTTCGTTTTCTCTTAAGGCGCGCTATCGAAAAACTCCCCTGGATGCTGCGACGGAAGCGTATTGAAGGTTCTCGGTTTGGGTATCCTTAACGGTGCACCAGACACCTGGATGCAGCACGCAGCGGAGTATGCCAAAATAGACCTGCCAGTAAACCTGGCTCTGAAGAAGTGATTTCGAACGGCCGCCGTTCGAGTTTATATAGCCTGACCGTGGCCGCTTTCACCATTCGTGACGTAATCTGGAGGGTGTAAAACACAACCCTCCGAGAGAGTCGTTGCCAGCGACCCAGTCGTGCTACGAGCCGGGTTTCTCTCTGAAATTAGGGGTTCGCAAGCTACGCGAGCGTAACAAACTCTACTTTCAGCTGGCCCCTGGCGATCACCAGGTAGCCACCCAGGCCAGTCCGACACTGCCCACCTCTAATTTGTAAGTTATGACTATAATGGTGTCTATCGAAATTTCAAATATGTGGCATCCGAGGGATGGAGCAGGAAAATGTTCCCAGGCTTGGATGGCTGCAGTAGTAGGGAGTCTATAGTTTCTCATATTTATCACTGTAAATTGTAATACCATTGTTTTGTTTTGTTGCAGGTAAGTTTCTTGGTACATTCATTCGAAAATCCCGTTGATAAAGAATTATTCATTATGTAAGTACGCACCTTCAGAGCATTATTGGTTGTTTGGAATGATGAGATGCCATGGTAAAACAGAAGTGCCTCTGCAATCTCGTAATGTGTCTGCTACTCTAAAAAAATGAAGTATATACCACGAAAGACGACGTACACATGGGTCCCTGCAACTGCACCATGCTAAATTTATGTAATTTTCAAAATCTCATTGGAACAGCTCATGCTTGTACGTTGCCATTGCAGGCGGTCTCTTCCGGTCGAGTGAAAAACATTAGTTCTACGGCTCCGGGGCCGAAATGAATAGTTCTAAAGAAATTCGATTGTATTTGAGCTTTTCTCTTGGTTAAAGCATGGTGGTTTGGCTTTGTATGATGCTTCACTTGTATCCCAAAGAAGACTGGAACTGACTCATCGATGAACGTATATGGCTCACAGTTACAAGATTCCATTACATAGCCGGTGTTGTGAGGGGGGGGGTTGATGATAGAGGGGCGCATGGCGATGCATGCATACCAAATTGGCTCCGGGACACCGCACCCCTATCCCGGAAACACCCCGAATGGGCCCTGCGTCAGAATAGGGGGACGTGGGGGAGGGGATAAATACCCACTTGACCGTCCAAAATGAAATTTTTAACCGAAATTCATTAGAAAATTGAAAAAATTTCGCTAGCCTCGCTCGGAAATGCGTGTTTCATAAAATAATTTTCAAGGGTCAACGCTATAAAATCCTCTCCCATCGAAAAATTCCGGTACTGGACCTGCTCCGTTATATTCTACGTTCTGGGAGTTAGCCTGTCCCAAAGCTCGGAAGGCTTGGAGAGATTTTTGCCCCTGCCTTGAACCAGCCCTCGAACCCTCCCGAATGACTGCGAGACTCGTTCTCGTGGTTCGAGTCCATCACAGCGCGCAGGATACCAGTGGTGGACGCTAGACGGCCGAGCAATTGCGGTACACCCTTGTAAGAATGCTCCGGCCAGTCGCGCCGGTCACCTCCCGTCACGCCAGCGAACATCTTAATTGTGCAGAAAACATGTACGGACATTCTTCGCTGTGATTCCGAAGAATTTTTAAATGCACCGTATTTCTCGGTAGCAGTAAAAAGTAAATGGGTTAGTTATCATTTTGCGGGCATTTTATGCTCACACGAACACACGTACCCATTTATTCTGGCTGGATATAATACTTACAGAGTGCCTTCATTCCACCACCCCGCGCCACTTCACAGAATTCTATATACCGGCTCGAGTCAATGATTCGTTAATAATGGAACGTGCTGGTCCGCAGAGTGCAATTGTCGTACAACTGGCGCTAATTACGTATCAAATCCGTATACGGAAACCGCTGCGAATGTACATGGCCGGGGCAGATCTAGCGATCTGGCGCGTGTTTTGCATCTCCAAAACGAAACTCGGCTCTCGTGTCGTTCGAACCGCGTGTCAAGACTCAAGCGACAGGGTGTAGTGGCTGTAGCCGTGTAGCCGGCACGAACGGCAGTGCAGCCGAGGCGATGTCTGTGTTTCTTGCGAATTGTAGAAGACCAAGCGTGCAGAAGTCAAAGATCAGGAGGAAAAAATCGAATCCAAGAATCCAAATCCATGGTGAAATTGTTCGAAATCAGAAAATTTGAATCCTACGCCAAAACGATTCTGAATCCGAAAGTCCGAGACTGAATCAAACAAACAGGATTTCCAAATCTGAGGAGAATCTGGATTCACGGATTCAGATTCTTCTTCAAAGGATGATTGTAGAGTGTGATTTCTGATTTCCAAGACTCGGCCTACAACTGAAAAGGGAGCTCTTGAATCAAAGATGAATCTTCATTAAGGGATTCATATTCTTCTTCGTTCGAAAGATCCGAATCCTTGCTGGAAAAAGGATTCTGGTATCCAAGATAAATCCAAATACTCGGATTCAAATTCCTCTTCGGTCGAAGATTCCAGAACCCGAATTTAAAGGCGCAGATTCTTACTGAAAAAAGAGGATTCTGCAATTCGGAAAGGATCTAAATCCGTGGAATCATATTCTTTGTCAAAAGAGCATTGAAATCTAAATCCAAATACGTTAGGGACTTCGCATTCTCACCAAACCAAAGAATTTGGAATCCGAATATAATAACTTGGACGTTTACTGAAAATCTGATAAGAGCAAAAGCGATAGCTAACCTAGAGAGGGACTCACTTTTCACTCGCATAATTTTTTTTTTTTTTTGGGGGGGGATGTCAGATGATTATGCGCTAACCACTTAAGCCTCCTATTTGACTTATTCTTCGTAAATGTTGATATTTCAGTCCCCAGTCATTATCTCATTTTTAATTCTTTTTTATTTTTCGATAAATATGACTCAATTCTACGTCTTCAAGCTTTCAGAAGAAAATTTGATCCACCTTTAACAGATCAAAATTGGACTAAATATGCTGAAATATCCGTCGGCATGGCCGTCCCTCGAACAATTTTTATTATTATTATTTTTCTTTCTAAATTTTCAAGCTGTATATTAGAACAAACTGACAACGTAGTGCTACTTTAAATGGATGAAGGAATCACAAGGTAATATTGAAATCGCATCTTCTCATGTGGTAGTCAGTATGGCCGGATTTGAAAACTGTCCCTCGATTTTTTGTCCATCGGCATGACTGTTTTTCAACCATTCACAAAACAGGAGTTTCAATATTTTTTCGTCGCAATTATTGGTAAATTGTATATTCTTATCAGTACAATACGGTACGCATATCAAATCCCATGTTTTTTTGTGACGAGACTCGTACATTCGGGTATTATTATCTAAAATTAAGAATTTTAAAAAACGTGTCTTTCGGCGTGGTCATCTTTTGATAGACGTTCATCATCCAAAAATACTTACATCTAATTAATGGGTTAGTATGCCTTTATCAACTCTCCATAATATATGTATCGACGGCAGAACACTTTTTGTTTTTTATTGTCTTCCGGCATGGACTATTTCATGTGTCCTCCGACATGGCATTCATAATTTTGATTGCCATGCCAAAATACAGAATCTCGTCACTGTCGGCCCAATCTTACCAATATATGATACAGAACGCCTCTTAACGACTCCCGTTAAAAAAAATTTAAATATCCCCTACTTTCTTCCATGAAAAAACATACCTGAAATATCAACATTTTTGAAGAACGACCCATTCGCGCTTGCAGAAAAGAGCGCTTTAAAATACGAGAACAATCTAAATCCGTGGATTCAATTTTTTTTTTTCTTCTTCTTGTTTCAAAAGAGGATTCTAAAATCAAAATCCAAAGACTCAGATTTCTTGAAAATAAAATCAAGAATTTAAAATGAACCTAGATTTTTATTTCAAAAGAAGAATTTAACATCCGATTTCAAGGGCTCGGATTATTACTGAAAAGGGACTCGGCAGGGATTTAGATTTTTCTTCAACTGAGAGGATTTTAGAATTCTTACTGAACGGAGGACTCGGGTATCAAGGAAGATTGCAATGCTTGGATTAAAATCCAAAAACTCGGATTCTTACTGAAGAAGAGATTCTAGAATTCTAGAAGAATCCTAATCCATGACCTCAGATTCTTATTTCACAGAGGAATCTGGAACCCCCGAATTCAAAAACTCAGATCATGACTGATAAGAAGATTGTACAATTCTGAAAGAATCCAAATCCATGTAATCAGATTCTTCATCGCAAAAGCATTCTACATTCTTAATCGAAGGTTTGAGGATTTTTGCCAAAGAAAGAACTTTAAAATCCGAATCAAAGGACTTGGAATCATACTGAAAGGAGTCTTTTGGAATATAAAGAAAATCCAAAATCATGGATTCTAATTATTTTTCAAAAGTGGATTCGTAAAATCCGAATCTAAGCACTTGAATTGCACAAAAAAAAAGTAAACTTAAAAAAAACTGGTTTTATTCACCACTAAAAGCTTAAACAATAACAATATCACGAAATTTAGAAATATCAGAAAATATCTTTATAAATAAAATACTGTTTGATTATTGGCCACGTCTTCAAGACACTAATAACAAGAACTAGATACACTGCTAGTTTTTTGGATCCCTTTCTTTTAGATCGCTTCAGAGAACCCATTTTTACGGGTTTTCAGATCTGCTTGACCATACTGACAAAGTAAACCTTTGACTCCATAATGTCTGGGAATGACTGTCCCTGAATCCAAATTGAGCTGTTAGTGAATTTTCTCCCAATGGTCCATTTGGTTAGTAATCGGGCTTGAGGCCATGCTGCCAACTTTCGAGCTATTGAAAGATATTGCACAAGCTCATTTTGTGTATTCCTCCAGTAATATATTCAGACCGATGTGCTTTTTTCCTATCAGCAGTTTTGTATATCTGAACTCATGTCGAACTACCTCTTTAGAACCAAAGCATAGTTTGTTCATAAGTGGGCCCTACTTTTTTTTCTTTTTTCAAGGAAAACCAATTTTTTCCTTCAAAAATTCTAATATTTGTTAATGGGTGTTTGTTAAGCTCTATTTTGCTATATACCACACCTAATAAATTTATAGAATTACTTATGTAATTTTACTATGCTCTTATGTTTACTCGCCAGAAAAAGTGGAAAATCGAAACGCATTTTGTATTTTTTCTGGAATACACTCAAAATATAACTGAGAACCACTACTTGCGAAATGACTGAAATAAAATATTAAGAAAATATGTTTTACTCTCGTTGTTTCTGTTTTCAATCCATCACATGCAAAAAATATCACTTATTCTGTCACCGGCCACAAACCATTTTTTTTTTTTTTTTGCGTGCGCGCTGTAAATGGTATAACAAATGATAACGAAGTATATCATAAATCTATGCTGCAATGTCAGAATCTGATGCCACGTTTTATTAGTTCATCGAAAATTGCGTTCAAAGTTCAGAAGCATGTAAAAAAATCGAGTTATTGGTAGAACTGTTTGACTTTTTTAAAAAACAGTTGAAAAAAAGTCAAACAGTTCTACCAATAACTCGATTTCTTACATGCTTCTGAACTTTGAATGCAATGTTCGACGAATTAATGAAAAGTGACATATTAGGTTCTGACATTGCAGTGCAGAAATGTTACACGATATAATTAGATAATTTTTTATTTTGCATTCCAACTATAGGAAGCTCTACGACAAGCTGGTTCTTACCTGAAGCATTTTGTTTGTACAGTGAACGCAACAGGGTACTGACTTCATAAAAACACTTTTTAAAAAATCTGCAATCCAAAATGAATTTGCAATTTACATTTTTCTCTGGAAGAGGAATCTAAAGTCCGAATCCAAAGACTCTGATTCTAACTGAAAATAGGATTCTATAATTCCAGAAGAGCCCAAATCAACAGAATCCGATTAAAAAAAAATTTTAATCCGAATCTAAATACACTGATTCACGCTGAAAAGAGGATTCTGGAATTTTAGTTGAATCCTAATCTAAGGATTTAGATTCTTCTTCAGAAGAGGGTTCATCTAAAATTCGAGTTCAAGGACTTAAATTCTTACTGAGAAGTTGATTGTAGAATCCAAAAGGAATTCAAATCCTTGGATTCCGATTCTTCTTCAAAAGAGGATTCTAGAATCCAAACTTATAGGTTCATATTCTTATCAAAAAGAGGATTTTAGAATTCTGGACAAATTCAAATCCGCAGGTCTGTGAAAAGACATTCTGAAATATGAATCTAAGGAGTCGAATTCATACCACAAAAAGGAATTTAGGAACTCAATCCAAGGATTCCGACTATTATGGTAATGAATACTTCCCATTTAGCAAAATTTTTTTTTTTTCTTAGGATTAACGTGTGGCAAATCATGGGAGGCTGTAAAGAGTGAGGCAAGAACAGAGAAACAAATTTGAGACCCCCTCCCTCATGACGGAGCTATTCGCTCTTGACACGTATTCTTACCATGAAGAAAATTCTAGAATCCAAGACGAATCCGCATTTCTGGATTCAGATTCTTCTCCAAAAGAGGATTCTGGAATCCAAATCCAAGGACTCAGAATGTCGCCAAAAAGAGGATGCTAGGGTCAAAGAATAATGGAAATCCGCTTATTCACATTCTGATTCAGAAGATTCTGGAATCCGAGTACAAGATGATTCAAATCAGGCCCGTAGCTAAAGCCAGAGCAGCTAGGGCTGGCGCCACCCTGGCTAGCACATTCTCAGGAAAAAATGATAGGTAATAATACGAGTAAATAAATAGAAACAGCTAAAAGTGGGGAGAAAAATGTGTTGTACCTTTATGGTTCATGCCCTGGCACCTTTGAGTATGAATCTCCTGGAAGGATAGAAACCATGTTTCCTATGCTGGACCTGTAAGAGCGCGCATTTCTGTCATACAGATGCCCCCGGTGCTAATGAAAGCTTATGTGGCAATCCAATCAGTTTGTTTACAACGGGGCATTCGCATGACAGAAACGCACGCATCACATGGTATAGCGCGCTCTACAGTTCCACGCTCGTATAATGTAAATAATCCGATTTCTATCTCTCCAGGAGATTTATACTCAAAGACTGACGCACACAAGCTGTTAGCTACGGGCCTGATTCAAATTCTTACTGATCATTTCATTCCAGAATTGAAGAAGAAACCGCAGTGGATTCAAATTATTCTTCTGCTGATAATTCTAGAATCCGAATCAAAAGACAAAAACGTATACTGAAAGTGGTACCCTAGAATTGAAGAAGAATCCGAATCCGGTGGAAAACGATTCGGCATCCGAATTCCAGAATTTACATATGGATTCTGGGATTTGGATATGGATTCAAAATCTTCATACGTGTTCAGAATTCTCAGATAAATTCAGAATCTTGCTGTGGATTCTATGGGAAACAGAATCCAAGAATCTGAATCCGAATCTAGGGGGAAAATGATCCAGGATCGGATTTAATATCTGGATTCTCAGATTCGGATGGTTTATGATTCCATTCTGGGTCCGTTTCCATTTCTGACTGTTTGGCATGTAGTCGTTGAAATCGAACTGACGCTATATTTCAAATTTGCGATAGGCTCTGCAAAGTGAACATCTTTTAGGCGACCTGTGCTCATTGCTGAGTTTGAACTTCGGCCGTTAAGACTATGGTGTGCTCCTTATCATACTGAGACTGAGACGCGTGTGGGTGTATTCGAACCGGGGCAAGGATGAACTTTTCGCATTCACCAGTTACCACTGCCGTTGAGTATAATATTATTATGGTCCCTATATTTGTGCATTCGCCTAGTTAGGCGGGGGGGGGGAGATAAAAGGAGGAAACTTATATCAGCCAGACAGGATTGTCGAGCGGACCACACGGAGCACGTGAACGGAGGTGTTAATGTAGCTACCTTAACGCTTAGGACATTAAGTTTTCTAAAGTCATTTTACAACCGATATGCAATTACACGAACGTGCACGTACACTAGTGATGATAGGTTAGGTGATGGCAGCTGGCAATGGTATGGCGATGTGGAATATGCATCGCTTGTAAAAAGTTGGTCTCTTCTTTCTTTCTTTTTGTATTTTTGATTCATCGTGTTAATTGCATTCGAAATGACTACATATTCCTGAAGAATTTATGGAACGTCTGCAGATGTTCGCGAATTCCGATTGAACGCGGCTCTTGATAATAAAATCCGGACTTGAGGATGACGCGATGTTATCAGGTTTCGGTCTACGTGACTTTTAACACACTCACTCGGATTCTAAAAAGATTTAGTGTTAGGTAGCCTGAGAGTGGAAAGGTTGCTACAGAACTGAAGTTTGGACAGGGACCCAGAGCCGACAATTCGCGGCTCAGTTCGGAAAAATGTCCGTGAGCAGACTCCGGCAAAGTAAAAACCACTCATACATGCGTGGTTACCGATTACTGTATCCGTGAACTCGTTCACTTTGGCCACTACATAAAGTAATCTAGTGCTCAAATCATATAAGCAGTGCAGAGAATAAGGTCTCGCATTGTCGATATGGAGATATAAGTGCCGGCATATACTAGATAGAATTTCTGACAAAATGGGACCTTGCGGAGCACTCTAGCTCCAAAATTTGCGGATATATGGCTGTCTAAAGTTGTGATTTTGAAAAATTAAATTTTGAGAAAACTGCAATTTAAAAAAACGTTCCAAAGAGCGAAAAATTATGAAGAATTTAAAGTAGCATATCTCTGAGACAAATAAAGCTATAGAGAGCTCGTCGTCCACATCCTCACTGATATCTACATCAGCAGAAATGAGACCTAACTAATCAATACAGAGTCTGTGTGGGAGAGGTGCCGACAAAAGTAAGATTGGTCTGTATAAGCTCATTTCGTGTTTTGTTTTGATCATAATCGCCTGTGCTTTCTTCCAGTCTTCGGGCACATAGCGTAGTCTTAACAAAGCATTAGAGATGCAAGTCAAGTGCACTATTGCTTTTTTCGACAACCCTTTCAACATTCTTCCGGTGATTTCATCGTGCCTGGGGCTTTTTTAGCATTTCTATGGATTGGAGCAGTTCAACTTTTGACTCATCTTTGGTGCAGACTTGGGGGGAAATATTCGTCCCCTTGTTGAAGTTCAACAAGGCCTTCAGCACCATCTATCACGACAAAATGAGGATGGCCTTAGAAAAACAGGGGGTCCACCCGACCCTCATAAAAATTTTGAGCAACTTCTACGGAAATTCGACGGCGTGTATAAAAACTGACAAAACGGGCAGGGAATTCAAGATTCAAAGGGGAGTCAAGCAGGGCGACCTCCTTTCTTCGAATATCTTCAGTAGCGTGTTAGAGTAGGCGTTCCGCAACCTAAAATGTGACAAAAAAGGTTTGAAAGTGAATGGTGAGTATTTGAATAATTTAAGGTTTGTGGACGACATTGTGCTGCTGGAGAGGAGCCTACAGGAATTGAAAGAAATGATATTGGAACTCGTCAGAGAGTGCTCGGGGATAGGGTTAACAATGAATGCCGCAAAAACAAAAATCATGTCATCGGATGAATCGGTAGTTGGGATCCAGACCGACAACCTCGTGAAAAGTAAAGTCCCAGAGTACACTTACCTCGGCCAACGGATGTCGATGGAAAATAAAATGAACACAGAAATAGGCGTGCGTATTGCGAATGGGTGGAAAGTCTTCTGGGCCCAGAAAAATATATTTAAGTAAAATGAAGATATCGACCAAGGTAAGAGTACTCCAGAGCTGTGTGATCCCGGTCCTCACGTATGGAGCGCAGACCTGGGCCATGACCAAGAAAAACATCACAAGACTAAAAACAACACAATACTCCGTGTTACGCAGTATCCTAGGTATCTCCCTCAAAGATAAGGTGAGAAAATAAAAAATTATGAAGGAAACTAAGATGGTGGATATCCCCCTCGGTACTGATGCGATGCCCGAAAGGGTAGTTTCCGGTGCCGGGGGTGCGGTGTCTCAGGGGCCACTTTGGCATGCGTGCATCGCCATACGTCCCACAACACCAAGATGGTGGATATTGGGTACATAATCAAAAAATTAGAATTCAAGTTTGCGGGCCACATGGCCAGGGAGGGAACCCGGAAATGGGGATACTGGTTGTCGGTGTGGACCCCCTATGATAGTAGAATAAAAAGAGGACGCCCCCCCATCAGGTGGCGGGACGAGCTGGTTGCAAGAGTCGGCACAGGTTGGATGGGGGTGGCCCAAAATAGATCAAGATGGATCAATGCCCAAAACTGGGCGGGTTAATTTGGCGTCGGTCGGCCGCTAACCCAGGTTAAATAAATAAATAAATTCGTCCCCTCGTGAAGGGTGTCGCCTAAAGACTGTTTTCAGATGCTCTGCAAACAGCACGGCTTTATCCCCATCGCTGATAGTCCGTCCACTGTTTTCAAGTATTTCTGGAATGAACTATTGTTAAGCTCGTAGATTCTCTCGCGAACTTTTTTAGTCAGTTTGTTCAATTTCATCTTGTCACTCGGGAGTCGCATGTGCTGTCATTTTCGCCACTATTCTTTTTATTGACTCTGGATGTCTGGATAGTCGATATCCTTTTCCTTGTGCTCTGTTGTGTCGGGTATAGAGACTTTCGCTACATCTTGTAGCATTATCGCCATCCGCTCTATGGACGTATCAATATTTTCTTTGGTTTTTAATCTAGTTCTCATGTTAAGTTTGTCGTCAAGATATTTGCGATGAAGATGCCCATTCCGTGTTTTTGGATGTGATACCCTTTCTAGTTTTTGAGGAGCAGGACTTCTCTGTTTCGCTGTAACGTAGGAAAACTGGAATATGATCCGATAAGTCTGCCACAGTCTCTGCTTCGAGGTAATTTTCGAAAAAACCTTTTGTAAAGAAGAAGTCGACAACATTTATGGTTTCTTGGTTGGGTCTGTTGGCAAAAACGTGAGTGTAGAGGTGATAGAGGTCGATGATCTAGTCTTGTTGATTCCGACTAGCAATCCGCGTCCTCGCGGATTGTTTAATCTTGAGTCCCAGTACGTGTGTTTGGAATTCCAATCACCTTCTGTTATGCATGTGTTGCCTAGGTTACCAAGCCGGGCTAAAATGGTTAAAGGAATGCACGGGTCAATGGCCGGGGGATGAAAAGAAAGCACGAACATGCGACCAACGCATCTTCAAAGGTTCGGAATCGGTTTCAGGATGAAGCGGAGGACGGGGTGAAGAAGACGGTGCTGGTTTCGCAAGGGTGCATATTAATTAAGTCGCAAAACTATGTAAAAGCAGTCGGACAGTTTCTCGTTCACCACCAGATACTTTTAAGACGAAGAAGGGTCGTCGTAACATGAATCATGATCGTCACTCTGCTTCTACGAATTATTTCACAATCGGGTTATGTGACATCATAACCCCTCTCGTTGTTTTAGCCTGTTTCACTTGTCCAGACTTCTCCTCCCTCCTATCGGAGAGAGGCTATAGCCCCACCCCGGCGGCCAGTCCGGAACTTTCTTCGGTGACTGCGTGTATTGGACTACGTACGTAGAAATAAAAATTTATCATGTCACCCCCTCCACTGCCTTACATACCTTCGAGTAGGTTTAGCGCGGGGCAGGGGAGGGGACCTCACATTTTTAAAACTAGATAATGCACGCAAAATATACTTTTATTTAGTGATATAAAATTTACAATCTTAGAAGCTAGATTACTACTATTTTTCTGTTTGTCAGTTAGTTAATACCAAGTCTGCTTCAGATTGTCTTTTGTCTCCTTTCATTTCATGACATTTCCCTATCGGCTTCCACCTTCCTTCCTCGCCCGTCACTTCGGCAACACACCCAAGACGGGAGGGTCGCTCCAAGTAGTGGGAGCCGCCTCCATGGTCAAACGGTTATCACAAGACATCCTGTATCGCCTGTATTCTTTTGAAGTCTGTTGGAAAGAAAAACATCACCGTCTGGTGAGACAGTACAATAGCCTCTACTGCATATTATCCTCGTCGCTTGGACCAGCAAATATTACTTAGCAACTATGTAGGCTGCCAATTTGTACCTTTAAGGAACCTGCATATCTCCAGCTTATACTCTAAATGTACTAACGCCAATTTCACCTCTTACTGAATACAATATACACGGTGTATAGTGGTGGCTGCCAGCCTGCATCATATCTATACGGCTGCCAGTTGATACCGCAAATAAGTATATTTAATTCTACCTTTTTGCCTCCCCCCTCCCCGGAAAAGTTCTAGCTACGCCCATGGTCGATACTCTTAAATTGAAGCCTCTTCCGCCTCTCCTGATGCCACAATTTTACAGATCCTGACCACCTTTTTACTTTCATAGCATTTGTCGTTAGATATGCTGGAGCTTTTTCACCTGGGTTCCAGAATTCATTTTTATAGGTATTTTCCCTCCCTCTAAACGCTTCAGGCTCCACGAGGAAGGAGCTAATTCCGGTTACTCTAGTTTTCCTCAAGTTCCAAATTCTTTACGAGATTCTAAAGTCAATTTTGTGGACAGGATAGCCAACCAAGCTTTGAGTCGCTGATTTCGAATATCGCCTCAGATATTTTTATCCGACCCCTTCCAGAGCACTGTCGTAATACGAATTCAGCTTCTCCGGCGGAAAATTGCACGAAGTATCGAAATAGGGGTGGTTTTGTGTCGCTGATTTCGAATATCGCTTCCGATTTTTAATCTGGACCAAATTTAAGCTCCTGTGCTTTTTCTGTTGATTTACGACGTTATTTTCTATTAGCAACACTTTGAACAAACAAGACTGTATTGTTACCCTATTCGGTGGCTTTAATTAGAAAGGGTGAATTTCGAGTCAACCGTTGCTTGTCCTACGCTCTTGCTACCTCATGGGTACTTGCTACTTCATGGGTCGCACCAGGAGGAACAGGATTCAAATATTACCCCTAAAATCGAATGCAGCGACCTCCAAAACCTGTAAACCAATTTTCGAATTTTATTCTTTCACCCCCCCCCCCCGTTCACGGTCGGCATTAAGTCACACGAAAAAAATATATGAAGTTGTTGATTAACATCGTACCACGCTGCCCCCCATAGAGCGCGTTTTCATTTCCATCATTAAATTTTTACACCCTCTCTGCCACAGCTTCATAAGCACACGATTGTAAAAAAAAAAGTTTGTGGAGTGATTGACGATATTCGCTGCTCATGATGTTCGAAAAAATTTGACTCCCTCCCTCCTTTGCATGTGTAATTAGTATTGGAAGGGTCTGGAAAACTGGAAAAATTGACCTGGAAAACCTGGAAAAGTCAGGAAAAGTCATTTTCGAACAAGAATGGACACCCTGCACAGGCTTTTAGCTGCTTTCCGTTTGCAAGAATTTTGAATTTTATATCTTTTTCCAGCTGCCTAGCACTAGCCCCTTCATGATTGTGATTGTTGGAAACAGAAAGAACTTTACTTACGGCATTATCGGTTTCTAGCAGAACTTTACAATTCTTATTGGAACATCGCCACGAAATATTTGAAGACTTCAACACTCTATATTTTCTGAATTTATGATTTTCAAAAATGATAGAATCATTCCCACAATTAGTTTCACTTTTGAAAAGATACATCTTCAGACTTTTGAAAAAATTCATCTTCCAACTTTCTGAGCTGGTATAAAGACAGCAAACTGAACGAACTCGAAAGAATAATGACAAGAGGAATGATAAGACGACGAAGTACAAACATGAATTCGTGAGTAGGAAGGAGTTACCTGTGCGCTTATCTGTGAATGAGTCGCATTCCTAACGTGACTTGGTGCGCCTTCTTGTGACGAAAAATTGGGGTGAAAAAGATGGTTCGGGCGCATTCCTGATGCAGCCCTCCACCAGCTCCTGCCAGTTTTCCTGTCTTGATTCGGCTATCTCCAGCGCGAGTTTATCTCCAAGCTCTCATGAATCGCGAGGTCTATTGGCGCAAGATCAGCCAGAATGAGTGCTGCTTTCTTACTGACTGTCCGGTAGCCTCGGATGCAGAGAAGTGTTGCTTTCCTCTGCACCGACATGAGCGACTGCCGTGTCGTTGGTAGGGCCGCCCGGTGGTACCAAACAGAGCTACCGTACATGAGCTGTGTCTGCACACATCCCTGCACCATAGTCCATCTTCTCGCCCTGCAACTATACCCGAACATATTGGTGCAACTTGTCCAGACCTACGTCAACATAACCATCATTCATTGCCAACGACGATTCACGCGATTCACACCCGACATCGTGTACATGGCGTACGAGCGCGTACCTTCGTACAGTGACCGTAGAGTAATTTTTCAAAAAATCCTCCCAAACGACTAATCAATTTCACGCGTCCGTCTGACGCCGCACATTGCGGCACGATCCGACATTGGCACGCCGTCTGCAGACATCGACAGCAGCAGCGGCACCCGGTATCAATTTGTCTTCTCGAATGATCGCGCGAGACCGAGCGAGAGGAGCATATATTGCAGTCAGCGGTTCAATTTGCGTTCGACGAAGAGCAATACGGTATAAATCTCGACAAATTGTCGGTGATCGATTTATTTCACATATATACGTGTACAGAGCCGAAGAAGTCAATATCCTTGATCGAAATCCGACTTCATTTATCCGGACGATTGGACGGCCGCCGCGCGGATGGGTTGGGAGCCGGGCCGGGTGCCTCGCTCCGTCCAGCTCGTTCATTTCCGCCGGCGCACGTCAACTCATCTCGGCATCAGAGCATCTCTTCGTGCCGGGAGTCGCCTCCGTGTATACCCGCGACTGATGTGCATTTGTACCGAATGTACGTACGTAATCGTCAACTCTCGGCGTATGTGGTGCATCGGCGCGCGACCGTGTGCACGTCTCGTGCCGTCGGCAAATGTCAACTGCCCTGTCGCGAGGAAAGCCGAGAGGTCCTCGGCCCTGCGCACCATCGCGTCGCTTCGAAAAAGACGAAAGAGAGAGAGAGAGAGAGAGAGAGAGAGAAAACCCACAGCAGAACCACAAATCGGCGTTAAATCGATCTAACCTTCCGCACGTTTTGCCCGAACACAAAGCGCGCGCCCTTCTACACAAACGAATGCAATTTTCGGCGACTGTATTATTTTAAATAACCACGATGGGTTCTGGAATTTCGTAGACAACGCGTGTACGTTTTGTTCGTTTATTTTTTTTTTACCCTCCATTTCGGTTTTTTTCTTCTTTTTTTCTTCTTTTCTTATGTCATTGACGAAGAGAGGACGTCGACAGCGAGAAGATCGAAGATGGAAAAAAGAACCATTTATAGATCGGTTACATCGGGACGGGGCAGGGACGCGGCGCAATTTTGTAATAATTACAATATTTTACGCAACGTGTGTGTGCGTGTATGTGTGAGAGTGCAGTCATCGAACCAGAGGCCGCGAATTGGCGACGCATTGTATTTATGGTTCCCCCCTTTTTTTTGCGCGCGCCAACCACTAACATAATCGATTCCTAAGTTGGGTCGACATCACGCGGACGTGTTGTACAAAATCGCGGCAGCGACCGCCCGGCCGCGGCTGCGGCCAACACGACCTCGTAAATAAGAATCACATCGTGAGATCTCCTGTGGCGCCGACGCCGCAGCCCTCTAGCAGTCGCGGCCAATTTTCAATAACGCACCGTGCATGTGCGTACGCTGCAGCGTCTACCGCCGCGCCGCTATTTACTCGGACGATTAGTATCCGACTCGGCCGGCCGTCCTTCTTTTCGTATTTCAAGTGCGTAAAGACAATTTTCTTTTATAATGAACAGATTAATAGCTCAATTACGGCGAATATAATTCACGACTCGGGGTTACGGTTTGACCGGGAGGGCAGCTCTCCGGCGTGGCGATTCGTGCCCCGGCGTAGACAGGGGGGGAGGGTGACTCGAAGGCTAATCGGATTTCACGAGATGATCTCCTGAGGCAGGGAAAAAGCGAGGTGGGCGCGTGCAAGGAATGAATATCAGAACGTCTGCCTACCAGCATACGTTATGATGATGATATTTTCCGTGGTCTCGAGACTAGTTTCTGTCGCCTGTGACTTTTCATCTCTGAGAAGGATTTACGCGTTGTATCCGTCATTATGTGCTCCTCGTAGCTCATTCTTTGCCTTCGACCATTCCCTCAAGCACTAATAACTGTCTGTTTTTTCTTCTTCTAAGAAGGCAGTTATGGGAACGCTATGTTCGACCTCATGTAGGGCGCAGAAAAAAGGAGGAGAAAGAAATACCTTCCAAAAAGCCAGGACTGCAAAAAGCTATCAAGGCACAAATAATTCTGAAATTTAATGTTCAATTCATAGTTTTTTATTTATTTATTACTAGCCTCGCTTGCCCAGGACGGCTAGTCACCGCGGGCAAGGGAGACGCAGAGGCAGCCCCCTCGTAAAATTTGCAACACTCAACGTGCGTACCTTACGATCCGAGGAAAACCTAATGGAACTTGAGGAAGCCTTCAACAAGAGCGATAGAGTTTCATCATTTGGACGCTATTCAACGAAAGGGAACCAATTAGCAAAATCCGCTTTTTGAGAACACGTGATTCGAAGTTCAAAAGCCATGTAGAAACTATATGACATAGCGTTTTATTAATAAGCTTTTTTCAACGTGAGTACAAAGTTTTGAATCGGGGGCCCAATTTTGAAAAAGTCTACTTTTTACGCTCTTTCCAACGATACTAGTCACTCATTTTGTTTACAAATGTTGATTGGTTCCTTTTTGTTGAATAGCGTCTATTTCAGATTGGTTTTGTTTTATCAATAGTCTATACCAGTGTGGGAAGTTAGCGCAACAACACCTTTTAATAATGAAACTAGCGAAAAGCTCATTTTATTGACTTTAACTTATCAGCTAGTCATTGAATGCAGGTAAAATTCCCATGTAAGCAGACTGTCGTATCGTTCTCTGCTACCTGAACGTAAGGCAAAGTCACGCGCAGACTTACAAACATAGAACATGGCAAACCAGGGGCTGGAAGCCAAATGATAAAACTTCAACTTTCCACGTTTCCGCTTTCGGCTTTTATTTTAAAAATAATGATTTCGCTTTCGACTTTCAGCTTTTGAATTTATTCTGACCTTTGGCTTTTGGCTTTCGACTTTCATGAAAATTATTGGCTTTCAGTTAGCTTCCAAAAAATATACTACCAGGGGCGGATAGGTGAATTGAAACTAAGTGGGAAATAATGTAAGAGCGGCCCTCTACAAATTTTTAAGCAGCCCAAAATTTTTTTTTTGCTCCACCCCATTTTATTTACACATAGTCTTTCAGGGTTCAAAAAAGCAAATAGTCACGTGGATACTCATTTTACAGTTTCCCTTTCTTTTATCTTTTCAATTAAGAAAATTGTTTTACCTCTCTGCGAAATGAAAAGAAGAAAATTAGTATGTTTATTAATAACAGAAATACCTAATACATAATATAATTTTAATAATTAGGAGGTCTATTAAAAATAAAAGACCCTAAAAAACTTGTTTATCAAATTAATTTATAATTTAACAATTTCCGAATATTTGAGGACTTATTCGTGAACGCGTAAAGAACATCTTCATTCTTTATTTCTGAGAGGATTTCTTTCTCGATATTCATAATCAGAAGAAGTGATCATCTGTAAGTACCCAGGGGCGAAACTATAGGGGTGGGGGTTTGCCCCTCTCCCCAATAATTTGGCAATCGGTAAATTTTGAAACTGTTCATTTGAAATTTTCATTTTTCATGAATATTTATTTGTTTATTTCTTTTTTAATTAAAAAGTATTTCGATGAAAAATCGGCGAATTTTTAATTGTTTAAAAATTTTGTCATCGAATTTTTAGTTTTCAAAAAATATTTGTCGGCAAATTTTTCTTCTCCACCTCCCCAAACTGAAAGTCAAATTTCTTTTCTGAAAATGGAGTACCCTGGACTCCTGTCAGAGACTAGTTCGTCAAAAGCCGAAGGTTTCAAGCTGAGTATCGAAAGTTATCTGAAAGTTTGAAACAAATTAGAAATGTGGAAGACACTTCGAAAATCTGAAAGTCGGTAGCGACCGTGGAATTTCGAATTTCAATGACTATTCTGTTTTTACTAGATTCTCTGTTTGATCCAGAGCCTGCAATTTGAGGAAGTTGAACATTTTATTAAAATCTAAAAGTTGAAAGCAAATGATTTATTTTCCAATGTCACAAGCTGACTCCGATAGCAAATGTTCTGTTGTTTAATTTACGGGCTTGGTCCTGGTGAAGATAGGAGGGAAATCTGGAACAATCAAAACTCCATTTGTGTTTTCCATAATAATAAAAGAGAGCTTGAGGCAAGGATTCCCCTAAACCGATTGACCTGAAACCGTGTAGGTTTTTTTTTATGTTTATTTTTTGATTTAATTGGAACCAATTTAGGACACGAATCAGAGGAAATTCAGAAAAAAATATCACAAAGAGTAAATAACGACTGCCTTAATGTGTAAAGGAAGTTGTGTGTTCCTCTCAAGTATTCCTAACATCCTGCCAGCTTACCCTCCCAGACTAGGGTATGGAGTGCTTGGGGGATAAGATTTCAATGTGCATTTGCAGGGACGAAACTATGGGGTTGATACACCCCTAATAATCGGACAGTCGGCAAATTTTGAAACTGTTCATTTGAATTTTTCATTTACCAAGAACGTTCGTTTGTTTGTTTGTTTGTTTGTTTGTTTATTTATTTTTTTTTCAATTAGAAAATATTTTGATTGAAAAATCGGTAAATTTTCAAATTAAAAAAAATTTCGTAGACGAATTTTTAGTTTTCAAAAAATTTTCTTCGGCAAATTCCCCCCCCCCCCCCTAACTGAATGTCAAGTTTCGCCTCTGTAAGTACCGACGGTAATCTATTCTTTATATGTTTCAAAATATAAAAGGATCGTTCACAAGATACTTGTACAAAGGAAATAGTCAATAAAAATTTATAAGCTGTGTATAAGATTGAATACGCAAGTTTATAAAAATTGTACTTTTTTGTGACTAGAAAACAACAGGCAGGACACTTGTTACAAAGTTCTTTGCAACTGCTGGGTTGGGATTCAGCATTATCACTATTACTACCGTTACTTTCTTCTTCATCGTCCAATATCCCTAGTTGATCAAAATCTTCTGCAAGACAGTTTTTTAAGCTGCCCCATTTGCAAATAAAGTCTCTAAATTTTCCTTTGAAGTCCTGGGGTCGATTTCTTTCGAAATTTTTTAATATGGGAAAATAGATTTGTAAGCACTGGTAATTGATCGCTATCGAACATATCCTTCAGCTCTAGAAATCGAATAGGGTCCAAACAACTGATATTGGCAATACAGCTTTGTGACTCTGAAATTTGTCCTTTATAGGTAGTTGATGAAATAGTGTCTTTTATTCACCCGCGGACTGGCAAGGGAATTGTAAATGAGGAATACTGGTTGGGGCCCTTCATTTTCATTTTCCCCCATTTTTGGCACAAGTCATATTTTGGGTGGACCCGCAATCCAAGGGGACCGGCCCGGGAATTCGGGATTCCCTCCAACCAGTCCGTGGATGCTTTTATTTGTGTAAAGACCTCCTATGCGAAATTTGTTGTTTTCATTTGTTATTGGATTATCATCACCCTCGTAATTAAACATTTTCTTCTTCATTCGTCGGTGTATTTTTGGAAGCTCGTCTTCTATTTCAAAATCAACCTCAGGCTCAGCTTTTTCCAGTTCTTCATTTATCTTGGAAACATAAACTTTGTTGAATGTAAAATAAGTTCAAAGTCGCTTAATCCCTTTGCTAAATCTCTAGTTGTATCTTCAACCATGTTATAAGCTTTCAACAAAGAGGAATTGTCTTTTCAAAAATGCGAAGAAAAATTTAAGCCATGAGGATTATTTTGAAATTTAAAAAATTGTCCAAAAATGATTTTGCTCTTCCTTGGGCTACCGCTCAATACTTTGCAGGCGTTCTAGTTATTTCATTTAAAGATAACAAAAGTTCAAGCAACAATCTAGAGTCGGTTACTTTAGTCTATAGTCTAATACTTTTTACTTAGGAAATATTTTTTTCTAGCGAGGGCCAAGGGCTGCGGCTGTCAGCTGTACATTTGTACGTCGGAGCTATCCAATTGTGCAATTGAACCGGCCCAGCGGCCCAGGGGGAAATTTCCCCTTTTCCCCTTGGGCCTACCCGCCCCTGTATACTACCTAAGATTAAAAACAAAATTTCAGTTTTAACTTTGTCTAGACATCTACTATCAGTTTCTGAAATTAGAGTTTCAATCACATTGGAAATAAGATACTTATTTTTACGAAAAAAGTTTTAAAAAGTCAAAAAAGAAAAGATTTTGATTTTGATTTTCAACTTTTATATTCATTCTGACCTTTGGCTTTTAACTTCGAGATTTTGGCTAGCTTTCAGTTCCTGTAGCAACCATCTTTTCGCCATCTGCGAGGTAGTTTGTTTAATTTATTATTTAGTATAGCTGCTATGCTGCGGGCTATGTGCTGAACTGCTGGACTTTGTTGGGAAGTCAGATAAGGGACGAAATATTTAGGAACATGTTGATTAAGCTCAGTAAGAATATTTAGAATGATTAATCTAAATATTCCCTGCTTGTTTAATTCACCTGATTAAGGATTTGAACTTGTCAAGTCGATTGTAATTTTACCAACTTGTCAGCATAGACCTTATAGATAATATAAACTGCGCTCAGTGATAAAAATTTTATAGTTTTCATCTTTATCAGTCGTGGCCAACATATGGAGAATAAGTCGAGCGGCAACTTGGCTACACCTAGCGATAAGGGGAAGTAATACTGCGTTCTGTGGGTCAATATAATAGTTCGGCGAATAAATTGAAAATATCAACTTCGAAACATAATTTGATAGAAAAATAATCAAAATAATAGTGAAAATGCGATGAAATGCGGATTATAATCCTCTTATCTTTATCTATTGCCAAGTTGCCATTCACTTTTTTCGGTATGTGTGCCGAGCGCTTTTTATAACTAAGCGCAATCTATATCATTTACAAGGTCTATGCTTGCCCGCGCTTTTGTCAATACGGCAGAGGGTGAGGTAACGAAAATTACAATATTTCCAACCACAAAGTATCGAGTTTTCTTACTGGAAACATTTTGAGATTGTTGAGCAGAGTAGAGCAATTAGAATCGCACTTCTGCAAGACTGCCAACAGTCAGCCATTCAAACTGAAGACAATGCGCTCAACTTATTAATTTAGGAAAGGCATCCAGAGGACGACTCGAATGTTTTACGAAAGGATCTTGAGGTTAACGAGCAAACTAAAAGCAACAGCCACCAGACACAAATGTTTGAAGTTGACAAATTATGTATTTTCGCTTCTGTAATTACTCTCGTCGTCAAGACTATATATACGCTTTACGCGTCGTTCGAATCCATTCATTATTACTTAAAATTCGCGCCCGTTAAGCGCAAAAGACGAGGAAGCGTGAAAGACTCATTTAACGCTCAAATGAGCCGTTTTATTCTTAAAACTGAGCACCATTTACCCGTTCATGTATTGCCATTAATAAAGGATGTCCATATACCGCCGTTGAAACGCATCCAGACCCGGGTCCAAGGTCAGACACCTCGCGCGGTAAAGTACCCAACAGAAGAGCGGGTAGACCCGACGAATTGAATTCAATTCGATTCGTCGCCGAAATAAATTACGCCCGAATTAATAATTTTAACAATAATTACGGAATTAGATTCGTCTAATGGGCTGCACTTCCGACGTTCTCTCTCGGTACTCGCCGCGAAAAAGGCGAAACTACGGCGGTATGACAAATATCTCCGACTCAGATGGTCTATCCAATGAACTTGTTCTCGACGCGGTTCAAAGCGTGCTCGTATAGTACTCTGGACCTTGCTCAGTGGACAGTCATCGATGTCAAATAGCCGAGGAATCATTTCCACCGACTAAGTTACATTACTTCCATCGTCAGAGGGTTTAGATGGTAGCGTGGTGACTCAGAAACGGCCTCATACCGGTGGCCCAGAAGGGGTGATCCAAGCGAGAGAAGAGCATAGGTAATGAACTCCGCAAATTTCAGATATTTTCTTCCCACAGAGAGGGGGAGGGGCGTGTATTTAAAATGAATAAGAAGAAAGTAAAAACAAAATGGAATTCGGAGTTACTGAATGAGATCCTAATAAAGATATGTATTCAATTCAACCTCTAATCCCTAATAAAAGTGTTTGTTTGTCGGTTTGTGTGTTGGTTCGAGATTGGCGGGTGAACCGTTAGAGCTGGGAGGCCCGTATTTTCTGCATATATTCGTATGAACTCTGAAAAGGTTTTAGGCTGAAAAAAATTTCAGTACCCGTATTAGGAGGGGGCACACAAAATTTTACCTCCCCTGGACTCCTATTTTTTTCGACTTGGACTTTTCGGCAAAGTGGTAACATTCAACCGCCCTTTTCCTAGAGTTCTGATCTTGTCACTTCAACAAAAGCAAAGTGGTTTCTCTTTTTTTAGATGCTTCACATTCATGATAGGGAGAGACCGATTTGCTTCTTCCGCAAAGAAAATAACGAAGTTCTTAGAAAGACTGATCGACAAGTGTTTTGCTGTTCATAGAAACAGAACAAGTATCTTTTTTATTTTCCAAGAATTTTGGACATTTGTTCGATTCACAAAATAAATCTAGATGTATGTGGCTCGAATGGAACCGAGAACAAAATTAAACAACATTGTCGGACTAAAATCTTTATCCACCTCCAAAAAAATCATGATTCTCCTTCTATTAGCAAAAAGGAACCAGCAAATGACTGGAAATTCAGGTATAATTCGAGAACATTTCTCTTTTTTACGCGTGTGATGTGGAAGCATTCAGACATACTCCATACAGACAAATACAAATCCGTGATGTGGCAAAAAATTGCATATTTCGTATCTGTAAGAAACAGATTTAAGACGACAAGGGTTTACCAAATAGATGTTGATAAAACTAACCAGAAGTTGATACTAGTGACGCGTATCGAGCTTGGATTCAAGATCGATTGAATTTTGGAATTTAGGACTGATGAAATCCCTATTAAATCCCTATTTCCATACCTTGTTTTGTGTTCTTAGCGAAGTCTAACTGCCCGACTTAAAGGAGACAAATTCGGATTTTAGGGTCCAGATTAGGGTTGGATCTAACATCTGATAGAACAACTCAGTGCACTGTAGAATTGCTGTTCCGATACCTTGTTCAATTTTATCAGCCAAGCTTAATGCGCCTCTTAGAAGAGGGAAAAATCAAATTGGGGCCCAAAATCTGAATCAAATCGAAAATATAATGATATTTTTGAACTCGGCAAGCTATAATACCCCAATTTCGATAGTTTTTTCTTATGGTTCCGTTAATGATTTCAAAGTTTAATGACATCCCATCTCCATTTCAAGGAGATGAAAAATCCCCCCTCCCCCTGAAATGAAAGAAACCATGGGCTTTGAAGATGTTCATCCATCCCATTGCGATCTGACCTCTCAATTAAAAAAATATTGGGTGATTTTCGTGCCACATGACGTTGAGTAGAATTTTGAATTGTTCTATACCAGCGTTTAGTTCTCCTAAATCAGATAGAACTGACAAATGAGAAACATGGGAATTCTTTTTCTGTAACAGGCTGGAGTTCGATGGAAATGGTTTGTATGTATCAGTTGAGTCTCAGCAAAAAGAGCATCTCAATTTCGGAGTAGAGCTTATTTTATGGTAGGGGGTTACGCACCCTTAAAATTGGTTTTTCTGATAAATATCGAAAACTATCACATCTAGAGAAAATCGTTTTGAACAAAAGTTATTCATCGCAGAATTTTACACGAGAGAAGTTGAACAGCCTTTTGCAAGAGTGGTGTAAGTCTGATTTTTGCTGTTTTAAGTTACGTGGTTACTTCTTACGAGGAACGCGATGGTATCACTGGATTTCCAGTGCGACCACTCAAAAAAAAAACAAAAAAAAACGATGTCGGTCTTTTGCAAGAATTTTATAAGTCCATTCCAACGTTGAACGCTCACCATCCACAGCTGAGGCACTCCCTCTGTTCATTCACGGACTTATAACATTGTATACAACATTGTACGTCACCTATTTGTTCAAAATGCTATGTCACGACTCGTTTTTTTCTTTTGCAGCTCAACAAAATGCGTTATAATCTTATAATCAACTTAAAAATCTGAAATAAAAGGAAGCTGTACCGAAACGATGCTGCTACCTATTGCTATTTTTTTCAAACTGCCAACACTACTCAGACACTCGCGATCTGTACAGGGATATTTTTTTGCTCTCGTGAGAAATTACGTTTTTGGATTTGAAACAATCTTGCAAAAACCTGTTCAGTTGTACTCAATTTTTCCAAAACTACTATCCAAAACTCTCGGAAAATGGTGGTTGAAAATTATCCTTTTGGCTCTATACATGAACATAAACTTTATGATGGGGAACGTTGAATTTTAGCTGCGATATTAACTCAGGTCGATTTCCCAAGTTGGGTTAGTTCGGCGCATTTGAAAGGATCAAATTTGGATTTTGGGCCTTAAATGGGGGTCCGATTATTCGGGTTTTCAGAGTTGATGACACGTTCCATCTCCTTTTCGCGAGGAAAAATTTTTCACCCCGAAATAAATTAGACTATAGCCTTGAAAGGTGTCCATTCGTCCTGTTGCGATATAGCTTCTCAATTGAAAAAATGTCGGGAAATTTTCGTGGTTCAATAAAATATCGAATTGTTCTATACCAGTTTAGTTCTCTCAAATTAGCATAGAAATTGACACACGAAAAACACTGGAATTTTTATTTTTTATAACAGGTTGAAGTTCGATGGAAATGGTTAGTATGGGTCTGTTAAGTCTCAGCAAAAAGATCATTTCAACTTCAGTGTAGAGCGTTTTTTGTGGTACGGGGTTAAGTACCCTTAAAATTGGGTTCTCTGATGAATATCGAAAACTATCACATTTAGAAGAAAAAAAAAAGAAAAAAAAAGTTTCAACCGAAGAATTTTACACGAGAAAGGTTGTATTCAATTTTCCCTGTTGGAAAATGGTTGTTGAAAATTACCCCCTCCGGCTGCTCTATACATATTAATAGAGGACTTATGGTGGGAAACGTAAGATTTTTAGCTAATGCTAATTTAGGTCGATTTTACAAGTAATGTTTGAAGGGATCAAGTCTTGATTTTTAGACTTCAATCGGGGTCCGATTATCTGATTTTTCAAGGTTGTCAACACGTCTCATCTCCTGTTCATGGTGAGGAAAAATTTTTCATTCTTCGAAATAAATGAGACCTTGGTGGTTTTCCATTTGTCCTATTGCAATATGACTTCTCAAATGAAAAAATGTTGGAAAATTTTCAGTCACATGATAATGAATAGAATATTGAATTGTTCTATTCCAGTATTTAGTTCTCTTAAATTACACAGAACTGACAAATAAGAAACATTGGAATTTTTTCCTGTAACTGGCTGGAGTTCGATGGAAATGGTTTTTATGGGTCCATCAAGTCTCAGCAAGAAGGGACATTTCAATTTCGACGTAGAGCTTCTATTATAGTAGGGGGTTATGCACCTTTAAAATTTGGTTTTCTGATAAATATCAAAAACTATCACATTAAGGGGGGGGGGGACAAAAAAAAGTTTTGAACAAAAGTTATTTATCGCAGAATTTTACACGAGAAAGGTTATATTCAATTTTTCCAAAATTACTGCAGAACTCTCGGAAAATACTGGTTGAATACTACCCCTTTAGCCTCTATATATTAACTGAGGCTTTATAGTGGGGAACGTAGAATTTTAGCTGATGTTAACTCAGTTCGACTTTCCAAGTTGGGTTAATTCGGCACAGTTGAAGGGACCAAATTGGGATTTCTGGACTTAAATCGGGGTCCCATTATTTGATTTTTCAAAGTTGTCGACACGTCCCATGTCCTTTTCAAGGTGAGGAAAATTTTTTTACCCCGAAGTAAATTGGACTATGGTTCTTGAGAATGTTCATTTGTTCCACTGTGATCTGATTCTCAATTTAAAAAACGTAGGGAGATATTCGTGCCAGATTATGTTGAGTGGAATGTCTAATGGGATAAAATATTTGGTCCGCCGAAAAAGAACATTCCAACGACAGACCCTGCAGGTCACAAAAGTCGGTATAAACGACTGTTTTGATAAAAACCCACGTCTAATGAAGTACGACAAAAAATGCGATGCGAGCGGCAATCCGACAATTGATACATTTTTACATGGCTTGAAATGTGTACACTAGTACTTCATATTATGGTACTGCCCATTGAACATTGTATTGGACCTAATGAAAATTATTCAACTTTTCGTAACGAATTCAAATACATCGTCAAAATTGATCCTTACTCAATGTTTTCAATGTTTGACCCAGTATACCCCCCCCCCTTCCACTTGCATAACCACATTTTTTATTGCATTTCCAAAATGGAGGGTCAGCGGTAGATTTGGACAATGAGTTTGTACTCAGCGTGAAAAACTGATACAGAATGGGTGGTTATCTCAATTTTTTTGATTTTCAAATGTTTTGAAAATTTCTCCATACTCTTACACATTGGGAGTTTTGGTCGTAAATGCGAGTCGGATTGAAAATCTGATTCAATTTTCGAATTCAGTAATCCAAAATATCGATTTGAGTGGTCCTTATTTGATCTCTGGATTTAAAAAATTTTTCATATTTCCGACCAGGCCGACCTCCGATGGGTTTCTCACATTAAAAAATTTTTTCGCAATATTTGAGCGCTGGGGCAGAAAAGAAAAAGAGGCCGACCAGCGCATTCAAAGAAGGCCTTTTTATTTACAGCTATGAGTAGGGGTAGATGGACTGCCATCAGCTTCCTACTCTGCCCATATTTGAACATAAGCCTCCGTCAGCTCCCTCCATTTGTCTCTATCGTATGTGAGGTTTGGCCACCCTATACCCAAAGTTCTTGTGAATTCGTCTCGCCATCTAGTAGTTGGCCTCCCCCCTCTTCTTTTATAGTCATATGGAGTCCAGAAGGTTGTTTGAGCTTTTCCATTTGTTCTGACTATCTCTAACCAGGTGCCCAGCATATTTCCATTTTAATTTCACTATTATTCTATTGAGGTCCCGAATTTTCAATTTGTGTTTTAATTCTGCAATTCTTACTCGATCTTTTATTTTATTTTATTTATTTAAGGTCCCCTCAACAGCCATTGGCCAACTACAGAGAAGACCGTTCTTAATTAATAATACAACTGTAAAAAAAGAAAATACAGACTTGTTTTTAAAAATAAAAAATAATAATAATGATAATAATAATAAAAGTAATAAAAATTAAAATAAAACAAAATGAAACAAAAACAAAAAAAAACAAGACAAAAAATATTTAAAAAACCAAAAGATAAGGAAAAGAAAGAGAAAAAAAAAGAGGATACCTACTTCTCATCATTGAGTTTTGCATTATTTGGAACGTTTTCATTTGTGCACTTGTTAACGACCATGTTTCGGCTCTGTATGCCGTCACTGGGAATACACAGCTTTCCAGAATTTTTGATGTATTCTCTAATTACGTTTTTCTTGTAAAAATTTGTTTCAAAGCCCAAAATTATTTCCACGAATTTGTCTTTCGTTCACGAATTTCTTTTTCCTTCCTATTTTTAAACGAGATTATTTGGCCCAAATATTTATCGGTACAATAATGTTTTTCACCTCATTATTTATAATACGGTGTTAATATTATTTTTGTGGCGTTCGATATTTTTGCTTGGCGTTCAATACGTTTTTTTCCGGTCATTTTTTTTTTTTTTTGGCGGGATCCGACTTAGACGTTGTGCGGTCTTCATTTCAGGCGTTTTTGTTGCATCTTTGTCGTTTTCTGGCAAGCTGTTATTTCCCATCCATATCTAATTGTTCTATACTAGCATTTAGTTCTCTCGGATCAGAATTGACAAATGAGAAACAATGAAAATTGTTTTCTGAATTCAGTGAGCTGAAATGCCATACTATTTTGAAACTCTATATTCTGAGGTTGGTGGCCCGTTCAGCCCCTTTGTAAGAGGGAAAAATTTTTCACCCCGAAGTGAATTAGGCTTTAGCACACGAAGATGCCTACTTGTCCAAACTCGATCTGAATTCTAAATAAATGAAAACAAGGGAAAGTAGGACTTTCGTGTCTTACCCGGTATAGTGTTGAAATGTATGAAGTATACTTCGGACCCTTTGCTAAAACTAATGTCGCTGATTATGCAAAATAACGTTGTGCCGGAAAATGAAAAGTTGAAAATCTTGCCGGTGGCTTCACCAACGATGAGTTGGATCATAACGAGCGAGTATAATAATATAACGGACGTTTAGTTCGGGTGTAACCTCGGTGAGAAATTTCCTATCCTGGCTGGAGCGGTTGTAATTTGTAATTTTGTTTTCCGCGACAGAAATGAATTTCGGATGCATATATACCTGCTCTCGGCCATCAGTGCTGCAGTGAAAATTTATATTAGATGAGATCGTCGAACAATTACGTCTGGAAGAAGCGAACAATTTCACTCTTCACGCGATTTGAAACGCCTGATAATGACGACGGACCGGTACCGTCCGGTCGGTTCGGGCTGACGTTGGTGCGGGTTTTCCGTCTTCGAGCGTATTTTAAAAAGTCATCAAGCTCGACGCTGGTGTCGATCATGATCACTGCCGATGCCCACTCGGTTGTACTTGAAATCTTACCGGTGGTTGTTAATTTGCATGTACATGGACGCCTAACAATACGAATACCGATTACCTTTTTCGCACTGCGTTTGGGGTGAAGGAACTCGTCCTCTCGAAAGATACGATCAGATCGATGACTTTTTCCTCATCGGCACTGGTGTGAGTGGCTCGATGACGGATTTTTCTGTGCTTACCTCTAATGAAGGGAGACGGAGGATTACGGGTACCGACGTACATGACGTCTTGACTCGCAAAAGTGTCAAATTTTCGTCGGCTACGATTAACGCGCTTCCTCTCTAGCGTTGACGGGGTATCAAAAGACTGACGCGAGGCATCGACTCGCGGCTTAATCAAACGTCGATTAGGAGGATCGGCGTTGATGAATTATCCGGAATTCTCAGTCGCTGCTCAGCGTGCATCGAAATATCGTACGTCATCGCGTCTACGGTAAAGGTAATCTTCGAAACTTTATATCTGACGCTTATATCGCGTTTCATTACGGATTTTCGACCCCTGATCGTCTCCCTTTAGAAGTCCAGAAATGTTCAATCTGGAGTCAGGCGTCCTCGGAGACCCAACCGGTGACAGTCGCATGGTATATTTCAGATTTTTAAATTCTACCTCCTCCCCTCCACGGTTTATCCGGGATGCCCCACGTTGGAAACCAAAGTCGAAGAAAATTCCGTTGAAATCAAATTCAATGATCTTCGAAACCAGTATTTGATACCTATAGAGAGCTGGATTAAGGCATCTGTGGCACTTGAGTTAGTGAGTCTCTTAGGACCCCATGAGGGATTCACCGAAAGACTCTGAAGCTCCGAAAATTTGAAAATGCTTTTGTTTTTTTTCTTCAGGCGCCATATCCGATGCCGGACGTCGGCGCTTGCAGTTTCTAACATGCAACTCTCCTGGGCAGGTTAGTCGAGCCCGTTTGCTGTTGCTTTCCCCACGGTTTTTGTTGCGTTAGACTTTTTCTTTCTCTGTGCCAAAGAGTGTACAGCTGCAGTTCGCTTACTGGCCACTTGTTTCATAACGTTTAGCAAGCTCGCCACGACGTGCACACGCACACGACCTATCTTTCTGATCTGGTGGTAACACGCCCTGTGATTGAATTGTCTTGTTCGTGTGAACTGGCGGCGGTTGCAGCTCGCGCTGTTTCCACCTCGATTGATACTGTAGTCTCTGTGTTCGCTAGGATGTTAGGGGAGGGTTGATGGGATTCGAACCCGAGACGTGAGGATTGCGAAGCGAGCGCTTATTACTTGGCCACACATCGACCTGACAGTGCACTATTGAAACTCTTTAAGTACTTACTGCATAGAAAACGTAAAAAACAAAACGAACTCGTAAACTCTTAGAAACATAAGAAGTGAATGTTCAGGTTGATGAGCCACTTTTATGAAGAAAATACAGGTTGGCGGCGTACCTAGAAGTGGATTTGTAGCGTCTGGAAGGGAAAGAAAATGGAGACATCCTCCCGAGCCGACGGTTTACTACCCACTATCTGCAGAAAGACCAAGACCTTGTGTTGCTCCTTTTTGAATTTTGCGCGTAGAGGTTGCAAGTGGTCGGGCGCTGGTCTGTCGAGCAGTGGTAATGCATGGTGCATTTTACATGGACTGTGTGCTTGAGCGTGAGGAACTTCGTACACGATAGGCAGAAATAATCCTACTTTTCAAAAAAAAAGGGAACAAAGGGGATATCAAGAATTATAGGCCGATTTGTCTTACATCACATGTGGAAAAAATTTGTTTGAAAATTCTAAAAGAGACGTTATATCTCCAACTAGCTAGTCAACAAGCTGATGAGCAGGCGGGATTCCGGAAAAATCATTCAACAGTGGACCAGATTTTTATCATTGACCAAATCATTGAAAAAACAAATTAATTCAATTGAGGATGTGGGTGCAAAAAGGGCGGAAACTTACTTTCCGCCCTTTTTCATGTTATTGCAGAAACTGAAGCGCTGAAGCCTACTCTTTGAAACAAGTCCAGTCCCAGCCCTGTAGAGTGCGTAGTCGTCAAGATAATCGAATGTAAACGAGTGAAAGTCGAGAAATTGTTATGCTCTATGTATACTGTGATTACTCGGGAATGTTTCGTGATATTGTGATATTGTACCGGGTTTACTCTTATTCCCGGTGTTTGTTTTTCGACAGTAAGTTAGTAGATGATTAGACCTTTTCCATTGACTTGTGATTTGAAAAACATTATGATTTTATTTTCAAGTATCCGACAAAGTAAAAAATATAATCTCTTAATATTTTGTTCTTGACATGCATTCAAAAAGTATCGTTTTTTATTCTCTTTCTTATTTTTTCAGGTTTAAGGTCTTAAAACTTCGAAAATACTAGTATCCTATTTACGTAAAGGGACAATAAAAAGTTGATAATATGAAAAAGGGCGGATGAAAAATCGATAATATGAAAAAGGGCGGACGAGATATCCTCATTCAATTCCGATTATAAACGAACGTCGTGAAGTTTTGGTTATTCTTGCTCTTCAGGCTTACTACTACCGGAAAAATAATGTCTAGCGCTGATATAATGCATTATATTCGCTAAAACCACAACATGAAACTTCAAACGCGTTTTTTTCGGTTTGCACTTTTTACGTTTCCGCCCTTTTTGCACCCACATCCTGAATTTCGAAATTTTCTTAGTGTGTTTCACTCGATAAACAACAAATTTTTATAGAAGGCAATGAAAAATTAGGGGGTTTAATCAAAAAGCAATCAATATAATCAGAAATACATATAGAGGTGCAACAGCGTACGTTAAGACAGATATGAAAGGAGAAACATTTAAAGTAGTGAAGGGGGTTGGGCAAAGGGACCCGCTGTCGCCAAACTTGTTCAACTGCACCTTAGAGGAAGCGATGCGAAAGAGGATGGTGTCGAATAATTCGACTTCGACATTAATTTATTATTAGTAACCCACTATAATTAATTTACCGAAATATTGAATTCATGTGGTCGGTTAATATATCGAAAAGGACAGCCTCGGATGCTTTCACAAAGCAAAGCACTTAACCCTAAAATTCGACTCCAACTGACAACAATAGTGTTTCGCTATTGTTAACAGCCGAAACGTTTAAGTAGATAAGATAAAAAAGGTTCAGTCCTTATTGTAATTCCTCGTACTGGACAGCCTCAGATACTTTAACAAAGCCAATCGCTTGAGCCTGTTAACCTAAAACTAACGTTAAACCAATGAGTCATGATCATGTTTATACCAGCAACTGCGGTATCTGATTGCCAGTAGGAGACCTTAGTCTCATTTCTGTTCAAATCTTCATATGGTTCAAATGTGAGTTTTTCTTGCGTTCTCGTATGTCGTGTAATTTACTGTGAACGTGAATTTGTGCTCGTACTCGTGTTTGTGTTGACGCCGCTCCAAGCAGGATTGTGACGATTCTCAGGTCAGATAACCGTTAGATTAACTACCAATTTTTCTAAAGTTGATCTCTCTCTCTCTCACACACACACACACACACACACTCTCAACGCTCGCCCGCTCACTGGCCCCAATTGGTAATACGTTGACAGGCTCTGTAATAAGTTGTGCAAAATCTGACTATAACGAACCCTGCAATATAGGTATATATTCAACGACTCCTCGTGTCGGCCATCAATCATATGCAATAAGTGAACGTTACTAGTATAGTGCCCTTGATTTCGAGAAATCCTTGACGTTGAGTCCACCTCTGTAAGTTCGTATCTCCATTACTAGTTGTGCACTTGATGTTTGAGCAATCCTGAACGTTGAGTCCACCTCTGTAAGTTCTTATCTCCCATTACTAGGGGTGCACTTGGCACTGAGTCCACCTGTAAGTTGTGGTGTTTGTGGTGCGTTTGATGTTCAAGCAGTGCTTGACATTGAGTTCACTGGTAAGCTCTCAAGTTGTCTTCCACAATTTTGACTAATACTAAGAGACACTATAACCCGCCGCGCAAGCCGTCTTACCAGACGCCTTGCACTCCGCATTGTACTGACTTCATGAACCGCTCTCAGGATCTCCTATGTTGGCGCTTCACCTAACTAACTGTACCGTTATATTGACATCATATGACTGACAGTATATGTCATTGTTTCACGTATACTGTTAGATGAAGCCACCAAGAAGCAAGACCGAAGCCACCGCAGGAAACATACTTTACTTTAGTAGCTCATTATATGTATACAAGTATTTGTAACATACCTTCTATTGTATACCATGGCTTTTCATTCCTATATAAGTGACTTTCAGTATATAAACAACATTGCTAGCTCATCACAAGCCTTCCACTGCATCAAGTTGGGCTTTCATAATTAACTGGCTGAAATAATCTATATTCCAACCCTTTCATAAATTTGTATAAATCATGAAAATATGATAATGTATGAATTTTGGGTAGCAATATTATCCTGCTTAAACAAGATTTTCTCACAATGGGTAAAGATCGAGGGTAAGTTTTTGAACAACCGAAGATTTGCGGACGATGTAGTCTTAGTAGCAAACGACCTAAAGGTATTAATTAGAAATGCGGAAGAATTTCTAGGGGCATGTAAGGAAGCAGGACTGAAGGTAAACACAAGTAAAACAAAGTTCTTCTTAAATGCAAAGTGCGAACTAGTAGAAATTGGGGGCAAAAAAATAGAACGGGGGAGGGAAGTAAAATACTTGGGACAAATGATATCTTTTGAAGGTTCAAGGGAAAAAGTAAATTTCAAGCAGAATTAGAAGGGGATGAAACTCTTTTTGGAAACTAAAAAATATTTTTAAAAGTAAGATTTCAGTAAGAACTACAGCGGAAGTTTGGAGGAGCTGCGTGCAACCGACAATGACATATCCCTGGTATGGACCTTGACAAAAACAAGTACTAATGGACTCCAAACTACGCAGCGGGCCATGGAGAGAAGTATGTTGGGGATTAAATTAAAATACGAAGTCGAGAATGCGATAATTAGGGGCAGAACTAAACTAAACGACATAGGGAAACCTATCAACATTTTGAAATGGAGCTGCGCAGGCTATACACGGTTAGTCAGTTTTCCGTCCGCCATAGGAAAACTAGTTTTTCGCGAAACCAGGTGTGTCCAGTGTTTTCCAAAGAATTTCCTCGAAGATCTTTGGGAAAATTTTCCGATAATTTTAAAAAAATTGCATCGGAAATTTAAAAAAAAATTTCCAATGTTTTCTAAGAAAGTTCATCAGCATTCTTCGAGAAAATTTCCTGACAATTTTTTGAAGAATTTCATAGGAAATATTCGGAGAAAAACTCCGATGGTTTCTGATGAATTTCATCGAAAATCTTCTGGATAAATTTTCGATAATCACCGAAGAACTTCATCGTAAATCTTCGAGAAAAATCTCGGATGATTATTGAGCAATTTCCAATAATTTCCGAAGAATCGCATTGGAAATCTTTAGAAAAAATCTCCATTGTTTTCCAAAAAATCCCATTAAAATTCTTTGAGAAAATTTCCTGATAATTTTTGAAGAATTTTATCGGACTCTAGAAATAACGCCAAGAGTCTTGAAGAATTGTACCTACCGAAAATCTTCAAAAAAAAACCCTTCCGATTATTTTCAAGAAATTTCATGAAAAATATTCGGGACGACTCCTTTGATTTTCAAAGATTATTTCCGACGAACTTCATCGAAAATATTAAGGGTAAATTTCCAATCATTTCCAATTAATTTTATCGGACATCATCGAAAAATATTATCCGATAATTTCAGGAGAAATTTGTGGAAATTTTAGGAAAACTGCAATTATTCCAAAAGATTTTATCGGAAATCATAGAGAAATACCTTCGATGATTCTCGAAGGTTTTCTTCAGAAAGAACTTTCTTGGAAAACATTGGACTTTTTTTCTAAAATTTTCGATGAGATTCTTCGGGAATTATCGGAGTTGTTTTCCAAAACTTTCCGATGCAATTTTTTAAAAATCATCGGATAATTTTCCCGAAGATTTTCGACGAAATTTTTTGGAAAACACTGGCCTGTTTTCGGAATATTTCCGATGAAATTCTCCGGAAATCATCATATTTTTTCTCCAAGATTTCTGATTAATTCCGTAGAAGTCATTGGATATTTTCCCCGAACATTTTTGACGAAAATTTCTGAAAAGCATCAACATTTTTTCCAAGGATATCCTTCTAAAATCATCAGAGATACTTCTCGATGTTTCTTGATAAAATAGTTTGGAATCTTCGGAGATTTTTCCTAAAATTTCTGATAAAATTCGTCTGAAATCATTGGATATATTTCTCAATGATTTCCGATGAAATTCTTCGAAAATTATCGCACAGTTTTCCTGAATAGGAGATTTTTCTCGAAGATTTCCGATGAAATTCTTCGGAGATTTAGAAAATTTTTCTTGAAGACCCTTTAAAATTCTTCAAAAGCCATCGGAGTTTTCCCGGAATATTTCCCATGAAATTCTTGTTGAAGAGACTGTTTGCCTGGCGAAACAACGTGCATTTGGTTTCGCGAAAAACTAGGTTTGCTATGGCGAAGAAAACCCGACTTACCTTGTATTATGAGACAGGAAGGGAATAGATCGGAGAGAAGGGTGAAAAGGTGGACCCCGTATGACAAAAAGAGAAGCAAAGGAAGACCTGCAACTTGCTGGAGAGACGAAATACAAAAGGTGCCAGGACCCATGTGGAGGAGATATAAGAGAATGGAGGAAAGAAAGGGAGGTTTATGCCCAAGAATGGGCGGGTGGAGGAAAGGGAGGAACGGATACGCGTTGAGTCACGGGACCCAACCTCAAACATGTAGAAAATTATTATTATTATTTTTCCACAAGAAGTGTGTATTCAGGTTTTCAGAAGGTGTAGATAATTGGTATTAAAATAATGACCCAAGATCGTAATCGGAAGATCTGTTGAAGAAAGTATCATGAATCGTCTAGTGATCTTTCGTGATGACTTCTGAGATTAGATCTTTGTTTTTGTTGATATTTTTCATATTTCTGGTGGCAGTGGCGGATGGTCCGGAACCCCTCCCCCGAATATCTAAAGCTATCTATAGTGACCTGCGCTATTATGTTTCGTCTATAACATTTTTCATTCGGACCCCCGAAATTATTTTTTGTATCCGCCACTGTCTGGTGGTAATATCACGATATCTTTCGATCCTTTTGATTTTCAATCATCAGAAAGATATCACAATCACGAATTTAATGATCTTAGCTCATTTTCCATGTGATGTACCTAATTGAAGATCAAGTGATCTCGCTTTTAACCCCCTTCTAGTATTCAGTATGAACTAAGCGATCTCTGAAACTTGATACATCTTACCTGTTCTGCATTATATTTTGCAACATCCCTAACATTGGGTTTCCTTTTTAGGTACCTCAGGTTTCCTTTTAAAGTTGAAATGAAATCGTTGGGCTTAAAAATATCACACAGTGGAGACTCTATTTAGTTTGATCATAAGAGTTGAGAAGTTCTAATTCAAAAATCCTTCTCGGAGCCATTTAAATGTAAAAAAATATCTTCAAAAAAAGAGAAGGACTAAAAAGAACGATTCCTGTGGAAGAGGTACACGATTTAGTGAGAAAGTAGCTCTGTGGAAGATTTGCATGCGGTCTTTTTGCCGAACTTCCTGAAATAAGAACATAGTACGTAAGAGAGAGACCAGCAGTCGAAAATTCTCATCCCAGCAATCACAGACTTCCGACAGACTTCCACATCCGAGACTTTCTCAACATTTTTCATTCCCAGATTCGGCAGCCAGTGTCGATGCACTCGCCAGTTAACTTAATTCGGGTTTACACGTCGAAGCGCCAGGAGTTGTAATTTTTCATATCTCAACACATCCTCTTCTATCAAAATTCCATCTTAACGAGCGGTAAAAAATTTCGACCAGGCCTGAACAAACCTTCCACACATGTAACTTCATTCAGCGTGTATAATTTTTCACCCGATATATTCAACCCGTGGTCATTCATTATAATTCGTTTAACTAACAAAAAAAAAAAAAAAAAGCAAGAAAAACTCGACTATATTATGAGCAGCCGACAGTGGCCACTGGCCAGGCCAATGCACTGAAACGTCTGCGTTCCACAGGCGTTCACAGAGCGCAGATTATCACCCTTAAAACTGGCGTACATGAATACCTGAAGTAGGTTGTACTTTTCAACAAACCACTTTAAATCGGTGTACACTTCTTGCTTGGCTAATGACGTTGCTGGTAGGTACAGATTTCGAGCTAATGGGGAAGGAAATGAACAATTTGCTCGGTGATTGAATTTAACGGAAGGGGGTGATCAGGATGTCAAAACACTATAAGACGACCCGTGTACTCCAAATGGAAATAAAAAGAGAGTACAATGGCCGCGCTCTTGATTTTAAGCATTCAGTAAAGAAAACGTGCTAAGAAACCGTCGCGTAAATCCAGAACCTCAAGCTTTCCAAAACAGTACCTCAAAAAATTTTAACACGCAGTGATGCTTGTTGTACTGTTTGAAAGAAAATAGTGAAATTTTCTTCGGCATGTTTTCCATACTTGATACGAGTATGATCTGAGGACTTACTGCTATCTCACATGGTTTCTCTAAATGTTTAAAGCAACTAGACTTGTATGGGTTCTCTTGGTGTGGGTTTTTAAAGGAGTTGGATTCAGAGGTGAAGCTAGAAAGATTTCGGGGTGGGACTGAAGCCCATTACAGAAGTGAATATTCTCTCAATTCTCTTCACTTTTCTATAGAAGCAAGCATTTTGGTGCTTAAGACGACCCAGACGTATTAGTCTACCTCCCCCTGTGTTTAAACGGACGTAGTTTCTGATTTCTATTTGATGTGAATAATATTGTATTCCTTAAAAATTCTGTCCGTTTCTTTTCCCAGTGCCATAGTTTTCAGCTTGTGGTCAAACTCATACCAAAAATGAACTGAGCGACCTTGAAAACTATGCTTATTGTACTTTTTAAAAAAAATCATCCTCTTTTCTCTTCCGGGCGCCTCAATGTTAAGCTGTTTGTTAGAATCATACAAAAAACAAATCCAGTGATTTTTGAACCCACAGAGTTGGTATGTGAATTTGATAAATTATCCTTATGAAACAAAGTTCAATCATCAAAATGCTTTTTGAGGCCAACAAAAAAAAAATCGAATAAACGAAATTGACTTGTGTGATATCTAAGGTATGGCGATAGTAGTGATGAAAAATTTTCCATAGAAGAGTGAGCAGAGGAATGTTGGGAAATGAGTCGAGGGGTAATTATCATAATTGTCATCCCTGTTGTACGTGAAACTCTGTGGCATTGAAAAACTGTCGAAAATTCTGCGTTTTCGCCCATAAAGCCTGTGTTCATGGATGTCAGTATGTACGGTCGTTTTGATCCTCCGGTGTACGGCATTTTGGGGCAAATACGAAAAAATTTCAAGAGCTCTTTTTTATGAAGAATTCAAAGAGCTTTAATTTTTGTATCAATCATTTTACGTTTAAATTATACTTATCTCAAAATAAGTAATCAGTAGTTGTTTTTTGAGTTATTGAATTTAAGATTTATAAGAAATTGTAGTCATCTAGAAAAAATAATCAAACACTTATGATATTTTTTTTTTGTTTAAGAATTCGAAGGATTCGACTGAATTGAAAGTAAAACCTAATTTTAAATCACGAGTTTGCGAACAACTCGTATACGAAAATTTTGTGAGATTAATGGAAAATTGTAGTCACCATTAAAAAATAAGTAATGAGTGAAAATTCGAATAATTTGACAAAATTGAGAATCAAACCTCATTCGATATGAGTTATCTTTAATCATCTCGTATACGAAAATTTGGTAAGATTCGTGAAAAATTGTGGTCACTTTGGAAAGTAATGACATATATTCTGAAAAAAACCTCAACATTCTACAAAATTGAAAATTAAACCTAATTTGATACTTGGCATCTTAAATTAAATTACATATTAAATTAACTCGAACCCGGATCTTCAGTAAGATTCGTCGTAGAAAATTAGGGTTATCAAAAAAAATAATAATAATAATAAAAAAATACATATTATGCTATGCGCAAACAGGAGGATGCTTATGGTTCTTATGTGACGAGAATTTTTCTATTCGAATGCCGAAGGGTGGTTCTTTTTTGACCACATTTGTGTCCGTAGACACAGCAACAAGTTCTTCTGTTTCTTCCGCTACTATTTTAATTTGCGGTCATGACTTTTTCCTTCGTTCTCATCAAATCCGCTGAGAGCTCCCCCCTCCCCCTCAAAAAAACAGAAATTATAATGAGCGAAAACATTTCAGGGTATCTGCCCGTCATGGAAAATCCGAAAAGTCGTGGAAAGTCACGATTTTTGAACGTAGGTCACGGAAGTCATTAAAAATCACGGATTTTTATTGGAAAAAATTGAAAAAAATTGGAAAATAATCAAAACTGTTTAAATATTGACAGCATGTGAACAGTTTTTAGCTTTTCATGCTAATTATTTGAGATCATGAAAATCTTGAATAAAAACGTAACGAATGATGAACGTATTATCAAAAGATAAGTATCGGATGATGAAATTGGAATTAAAGTTATAGATGAGTCGATTTTTACTCTCTCATTATTACTTCTCTTTAGATCTTCCTTTCTGAATTATTTCGAGTAGTGAGTAGAACCAAATGAGAGAAAATTCATAAGTATAAAGATACAGAAATTAGAATGTTTATTGTTTGCATATTGCATTATTGGGTATTGATCCTTCAAAGATCCATTATATGTGATACTTTTTTTAAATTATTGAATGAATTTGGTATGATGAACGCTGCAAAATAATACTCATGTCGGTTTCAGAAAAAAATCTTAGAACGTCACGGGAAAAAAATTTTGGGGTCACGGAAAGTTACGGAAAGTCACGAGTTTAATTCTTTTTCTTGATCTGGTAGACACCCTGATTATTGAAATTCAAAGTGCGTGTGTGTACTTGAAGGGTGATAGGACTATACAGTAGAAGAATACAGGTAACACTGTTGTGTATAATTGAGCAAAATATTGTATTGTTTTCCGCCCAAATTTTACTCTGAAATGTCTGTCCCGGAATTCCAAAACTGAATGCTGGTAGACACCCTGCATTTGTAGCGTTATTTTTATAGTCAGTCTTCTGTGAGCCCAATGGCGGATCTATTGGAGGGGGAGGGGGTTCGGACACCCCTTCGGGCCGAAGAAGAAAAAAGAACATTCCGAAAGCACATTATATAAAAATGTAGCGAACGCGTACACCTTTAGAGGGCGGTTGTGGAAAAAGTTTCATTTTCAAAACACCCTCCTTTGAAAATTTCTAGATTTGCCACTGTATGAGCCCCCCACCCAGGTTGGCTATTTGCGCGTATGAAAATATACCTCAAATTCGAGAAAGTAGATACGATTGAAAATTGAACCTAATCTTGAGCACACAAATAGGCCAAAACTGGGGCGATGAAGTGTCTTTTTTTCGATCAGTATGAACGCAGGACACAGGGAGATTTCTCGGTGGACCAGTATAATATGTGAAAATGTCGGGCCGGTATATAAACTTAAGTATCGAGTAGTCTAAGAGATGCACATCAAAAAAGGACATTTATTTGGACGAATTCCATTAGAAACTTTCTTTGTGCGCGATTCTGTAGGGAAAGAGGTCCTTATTAAAATACTAAAAATATCACCTGTACCCCGCTTATCGGTTGCGTGCTATACTATAGCATGAAATGTGTCCCACCGCTGCGTTTTTTGCTATTATCTCGGGAAATATTTTGTTGGTTTTTTTTTTTTTTTGGGGGGGGGGGGAAATTAGTCATTATAGAAAATGTTCCCCATATGTCGGTATGGTTATTATGATTTTCTCAAAAAAACGTGTTTTAATCCCCTAAAATTAACGAATATTTCACGAACCAGTAGCGTATCTAGAATGAAATCATCTTTAAATAAATAGACAAAAACTAATAAGAGTTTTCATATTTTTTTAGAGTTTTTTGACGATGGGGAGGTTGAACCAGGAAGCCCCCCTCCCTAAGTACGCCACTGTCATGCACCACTGTATTCGATTATGTAGGCTGCAGTGACTATATTATGCTCTACGCAAAATGAATACTGGGAATCAGTGTTCCCATGTGAGAAAAGCAAAATTCTGCTGTAGATGAACAAAAATTCTGCATTATTCTGCCAGCAAGGCGTTCAATTCTGCCATTGTTTTCTGTAATATAAATCAAAATCTTGTCCAATTTTAATAAATTTTATATTCTTTTTCTGTACTCTATATTTTTTTGGCCGATTCATAAATAGTCCCGTAGAGAGAAAAAGAGTTCCTGGGAGAATTTTCACACCCCCTCCTTCAAGTTCAATTTATTCTTTTGTTAGATGAGAAAAAATTGTAAGCTACGGGATAGGAGGTTTCTTTCATGGGGTAAGGACAGGGTTTCTATCGGTCATATAAAGTCATATAAGTCATATACAGTGCTATATTTGAAAAGTGGTCATATAAAAGTCATATAAATACTAGAAGGAGAAAAAAAGTTATCTAACTTCACCAAATAAGACATGTTTAAAAAATAAGTGAAACCAAATATTTTTAAAGTTGAATGTGTAAATTGGTCTAACTTTTAGTTACCTTTAAAAATAAGTTGATCTGGAACCGAACAAGTGTTTATTATTATTTTTAAAATTATGTTGTTGCAGTTATTTACATTTTATTTTTGATTAAACTAGAATTTCTGTAATTTTTCAAAATTTTGTGATGCTCTTATAATATATTAGACAGTATATGAATAAAATAGTGCTAAGTGAGGCAAGATGTAACAAGCCACAGATTGAAAGGCTCACCAATAAGATATCAATGTATCTTTGGCAAATAGGGCCGCTCCAATCATCTTAACAAATGGTTATACTGTGTAAATTTTCATTGTGTTACTGCATAGCATTCTAACATGAAAATCCAGGCAGCTCTCAGCTCTTTAGATTCAGCATTAGAATAGCTGCAAAATGACATCCATGTTTCTTTTTAAGGGGGGGGGGGTAGTTCAACAGTGTTTTGAAGCAACAGTCTTCGTCCCGATTTCGGGTCGTATAAAGTCATGTATTTTCGAAATTCAAATTTGGTAGAAACCCTGAAGGAGTGATTGCTGATTTGATGTATAGTATGATTGAAATTCAGGTCTTTTAAAAATATCGGGCCCGAGATATTCCCCTCCCTCTCGACAGCGTTGTTCATAGAAATGCAAAATAAGCTTACTATGCTCCCTTACTATAGTAAGAATAATTAGGACTCACGGCTGAAGATTCTGTGCTGTCATTCGCATTTCTTCACTCTTGTTTTACAATGTTTATTACAGAATGTATTGGTATTTAGAAAATACCTATAACACTATTTCTCATAAATAAGTATATTTTATAAAGTCCTTCCATATAATATCAGAATTCCCTGAAAATACACAAATTTGGTCTGGAAATTAGAAGAACATCAAGATGAACAGATTTAATCAAACAAGGAAAAGAAATATCCCAATTCAAAATTCCTTAATTTAGAAATATGATCTCGTAAACTAAGTCTGCAGCATCAGCATAACACCATCAGCAATATTGACCAATGAAAAGTACAGTCATTGAGTACGGTACAACTTTTTACAGAAGTAATGTTCCCTGGATTTTAAATTTTAAATAAGATAATTTTTCTAAATGCTATTGAAAATTCGGCTTTTTTGCTGATTTTGCTACAATTTTCCTAACTTCTATTAAAAATTCTGCCAAAAGAGAGTTTTGCTCATCTGGGAACACCGCTCGAAATTATGTATTTCAAGGTCACATTCACTGGAAGGAGTATTTGTATTCATATACCTACACTAGTATAATACAGTGCTGCCAATTCTCAAGATTGTAAGGACATTCTCAACATCTCAAGATCTTGAGACAGAAGTCTCAAGATTTTTGTGTTTTTCTTCAAAGGCTGAGAATTTATTTTATTGGAAATTCGATCAGTAGAAAGTCAGTGTTTGCATAATCATAAATTCACAATGTCATGTTATCTTTCGGCTGATTACAGTGCTTCATATGAGACACGAGAACAACATGGTATGGTGAGGCATTTTCTTGACTTCTAAGTGGGCGGAGCCAAACACAAATTTTACCGCAGTTCCCGAGTGTGGCGCATTTGTGTCTCCGAAACACTGCCTAAAGTGAGACTCTGTGCCAGCCGAGAGAGGGAGGGGAGGGTATAAATCTCCGTTTTCGGGAAGTTATGCCCAAAAGTTAGGAAATATGTTCTTCGTGTCGGCCAGGAACACATTTTTATGAGGTCTGCTAAGTCAGCTGAAAGTCGAAAGTTTTAAGCCGAATCTTTATTGTTTTGGTTTCAAATGCTGGAAGCCAAAAACTGAAAAGCAAAAATTTCGAAGCTGAAAGCCGAAGCCAAAGTTGAATTTTTTCAGTTTTTTTTTTTATTTTTTATTTATTTTTTTATTACATTTATTATTTTGTAAAGCAGGGGCGCAACGTCAGCTGAAAGCCGAAAGTTTTAAGCCGAATCTTTATTGTTTTGGTTTCAAAAGCTGGAATCCAAAAGCTAAAAAGCAAAAATTTCGAAGCTGAAAGCCATGTCGAATCTTTATTTTTGAAGGTCAAAAGTGTTAGCCGAATCCGAAGTTTCAATTTTCGGCTTCGCAGCCCTGATTATTATTCCTCTCGTGCTCAATAAATACGAAATCGTACGTATCCAACATCAAGTGACGCTTAGCCAAGCCCATTTTTAGCGCAGTTCTTAGGACAACTTCGGTTTTTGTGTTCGGATTTACGCGCCCATTACCGGGAGGAAATCAGTCCGAGTGAGCGTGTCCACGTCGACTGCGATTTGTTGTCAACAATTTACCGGTAATTACGATAATTACGTTCAAATGCGTCTGACGATTGGAGGGAATGTTTCTTTCTCGAACGTGTGATATCGAGCATACTGTTTTCCATTTCATTACAAGGATTCCAACTTTAACGAACGGTCAGGTAATCGGCGTCGGTTGACTAGGTTCTGCCCTCCTTCTTCCCTTGTCAGTTCGACACTGAGTGCGGAAAAGCGATTTTACACACCGGTAATGAGTAATATACGTACGTACTCCCTTTGTTCGAGGGCTACGACCTCGGACGACACCGCACAATCGAAAAGTCGATCGTGTTCGACAAAGTTGCTACATATATCGCGAACAAACAAGAAAAAATTTTTACCACGCTATTTTTTTTTTTTTTTTCGGAATTCGTGGATTAGAGAAAATGTTTAATCTGAAACGTTTTATTGTTGGCGCAGGGCAAACATATAAATACGAGCGTAAAGAGCGAGTAGTGTTAGCTATTGTAATTACGCCAGCCCGTTATGAGTACACGATTTACAGACGTGCTGATTTCGGCGACTGATGAGACAACGTGCCGCTGGTTTGCTCTTTTTTCTCTTTTTTTCTTTTCCTTCTTTTTTACGAAAACAGTTCATTTGTTGGCCGTGCCAGCGTACACACTAAATACCGGTACAGAACCACAAAAAGCATTCCGACTCGATCAGCCAACGATTGGCTGATAAGAGAGGAACATCTTCACACAAACTGCGAGGACAATGTTGTGCCGATCGGCGAGCTGAAGACGTGGATGGCGGGTCATATGCACGATTCCCAAGTCAGAGGACGGTTGTAAATAATTGCCCGGTCGACGAGGCAGGATTTCACGGGTACATAGAATAGTCTGGTGCAGCAGTCTGGGAGAAGTTGCGAGAGCCGTATAGACTTCTTCTGTTGTCGTTTCATTGGAGACCCAAAGTTGGAATTGTGTAATCCGAGATGAATGTTTCGCTTCATCTAACAAGCCCCACGAGTAACCCAATGGCGTGTTTGAGGGTTATTCGACAATTGACGGGGGTCTACCCGGGTTAGTTGGTAAGATCGACTTATCAAGTCAGAAAACCCAAAAGAAAAGAACTACGTACGAGCTGTTCGCTTAGGGCAAAAGGAATATTGCCTAGTGAAATCGAGGAGATCATTCAGTGTAAGATCACAGAATGGTCATTAATTTAATTCTCGATGTACGCCCGTCACCTTTTACTAGATTTTCAGTCCTTCTATGACCTGAAGATTACGATCCAAGAACAGAAGTTTACAGAAGTTAACCGCTTCAATTTCAAAGCATTCGGTTAACAGAGTTGCATTTTAATAGTATACATTGCATTCATCAATGATTGGATTACTTAGTTGTTGACTCATTTTGTAGATCTTAATCATTACTACTGTTAACGTTATATGTGAATTGTGCCTATCTGCCATACTGAACGCGCTATAAAGCAACAAAGCGCCTTCAATTTCACAGAAGGGCAAAATTTGTATTTGTTATCGTTAAAGTCGATAATTCAGTTCATGTCGATATTAACTAGTTATTATCAATAATAACGTATCAATGTAGGTAATGTGAATAAATTTAAAAATATTCTTCACTTTAACTAGATATTCTAAACATTTCCTAGCTATTTCGACAATCGCGAATGATGACCAGTTAAAATAGAAAAATTCGAAAATGACAAGTCATTTGAATCTTAGTAAGTTTAAAATTAATAACTACGTCGAATATTACCGAATATTACAATTATCGTTTATTAGTACATGGATTGCTGCTGTGGTGTTTTGAGTTACAAAGGATTCCAGACCAGCGACATAGACACCTCTTCGTATTGTACTTCGTTGTGCACAAACAACGTATAAAACCTTGTCCCCATTTCCTAGGGCTTGTTGTGAAGCGACTGAACGTAGCGAAACAACTTCCCTCGGGATGTCATGTACTTCCAAAATCTCTCTCATGGCATAATTCAAACTGCGATCTGACGTTAGTCCAGTAGGTATGTATGTACATTGTACCTGGAAAAAATTCCAAAGTTGATGGAACTTTTAAGGTTGTTCGGGGTGCTGTGGGATGACTCCATCAAGTTTTCCACCTCGAGGACCCTGTGCTATCTTGGGGAGGGCCGAAAAAACTCAAAATGTTCGGACTTTCTTCGGGTTTTCGCTCATAACTTCTAAACTAAGTGGTTTTTGACCAAAACGTTCGGTTTCAAAAATGTTGAACATTAAATTTACATACAATTTTGTGTGCATAAACTTTTTTATAAACCTAATATTAACCGAGATACAGCCGATCAAAGTTAGAGGAATTTTCTCAAAATGGCACAAATTGGCCAAAAACAAAGGTTTTGGCCCTCTAAATATCAATTACCATCAGTTCTATGGTAATTATGGTAATCACTCATCAATTTCGACATGCTGGGACACAGGGGGGGGGGGTCAGCTGACCAAGTGCCTGTTTTTGTGAAGCGTAGTTATTTCAATGTTATAGTGGCAGGTCATCACCCTACTCTAAATTTCTGTCAACCCATAATCTTGAACCTCAATAAACATAGATCAGGTAGTTGAAATCAATGAATAGTAACCAAGAATTAATTAATGAGTATAATTGATATAAGAATAATGATAGTATGTACAATTTATGTATAAAAACTTCATGAGGCCACCAACAATTTGGAGAGCTTGGGAGCTGCTGCACCATCCTCCTCCTCCTCGTCGTCGTCGTCAATGTTGTTGGGGTCCATGGACATGTCTGGTGCAGGAGTAAGTGGGAGATTTTCCTTACTCTTGTCGTCAGTATCAACTTCGTTGGTGTCAGGCTGAGGGCTGTTTTCGCATGCTGTGCCAACGCAGTGCTTGCATACTGCGGAGCACAACAGACCAGCCTTTTTAGCGCTGCAGCCAGCGGTGGCGCAACCAGTTGTGCACTTGCAGCTGACGATGCGGAGCAGCTGTTCTGGGGAAGAATCCATTGTTGTGGTTATGGGAACCACACCTGTGAACATATGAATCATTTAATTAACACTGGTCACCTTGTTACAAGAATGAATAATAATGAGGGGGGTTTTAAGAATGAAAAATGTACTACTTCGGGATGATGAGCATAATAATACCCACCTTGTTTGGTAATCTTCCATCCCCAAGCAGATGGAAACTTCTCGTAGACCCCTTGGCTTCCTCTCATCCACGTCTGGACTTGTCTTGAATGAATGGTACTTAACGGCATCTCTGGTTGGTGGCAGTCTGGTGAGTTGGCATTTCGGCTTCGCCACGACAGTGGTGAAAATGCGGTATCTCTGTTCATCGAGGTTGTCACGGTCAATGTTCCCTCCATACAGTTTTACCAAGAACTTCTCTCCAACGTCAGCAATTTGAGCTGGAGCTGTCTCAGAGCCCTTGAAAATCTCCAACATCTCGGAGAGGCCGAGGTTCTTCTGATACGTCTGTATCACCTTCTTCTTCCCAATTCCAAAGGGTGCTGAGGTGGTGTCGTACCCACTTATCGCGTGCAGGAAGAGTATGTCATATGGTCCGTGTTTGAAAGAATGGGAAGAATAAAGGATGGTTGGGGTGTTACTCTTCCTACTCGTCTAGAAGTAGACGTTTTTCTTTGAAAACCCCAAAGCATTCAGCAGCGCCAGAAGATCAACTGTAATGACGACACTGTCGTACTCCTCGGCAACTGAGACAGCAGTCTGTACGATCAGCACATCAGTATCTTGTACTGCCTGCTTGACTTGGATCCCCTTGGGTTCCAGTTCACCCTTCAGCGTCGTTATGAAATATTCATCTTGTTTTTGTCGTTGAAGAGAAATTTTGCCTGCGTGATGATGCTGACTGAGGTGGTCTTGAAGAACACAAACTTAGTAGAGGGGTTCAGCAAGGAACGCCGATAACGCTCTACTGCCTTGGTGCTTGTTGCTTATCACACTAGAATAACATCAAAAACCACTATGGCATTGCTCCCAAAGTGCCTTTTGATGTAGTCCACGTAGTTTTGGCAGATTACCTGGAATGTTGCTTCGCTTGACTTCGTCTAAACCACCCTAAGTAGCAGGAACCCTCCATCAATGACATTGCATTTTCTAGCCGAAGTCTACTTCACCGGCGATGGGAAGGAATGCATCATACAGCTTCGCTTTACTGATTTCCAACAGATACCCGATCTGTTGGAAAAATATTGAAGAATGTCAACACGGGAAATGTGTTTTTGATTGCAATCGCCAGATTGCTCTCATGGCTCTGTGTGGCGAATAATTCAGGAAAAAAAACAAAAAGTAAATGATAGTTGTAATAATGTAATCTGTAATGGAATAAGAAGTAGCTTTTGCTTGAAAAATCGAAAGTTGAGGAGTAGTTGGGTTTCGCGTATTCTTACTGATATAGAACTGATGGTAATTGATAGTTAGAAGACAAAACCTTCGTTTTTGGCCAATTTTTGCCATTTTGAGAAAATTCCTCTAACTTTGATCGCCTTTATCTCGGTTAATATTAGGTTGAGGAAAACGTTTATGTGTATAAAATCGTAGAAAATTTAATGCTCTACAACTTTGAAAATGAACGTTTTGGTCGAAAACTGCTTAGTTGAGAAGTTATGAGCGAAAAACCGAAGAAAGTCCGAAAATTTTAAGGTTTTTTGGTCCTCCTCAGGTTAGCACTGGGTCCTCGTGTTGGAAAACTTGACCGAGTCATCCCACAGTACCCCCGAACAACTTGTAAAAGTTCCATTAACGTCAGAATTTTTTCCATCAGACCCCACTTTTTTTGCTGTCTACTGGACTACGTACAGCTGTTTCAAAAACCGTTGCGTGTACCTAGTTTGAAGAAGTCATCTGTGGTAACGTTCATGACGCACGCCAAAATACATCGTGCACCTGTCTTTCCTCTATCGACATCGGACATTTGTACTCTTACTGTATCTCCTACAACATGGTTTGGAAAATGTCTGTCCGATGCTAGTTTCATTCGTTTGGCTTGAACAGTAAGAGCTGCTTGGGACTCTTTCCTTTTCGATCGAATTGATTCGCTTCGTTCATAAACTTCACACAATGCAGATATGGTACCTTGTAAGCTACATGATATCTAATACTGATAGTCTCATTTCGGATAAAAATCATGATGGGTATGACAACTTGCAAGTAAATAATTAGAAATGTGCAGTAAGCGCGGTAATAGAATGAGTTAGCGCTTAGTATATCGGTTGTTACTACCTATAGTACGTACAAGTAGTAAGAGGTTTGTATGGCGATTAATTTTTTCGCGTTTATCAATTCTAACGATTTGTACTTAGGAATTGTCGAGAATAACCAGGTAATGTCCATAATTTTCCACTTTAACTGGTCGCATTGTAATATTTTCGTTATTATCCGTAATAACTAGCTACGAGTATTTTCAACATTACCTAATTATCGACTTTAACGCTAACATATATAAACTAATTTGAAGGTCGCGATGAATACTGTTAAAAAGGTTATGTAAACATTTTGCATAACCGGCATTTTTGAAGCGCTGTGTGACATTCAATTTTCAGTCAGTACATAACTTCAGGAAAATCTCTTAAGGAAACTTTATGAATCGAAAAAAAAAAATGTAACACTTTTGTTACCAAAGGCAACTTTTTACCTGGGTCGCGTTAGAAATTTCGAAGAAAAAAAATTTTGACAATCCATCTAGTGGGCACACCCTTCGAGAGACACTCCGTAGATATCAGAAGTGTCAAAGAAGTAGCCTACCTCCGCATATGAAGGCCATTACTTCCTGAAATTTAGAATTTCCGAAGTGCATCATCCTCCAGATTTTCTCGAGATTTTGTTAAAGCCTTTCCCGTTTCCATGGACGGTAACTTTGACAATGATACGAGATACGGGTACGCGCAACACGCGCGCAACGCTCACGCTCGTCGCCGGGTGATTTGTAGCCGTGCTGACGTAAATACGCGATTCGTTTACACCTTGAATACCACTTGACTTGTAGCAACGTTCGCGCCGGCCAAAAACTTTTCCTATAGCGGAAACGAACCAAAAAAGAGAGGAAAAAAGAAGCGTAGATTGCATGCAGCGAGGAAGGTTTAAAAAAAATCACCATAACGGTTGTTTTTACGTCGAAGAAAAAACGCGAGTATCTCGTAAACTTCGGGAAAAGCGAAGTCGCTGCACTGTACGTCGTCGTCTTCTTCTCTCGGTCGTCGTCGTTGGTATTTTACAGTCACGAATTTAACGTTTTACTAAAGATGGCTTATCGGTACTATATAGGTCCATTTAGAAGTATATACGTTATTCATCAAGTTCACCAGACGCTTCTACAGTGTACACGGTTCCGAGTTTCGAAGTAATTTACTTATTACGGTTCGGTACGCAAGCATATTTTATATCGTGTAGCGTTTAACCGCCATTGCCATCGCCATTACCGTTCGACGTCGTATGGGCATTCGTACTTCCTTCTCTGGTTTTCTGATCGCTCTCTCTCTCTCTTTCCTTCTTACCTTTTTTTCGTTGAAGATCCCGGCGGGAACCTGGTTTTCCGCTGCCTTTCCTTTTTTGCCCCTTACTGCAGCTTTCCCCTCATTTGGAGCGTATGACGATGCGCGCCTGCCAAAGTGGCTCGCCAAATACCGTACCCCTGGCCCCGGAAACTACCCTTTTAAGTATCGCTTCAGTGACCAGAGAGACGATTGAGGCTGGCCCGAACCTCCATTTCTCCTCTCTGCTTCGGATTCGCGCTGTCCTGCCAACGCCACTACGGGACATCCTACTGACCGGGGCAACGCTCTCTAGCATTAATCTGGAATTCGGGTGCACCACAGACGGACGCTTTTCCTTCGTACCCTCACCTCTTCGTCTTGGTACATGTGGCGACGCAGGAACGCAGTGCCGGCAGGGTGAACCCTGCGCGGGGGGGGGGGGTCCGCAGCAGCTCTAGGGATGATACAGAGTTGTTGTGTCCAGTGTGGGCTGAGCTTTGTCCTTCGGTGCTGTGCCTCGACCACTCTGTCTGCATCTTTTTCTTCACGATGGTCGAGACAAAGGCCGACACCCGGTTTCATCCGCGTTCACTCTTCAGTATTTCCAGTACCGAGGTGTCCGGCGCGACACGGTCGATCACGTCGTCGCCGTTGTCATTGTTGCTGGAATCGATCGCTATTACCGTTCTGAGCCTCTTCTGCTCCCAGGCTTCACATTCGAACAAGGTGTGCCAGGGGTTGTCCTCCACGTCTCGATCACAGTGCGTGCGCACGGGGCTCGGCGCTATCGCCATCCGATGTAAGTACGTACCGAAGCACCTGTAGCCACTCAGGACTGGGTCAGGTGGAAGTTCAGCTCCCCATGGGACCTTCCTGCCCATACATCAAGGTCGCATATCAGCGCTCGGGTCCATTCGCCCTTGGTTAATGGGCGAATGCGTCTTTCCGCTTACGTAGCGAGTTGTCCCCCGGTATCATCTTTCAGTATTCATCATGGGCACGACGACCAAGGGCTGGGTGGGACCACACAGGTCACCGGGAAGACCAGTTTTACTGATACCCCCTCCCACACTCTCTTTACGGGAAAAATTTGAAAAAATAACATTCTTCATCTTAGTTGTCATTTTTCTCATCTTTCCCTTTCTTTACCCACCTCCTTCTACTAGTTCATACCTTCTCCTGCACCCCCTCACCCCCAAAAAATTTTGAAATATCGAATTTTTAATTTTTTTAAAAACATTTTTTACAAGTTTCAGTTTTTTCCTTGAAGTTATAACAGGTGGCGAAATTTTATTGACTCAGCATAAAAGTGGACAATTTTGAGAAAATTATGAGAGTTTGGATGCGGGGGAATACATTTTTTTTTGAAATTTCATTTTTGTGTCCTTTGTGGATGATTGGGAGTTGAAAGGTAATGCATGTTTTCATAAAATGAGGGAACGGTTAATTTTATAAAATCGAGGTTAAATTTTCAGGATATTACTTGTCCATCAACAGGATGTCTGGCAGCCATGAAAGTCATAAAAAGTCAGGAATTTAGTGGTATGTTCAATTTGCTTTTCCCAAAAAATTATAAATTCCCTCCAAATTGTAGAAAAAAGAAAAATGTAAACACATAGAGCATAGGCAGCAGCATAGCGTGTCTAACTTGTTGATCATTCCTCTTCAAAAATTGATTCGTGACAAGTGACAACGTGTACTTGACACGGTAGATACGGTGGTAACGTGAGCCGACCTGCTGTGTGTGATTTTGTGGATAAATTTTTAACGTATATTTTCTCAAATTTATTATTTTATCATCTTCCTTTTTAAATGTGACCTCCATAATATTAGCAGAGGAAGAAATTGAATAATGTATCTCTGAAACGTCAAAATCAGTTTTTGTTTTTGCAGTTTCGGATCCTTAACATGAGTATTTTGAGTCCATAAAGAAAGTCGTGGAAAGGTTGTGAAAAAGCCATGAATGTCACAGATTGGTGCTCGGTAGAAACCCTGGTCAGGCGGAATAATAATCTAATAATCAGTTTAGCACTGCTAATGGGTATTTCGGCTTGAAAAGCTCAAAAAATAACTGTCTCTGATTTCGAAGCGTTTTGAATTGAAGTATTTTGCTCTGAGGTAGTTACCCCCATTGCCTTCTCCATGTAAGCGCGTGTGTCGGTTACCGAGGCCCAAAACTTACGACCTAAATTGGAGTGTCTAAAAAGCGTATTTTCAATGTTCTAATACACTGGGTTTTTATTTGTTTCAGGTGAGTGTCTATTTCTTGGTAATATTACGACTATGGCTGACGAACCAACAAATGTACTCGTAAGTACCTTGCAATACGAGTACTTTCTTATAACTTTCGTTTTTTACAATATTTAGGTTTAGGAGGGGGCAGTTTCAAAGGCGTAAATAGGTGATTTGGAGTATAGGATGTCATGGGGACTGACTATGGTAATAATATTGAAAATTCCTTTTGTTGTAGAATTCTTCAGTCTTTTATGAGGTGGGGTGGCTAGATTCGGTGGAGGGCTAAACCCTCAAACTCCGCCCCCTGTGTTTGCTTATGCGCAATTTGCCCCATTCTCCCTCCTCGTGTATCTGCGCTCGCGCTTGTACAACATCTAACAAGTAATTGACTGGAATAATTTTTTGTTGCCCTGGGTGTGGTAACTCTGTAAATCTTAAATTTGACCGGGTTAGTAACCCAACCTTCCCCTATCGATCGTTGTGTCGGGTTTTTGATAACTATACGAGAAGTCTTCAGTCTGGACCGCAGTGAGGGTATACAGAATCACAGAATCGGGAGTTTGTAGAAAAAACGCGTGTACATTGACTGATAGAATTAGTAAGTCTGACTGAGAATGTTAAAGATGAACGGCAACTGAGCGGATGTCCCGCCTGACTGGCCGAGGGAGAAAAAAAAGAAGAGTGAGTCATGAGAATGAGGAGAAAAAGAAGAAGAAGAACATGGCTTACGCACAGGAAGTACAGGTATGCAGGAGATAAAAGACGTTTGTGAGACGTTTGCATCGTGCTACGCAGAAAGTCGTCGGACAGGACGAGTTATACAAAAATATACATTGATGAGGAGAGGATCACCGCAGTACTCAATGGGTCACCGCAGATGTATTTTCGACCTCAATATGATCATTATTATTGAGCTGTGTCATCTTGTTCAAGTTGGTGAATGTGGTGCGTGCCACGAAAATGGAGCAACGTACAATCGAGCAGTGGTACGTGATCAAGTTTTGGGTGAAATACAGCGAATCTGAAGGGGAAACGTTCGATAATGTGATTACAGTGTTCGGTGATGAAGCTACGGGTCGTAAGTGGCTGTTCCCAGACTCAACCAGACCAAAAAAGGCACAAATGAACAAATTGAAAGTTGAAACAACGATGATATGCTTCTTTGATAGCAAGCGGGGTTGCCTATAAGGAGTTGTGGCCCTGATTTTTTTTTCAAATTTTCTGAAAAATATGAATAAGACCCTGCGGGAACTTGAATTCTAACACAGGATTTCCTACCCAAAGGTTTTAAAAAAAAACTACTTATTTTCACAGAACTCTCCATCGAGAACGATGAACAGAAATGTGAGTTGTTTGGGGGAAAAAAGTAATTTTGATCAGATTTTTGATGTTGATTCCGAGTATGTAGGTACTTCAAATTCAACCTTAATCAAAAAATTTTTAATTTAATTACACTTGTTCCTTGCCCAAGACAGCCTCCGCCTAGAATTATGAGGGGCTTGCTACTAACGTTTCTCAAAAACAGATGAAATTTCAAAAATTTTCCGACAAAAAAATTGTTCATAAGTGTACAATTAAGTTTTTGGGAGATATCTGAGATGTTTGTATGAGAAACCCGACGTATAGAACAACTCTGTTCTTTCAGAAGTGTTGGTCTTCAGGGGGGGGGGAGTTGAAAAATTTCTTATAAGTAAATCCGTTATCCCTCTTGAACTCAGAAGTATTGGCCGTACGGGTTGATATTATTCAAAAATCAGAAATTCCAGAAATCTTTTTTTTTGGTGTAGAATAAAATATTGAAAGTAGCTCGCTGAACTCTCGAAAATGCGAGAAAATGCAGTTTCCTCTGAACTGAATTTGATACATATCTAGAAGACAGTAAAAATTGCACAGATTCGGAATGCGGGCTGAAAGCTAAGGGCTTCTTTGGCCTTCAAAATAATATCTTTACTTCCTCAATTTCACAGGACAAATCACATTGTCACTAAGAAAGGAAAAAAGTACATAAAAAAACTATTGATAGGATTTACTATCGACATATCAAAAGCAAGTCCGTTTTTTAACAGAGCAATTTTGGAACAGAGTTACATACAGAAAATATCGATACATCGATAATCAATCGGAAACATTATTGATACCATCGATCATGATTTTTGCTGACTGTCGAAGCTATTAATATTAAATACTATCGATATTTCGCTTCACTGTTTTTTCGCTCGCAATAGAAGTAGAAGCTCGGTTCGACGTCTTGAGCTCGAGGTACCAAAAATTACCTCATCTCACAACAAGATATCCCTAACAATCTCGATGCAAATGTTCGTCAGCTGAATCAGCTCTTTCAACTCACAAACTCCCAACCGGAGTATCATCCTCAGTGGAACTCGTTACTGCAAAACAGGCGTATCTGAATGTCAGACGAAATCGTCATACAAAATACGTCTACCTACAGCAGTGAGTGGTCTTAATTTATTGTGGTTTAAAATATTCCAAGATTAGTTCTTAGTCGAAATCTTGCGAAGTACATACGAAGTCCTTTGAATATACAAATGGCAGATCCCGAAATTCTTTTGTTTGCCACGAAAAGCAGCTCGCGTAGGCGAATCAAAAACATTTCTCAAAATTACAGGTAGCTGATTTCGTACAATGGAAAATTTTATACCCGGTTGAAAAGATACTGGGAGACTAATAAACTGGCATAAAGCCTGACTTCCATGTTTGACGAGACCAGACAAATAAATGCTGTTGAAATTATTTCGTGCAACGGAACAATTTTTGGCCTCGAACCGCAATTATCATACAAATCGTCGGCAAGTACTAACAAAATACAGTAGTTAATAAATTAATGGAAAGATTCGTTTATTTGACGGGCAGCATGAAAATTAGACTTAGCATCAATTAGTCAAAATATTTTTCGGAATCCAGTCTCGAATAATTCGGCGGCAAAAAATAACTATATCAGAAGCGTGCATGAACGCTTCGAAAGAGTACAACAATATAAATGTACAAAATATAGAAATCATTGAACCGATGGGAAAATTTTCAGCCGTTATTTCTTGGAAGCTAGAGAGGCAGCAACCCGAAGAAAATTTTACGTATAATTTTCCGAATCATCGACCTTGGTCATTTGAATTCAAATCTACTTCCAGTCAATAAAATTGGATGAGAATAGAGTTCTTGATAATGGAGGTTGACGTTTCTGTCTTCGGGATAGAAAATTTCTGAGGAGTAGTGCTCAGCAGACAGAAGTACCTTCAGTCAGACGGTTGCTGTGTAAAGACCAGACTCAGGACCGTACAGAAGGGGAAAACCTATCCTCAAACGTTCTCAGAAAATTTCGGAAAATTTGAGACGATGTAAGACGTATTTGCCTGTTTTTACTACTCAAATTGTAGAAAAAATCTCGAAATGTTTTCTTGTTGGTTTCTTCTCAGCAATTTTCCTGTGGCGTCCACCGGGCCAGGCCTCTCAGGTATTAATAGGAAATAACGAAATTTGAAAATCCCTTAGGTATATAATTTTGTGAAATTAAAAATATTCTACGCGCACTATATCACTATTACTATAACACCTAATTCATTTGCATTGTTATTATTATTATAATTTACGTGCCCACAGAACACAAATAGGCTTTTAGATAAATTCATAATTTATGGTGTCTCAGGGGCCACTTTGGCATGCGTGCATCGCCATACGTCCCACAACACATATCTCTCTGATATTCACCATTTATCTGAAAACTTTGCATGCTGATCAATAAAAAGAATAAGAAAAACCTGTTCGTGAAAATGTTAGGGGTTGCAAGATTCTTATTTTACAAGGCCGTTATTTTTTTATGGAAAATCGTCACAAAATGGCTCCAGGAAATTCAGGGTATCCATTCTCTGGAAAATCTGGAAAAGTCAGGAAATTTTGGAATTTTCAGCATTTTTCACCTAAAAGTCAGGGAATTTTGTAAAAAAAAAAATTGACCGCGAAATTCTGTAGTATTTCAAACAGATTTTACCCTATTTCTTATTTAAAAAATTTTTCCTTCGCTTCGCTCAGGCAATTTTCTTATCTTAATACAACCCCCAACTCCTAACTCCTATCGCAGTAGTGCAGGGTGTGTTGGTTTGATGAAATCGTTTTCATGGTATTCGTTTCGCGTCTACATATTTCTATTAAGGCGGCTATACACTTAACGTAGTTCGTATGTGACTTCACGAACCATTTCACGAAAAATATGACTAAACGCGAACCAATCCATAATATGCACTTCTCCCAATATCAGCTGTTTCGTATTTCGTGTTTTCATCTCATCCTGTTCGCGAGAATCTGAAAATCGGCGCGAAAAGATGCGAAAATGAAAAAATATTCAGTCTAGTTCCTCTCCCAAATGTAAATTTTTTTTTTAGGAAGTCGTAATGACACGAAAATTTGAAAACCAATGAATTCACCTTCTGGAACATCCTGCCATCGGGTTTTTCTCTCCTTCGCAAATTTAGATAAGGGTGAATGAAAGGGACTTCCGAGACTTTAGGGGAAGAGTAACTAATCCACAAAATTTGAAAAAAATCTAAAGAACGCATAATAAATTGTTAGGTATTTGGCACTTTGAAAAAATGTATTCCTAGATTAGAAATTTCAACGTCAGCTGCAGGTGAAATACTCATCTACTTTCCGCTCTTTCCGTTTTCTAACCCCCTTTACCAAGCGTCAAATCCAAATCAGCTGTTGACAGGTAGTGGTGATTTTTTCCAGCCAACAACATCCCATACCCCTCTCCAACCCCCGGAATATTGCTGGTCCGCCAGGCTTTCTACAGTTTTCAATATGGCCCTTGGGCACAACAATTTGGAGACCCCTGCTCTAAACCATTCAGGCTCCACGAGGGAGGCGCTAATTCCGGATATTCTAGTTTTTCTTCAGGTTCCAAATTCTTCACAAGATTTTAAAGTCACTTTTTTCGACACGATAGACAACCAAGCTCTGAGTCGCTGCTTTCAAATATCGCCTCGGATTTTTATCTGACCCCTTCCAGAGCACTGTGGTAATACGGATTCAGCTTCTCCGATGAAAAATTGCACGAAGTATCGAAATAGGGTTGGTTTTGTGTCGCTGATTCCGAATATGGCTTCCATTTTTAATCTGGACCAAATTTAAGCTCTTGTGCTTTTTCAGTTGAGAAATTTTTACGGCGTTATTTTCTATTAGCAACACTGTGAATAAATAAAACTGTGTTTTACCCTATTCGATGACTTAAATTAGAAAGGGTAAATTTTGAATCAACCGTTGTTTGTCCTACGCTCTTGCTACCTCATTGGTCGCACCAGGAGGGACATGATCCAAAAATTGTCCCTAAAATCGAATGCAGCGATCTCGAAAACCTATAAACCAATTTTAGAATTTTATTCTTTCACCCCCCCCCCCTTCACGGTTGGCGTTAAGTCACACAAAAAAAAATCGATAGAGTCGTTCATTGACATCGCACCACGCTGAACCCCATACAGCGCATTTTCTTTTTCATCATTAAATTTCTACACCCCCTTTGCCACAGCTCCATAAGCGCACTATAGTAAAAAAGAAAGTTTGTGGAGTGATTGACTATATTCGCCGCTTACGATGTTCGAAAACATTTGACACCCCCCCCCCTGCATGTGTAATTTGTATTTAAAGAGTCTGAAAAATTGGAAAAGTTGTCCTGGAAAACTTGGAAAAGTCAGGGAAAATCATTTCCGAACAAGAATGGACACCCTGAAATTTCTACTCAAAGTGAGATAAAACCGCCAGTAAATGACTCCGAAAATGCGTCAAAAAGTGCCGAAACCATCATTACATACTGGAACCTTTATGGTCACAATACTGTTACAATATGACACTTTTCTAAAACTGTGACCGTTGAGTGGAAGAAATGCGTGTGAGTAGTGAGGTTGAGTTGGTTGTTAACTCATAACTCTCCTCAGACTGAACAGATTTGAGTGATCAAAAAAGATTCATAAGGAGTTTGATTCGCCGAGTATTTTAAGATCTTAACCAGCATTTTGCAATAATTAGGGCCTGAGATATAGGTGTTCAACTTCATAGAACCCAGTTTTTCAAACATATTTTAAATCGTATTATATAGAAATGACAAAAATGGAAAAAGGAAGGAAAAATATGAAAATTTTCAATTTTTTCTGGTCGCCCGAGATGCTTTTCTTGCTCAGTAGACATCCTGATTCTGCAGCCAGCATCCCTACAAGTAGACTTATCAGTGAATGCTATTTAGAGTTTAGAGAGCATAGGCCCAGCAGGACCTAGAAGTCTTGATCCTTGCTACGTCTATGCTTAGCCCCCCCCCCCTTCCGGCATTGAGCCAGTCAATCAATAAACACAATTTTTTGTTTCACGCGCATGTTCGGAAATAAGCAGACCATTTTTCTGGGAAAATCTCGCAAGCCCGAAAAATACAACCGCGTTTTTGAGCTTTCATCAACTGAGTTTTTGTTACTAAGTAAACCGAAATCGAACTCCTCGGTCCTCGTTCCGTGTCCAGAGCTGAAGAATTCCCAGTTTCGTACAGCGAGCAAAACGTGTTTCAACCTAAATTAATTTAGACGTCGTTCTGTTCGAATTTCTGTAACCTGTACAGTTACTTATTTAATTTGTAAAACATACGTGACATTCTTCGACTTCCACTCAAGTACGCACCTTTATGCTCATCTTCGATCTTATACATAAAATCAACGGCAGCTACTACACGTAAATGCGGAAGACGGCCGAACACCACTCTTAAAATAAGTTATACGTCGATATTCGTCCAGAAGAAAGAAAAAAAATGTCTACCAGTATTATTTTACATATCTGATGAATATTTTCGAGTAATCGACATTTTTCTCGAGAACAGGGTCATCGAGTCCAAAACTTTCGGTCCATTTTTCATCGTTATTCGGATTGAGAAAATCGTCCGAGCATCTCGACCAGTCGCAATCGAAGGTTACATCGGTTTCCTGGATACGTGCGGTCGTACCCGAGTCCATTAGTGCGAATACGGGGGAAAAATGGAATGATACATCTCGTATCTTTGTCGCCTTGTCGCATATTTCTATACAAGTTTCCTTCGTGTGGCTGATTCAAATCACGATTTTTTTCCTCAATATGATATTCTGTATAATATCCGTTTTGACGTGCAGCCGTTACATTCGTAAACGTCGGTGGGCCGAACACCGAACATACGTAACTCGACGCCGTTGATGTAATCTGAGAATCGTACGCCTGCATCGTTTTCGAACATGAGCTTCTCCGTTTCGCAGATGAGTTTCATAACAAGGCGCACTTGGGCACGAAACATATTTTTTTGGCGCATTTTACGCGCCTGTTCAGTTACACCGGCGGTGAGGGGGAGACTACGGGTACTCGAATACTCGGATCCGGCGTAGAACTATTATATGACTCCGGGACACACAACAGGTTCGAATAGAGAGAACAATACGAGGTCTGACAAGAAAGTAACCAAACTGATTGCAAGAAGCACGTACATTTCTTAAGAAGTAATAAGATGCATCGATGCGATCTCCATCAAAATACTCCCCTTCGACATCTATACACTGATTCCAGCGCATTTTCCAGTTTTCTTAACAATTCTGGAACGCTTCGACTGGCAGCTTCTGGAATACCTTCATCGTCATGGACTTTTGGGTAGAAGTCACTGATTCTAAATATGTTCCTTTAACAAGTGTGCGACAACCCTCTCCTCTCAGGATGTATATTTTTTGTATAAATCATCTGATCGTCCTGACTGGCTACTTTCTACATGGACGCTATTCAACAAAAGGGAACCAACTAACATTTGTAAACAAAATGAGGTATTAGTATCGTTGGAAAGAGCGTGAAACGTAAAATTTTTCAAAATTGGGCCCTCGATTTAAAAATGGGTACTCACGTTAAAGAAAGCTTATCAGTAAACGCAATGCCATATAGTTTATACATGGCTCTTGAACTTCGAATCACGTGTTCTCAAAAAGCGGATTTTGCTAGTTGGTTCCCTTTTGCTGAACAGCGTCCTCACAGCACGATGTGAGTATCTAACGAAGGACTTTTGTCAACTGCATACCTCTATGTACTTCCTGTACCTGATCTTTACAAAACCAATTTCTTCTTCTTCTTTTCATTTTCATCATCATCATTTATTGCTTCTCCGCCTAGGTGGAGGTTGCAGACCACAATCTTAAGTTACTTTAATTTACAATCTTAATTCTAATGGTAGCTATTTAATTCAACACCGTTCAACATCGTAAGTCTTCGTCTTCCTCTTGGCGGTTTTACAACAATCTTTCCCTGTATTGCTACCCAGAAAATTTCGTCATTTTTTACGTTTTCGATTATATATTCTGTCTTTCCCCTCGTAATATCCTGGAGCAGTATTCCTCCGGACATCCGCATTTTTTCGAATACCTTCGCGTTTGTGACTTTTTTTTGGTATTAGATTTTTATTATTCTTCGATAACACCACAGTTCGAAGGCCTGAATTTTCTTCTTCACTTTCACCGATATTGTCCATGTCTGCGATCCATATCTCATTATCGACCATAATACGTAGCATTTGGGGAGTTATCGCCTCAATTTTAAAGGCATAGTGGTGGGGTCCTTTCCTTTAAAATCCTATCGAGATTGCTTAAGGCGCCTCTAGCCATGGCTATTCTTGTCCATATTTCTTTTTCGTCTCTACCGTAGTCCGAAATTATCGTTCCCAGGTATCGAAAGCTTGTTGCTTGTTCCAGTTCTTCATTTTGTACTTTGATTGTTAGCGCTCTGTCCGTTTGGTATTTTTGAATCCGCATCACTTTCGTTTTACTAGCATTTATTTTCATACCATATTTTTGGCTTTCCTTATTCAGTCTGGTGACCATGCGCTGTAGTTGTTGCGCTGTTTCGGCGATGATTACTTTATCGTCAGCGTAGCTGATGCTGCCGATTTTTACACCGTTGACCTTGTATCCATTCCGCTGTAGATCTGCATTTTTCTCTATTATTTCGGCATATAGGTTGAATAATCTTGGCGATAGAAGGCACCCTTGCCTTACTCCTTTTTCTATCTTGCACGTGTTTTCTGTTACGTGTTCGTCTACTATTACGTTTGCCTTTTGTTCCCAGTACAACTTCTCGATTATCTGGATGTCTTCCCTGTCTACATTGCATTCTTTCAGCATTTGAATCATCGTATCATGTTTTACTCTGTCGAAGGCTTTCTCATAATCCACGAAGCACACATAATATACTGTTCTGTTCACCGGCAGTGCCCTTTGTGTGACTGCCTTGAGCAACGCGATGGCATCCCTTGTACACATCTGATAATACTTCAGTGTAATTTGTTGACTACGTGTGCGCCTTACATCTTCCAGATCACTTTTGTAGTTCTCATATTTCACGTAAGAGTATTAGTGAGATTAAAATTTCACAGGTATTAAAGAAGATGCCTTCAAAAAGGACCGTCGGCCCTGATGATGTACCCCGATCTTCTCTACTATATAAAAGTCCAAATTTGTCTGTTTGTTTGTTTGTTCGAGATTGGCGGGTGAACCGTAAACGCTGAGGGCAGGGGCGCATACAGGGGGCCCAGACCTCCTCGAAACATCTAAATACACATATCTACCAACACAACTTATTTATTATGTTTCTTTTACAATATTTTTTCTAACATTTTTCATTCGGACCCCCTTCCCTCAAATTATTTTCTGTATCCTCTACTGGCCAAGGAATTCGTACTTTCAAGATGTGTTTCTACGAAATCTGAACAGGTTTTAGGCTTAAAAAACTTGCTACCCTTATTAGAAGGACGATGGCACAGAATTAAAAAACTTTTTGATTAAGACTGAATTTAAAGTACATATTCGGAATCAACATCAAAAATCTAATCAAAATGACTTTTCCCCCCAAAAAACTCACATTTTTGTTCAAAAGAGTTTTTCTGTGCCCCACATTTAAAAATCTTTCAAGTTCCAATTTTCAACTTGGAAACAATTTTTTTGTTGCGAACTGTTCGAAATTTTATCTATGTACTTATCAGACATATGTAATGGGGAGCATATTATCGTTCTCGATGAGGAGTTCTTTGGCAATTAGTAGTTCTTTTAAAAACCTTTATTTATTAAATCCTGTGTTAGAATTCAAGTTCCCGCAGGGTCTTATTTATATTTGTCAGAAAATTTGAAAAAATTAGGTAACAGTTGTGGACCATAAAATATAATATCGAAGTGACTTCTTAAGAAAAGTATCTATGGAGAATTGAGGGGAGGGGGAGTTCAATTTAAAGTGTTAATTTCCACATCTGAAAAAATCTGGTGTCAATTTCTTTACTCTTCAAATTTTTAATATGTACATTTTGTTTGCTGTCAAATATCTATTATTTTTGAGAGTTTTGAAAAGAAAACATCTAAGGGTATCGTCGGTCTCAATTCCGGTATTTCTGAAAGAAAGGCCTCCTTATTAATTATTCTTAATTTATTTTTTTTTAAACATTACTTAGCTGTCCGGATCGCAAGCAAATGTGAGAAAATGTGAACGAAAGATTTTGGTGTGTTGATCATGATCAGGCTCATCTGGAGTAGTTTTTCCACAGACTTCGCGAAAACAAAGGCTCTGGAATACTATTTTTCAACAAATTATTACCATGGAACTAGAATAATTTCCCGCTTACTTCGCTCGCCAGTCTTTCCTCTGTCTCCCTGATTTTTAGTTATTTACCCCGGGTTCCATCATATCTTTGGGCAGTCCGTATCATAATTGCTAAGAAATGTACTTACATTCTCTAAGTGTATCCTAGTTGATACGTTATAACTAAATCGAATATGTGTAACATCTGTCTAGAAAGTGAAAATGATATGATATTTTCACTCTCATTATTTCAACACGATGAAAATACTGCTATTACGCTCCTCACGTAGAACAAATCAATCAGTTTGATCCATACAACCTATTGAGGCGATAGCTTCCTAAATTATAAATAACTAAACAAAGTTTAGGTGAAAAGGAGTCTTTATATCAGACACTCTATTCATAACACTTGAAACATGCAATACTAAGGGGGAAAAAAACCTGTTCTCTGTCCTGTCATTCAAATGAACGAGGTCTTACAATGATGTTGAAAACTGGCGCTATATTAGGAAATGTTTTCCACAATGTGAATCAGAATCGGTAAATATTTGGAATTTTTCATGGAAAACTCATTTTACTTGGAGGGGGGAAAGAGTAAGATGGGCTTCTCGGAACCCATTATTTCCTAGGGGTCCACAGACTCACTTTTTTCGCGTTTGCTTCATGTCCGAAAAACGAATGCACGTCCCTAGTCAAAATGTCCTTCAGCTGCTAGAGGCTAATACCTGCTATTCTCTAGTAGTTGTTAGAAGCTAGGAACTACGAGAAAAAACATTAAAATTCTATCGAGAGCTCAAAATAACTATCGATGTTTTCCAATAGTTCCATTCTACACTATCAGTATCTCAACAGTGCCCTGGATTCTAAAAAAATATCGATATACCGATAGTAATATTGATAATCGTCGAATCATTAAAAAAGAGATCATCAGACTTGGAGATGAAAGCAGCTCCTCGAAGACGTTAAGAAGTTCGAAGAAGTCGACGAGGACAGTTATTATTGAATTCCTTCTTGCATTTTCCTAAGCTCTGTGGTTATTTCTGTTCTCCTCGTTGTCTCTAAATCAAAACTGTCGAATATAAGATCTTCGTACATGCTGAAATCTATCTTGATTTTTTCCGCCTCTTCTTCATCCTGTTCGGCAGTATCTATCAATTTTTTATGATAATTGTCGACTCCGTGTATGACTTGAATCTACATAGGTTGTCGCTAAGTAACTGAGACTAAAATTCGTACAGCCCACGAACGCTACCTATCGGCGTTTCAACGCAGTAGGGGATAATTTTGTTCATTAGCTATCGATTGAGACCACGTCGAGATCATTTGATTGAAACCTCGCTGTTCCAGACCAATTTGAAAAAACCATATGCGTTTACCTCTACAGGTTTTTTAACGTTTTTTTTTTTTTTTTTCTAAGAAGGAAAAAAAGCATACGATTACAAAAATTTTTATTAATCATCATCTTCATTAAGTACACGAATATCTTTTTCAAAATAAGCGTTATTCATGGCTATACAGGCGTCATTCGTTCTTGCAATTTATCGAACGTTTTCGCGTATTCCACCGCCGGTAAGGAGGAGAAAAACATTTGCGCCGCAGTGTGGCGACTTCTTGATTCGTGTTGATTTGACGCCCCCGTAAGGCTGCCTTCAGTTGAGGAAATAACCAAAAGTCGCAGGGGCCGAAGTCAGGACTATATGGGGGTGGGGGTGAATTGTGATTTTTTTAGAAGTCATCCCCTCGGCGCAGATGTTTTTCTTCTCCTTACCGGCGGCGGAATAGGCGAAAACGTTCGATAAATGGCAGGAACGAATGGACGCCTGCATAGCCATGAATAACGCTTATTTTGAAAAAGATAATCGTGTACTTGATGAAGATGATGACTAATAAAAAATTTTGTAATCGTATGCTTTTTTTCCTTCTTTAAAAAAAATCTTTAAAAAACCTGTAGAGGTCAACGCATATGGTTTTTTCAAATTGGTCTGGAACAGCGAGGTTTCAATCAAATGATCTCGACGTGGTCTCAATCGATAGGTAATGAACCAAATTATTCCCATACTGCGTTGAAACGCCGATAGGTAGCGTTGGTGAGCTGTTTTTTATTTAGCATTTCTAATCTCACTTTTGCCGGACCTAGTGTCATTCTTACTCCTCCAGCCATTGCGGGTGTTTAATAATCACATGATAAAGAGAAAACAAGGAAGAAGAACAATTTTGCGACTGTAGTTCGATTAGCTATGTATAAGCACAATAATCCACCAAAAGTTGTGACTGTCACATTAATTTATACGTCCTGCTTGTTTAGTTACTAGTCTCTGTCCTGAAACAACCCTCAGCGTAATTTTGGATTTCTGTACTCGATTTCATGGACAAGAATGTTTTACTGAATTTTAATGGATTTACAGAAGCTTCTTTACGCAGGTTCAGAATGGGTAGTTAACGTTAGAAAAGTGAAGCGAACGCGAACGCATGCAACGGAAGTGACATAGTAACGTTCCACCTACATTTAGTGAGATAGAGAGTGAAAGAGAGAATGAGGAGAGAGAGAGAGACAGAGGGAGAGAGAGAGAGAGGTGCGCGCGCGATGTGAAACCAAACGGCTTCCCTTCCATACCTTCGTTAGCAGTTTTCTGTCAGATAACATTCAGTACACGCACCTGCCGACTGATGTAGCAACTCACACAGTGCGGAAGAACTTCACTTCTGTAAATCCATTAAAATTGAGTAAAACATTTTACACCTCACGCATGTTTGTACCTGGAAGTAAATCAGTGTTTTATTGGCGTTTATCATTTATCTTATGTGTAACAACACTGCCGAATTTAGGTTGCATACACCTTGAGGGAAGTCATTTGAAGGCACCCCCTCGCTCACAAACAAGAAAATTTGATTTTCTCACTTTCGTTATTTCAAGACTTTCTAGCTTGTTCGGGACTCTTCCAAAACTTTTTCAAGATTCTGCCAAGCTTACATGAAACGCAAGGTCTCCTATTCATTTAAACCGCTTTTCACAGAAATGAATTCATTCGTCTCGTCGACCATACATCTGAACTGTGTAGTCTTCGTGTGTGGGGACAGTGGGGCTGGGGTACAAACATTCTACATGAGAGGCTTTGGGTGCGGTGACTTGTATTTTCGCCGTCATTTCAGGTTTCCTAGCCCAAAGTATCGTAATAAGCCGTTCTGAGCCGTGAAGATTGCGCAAATTTCAAATTAAAACGAATCGGTTTGCAATCAAATTGCGTACTAAAATTTCAACCCTCCGTTTTTTTATGGTATTGTGGAAAAAACCACCGAGTCTGTTCAGGGGCACGAGTGAACCCCGAGAGACTTCTCGGCTGTTCTGCTGCGCCTGTGTGCGCATTTTAGTCTCATTTCGAGCGTACATCTAGCGGATTCTCTAATGAATTAAAAAAATTCATAACTGCTCTTATCGGAACCCGAATCCGAACCGAAAAGGCCAGTGTGAACCGGTGGTATGTGTAGCTACGACTCGTACAGAACATCGGCATTCGGATTATGTCCAGTGTAGGCCTAACACGAATGCCTGCTTAAATGATATTCGGTATTTTGGACGGGGAAATGAAAAAAAAAAAAAGTGGAATACAGTTTTGCTGAGCGCTGTGGAGTGGTTGACGTAAATCTGTGAACGATGATATCAATCAAATCATCGATACCGGTGAAATGTGCGAGTTCTCACCGGTTAACACGTGTAATTTACTCGTGCATTTTATAAATGACAAACGCGCGCCAGCATTCATAAGAGGGAGAAAAAAAACCGAGAATAAAAAACTAAATGCATTTCTCCTTAAGTCGAGCGTTTATGCATCTCATTTACAAGAGCAATGACACGAACCACTCACATATAACAGCAACATTAATGATACACATGTCTATGTATAACGTTTTAATTAGAAAAAATGTGAAGAAGATTTGCGGGCATAGATATAACGACGGGATATTACCTTTTTTTCCCCCTGCATTTTCTGGGTGTACGGTTCGTACTCACTTTTTTTCCCCCTTTCGTATTATAATTCGATAATACGTTATACATAGATCAATGTACGCGTGAATGGCGGAGGTCGAACACTTAAGTGTCTGGCTAATTTACGAGTACAAGTATAAAATAAAGTGAATCAGCGTAGTACGTACCAATTAAATTTTGAACCCATCAAGACCTGTTGACGGCTTAGGTCACGCAGGGTGCTGCGCCAATGAATCCCTCTTCTCGTTTTTCCCTAGGAGTCATTGGTGCGACTTGGAACTGAGTAGTGTATGTGATAAAATATGGCGAAAAAATGTCGATAAAACACCGAGCGAGTTCATCCGCTACCACGGTATACTCTAAGCTGAATGAGTGGAAGGGTGCAAGCGTGCAACGGCCAAATTTGTCAACAGACAGTCCAAAATATACCGTGAAAATATAAAACAAAACTTACCACTAGCACAGTTGTGCAGAATGCTTACTGATTTCGGAAATAATCTTACCATTTAAAAAATGAGACAGAGCAGACATCAACAACTATAAACCAATTAGCCTAAACCTGAAAAAACTGTTTAAGAAAATTATCAAAAATCGTGTTTACAATACTGTAAACTTCGAACAACCGCTAAAACAAGCAGGTTTTAGAAAAAAATTATAAGACAATAGACCATATCCAAACCCTAAACCAAATTCATAGAAAGATCCAGAGAATTCAACATTGAAGTTCGGCTGATGTTCATTGATTTCAATAAGGCGTTCGATTCGATATGTCGCAATAAGCTGTGGGAAGCTATGACAGCCCAAGGTATTTCGTTAGAAATTATTGAGATTTTGGCGTACATGTATGTAGGGCAACTACAGAAGCACAAAATTTAAAAATGACAAGAACCCAAATTGCCATGAAGTGATCGATTTTGGAAATGAAAATAAAAGATAGATTAAGAAATACCAGAAGTAAGACTGTAGGTATATTGCTAAAAATTTAAAGTTTGATTACGCAGGACATGTTGCCAGAGAAGATGCTGGAAGGTGGGACAGACTGGTATCGTAGAGACGGAAAGAGAACCCAAGGCAGACCCTTGAAAAGGTGGTACGACGAACTGAGAAATATTGGGGGAAGGCTATTTGGATTAGTGGAGCAAGGAATACGGACCGATGGAGAAGGGTGGGGAGACCTATGCTCGCTCATGGGCGCACTAATACTCGTATCTATTGAAACCGGGTGTTATAATTTCATTTTGATATTGTGAAAGATTGTAATAAAATGAAGATAAAAAATGTTAATCATAGGCCGCTGATGCGAATTTTTTGTGTGTGTGTGAAGGAGGGGTGGTAAACATCAAAAATTCCAAATAAAATACCATTAATTTCATTTAAGTTCGAAAAACCTAAATAATAAAGTTCTCGTATCATATTTTTTACCCGCGCAAAACGGAATGCGTGCAGTTATTTCTTACGTGGAATATTTTGAAATATCGTGATGTATCTGATTCTTTGCTGAATGAATTTTACTACCGTCCACTTTTCTTTTCCTACCGGCCTTTCTTTTGATTTCCGTGTAACAATATTTACAGCCGTTTATGCTTTTCGTTTTTCGTCATTGCTGGGACGTTTTCCGTTTTGTAACATTTTTTCCGTTTAATTAAATTGGACCCTTTTTAGTGCTATCCACTCCTCTTTATTCCATTCCTTCGATTTACAAAGTTCTTTCGTTACTCCTTTTTGATATTCTTCTCTTTTCTTTGCCTCTTTCAGTAACTCCCAATTACATTTTGTTTTTACTATCTTCTTATCCATATTTTAAAATTGAAACATACATTTTTAACAAAAAATATTTAATAAAAGTCTTACTACAGTTGTAGTTCCGCAACACTAAAATCTCTGTGATTCATCCAATCTACAAATTGGGAGAAAAAGATAACCCCCACAACTACAGACCAATATCGTTAATATCTAACATGGCTAAGTTACTAGAAAAAATTGTAAGAAAACAGAATATACAACTATCTCGAAAATTCAAATATATTGGCACACAACCAATTCGGTTTCAGAACGAGAAAAAGTACCATAAATGCCATTGCATATTTAACTGATCGAGTTACAACTAGTTTTGATCGTGGAACGAAATGCATTGAAAATGTCGCTTTTGTTTTTATAGCTGAAGTTTCCTTTGAATATATCTTTTAGATTCCAGAATTTTTTCCACGCTTTGTTAATTCTTACGTTAACCTCCTTTTCTACTGCATTTTCAAAAGTTAATAGTTGGCCGAGATATGTATGTTTTCGAACTATTTCTATTTATTTGTTACCTATTTTCTAGTGTCCCTTCCTCTGTGCTATTGGATATGATTTTTGTTTTTTGCATGTTTATCGTGAGACCTGCTCTTGCACTCTCTTTGCTGAGTTCCCTTATCATTTCTGCTAGTTCCCTCTGCGATTCGGCGAACAGAACGATATCGTCGGCAAATCTTAGGTTCGTAATCCTTTTTCCGTTAGTGTTAATCCCTATCCTGAACTTACTTTTCGACGTAGTCACCGTTACGATTGAGGCAATCGTCATACCCCTAGTCCAGTTTGAGTCTACCCTCCTTGTGTAAAGCGGCCTCCGTTTCAGCAAACCAATTTAACACATTTAGCTCGTCGTTCTTGCGAAATAGCGTACCACTTGAATACCGTTTTAATTGTGGAAATAAATGGTAATCCCATGGCGGCGCTACGTCTGGTGAATGCGCGGCGTGTGACAAAACATCCCATTTAAAAGACTTGTGATCGAGAGCCAGCTCTTTTGGCACTCAGCGGGAGCAAATTTTTTTATACCCAAGGCAACCACGGACATCATACAGTATACCATTAAATACGTCAGAAAAGAGGTCACACAGCTCATTAATGGTTTGTCCACGATCACCTAGAAATTTTTCTTTCACAGAATTGATCAGTTGTTCTGTAATGATAGGCAGTCATCCAGATCGCTCCTCATTGTGACTGTTCGTTCGTCTTTCATCAAATCGCTTACCCCAATTCCATACATGTACACGAGACGTATCGCTTTTTTTCCTATAAGCCGTTGTAAACATCGACAAATCGCCATAAGTGTCTTTTTCTCCTGGTGCAAGAACGTATTAGCACCTCGCTGTTCACACTTGGAAACCGTTCCTTCAACCACTTATTAAAGAAACCCTAAACAGAGGGAAGTGTATGAAACCCAAATGTAAAAAACACACTGAATCCGAATTTATTGTCGGGGCAACGATCCGCGAACTGGTTTCTTTACAATACACCTCGTCACCTTACTTTTTCAATGCCCCCCCCCCGTATGTGATTTTAATGTTGTCATTTCCTTCTTCAGGATTTCTAATTTGTCTACCTCATGCAATGGCCTTACATTCCATGGCCTTGTTCTCCAATTCTGATTGTTTCTCACTAGGTAGTCTCCGCCCGGGTATCCGAATGAGAAGCTTTTTACGTCCCGAATGGTTATTTATACTTTGTGAGTTGCCATCATAATTGTGGCAGTGGAGACGTATCTCCAGGAAAGAATTTTGATGTAGTTTCCCCTTGATTTCATTAGGGTTTATTTGTCGGAGTTTTTCTTCTCCTATGTGCCTTTAGTTCTGCTTTCGACCGTCTCACCACGCCACGGTAGTACATACAGAGCATAGTGGTAGTTCAGTGTAACACGGGCCCCTTTCTAAAACAGGAGTTTCTCTTGAAATGTTTCGCCACCTCCCAGAAACGGGAGTACGTTTATGTTAGCGTCTGATCCTAAACTTGAGAATCGGCGCGTTTTGGACTCTTTTCATCTTGCACGCTTGTACCGAGAGTAGCAATTTTTAGTCTGGTAGCCAGCACGCCAGTTGTAAAAGCACTCATATGCTACCTGCAGGGGCAAGATGACATGTCGTCCTGGGCAGAAGCTCATACATTTTCAGTATCTTCTAGATGGACCGACGATGGAAGAGAGCCGACCGACCTGGTACTGTTGCCGAAGCCAGGGAAACCAGTCGGCGGGCTAGCGTCATACCGGCCGTTATGTTTTCTGGACACAGTTGGGAAGATTTTCGAGAGGATTATCGCAACCAGACTGGAGAAACACTTCCGGGGGAGGCGCGAGTTGAGCGCCAACCAGTATGGGTTCCGAGCTGGAAGATGGACGATTGATGCCGCCGGGAAGCTGAAGAGGCTGGCACAGCCAGCGATCCAAAAGCTCCAATGCGGTGCAGTCGTCAGACTCGACGTACAGAATGCATTCACCACGATGTCATGTACGCGCATATTGGTGGCGCTGGAGAACACATCAGTCCCCGCGTACTTACGCAAAAGTATCCGAGACTACTTCCGTGATCGGATAATTCTCGCGGAAACTGCTACGGGTGTGGTGCAGCGGGAGATGTCGTGCCGGGTTCCACAGGGATCAGTTCTTGGTCCACTCCTGTGGAATGTCGCGTTTGACGGTATCCTGCGAGCAGAAGTACCACTAGGGGTGAACATCATCTGCTACGCAGTCGAAGGCGACGTAGCCTCGCTTGAAAGCAAGGTGAACCCCGAACTGGATCGAGTCGGCCGGGTTGTGCCTAGCAACTGAGGAGACAGAAGCGGCGTTGTTTACACGCCGTCGACGGTACAACCCGCCTTCCTGTCACCTAAAGGGAGCTGAGATTGCGCCCTGTACAGCCCTGAAGTACCTCGGGCTGTGGTTCGATGGGAAGCTGTCGTTCAGAGAACACTCGAAGAGGACAGCGCAGAACGCGGAGAGAGTCGTAGCCGAAGGAAGTCGACTCATGTCGAACCTAGGGGGGCCGACAGAGAAGAAACGTAAGTTGCTAACGAACGTCGCCATGTCTGTTCTCCTATATGGGGCGCCAATTTGGTCAGTCATCGGTGCCAGGGAGTGCAGAAGAACCGATCTGGTAAGGGTCCACGAAAGGCTGCACCGAAGTGTATTAGTGCCTTTCGCACTGTCTCCACAGAGGCAGTTTGCGTGCTAGCAGGTATACTACCAGTGGAGTTACTAGCGGATGAGCGGAAGAGGGTATACAGCGCAATGCGGAAGATGCCACCGAAGAGCAGTGCAGCGCTACAGGTCAAGCGGGATAATAGGCAATCCACGCTTCTCATGTGGGAAAAGCGGCTCTCCCGCAGTACTAAGGGAGAGTGGACCCGGACTGCTAGTACGCGACCTCAACTGATGGCTGGGCAGACGCCATGGCCAGCTGGACTTCTATGGCATGCAGGTGATGAGCGGTCACGGAGTGTTCAACAAGTATCTGCACTGGATGGGCATAGCTGCGCTGCAGGAGGGCGAGATGATGATGCCTGGCACACTCTGTTGTCTTTTCGAGTGTCCGGCATTCGACCAAGAGAGGGAAGAAGCGGGGCCGCCTTTCAAAACGCGGGTGTTGAGCCGCTTACACCGAAGAACCTGGTCCCGACCATGCTGAAGAGCAGAGCGGGATGGGGCCAGGTAGCTGCCTTTGTCAAGAAGACGTTGGGCCGCAAGATAGAGCTGGAGTGGCAGAGACAAAGACAGCGGACACAGCACCCTATGTTAGCACTCGCCATCACACCAACACCGACAATGACGACGACGATGTCGCAGTTGCCATCAACCGACGAAGAAGACGATCCGGCGCAACTCAACAGCAAAGAGACAAAATAATAAGACGCCTTAGATTCGCCGCCATGAAAAGGCGACAGGAGAAGTGGGAGTAGCGGAAGCTACTCCAAAGCGATCTCCCCTATTCTGACACAGGCTCATTCGGGGTGTTTCCGGAATAGGGGGTGCGGTGTCCCGGGGCCAATTTGGCATGCGTGCATCGCCATACGCTCCTTCATCGTTGAATCTTCTAGATGGACCTCTGCAAAACATCCTTTGATCTGGGAAGCTGCGAGTAGTCATTCATAGCTAAGGCTTCGTTGCGCAGAGAGATTCTGCTCTGTGTGTCGGTACTCTTGACTGCAGTTCCGGTCCACAACCCACTTGACCGTACTTATTAGCGGCTTAGGTATTTGTTTTTCTTTCTTTGCTTAGCGGCAAACGGAGTGTATTTTGCAAAGGTCATTCGGCGTGCAAAATTAACATTGTATACAATCTCGGTGTCTTCAATTCACACTCGGCAGAATACACTATAGCTGGCCGCAGTCCGAACGTCCGAAGCGCAAATCCTCCTTCGCACAAAAAAAGAAAAAGAGAATCGTCGCCTATCGCGTGTAAATCGCGAATGAGTAAGTCGATGCACCGTCTGTGACGGCACCATGGGGCTAGTCACAATGGTCGTACACCATACAGTGGGACTGCGGGGGAAAAACTCAAGTTTATCGTACGTTTCTTCTTTTGCCTTTTTTTATTTTTTTATTCTTCTTCTTCTTTCCGTTAAGATCTTCCCCCGCTTTTGAAAACGCACAGAAGAATTCGCCATTATTTTCAATTAGAATAGAATAAATTATCGTTTGAAAATTATTACCGGATTTTTCATACAGGCATCGTCGAACGCATTAATTACCTCGTCCAGATCTAACGGTTCGCATTCGGATTTACTACATTATCGGGTAAAAGATGCATGGGTCTGTCTTGTGGTCATTGTACGTGAAAAATAATAATAATAATAAAATGGTTATTATTTTAAATTAACAGCGATTCGAGAAGACGGTGCGGCGCGCAGATCGATGTGTGCGTACGCCGGCCGATGGCCGAAGCGACTCGAGACTCATTTCGCAAAGTTGCGGTTTTCGGAGTGGCGAAGTCGGAGAGACCTCGTCCACGAATGGTTCACGAATGAGGAAATAACACTGCTTACTCGTATTTCTGCTGAATAGGAGAATAGATTGATGTGATGTGGGCAAAAATTAATTTGCCCGAATCGGGTAAGAATTGAAAATACCGTTAGAGTAATCCGTTTACTTGATTGACGATATTGGTTAGTCGATGCGATTTCTGATTCGGTTCTACATCAGCGAACATGGCATTCATTACGCGGAGTGAAAAGTAAATTGAAATCTTTTCGGGTTTACTTTTCTCTTTCGCCACGTACGCTGGTCCGGAATGTGTAAGAATACGTTATCTCCTAATCCATCGTATCCAGACTATAGCATTGCCATTGATTGGAAGATTTCGGTGAAGTTGTTGGAAGTAAATTCAGTTTTTGTTTTCATTCCTGTCGATCGGCAACTCTTAGAAGATTAGTGTCTGGTTGATCTCGAGCTAACTCTATCCCGCCACTCAAATCGTTGCTCGTCATTACCGAAGACCGCGTGGATCCAGGATAGTTTTCTTCTGTCTTTGAGTCTCCTTCCGTCAGTTTCGCCTTCCTGTATGAGTCTAAGTAACTCATATTTCTCTCCTCTCAAGATATGCCCCAAATAGGCAGCTTTTCTCCTTTCGATTATTTTCCGCAGTTCCCTGGTCACTCCAGCTCTATGCAGTACTTCGGTATTGCTTACTTTATCAATCCAAGATGTTCGCATTCGTCTGCAGAGAAACCACATTTTTGTTGCTTCTAGTCTATTCATTGATATTTTCTCAATGGACCATGTCTTTACTCCTTATAATAGTACTGGCATTACATAACATTTATTTATTTATTTATTTGTCTTCTTATAGCTGTACATATAATTATTTGCTTACATGTATATTGCGGAAAAGACTCACATATTATTTAAATTATCATTTGTTTCATGTTTATCCTTATTTTATCATCTTCTCTTGAACAAACTTGTGCCCTTTTCTTGGGCGGAGGTTTCCCTCAGCCGATCCCATTCTGCACTGGGCTATCCTGTGTTACATTTTATTTCTAATTAATTCCTCTATTTCGTCTGTCCATCGTTCTGGCTGCCTTCCTATACTTTTCTTTTGCAGTGTCCTAGGAACCAAAATGATATATTATACGCCCATCTATTATCCTTTGCCCTTGCTGTGTGCCCCGCCCACTTTCATTTTGAAGCGCCTTTTTTATTGTGAGCCGTTTGAGACATTCTCCTTCCTCGGCCCTTGTGCAAAGATACACTATCCGAGAGGTTTCTTGAAATCATTTAATACTATGATAATGAGACTCTTTTGACCCATCAAGACCTCCTCCTCTAACGTATGTAGAACTTTTAGAAGACTTCTCTGAGACTTCACGGATCTTCCGAATTTGTTCAAGACATTTTCACGCTTCATTAAAACATTATACGTTAAAAAATGAAGAATTCAGATGAACAGTTTCAAAATTTGCCGACTGTCAAATTATTGGGTTTTTCACCCCCCCCCCCTCCCAATAGTTTAGTCCGTGCATATGCAGATTGGAACCTTATCCCCAAGCATTCACATTTGCGCACATGAGCATACCCTCTAGTCTGGGAGGGTAAGCTGGAAGGATATTAGGAATACTTGAGAGGAACTCAACTCCCTTTACACATTAAGGTGGTTGTTATTTACTCTTGGTGATCTTTTTTTTCTGAATTTTCTCTTATTCGTCTCCTAAATTGGTTCCAATGAAATTAATTAAAAAAATCTACAAAGTTTCAGGTCGGTCGGATTTAGGGGAATCCGTGCCACAAGCTCTCTTTCGTTCTTATGGGAAAAACTCATGGAGTTTTGACTTCTGTTCCAGACTAAATTTCCCTCCTATACCTATTCAGCAGGACCGAAGCACGTAAATTAAATAATAGAACATTTGCTATCGGATTCAGCTTGTGACATTGGAAAATAAGCCTTTTGCCTTCAACTTTTAGACAGTCCCGTAGCCATGGGGGGCAAGCTGGGGATGAGCTCTCTCTAAAGGTATTTTGAGCTTCCCCTAGGCAGAGATACCACCATTTAAAAAAATCATTACACCAGGCCCCTAGTCCGAGTGGTGCTAAGGGGTACTGAGTACCTCTAACGCTTGCCGTAGCCTCCCCTGGCAAACTTTCGTGAATGAAAGATCGTTCTAAGTGTTAATTTTTCTTCACACGATCTATTCAATATTTTTTCAGTGGGCTGTTGGTAGGTTGAATCACCAGTTTTGATTATGAATTTTGAGACCAAATTCAATCAGTGGCGTTGCCAGGATTTTCCGGGGTGGGGGGCAAAGTGAGATTTTCAAGGGAGACAAAGTCGAAAATTGAAGTACCTATTTTTTAAAAATCGCCGATATTAGAGGACTATTGTATAAAAATGAAGGTAAAATTACTACTCGAGCGAAATTTTTTCGAAAAATGTGTTTTAAAGCGAAAAATTGCTAATTTCTGCATATTTTACATCATATTTCAGGTGCCTTGTGGGGCATTCGCCCCCTTTGCTCCCCTGGCTATACCACTGCCTCGTAGAACTCTTCAAATAATATAAATTATGTGTATCCTCAAGCCTCCTCTGGTAAACAGTCAGCACCACCTACCGCAGATGGCTGGCTAAGGGCGTGCTTTTAGATTTTACTAAAATGTTCAACTTTCCTAGGCTCTAGGTCAAACAGAGAATCTAGTAAGAACAGAATAGTCATTGAAATTCGAAATTCTACGTTTGTTACCGATTTTCAGATTTTCGAAATGTCCTCTACATCTCAGCTTTGTTTCAACCTTTCAGATAACGTTCGATACTCAGCTTGAAATCTTCGGCTTTTGACTGACTAGTCTCTGACAGGAGTCCCGGGTACTCCATTTTCAGAAACGAAATTTGACTTTCAGTTTGAGGAGGTGAAGAAGAAAAATTTGCGGACAAATATTTTTTGAAAACTAGAAATTCGCCGACAAAATCTTTTAAAAATTAAAGATTTGCCGATTTTTTAATCAAAATATTTCTTAATTGAAAAATATATAAATAAACAAACATTCATAAAAAATGAAAAATTCGAATGTACTGTTTCAAAATTTGCCGACTGCCAAATTATTGGGAGGGTGTTTCAACCCCCCTCCACACCACTATGGTTTCACCCCTGATCTTGGCCTGGGGTTAATTCCGGGTCTTTTCCTAGCTTATAATTGACACCATTATTCCCTTTTTATAATTCGGCATAAAATTTTGTAGCTACTTTGTTTGTTTCCTTCCTGTTGCAAATTTTGTTACCGCGTTCATGTAAAATATAGGTTGTTAGAGTCTTATCAAGGAATAATAATTGTTTTCTAATGTTTTTGTGTTTCTAGTAGTTTCCAAAATATCTTCGATAATTTTGTTTTTCCTATTTCTTTTGAATTCTGCCAGTTTTATTTTTATTGTTTTGCATATTTAGCTGAGTTCTATTCGGGCTGTTGAATTTCTGGATAGATTTAATTTTTCAATCTTGTCTCATCCTGTCATCAGTTGTTTTACGTTTTTTGGAATTCTGGGTACATTCTTAATATTAATTCTGCTTGTTTTTACATTTGTTACTGCTGTTTTAATACTATCCAAGATGTCTCCTAGAGAGTGGGCATCTGACAGAAGAATGTTTAGTTACTTCATACTTTCTTGCTGATGTTCTATCAATTTTTATCTGCTTAGGTCAAAAATATCTTTCCTTTGGTTCACCGAAGAATGCTTTAAATTTTAGTAATCTGAGGTCCAAATGAAATCTAAATTCTTCTGTGCCACAATCGGTGATATATTTCCTATCGTTCGGCAAGATGAAATCTATTTGATTTTTAATTTCACCATTTGGGGAAAGTCAGATCCTAAGTTGTTTTGCTCGCAAAATCGTATCAGATTCCATCCTCTACAGTTTCTTTTTCCGTAGTTATAAGGGCCCTTAGTTTCTTCTTCTTTGTTGTTTCTTTTGCCGATTTTACTATTTCGATTTCTCATGACCACCAGGCACTCTTTGAAACCGCTATTGCATTGTTGCATAGTTTCTGGTCGGTGCTCATGAAATTTGATACATTCTGCTTCATTTGACTGTAAAGTGGGTGCATATACCTGAATTAATGTTAGGATTTTTGGTTTCTGGAGTTTAATCTTGATCATACCTATCCGGTCGTTTATGCTTTTAAATTCTAAAATTTTATCTTTCCAACTTTTGTGTACCATGAGGCTCTCCTTTTTGCCCTTTGTACAGTCTGTGTGTCAAAGTGTCGAACCTAAGTTCAGATTGATGATTTTCTTATCAATCCTTCTTATTTCTGCTATACCAAGGATTTTTAGATTTTTTCGTTAAATGCCTTTTCTAGTTCCAATAATTTTTCATGTGATTTCAGAAATCTTGAATTTAAAGTTTGCCAGATGGCATTACATAACATTGAACAACCTTTATTATTAAGGAGAGGGGTGTATCCTTGTGAATGAGAATATTTTTCAGTAGGCTGAAAGTTTATATATATTCGGCAATGCCATGTCTGCTGGTTTGAAAATTTGTGAATTTTGAGTAGGTCAGAAGAGTTAGGGTAGGTGAATTTTCATCTCATGGGTTAAAGTTTTTCAGAATGAAAACTAAAAAAGAAAATATAACTTAGTTCATGCTTATTGTGCCCTAATCTTTTCACCCAAAATACAATTTCAATTTCAGATCTTAGTAGTAGTTATTAATAGAGCCAATTTCCGTTAATTTTTTCATTCTGGTCGCATGCAGTTGGTTTCCATGAACTTTGGGAGAGGATGGGGTTTGGTAAATTTTGTTGTAGATTAGAGTATGGCATTACAAATTTTACTCAAATGTTGACTTGATGAATAAGAACGAGAGAAAAAAGGGTTTTCTGCTTACAAATTTTGCCCAAATCTTGATTCGCCATAACTTGACAAGTAAAAAATGAAGTTTTCGATCTAAAGTCTTCATTAATAAGCTCCCTAATTTTACTTTCATTCATAGTTCAGAGGTAGGGTTCAGAACCTCTTTTGACCAATTTAAGCAATTTGTAGTCTTCTCAGTTGGATTTGGTTGTCATACATGTTTACATTCTCATGTTGATCAACTTCAGTCAACATTTTCATTTAAACTTAGTGATTTTTAGTAGTTTTTAGTCAAATCTGATAGGCTTTAGTCATGTTTCATTTATACTGTCTTGGTCATTTTTTATTTCGTTTGTTTTCAGCTTTGAGCTGTTTGTCAGCGTAAGGATGTTTCGCTGTTTTAGAAATTCACCTGTACAGAGTATTTATTCAGTTTTAAGCTGTTCTTCAGAATCGGGCAGCTTGCGGAGACGTCACATAGTCAACTAAAAAATGGTTAAGGAATATTCGTACCCAGCCTCCTTTTTTACCTTCTACTGTAAGGTAGTGGGGGCGGGTACGAGTTGACGGGTTGTCTTCCAGCAGAGAATTCAAAACCTTTTTTCTTGCTTTGTTTTTTTAGCATGAAACTTACAGCTTCGCTCCAAGTTGTCCGACCCCCCCCCCTCCCTCTTGGCGAAGTGATCACGCAACTGGCCTGGTATATAGTCAAGCATAGGTTCTAGTTGATGAGCTTGTCTTTTTTCATCCTATTTTGAATCAGTTCGGGTCAATTTTTCCCTCATTCCTTCCCTCCGGGTTTGTGCACCTGTGTGTAACAAATTTTCTAGGACCACATGATCAAAACCGATGGGGTAGTGTTACCCCTTACCTCCCTTGATTGATAGTATGGCCTGAAGGCGAGAAATTTCAACGTCCAGTCGGGAAAATGGAATAGACAGAGAGATCGGTTTTGCTTTTATAGAAAACTTACAATACTTCTGTTTGTAGATATTTAATTTGGGAGAATTCTGGGATCTAGAAGCCCTTTGGGAGAATTGTGTTGATGAAGAGCCTTGTTTTGGCTCGTCGACTAAAATTTGTAAAACTTCAGTCGAGACTGTTGGTGTCCACGTCCTGCCAAACACTTGTTCGAACGTTTTTCTGATCAAGTAATGATTTTTCATGTCGCAGCTCGTTCCACGTATAAGGGAAACCGTGGACCGCTGATTGTATCGGTGCTATTACAGAAACCCGATCCGATCGATGAGAACTTCTGCGGTAGCGCTGTAATCGGCATTCCATCTAGCCGAGAATATGTGTCCACCCCCTGGCCAATATTCAAGTGTAATTTGAAGTGCACCTTGAGGGGGACATGGCGTGCTTTAGTTTACACGACAGCACTCCGTTACCGCGTGGAACGGTCCTCCCAGAGTGCACCGTGATCTGGCCCGCAATCTTTCGCTTATCTTCGACGTACGGTCGCGATATTCCGAATTTATGGTCGGTTCGCGAACGGAGGAAGAAGGCGACATCGACGCATTCTCGCCAACGAGGAAGCGTTCTCGAGTAGTTCGCGGGCACATAGATATCGCCGATACCATCTGCATCTATTTCTGATACATGTTCGAGTGCACTTCGACCGCGACCGGTTCCCGTATTTTCCCACGCTTTATCGATCTTTGCCGTTTATCGGTCAATTTCGGAGGGAAAGAACGGTTTTTTAATCGTCGATACCGGCGTACATTCCCGAAATCGAAATGCGGTTTGTCCGTTGCCCCTGGCACCAGGGACGGATTTACCAGTTCAGTTGCTGAAAGGCAGTTTAAACATGCCGCTTCATGTTGTGTCCCCTCGAATTCTTACCCCCTCTAAAAATTAACTTATTAAAATTTACTTTTTCATTCCATCACCAAGCACAAATTTGTACAAATAAAATAAATAAAGGTACTTGATGATAATATATTCCTTGGATTCTCGACTAGTAGGATACGTCTCTTCACTTTTTTCTTTTCTGTGCTAATCTATTCCTTTCTGAGAAGGATTTGCATTTTATATCCTTCATTATCTGCTCCTCATAGCTCATTCTTTGCCTTACTTTCCTGTTCTTCCCCTCAACCATTCCCACTAGCAGTAATAACACTATCCCTAGATGTCTTATATTATGATCTATCGTTTTGACTGTTTTATTTGCAATTAAATTCCAAATTTTTATTTCCCTTCTATTCATTTTAATACTTCTTCATTCCTGATCTTTTCTATCCATTTGATTTTCAAGATCCTCTGATCGCCACTTTTCAAAAGCTTCTATCTTTTTCCTTTTTGTGTTTCTGTTGTCTAGGTCTCACATCTATACAACGCTACACTCCAAACAATGTTCGAAGAAATCTCAGTCTTACTTAAAAATCTGTATTTACCCCAAATATGTCTCCTTTCTGAAGAAAAAGCTCTCTCTGCTCTTTCATTCTGTTTTACTTCTTCCACATTGCTTTATTAGATTTTTTATTTATAAAGCGATGACAGCGTTTTTGCTTTATAATTATTACAGTACTTCTATGGCAATGAACTGGGGGAGCGTTCTCCCCATCTCTGTCCTTAGCCCATTTTAGACATGTGCTTCCCCGCGTCTTTTCCATTCTTTATTATTCTTATTGTAATGAGATTCGCACCGAAAAACGCACGAAAACACGTACTAAGAACAACGCACAAAAAACAGTAGCTAGATTGCTTTGAAAAACGCACAATTTATCGCATATAAAAACTAGACTCTACGGCGACGACCAGCGACCTTTATATATCCCGGCGTTATCGGCGAAACTCCTTATCACTTTTGTTATCGAACTTCTATTCTGCTGCTCGAAACGTGTCGATCTTTCTTCACTTATCTCGAATGTTCGGGATTATTCGCCACACTATAGTACAAAATTGAAAATTGGGCACTAGGCCATTATACATTGTCACATTATCCGACTAAGACTAAATTAAATTTAAAAACATGGCTTTAAAAAATTATATCTTGAAACTTAAAAATAATTAAACGAACAACTATGTATACTTGGGCCGATAAAAATTCGTATACTGAATAGAAAGCATGGTTCGAGAGCCAGAGTTGTAATTTGTTTTTGAAAGCTCTGATTAAGGGACAAGATTTAATATTTTTGGGAATTTTATTATACACTTTTTGAACCATCCCTTCTACATTGTTATGAAAAAATTGTGATCGAGAAGTACCCGCTGATGCCAAATTTCTATGGCTTTGCCATGTCTTGAAAATTAGTAAGTGTGATTGTAAAATACTCCTCTGCAAAGGTACGTTTACCTTCGTTCGATTAATCTATTTTTTTGTCTTTCTGTTTGCAGGTATGTGGTTGTTGTATAGCATGTGTAATATCTAACATGAGACACAAAAGGTAGTACATATTGTTTTAATTCACTTTCTTGAGTAGCAGCAATGCATGGAATTTTTTTTTGTGGGGTGGTACGATTGTATGCATTATGTCGTATTTAAACTGCGGTATTTATCTCGCGATATGAACTGAATATTGGTTTTGAAAAAGGTCGTATCCGCAGTGGCCTAGCCAGACTTGTTATGAAGGGGGTGGGTGGGGGTTCCGTTTCACTTTTACAACGTTACAGGTGTAATATTTACTATTACCAGAATGAATTTTAATTTTTTCGCATTGTCGGCCGATGCTGGGGGGAGGGGCGGCGGCAGACCCTCCACCCATAGCTACGCCCCTGCGTATCCGCGTATTGTATGTTTGAGAAAACCCCGTTGCAATGCTTCTGACATAGATAACTTTTGAAATAATGTTGAACAGCTGTATTTTATTCTTCTACAGAATACATAACGAATACATAATAGTTGTTTCTGGGAATCCAATACATGATTCTGACGTAATTCCTCGCGCTGGATCCGAATCTGGCCTCAGAGATGCTCAATTAGGCACAATTTTCTTGTTAGCTCTTCAAATTGTCCATAAAAGCCATTTCCGATGATCTTCAGGCTTCTTTCTACACTAGTTACTGATTGGTAAGAATTAAGAAATTTCGTGTTTCCTGACCAGTTTTTCATGTGGATTTTAAAACTGACATTTCCTGAAGGCGTTGTCAGGAAATTGATAAATCAGGCCCTAGTTCAGGGTATCTAGCGGGCTAATAAGTCCAACATTTGAAAAATGGTCCAATAAGTTCAATGAAAGTTGAATAATTTTAATATAGGTTCAATAAAAATTGAAAAATTAGGAATAATAATAATGTAGAGTTGTCGAAAATTCAACTTCGATTACTAGGTGTCTTGCAAACTCAATTTTTGTGCATATAAAAAGCTGGAAAATATTTTCAATTTTCAAATGTGTTAAGACACCCTGGTAGGGCAACTTGCTAGTCGGAGAAGCGGATAAATTGGGAGCAGGTTTTTGTTGGCAAATGGAGGAGGCATTGATAGATTTCTGCTATTTCTGCTGTGTTTAAAAACGCCGAAAAAGTAGGGAACACAAAGGTCCAGTTAACCACCACAATCGAAAAAAAACTGATGGATATGATGAATCAGCTAGTAAACAGAATGGACGAGCTTGATCGGAGACTGAAGCCTACAGACCGAAAAACCAAAAAATGAACCGAACTCTGAGGATAGCTATATGGAACGCTAATGATTCAGCGCAACATCTTCAAGAAACTACTTTTTTTCTCACACAGGGAAGCATCGATATTCTCCCAGTATCAGAAATCCACTTCACTAGAACCTCGTTCATTAACATTCGAGGGTACTACCTGTATCACACACCGCATCGGGATGGAAAAGCGCATGGAAAAACTTCTGTGCTAGTCAAGAGCAAGCTGAAGCACTTAGAGTTACCAAAGCACAAAGCAGAATACCTGCAAGCCACCACTGTCAGCGTTACGGAGAACACTAGCTCCATAGTTGTCTCTGCAATCTACTGCACACCGCGACATCGCATCCAAAGTCAACAGTCCCGAGATGTTTTCAAAATGCTTGGGAAAAGATTCATTGCTGGAGAAGACTACAATGTCAAACATATGAGATGGAGCTCAAGATTCAACACCTCAAAGGGACATGAGCTACTCCACACGATGGACACCCTGAAACTCGATGTTTTCTTATCAAGGAAACCAAAGTACTGGCCAACTGATCCAAACAAGATACCGGATGTAATCGACTTCTTCGTCACCAAACTATAAATGCTGCCAAAGAGCTACTGCGAACTTATTAAATTTTACTTGACTGATCGATTCTTTCGTGTAAAGCAGGGCGATGACTACTCGCAACTGAAACCCATCCAAGCAGGCGTTCCACAGAGGAATGTCCTGGGACCCACATTATACCTCCTGTTTACAGCGGACATTCCAAAAACAAGACATACAACGATGTCCAAATTTGCCGACGATACGGTCATCCTAGGCTATGAGCGACAGTTTGGCCAAAGCTACAGAAAATCTCCAAAAGTCACTCGGCTCACTCAGTAAGTGGACCAAGCGATGGAGAATCAAAATCAACGAGGACAAACCGGTGCACGGCACGTTCGCCTTGCGCAAAGTGAACTACCAACCCATTAAAATCAACAATCAGATAGTACCGCAGAAATGCACCGCCTGATACCTAGGAATGACTTTTGACAGTCGACTGAACTGGAAGGAACATGTCAGGCTCAAAAAATGCGGATTAACGCGAAAACGAAGAAAAATGTACTGGCTGCTGGTGGAAATATTCTCCCAGCAGTCACTACAAAACAAAATACTGCCGTACAATCAAATCCTGAAGCCCATATGGACCTATGGTATAGCTCTGGGTCGGCGCGAAGAAGTCGAACGTCAATAAAATACAGGTAGATCAGAACCAAGTGCTGCGAATGATGGCAGGAGCACTCTGGTTTGTACGAAACGAGGACCTTCATCGATATCTCTGCATCCCCATAGTTGAAGACGAAATCAAGCAGCACGCAGCAAACCTTCACCCAAATGAAGAAGCCCTACAGCAACTATTGGACAACACAGGAGACCTATTATGAAACTTTTATCACGATACCACAAATCGTTACTGTGGTAACTTGATACGATGTACTGTACAAGTTACCACTGTATCGATTTGTGGTATCGTGATAAAAGTTTCATAATAGGTCTCCAGGCCTCAAAAGACAACTTCAAAGCACCAAACCTTTTGAACTAGTTTAAATACATACAACCGCTTTGGTTTAAACAGGGATATGAAGCGTAAGTCCATAAGATGTGCTAAACATTAAGCTCGTATATACTTTGGATGTAATAAACATTAACCTGAGAGAAACCCCCGCCGGGGTATCAGTCTCATTCACGCACACACATCAGAATCAGAAATACGAATAGGTATTCTCATAGAATAGGAATTTGTATAAAATAATTATTTTATTTAAAAAAAAAAATGTCTGCTGTGTTGAAAGTTGTAACGGTGGGAAGCTCAAATACTGAGAGCACAGTTTCAATTAAAAGGCTCCCGTGGTTCGGTCCGATGATTTGGCTCCATCGGTAAAGCAGCGAATGTGATCAGCAAACTGGTTCAGGATCGTGTCGAATTTGTGTTGTATGGTTTCGTTCTACTTTGTTTTGAATTTTGGGTGTGTGAAATTCCAGAGAATGTGGGTTTCTCACAATGAAGAAAAATTTGTCGCCCCTAAAAATGTGCCATTGTAGGCAGTTGTGTTTACCTCACTTACCCGTAAATCCAGCTGCGCTTGGTTATATGCTGAAATCTGCGAGCTCACACAGTCCTCTATGTTGAAGCCAACTATATGACGCCGGAAGAAATTTCAGTCCGTGCGAACTGCAGTGCCAACGAACTCGAAAGTTATATTTAGATCGAACACGATAGCCGAGGGGGTGCATTGAATGGATGCTGCCGCAAAACTGTTATACGGAATTAACCTGAAAATAAGTACGGAAGATTATAATGCACGCCAAAATCGGAAGTTTACCGCACTCGATTTAACCGTCCGACGGAGAGCGTATACCATCAGATGTTTTCCAAATTGCGGGCAGTCGTACATTACATAATTTATTAATAATATACCGTAGGAGCGCGTACAGCTTGGCGCCCGAATATGGTGCGCGTAATTTTGCGGTCAGTTGCTGCCGCCTGTGTACGGTGCCGATGCGATGCGATGCGATGCATGTTCCACCGGCGTGTTCATGATTGTTAACGAACGAACGAACGAACGCAATTTTGTATAAATCGTGATTAACAGGCGAAGGCGAACGTACTGCCGTATCGAGTGCGAAAAAAAAAAGAAGAAGAAAAGAAGTCAGCATCCGAGAGCTGGGGAATGCCGGGTATACGAATGTAATTCGAAAATTGAACAATTATTCGAGAAAATCGAAGCGACACCTCGGCACGAACTTTTTCAGCACGAATATCGAAATTAATATCTAGCGCCTAGCAAGCGCGAGAAAACGTGTAAACTTTACCGCTAATCGGTTCGACATTGGTAATACGTACGTAAGCATCGTTTTCAAATAACGGGATGTGTTCCGAATTTTGGTAACAAAAATTTGACGAGCAAATGTCGGACATCGAAGGAGTTTGATCTGATGAAAAACACGATCAGAAACACTGTCGAAAAGTCACATTCCCTTCGCCGTGCTGATTTTTTTCGGAAATTGAACGAGCAGCGAGGTCGTTCAAAACTATAAAGAAACAAGGGCGTGTAAAAAGTGCGCGTATTGATCGGAAGCAACGGCAAACTACCCCGACTAACCCTGCTCAGAAAAGTCGCGCGTCAGAAATCGCGACCACCAGCGTCCGGCATCGGATGCGGCATCTGAAGAAGAAGAGATAAACGGATCCTGGCAGGGAGGAAGAAGGACAGTAAGTGAGAAAAAGAAGAAGGTTTTTCTTTGAACAGATGACGTAATTATTGATCTTTACTCCTCCGGAACAGTCGGCAGCAGATGGGGGGAGTTATAGCTGCAGCACCCCCGCAGTTTGGCCCAACACTAAGAGGAAAACAGAAGAAGAAAGTATAAAAAAATGGTAAGCATAAGATAAGGGATAAAGGAAGTAAAAAACAAACAAACCTTATTTCAAAGGAGAGGAGGTCAAAACAAGAAATCAATGTTCTATACTGCAACTGTAGAGCTATTACGAGCAGAGAAAGAGAGTACGAATTCAATAATGCAATTAGGGCAATCAAATGGGATATAACAGGTTTGGCAGAAACATGGAAAACTGGTGAAAAATTGATAGGAAAAAAAAGGCAGCTACTAACTCGTTTCATATTGGGGAAACAAAAGGACATAAGGGGGTAGGATTTCACATTAAGTCAAAAATCATGGATAAAATCTTAGAAATTAAAAGTATTTTCAGAAAGGATTTGCTTTGTGAAGTTAAAGGTTGGCGAAAAAATAAATGCACTAATAATACAAATGTTGTACGCTCCTACCCTAGATGCAGAATTAGAAACAAAAGAATTTTATAAAAAACTTGACGAAGTTCTAAAAAAGGAAAGATAATACTACATAGTGATAACGGGGGATTAGAACGCAAAAGTAGGAGAAGAAGAACCGAAATCTAATACAGTGATCAGAAAATTTGGTCTAGGCAAAGGAAACAAACACGGGGACAACGTGATCAATTTTATACTGAAAAACAGTCTCAAAATAGCTAATACCCCCCCTTCAAAAATAAAGGAAGAAGAAATAAAAGTGGACATGGGTCTCCCCAGATAAAAACACTTAGAAACGAAATAGACTATATGTGACCGGCTCGGAAGAAACAAGCCTTATGCCTAAATTTTCGGTTTCTGCCAATGAGAGATCATTAAGGACCCCCAAAAACCGTCAAAAACCTGAAAATTAATTTTTAGGTGTAATGCTTGTTTCTACCGAGCCGATCACATATGCTTGTTAACGATCCATCTATTGGTATGGTGGGACGTATGGCGATGCACGCAGGCTAAAGTGGCCCCTAAGACACCGCACGCCCAGCACCGGAAACTACCCTTTCGGGCATCGCATCAATGCAGAGGGGAACTCTTTGGAGCCTGGCCCGACCCCCATTTCTCCTGGCCGGAACGGTGCGCTCATGGGGTTCCCTACTGACCGAGGTTCGCACTCCCAAAGCGTTCGCCTAGAATTCAGGTCCCCCACAGCCGGACGCGCTGCCTCTTCCTCTTCATTCACTCATCGCGTGAGACTCTGTTTGCAACTCCAGCCCTGGTACTACGGGCGAGCTCCGCTGAATGGGATCCGCCGCCGCCGCAGCAGCAGCAACTTCAGCTTGTCCTCCTCCAGTCCTCTGTCTCGACTACTTTGCCTCCATCTTCCTCCGCATGATGGCCGAAAATGACCCATCTATTGTCAAAGATACTACTACGTTGTCTTGCCTCAGTTTTCTGTCAGACCATCGAATTTGTAGAGGAGTAATAGAAATACCTATAGAAGAGTTAGATATCGGAATTATACGAAGAAATCAAACCCGACCCAAATAATACCTCGACATAGCATTGAAAGGGCGAGGAACAGATTGAATGTACTATTGAACTAACGTGATCAAAAAGAGCAATCGGCGCAAAATCTTTATAACAAAAGTGAGAAGCAATACGAAAGGTACTACAAGAATTTGGGAGGAGGAGGGAAACACCGATCATTGATGATAAGAGGAGAACAGATACCTAAAATAACTCAACAGAAAAAGTAGTTTTGGATAAACTAAAGGAGGGGAAAGCAGGGGGGGAAAGACGGTATCAGCAATGAAATTCTAAAAGAGTTTGCTACGGAGTTAGCCAGGCCACTGCAAGTAAGTACTCAACAAGATTATCGACGAGGAGGAGATACCACATCAGTGGGGAATAACACTATTTAAAAATGGGGATAAAAGTGCGATCGATAATTACAGACCAATTAGTCCAACATCCGATATTAGTGAAGTATTCATGAAAATAATAAAAGAAAGAATGTACCAACAGTTAGATGAAAATCAAGGAGGACAGGCGGGTTCCGCTACCATGATTTTAGTTTTAGAAGCGTTGATGTACAAGCGAAGTTGCCCACTTGTCTCTTTCACTACGAGGATCAGTTTTGTCATCTTGTTCTCGTCTTCTGCAATTAGTGTTGTGTCGTCCGCCGACAGATATTCCGCCGTTTCAATCCTCCAGAGCTTGTATCATGATGGGCTCGCCGTGTACGAGTACATTAAAGAATTGAAGCGACAATACACGTCCTTGCCTAACGCCAAGGCTTACGCGAAACGTTGCTGATTCTTCACCATCGACTTTTACGACTGTCTCATTTGGTTCATAAAGAGATTTTATCAGGTCCAGCTGGTGAGCTGGGACGCCCATCTCACGCAGCACTTCGTATAGCCTCTTCCATTTGACACAGTCGAAGGCCTTGGCATAGTCAGTGAAACACAAGACAGCAGGAGTGTTGAATTTTCTGCATCTTTTGAGTATTTGACGAACATTCAAAATCTGTTCTCAAGTTCCTCGCCCGGGAACAAACCCAGCTTGCTCTGGTGGTATCTGCCGGTTTAGGAATGCCTTTACTCGGTTGTAGATGATTCTCAGGAGAACTTCACTTGCATGTGGAATGAGAACAATGGTGCGATAGTTGGCGTAGTTTCGTCCGTCGACTTTTTTTTATGGAGGGGAACTATTATTACTTCACTGGCCATTTCCTGCGGCACCATTATCACATTGCACAATTTCCAAAGAACTGTAGCAGCCTTTTGATCTAGTGCTTGTATAAGCTCTGCTTCCACCTCATCACAGCCTTGAGCTTTACGCTTCTTCGTTACATGTATTGCTTCCCTTTTGAGCACGAATTTTGGTTCATCTTCATCGTCCACTTGGATGGGTGGCAGTGCGTCGTCAGGATCCTCCGCTATATCTTCTTAATACCGCTGACCACAGTACGTCTTCTATCTGTCTATGATTCCCTGCTTATCCCAGATGATTGTGCCGTTTTCATTTTTGATTTCTCAAACCCTTGGTTTGAAGTCTCTGGTGACCTGTCTGATTTCCTTATACAGTGTTCTGGCATTGCTTCACAAATCATATCAACTTGGACTTCCCTCGACACCCTCTTTGCGCCATGCAATTCAGTCTCCTGTATCCCCGTTCGTCAATCGTGTATGTGGCACCTCTCCGTTGCTCGATCAGTTCGAGGGTTTTCTTTGTCATCTGCGGCTGTCTTTTCCTCATTTCTGACTGTCCCTGCAGTGCTTTCAAGCAGAGGACAGTGGCTTCCAACTGGCGTGTCGGTCAATTCCAGACTTCCCTAGGAGGCTCCTTGTATTGGTGGAATATGATTACAATCTTGTGGTAATGTTACATGTGTTTGGTTGGGTTCCTTGCGTACCCAGCGCATACCCATAGGTTTCTTGCCGGGTGTCGAAGGGAACCCCTCACAGAAGTTTTAATATGTATTCTCGCGACGAAGACGACGACGGTCGCCGATGGTGAGAGGCGAGGCTGCCACCCGCTGGTGCCCTGTGGACCTTGTCTACACCTGACTTACTAACTTGCCTTCTAGGTGGATTTGCAACCTCGCCGACTCGTGATTGGCGGCTTACTTTTTCTTCTGCAGCTCCTTCTGGTGACGGCGGCGGCGGCGTTGGGGTAACCTTTTCTGGCGTTTTTGGAAGCTGCTCCACCTTCTTCGGAGTTCTTCATCATCTATGTAACCGTTGGGGACAGCCTCTTCTGGCTTCTTTCGGAAGTTGCCACCACCCTCTTCCGGGTTCTTCGGCCTCCATGCGGTCCTACACACCCGCGAGACATGACGGAGTTTTGAGCCGCTACAGGCTGTTAACAACGCCATGCATATACCGCAGGTGCTCATCGGTGGTCCTTGTCCAGATGTCCGGCCTCCCGTCAGCGCACCGGGTATACTCTCGGCACACATGTTGAGATGTCTCCACGCCAACACTGCAGGGACACTGGTCGATGTCCCGGTGGTTTCGGCGGTGCAAATACGATGCAAAGCACTCAAATACCCAATTCCCGGGAGGCTATAACATCACGAGCTCTCATGATCTCCGTCTTTGGTGTTCCCACATGGCGTTAGGGTCCGGGTCTTTGATCTCCCTGGCGAACCTCTTTAGTTCATCATCTGTGAGATATACACGTCGATTTTTCTTCTTCATTTTCTTTGCACGTATTTGGAGTTTGAGCCTGGCAACTAGCAGTTGGTGATTCATCGACGCATCGGTGTGCCTCACTGGTGACCGTCGATTTCCATCTCTTTCCCTACCATGATGTGGTCGATTTGATTACGTATGTGACCATCGCTCGACTTCCACGTGTATAGTCTGCGTCTGTGTTGTTGGAACCAGGTGTTGGTCATGATTAGTTGATGTTCTGCGCAGAACTGCAGCAGTCTTTCTCCGCGCCCGTTCCGCGTCCCCGGGCTGTAGCATCCAACTGGTTCATGTTGTTCATCATTTCTGCCTGATAACCCAACTTTAGCTTGAAGTCGTCGTGTACGATGCCATTTTTTTGTTAGACTGTCCAGTGTTTTCTCTCTTGATTTCCTCGTCATCAGCTGCGGTTGTTGGTGCATATGTATGTACGATACACAGTGAGACTGGTTTTGTCTCTACTTTGACCTCTGCTAGATGATCATTCATTGCCGTAGCACCCAGAACTAGGTCGCTGTACTGCTTTGTCACTATCACCGGAACTCTTTTGAAGTTGTCTGGTAGATGGTGTTTCCCTCGAATGATTGAAAGTCACCACTCGTCTTCCAGTGGGTTTTGTTTATTCCCAAGAAGTGCAGACCTGTCCTCTCTATTTTCCCCTTGACGATCCCGAGCTTTTCGGTCTTATTTAATCCTCTTACATTCCATGTGCCCATTTTTTGCGTAGTTTTCCCCAAGTTGATCCGATCATCTCGAACAAAATAATACAAATGCCCGTCAGTCCAAGTTCGACGAAATGACGTTGCCGTTTCACTGAAGTCCAGCTGAAGAATTGTACGTCTTCCACGTGAATTAGCACGCTCCTTTCGATTGTCGATGTGTCGATAAGTCGTGCACTCTATCACAATTTTTTGACCGTTACTACCGATAACTGTGCCCTGTTGTAGGATGTTTAGCTAAAATCACGTGTTTCAGTGGTTGAAGAGGTCCGAGGTATCGCAACCGTTTTTTAAGAGTTGCATCAAAGAATCGCAAGAAGCAAAGAATCTTACCAGTGAAAATCCCGCGGGTTTTGCAATTCGTGGCAAAACTCCGGAGCAATTGGAATCCTTAAACTTGTGGTTGTACATGATGTTGAGTGGCTCAGTTGCCACCGCTTATGTGTCCAAAATTACCAAGCAACATTGAACATACAAATTTCGACGGTTCGCCTCCTGATGAACTGTATGTCCACACTTCTGTAACAGTGACAGTGGAAATTCCAACGGTTCTCACTGACGCAGAAGTACGTACCCTATTCTGCCATTTTCGGATCGCCGTAATCATTGCTGAGGCTGTCCGTTAAGATTCGTCCCCGCTGGCCAAGATGAGCCGGTTACGTGCCCTTATACTTGTTCGTGATGTGACAACAGAGCGGAGTGGCTTGGCTGGTTTCTTGGAGTTGCCCAAACCCGTGGAAATTTCCTGGGAAAAACTGGAGTTGGCGCGTTCACGTTTCTGTCTCCTCTTACTCCCCTTTCCCCCTTTCACGAGAGAATTCTGTTGTCAAGGCACCGGCGTCGGTGCCCGCGTTCTCCACGATATGAAACTACAGCATTCTGGTGAGGGGTTGCGACTCCTATATGCGGAATTTATTGCTAATTCGCCCGCCAGTACTACACGTGTGTGAATATGCGGCAACGGTATACGCCGCTAATTTACAACCAGCCGCCCGCCATTCGAAATTTTGGCACGCCGTTTATGCTGCCATATTTGAAGAAAAGCGGCGTGCACGTTGTCGTTCGCAATTGCGGTCGTAAAGCCCTATTAGAGGGAAAATATAAAATGAACTCGCCGGCCGGTCGAATTGGGCCTCTCCGGAGTCGATATATAAACGCGAGGTCGGAGAAGGGTCGCCGGAACGTTTTTTTTTCCACTCTTTTTGCCTCGACTCATCGCGTTTCGAATTCCGCGAGCACGATTGCAAAATATGCGCGGCAAGAAGAGGACCGAGCGAGCTGAGCGAGTATGTGGGCGGCGGCGGCGGAGGAACAGAAACGGATATCGAAATCGAGTTCCACAACGGTCGCCGTAGACATTCTGGAGCGTCACGAAGGTCAATAAATACATTCGGTACGAAATAGGACGTGGATGTACAATTTCGTGTGAATGTTGGGTTAATTTCAAAAAAAAAAAAAAAAAAGAGGAAAAATCGTTAATAGACGGTAATTTATGCGTCGTAAATGCGGCGAGCTCGTGAAATGGCCGCGATTGACGAGGTTTGTTTTGCTGAGTTTCGACCGTAATCGACTGCATATAGGTGTATGTACGCTCTGCCTTAACATACTGACCCTGTGGTGGACGCGTGACTTGTGACCTTTGCGGGGTACACACTGTCCACGAAGCAGCCATTCGAGTTGCTGCACGCGAGCGAAATAGCGAAATTCGATGATGAAGAAACGGACTTGTGGACGACGATGATCGCGCAGCGAAGACGTCGCCGTCGCATCAGCGTATCACCGCGTCGCCGTTCTGCGAGCACCGACACGAATGTGCGGGGCGAATGTTAGCTTCGAAATGCTCACGACGCTCTGTGTATCACAGCAAGAGTCGAAATAATATTAAAACCGATGTCAGCGACCTCGGAAACCCTGTATTGCATTGTAATATCTCTGACCGTGACCCCTGCCCCTAGTCAGCACAATTTTCAAGTTTCGCCAAAATTAATATCAGAAATGAGTTCAGCGACTTCTAAAACCAAGAATGGATGTATGGTGTATATTATGCTTATTCTCAATTTCAGCTTCTCTCTCTCGTCTACCAGCGCGACATTTTTTTCAAAATGCGAGTCAAATTAATTTCAAAAACGAATTCAGCGACCTTTAAAACCTCATATTCGATAGCTGTGTTTTAATTAGTAAAATTCTAGTTCCTATGCCGTTGGTGCTGCTATTTTCGACATGGAGTAAAAATCAGTGTCGCCAGATCCAGCGATGGAGGACAGTTTCTCACTTGTGAATCTGGACCGCCCGCAGCAGATGTCCTATGGGAAAGCGCAATCCCTATCTGATCGGCATTTCCTTAAGCCCGTTCTAGACGATCAATAATATTGTGTCAAAAAAAGAAAAATTGATGGTTTCATCCATATGATCAATGTTGTTTCCCTAGACGATCAAATTTGATAACTATTATCAGCAGCTGTTTTATCACTAAAGTTTACATCATACGGACCCTGAACATATTATTTAGTCAGATTTTCTAATTAAAATCAGGTGTTTTATTTTGTATTGTTGTTCGGTTGGTTGAATTTGTACCCGTGTACTCAGTGAAATGGATGATTACGATGTAGCAGTCATCAGCCTTTCTCTTTATCTGTATGCAGAATAACAGAAGGAAAGGAAGCCAGAAAGGTCGAAGTGGACAAGAGAATGGTTGAATAAGAGAAAAGTGTATACACAAGAAAATCTATTAAATGACATCAGACTGACAGAACCAAAAGATTTCAGGATTTGTTTAAGACTTGAGAGCGACACATTTCAGAAGCTGTTAAATTAGGTTGCACCCATGATTCAAAAACAGAATATAGTTATGAGAGAAGCAATTTCAGCATCACAGCGATTGTCAGCAACCCTTGGATATTTTGCAAGCGGATTATCATTTGAAAAGTTGAAGTTCATCACTTGTATGTCTCCGCAGTCACTTGGTATCATTATTATGGAAACCTGTTATGTTTTGATCAGAGTACTACAAGATACGATAAAACTTAATCGATGCAAAAATATTGTCAATGTATCAAAAATATCTATTTCGTTTTGATATTTTTAATGAACTGTCAATTTATTGATGATGTCTCAATTTTTGATCGTTGTGTCAATATTATGGAACGAGGTTCCCCACATGGTCAATAATATTGCAAAGTATGATAATATTGGTCAATATTATTGATCGTCTAGAACGGGCTTTTAGCGGCGTTGGCTCTCACCGTCCCACATTGCCGCTTTTGTTCGCAACCGCATGTTTGCCTCGAGAGGTTCACTATTTTGCGGAAGGCCCCATTTGGTGGGTTCCCTGTCTACACGCGTTGGGGGACACGTTCATCGCGTACAGGCGTCCCCGACTTCCCTTCGAGAGCAGTACGTAACCGATACAGCTTGCTGACTAGGCGGTGTCTACCGGTTGCTCACGCGTGTCTGAACTGGCCATACACACTCTGTCTGGAAGTGAAGGTCTCTAGAAGAACTCTTGCGCAACCCTTGCCTGTGAATCTGGTTTGGCTTGACCAGCCAGGCGCCCCGGACAACCTATAACGACGTCGCAGTACGTAATCCCGGAAGAGCGCAGTACATACAGGGTGGCCACTTTTTTCTGGAAATCCTGGAAGTCAGGGGAAGAGTCAGGAAATTTTGATAGAAAATCAAAAATGTCAGGGAAATTTGAAGAAAATTTCATGATGTGAAAGTACTGTACGTACAATTTTCTCTGTCAGACTCAATTGAATATTTTTTTTTCTTTTTAATAATTTGATTAATAATGTCTACTAGACCAAAAACTTGATTGGAATTTGGAAGAGACCCTTATTTGATCAAAAAATGCAAAATTTTTCGGGACCAAGACTTGGTGATTTTTGGTCGGGTGTAATTCCTAATGAAGTGGAGTTTACCCCTGTGATTAATTTCCTCAAGATGGTATTGATTCTTTCACATGGAAACGCTTTTGCTGAAAGAGGATTTTCTGAAAATAATGAGACTTTGATTGAAAATTTCTTTCAAGAATGTCTTGTGGGTCACAGATAAGTGTATGATACACTGATGTATAATGGTGGGGTGTCGAACATCACTGTGACAAAAATTTTTATTCATGCTGCGCGCAATGCAAATGCCCTTTACAAAGATGCGCTGCAAAAGAAAGGTCAAGAAAATGATGCGAAATCAAAAGCAACAGCCATGGAAAAATCTGATCTAGAAAAGTCAGTGAAAAGTCAAGGAATTTTATCCTCGGGAAAAAGTGGACACCCTGTACGTATTTTGGCTAAAGGGACGCAGAGTAGGTAGCCCAGAGAACCAAAAGTGAAGGTGATCTCCCCCTCAGACGTGAAGGTGTGCCGCCAATAGGCCCCCCCCCAGAAGAGTGCAGCCAACCAGGTCATGATCCTAAGTGAAGTGGCGCTATCTGCGCTGAATGCTCAGACCCTGTGATCCATTGCACATTTCCTCATTGTGCTGTTAAGGACCAGCTCAGTAATCTCACTTTTACCGACCAAGTGAGAATTTTTCTGAGTTCTATCCATTTGACTTGATTGGGTGCTGGATACTCCAGTCCTAATGCTTCGCACCATACACTAGAGCACTAGAACACCCAAGTGAAGACATACGTCAATTTTAATCAAGCTTGTTCCGTGAAACGAAAACCGGTCACACGGTGGTTCCCGCGCAGCCGATTTTTTATACTCGGAACTGAACTGGATTAAAAATGGCGTATGTCCTCACTCGGGCCGTTTTAGTCTCTTTACTTACACCGGCTATTGCTGGGCATTGGTGTGGTGGGACGTATGGCGATGCACGCATGCCAAAGTGGCCCCTAAGACACCGCACCCCCAGCATCGGAAACTACCCTTTCGGGCATCGTATCAGTGCCAAGGGGAACGCTTTGGGGCCGGACCCGAGCCCCCATTTCTCCTGGCCGGAACGTTGCGCGCGTCCTGCTAGGGCCACCATTGGGTTCCCTACTGACCGAGGTCCACACTCCCAGAACCCTCGCCTGGAATTCAGGTCCCCCACAGCCGGACGCGCTGCCTCTTCCTCTTCACTCACTCATCGCGTGAGACTATGTTTGCAGCTCCAGCCCTGGTACTACGGGCGAGCTCCGCTGAATGGGATCCGCCGCCGCCGCCGCAGCAGCAGCAGCAACTTCAGCTTGTCCTCCTCCAGTCCTCTGTCTCGACTACTTTGCCTCCATCTTCCTCCGCATGATGGCCGAAAACGACCCATCTATTGTCAAAGATACTACTACGTTGTCATGCTTCAGTTTTCTGTCAGACCATCGAATTTGTAGAGGAGTAATAGAAATACCTATAGAAGAGTTAGATATCGGAATTATACGAAGAAATCAAACCCGACCCAAATAATACCTCGACATAGCATTGAAACGGCGAGGAACAGATTGAATGTACTATTGACCAACGTGATCAGAAAGAGCAATCGGCGCAAAATCTTTATAACAAAATTGAGAAGCAATACGAAAGGTACTACAAGAATTGCTCCAGCCCTGGTACTACGGGCGAGATCCGCTGAACGTGATCCGCCGCCGCAGCAGCAGTAACTTCAGCTTGTTCTCCTGTCCTCTGCCTCGACCACTCTGCCTCCATCTTTCTCCGCATGATGGCCGAAACGAAAGCCGACACCTGGTTCCAACCGCTTTGGCTCCTCAACATCTCCGGGACCAGGGTGTCCGGCGCAAGACGGTCGATCACGCCGTCTCCGGGATCGATCGGGACCGCCCCGCGCCTCTCCTGCTCCCACGGCGTATCTACCTCTCCGCTTCTGCAATACTATTGCTGGGCATTGGCATATGATGTAAATCGAGATTTCCTGCTCTTCTCTTCAATGTCTGCAGAAGCTGCTTTTCGGCATTCCTATTTTGTACCACATGTGTTTTGTGGCTCCATGTCTAATTAGTACTCCGACCATGCGCCTAATATGCTTTCTATCGAGCCCTAATAGGAACTTGGCGTATTTACCAGGGGCGTCCCTATCAGTGTTTCGCTGACTTTCATGTCGCTGGCCATCCGTCATTGCATTTCCATCTGTTTTCTTATCTAAGCATTCACATTGGATTTTATTACGCTTTATGTTAAGGGAAGACACGGCCTGGGCGTTACCAATTCCTTTTTCATGCCCTTCTTCGCTAGCTTACTTGCGATCATGTTCCCTTTTATGCCGCAGTGCCCCGGTGCCCTCCTGAGCAAGGCTGTATAAATTGTTAATGGAGTCCTTCACCACCAAGGATGTAGTTTGGTGTGCCGATAGTGTCTTAATAGCCGCTTGACTGTGTGTACAGATATAGATTCGCTTAGTAACGAGGCCTTTCTGCTGGCTTCTACCAACGGCCATTGTGATCGCCATTACCTCTGCTCGGAGGATGGTGGCGCCCTCGCCCAGTATCGTTGAATAGTTGTCAACGCATTTTGCATTCGTGCTCCTTGGACATATCCTTTGAGGCACCTGCAAGCTGCGCAGCTTGGCAACCTCTTTTTCCATACCTCCCATGTGGGTAACATTGCATGGCATGGCTTGCCAAAGCAGTATTCCACCGCGATTCTGTTCCTCGGCGTCCCAGAACATTTGTCCATCATCTTTGCCATCTCCTATATCCTTCCATGGCCTGTTTTTTGGGCCCGGAGCCATTATCGCCGCTACTTCTATAGCAGTGTGCAGTAATGTTAGGTTTAGGAGTCTTTCAAGTGTCTTTGTTGGCACCGTTCTCATGCCAGCCTTTGCAAGTGGTTCAGTTGCTCTCTGACCTTAGCCAGGTGGATCCGGCCCACCACATAATTGCCGCATATGTGATTCTAGCAAGTATGATGCCGGTATGTATCCAGTGCATCATTTTGGGAGAGAGTCCTGAGGCTCAGCCGACAAAAGGCAAGCCTAAAGAGCTTCATTCCCATTTCTTATTTTTCCCGAAAAGAGATCTCCGCAGGAAAGTTTTTCGTCAACATATACTTCTAAGTACATCATTTTCCTCGTCAGAGCTACCGGACTTCATTTGTATTGCACTTTGATTAACTCCTTGCTCTTCCTTTTGTGAATGAAAAGTGTAATCTCAGTTTTGTCCGTTTATCGATAACGTTTTTTCGCACACCAATTTTCCTCACATAGAAGATCCCACTGCGTCAGCTCCACGATGGGCTCTGGAACCTGGCCAGTTACTACCACAACCAAATCGTCGGCATAGCCTTGTATGTATAATTTTTGACCATTTAACTCATCTAACAAACTGTCTTATCACTGTAGGCTCCACTGCGGGCAGCCGCTGATGGTCGTTGCACGTATTTGTACTTTTTGGCAAATTATCTGGATCTCAATGCTGTATAGCGTAGATACTGTCTAGCTTATTAAGCTTTCCTTTACTTTCCATTCCTTCAGGGCTGTTTTTATGGATTCATCAGAGGTCGCGTCAAACGCTTTTTGTACGTATATCCATGAATGTGGCCAGAGCGTAACTTCCGCCAGTCATCCCGCCCTCAGTTGCCGTAACAAGCGAGTGCAGCGATGGCTTTACTGACCTGCCCGCCCTATAAGCATATTGGTTCTCATGTAGTGGGAACTTTTTCAGGTTAACATCCGTTAAGTGCCTGTCTACCTTTCCAAGGTTCTTAACATGAATGATGAGAGACTTATCGGCCAATCTAAACATTTACATACGCCTGTAAGACTTGCTCGCCGAGGGCTCCAAATTTGGCCAGCACGATAAGGGTCCAGCGAGTGCCTGGAACCTGCGCGACGAATACTAGCGGATCGAGCGAATCAGTCGCTTCGTTTATTTAATTTTTTTATAATAACGATCAGATGTCACGACATGTGTATACTTGCCGATTGCCGACTATGTGTACATGTATAATTGACGACATTGACCGAGCGTTTTCATATATACAATGTAATCGCGAGCGATGCTGTACGGAGACCGGTCGGGTTATCGTCGTCAATTACGCTCATTTTAATTTCCATTCACGATCATTTTCGTTTTCGAATTCCGTTTACCGGTTGGGAATGCATATATAAATTCTTGCGCGTATACCGTTCCGTTCGCGTCGTTATTATACGTATAGGTACATTTTCGCTGCCATGAGAACCTTCGGAGAGCAATACGGGATTAAAAGTTATTGCCAACTCTCGTAATATACTCTCTTACCCAGAGACACCCATTTAAAATTTTTCGTGTACACGATATCGCGCGCGCCGCCTCCCTTCGCATATTAAGAGCTGGCGTGAACGTCCGGCGGCCAGCTCCGTATAGGAATGTACGCAAGCTCTTAAATCATCCGCGATAGACGCGACACGGTCGTCGAATAAAGTGACAACGACGGAGACAAGGTGCGGCCGATGGCTTTTCAGTCACGAACGGTGGTCGAAAAACACGTGGTCAGAGACGTCCCAAGTGTATCTTTAGTCATATTCGTGATACGTTCAACTGAAGATGTGGACTATCCTTCTCCATAGCCGTCCGAAATAATTCTTTCGACTTGGATATGTCTAATGGCTCGCCACGCGAAAGAGAAAAATTTCGCAGAAAACGCTCCGCGAAAAAACGTTCCGCAGAAAAACGTTACCAGCGTGATGTAGTTGCGTACTCCTCTTTACGCGGTCATTCGTTCTATCTCGTTTCAATGCCGAGCGACGCCGAGAGTGGATGACTAGAGAAGGCATTGCAATATGGCGATACATGTCAACGCGGTCGCCTGGACGACATATCCGTGTAACAATGTCCTTCTGTGCAGCAGTCTCACTCTTTCTTTAGATACTTTTTTCACAGAAATTATCCTAGCAGTTGGAAAATTTTCATTTCCTCCACTATTAAATGAGTCCTTCATCATTTTCGACGGGCCAAAACTAACACATCCAGCCTTATCAGAAACTTTTGATACTGGACCTGAATATCGATGCTGTATTTCTTGGAACTGCGTTGTATTCACATTGCCGCCTGGCCAACATCCCTATTTTGAACTTCATTTCAAATGTGGCAGGAAGCGCAGAATCTCTCTGCGAGGCTGAGCCGGGACTGCGAAATTCAAAGCTCCCCAGATCATATTACCTAATAGGGCTCCGTCGATTCAGCTACTGCAATCAGTATAAATAATGCTATTACCAATATAACAATGTCGTGCTGGCCGCCAGTCAGAATCCGTCGCTACTCTAGATGCAAAACAAAAAGATGAAAAGGGTGTAAAGAACCAATTCACAAGTATGAATTTAAATTTTATCCCTTCAGAGCGTAGTGTAATAAATATGTAACAAGTAATTCACTGATCGATTAGAAAACAGATTTTGTAATTCTGAAGATCTGGACCCAAGAAATATTTATTTAGGCGTTGAATAACTGAATATTTCACGAACGGCCCTGTTAGATCATTTGTCAGAAGTAATGAAGTTTAATCATTCAGAACAGCCATCTGACGCGTTTGTGTACAATTATGAACCATAGTACAAGTATGGAACCAGTGGCGTACGCAGGATTCAGTCAAGATGGGTGTTTTAAGAAAAATTAAAGGGAATTTGTGGGGAGAAAAATGGAAGTCCGCCTTCGGAATTCTTTTTTGAATTTTTTCTCCTAGAAGTGAATTTTAAAGCGTTTCATGCACATTTTTGTATCATACTTTGTCGGAAATTTTGAGGGATAATAAGTCTCATACTTAGTGACAAATGGTTATGCTTGATACAGGTACTTACAAATGAGTACAAACGATTTTAGAATTGAAAGAATATAATCAGTGTCTGAAGAGCAGATAGGTGTTAATAACTTCCATAAGAAAAACAGTAATTTGGAAATCAACTGATTCATCTAACCACAGCGAATAAAGTGCATTAAATTACCTTTCATCATACACTAGAGACTTCAAGCTTTAATTTGACATGTTATATGACTCAAGAAAACCTGTTTTCAGCAATTATGAAAGCTTTAAAGTATACCTACTAATTTTACACGTATTCTTATGAGAACATCAACCTTGATCACCTTTTCAGGAATCGACACTAGCGAACCTGGTCACGTTTTTGTCGTCTATGGGTAGAGTAATGTTATTTATTTACTAGCTGCGTAAAGTAGTAAAATATTTGATAAATTATGTTTGTATTAAGAAGCTGAAACATAGTCTGCATATCTTCAATTTGTCTAGTGTATAAAATTAGGAGGGGGGGTCACCAATGACCAAACCAAAACTATTCATACAAACTCTATAGAAATATTTTATGAACATCGTGTATAATAATTCCATGTATACTCCCATGAATTTTGAAAATAAGCCCGAAATTCAAAATATTTGATCAAACTAACAACTGAACACAATGCTGTATTAAGTGACTGAAAAGCCCCAATACTGAGTGTTCGGTTTTTCAAGCCAAGTCAGTTTTGTGCATTTCGAGACAAAAATACAGTATTTATAATCCGCGACCGAAAATATTCTTATTTCGATAACTCGTTCTGTTTCTCAAGCCGAGTCAGCATAACCCATTTTGTATCCAAAGTTCAAATCGGAACTGGATCTAAACTTTGGTATCACATTCCAAAAAATTGAAATCTATTTCCATTCTTTGTTCGATTTCTCAAGTCAAAAGTCGATGATACCCTTTTATGACAGAAGTTTAGCTTTGCGGGCCCACGTTTCGGTCGGATCAAAAATAATATTCGGAAACACCTATCTAAAAATACCTCGATTCCAATACTTTGTTTGATACCTTTTCAATTTGAAATTATAAGTTTGATGGTTTCTGAGGGTCCTCTTTAAGAGATGGTAAATTTTGTTACTAGAAAAGAAATCCGACCTTAACACTACCTCATTTATCCTGTACCGATTAGACTTCACAATAAAAAAGAAGATCGAAGAATTTCGTAACGCACGTTTTATTTTTACTGTAAAACCGGGATGTGGGGCGCCAAACAGCGCCCCTTGCCAATAATACTGTAACAATTATTGGAAATCAACAGCCAATGAAACCCTTATTTCGAGATTCTCTCACATTTTCAATAATAATTTCATGTTTGTCTGGAATCCGGTTTTTTGTCCCGCTGCGGTGAAGGGTGGGACATCAGATTTTTTTCATGAGATCGAATATTACTTGATTAGAGATGTGAAATTATTTGCAAGAAGACATTCCTGCTTCTTACATCTCAAAATTGGCAATACAAAATTGTTAGTACAGTCCCGTATTTTTTCTTGGAGGGGGAGGTAACAAACTTTAAGTTAGGTACCCTCGTTTAGTCATTAAAAAAAATCATAATTCATCCAATTTAACTGTGTAGGTACCTCTTTCTGATTCAAGGTATGCATGTTTTAGTTTCTCCGATTTCTACTAACAACAAAAATTTATTTACGCTGAAAATTCAGTCACAGATTCAATAGGAGTTGGTTGGACAAACATTTTGCGTGGCTGAACTTTAATGTCGAAATTCATTGCGGACACGGTTTGGAGCGCTCATTTTGTGATATACGATGTACAAGTAACAAAATTTGTCACTGTAAGAAAGTATACTTAACTTGTTGCTTTCTTTCAACTTTCCACGTGGATGTGTCTAATGGTTTACTGCGCGAAAGAGAAAAATTCCACAAAAAAACGGTCTACGGAAAACGCTCCACGAAAAAATGTTCTGCAGAAAACACTCCGCAGAAAAGCGTTACCATTGTAGTTGCGGATTCCTCTTCACGCAGTCGTTCGTTCTATTACATTTCTACCGGCCAGCACGGAAAATGCCGAGCGGAGCCGAAAACGGACAACTAGACAAGGCATTGGAATGTGGCTATGCGCGTCAACGCAGTCGCGTGGACGATGTATCCATTCATGTAACAATGTCCGTCCGTGCAGCGGTCGGGCTCTTTCTATCTTCTTTTTAGGGGACAAAATTGAACCCTCTAAAATGCTTTTTGACGAAAATCTTGAGGTCTGTTACCTGCTACAAACATGAGAAGAAGGTCTTAAACAAAACTTGATTGACACCAGATTTTTTATAAGAATAATCATACCTATGCTTTATCCCTCCTCTCCCCCAACGTGCTACAAATGAGGGACAGGGTGAAAATTACCATGATTCTTTAATACAGGTATTCCCAAAGAACCATTTCAACGCATAAAATTGATGTAATTGATGTCTAGGTGATATTGGTAGTTAACGGTTTGTGGATTTTTCAACGTAGAACTTACAGAAGAATCAAAGTCATTCTTACTTAGTAAAATCGACGTCATTTTTAATAGTAATGTCCAGGTTGTTTTTATTACTTAATTCTATGTCATGTTTTACGTACAAGTAGATATCGAATGTAATTAGCATAATTAATCACCCTTCTATTTGACACCAAATCTGCGTCGATTTAGTACAGTAAAATCGACACCGTTTTTTGTATTTAATTCGACCTCGTTTTTATTAAAAAAATTTTCTGATGATAAGTTACATCCCTTCCCTATATTTGGCATGTACTCCCGAGAAAGACGTATCGAAACTGGTAGCCTTCAGCTCACCTATGTTTATCCTCTTGTGAGCGCCACCGCCATTACTCTAAAATCTATAAGCACACTACATCAGTAACTCAATTTATTTTCAAACTTTCAGTTATCCTCTATTTCCTGTATTTTAAATCACCTGCACACCGCTGGAACGGGACCGCCTCTGTTCATGTTCGAACGGTTTGTTAAAAATGTAAATTGTTATTTGTTATGTAGTTATGTAAAATGATGATAAAAATGCCAGCATTTATTTTGGTCTGCCAACAGGAAGAAGTATGTATAAGTTAGGCATAAAAAATTCCCCGCAAGGTCGGTGCATTTCTAATTCGGAGCCGATAAGCTAGTCGATTAGAAAGAGAAAGAAATCTCGTACGCATAATATAGTTACTCCGTTAGAAGAAACGAAGATTACATCTATACCACCCCCACAAGTATAATCGAATCGTCTGATTAAAAGCCAAGAATTAGGTATGCTGATTCCTTTTCTGCCGACCCTATACATATAATCAATTCCTCGCTGGACACTTCCTACATCCGTTCAGAGCTCAGCTTCGAGTGAAACATGGAAGACGTACTGAGTCTCGACGCGTGCAAACGGCTGGTCGCAGCCGGTACCATCTCCTGTCAGCATTAAATTACATCGAAAACCAAACGTCCTATTCATAAATCAATAATGTTGCATGTTCTCGCCGGTGCAATACCGGCGTCGTAGAATCAGCCAAAGACTATTTACCATCTACGATATACGTAGTCTTAACCCACACTCTACAAACATATCATCTCGTGCTTAAGTGAATGAGGGTATATTAAGGTGGAGTAAGCTTGAACTCTCAAAAAACAAATACCATACTCATCACGAAAAAGCATAATACGGATAATAATAGCAGCCTTTATTTCTGATGATACTACATAATGTACAACTTATATTTGTACTTATGCATAAACATGTAGTCCCATCAGTAGGTCCATCTCTGGGCATAGGCTTCCCAGATCCTCCTCCAGATATCTCTGTTAACCGCCATACTTTGCCACCTGGTGCCCACATATGATATCCCATGATTTCGTCCCTCAGCCTTGTTCCTGGTCTCCTTCTCTTTCTTTTAGCCTGATTCTAAAAATTTTGTCACTGGAAAATACATCTTTCAGCTCCCAGATCCTGTGTTTACTTTGTTCTAGAACTCTCCTATTCTACTTTTATAATCAGTTCAAAGTGGAAAGGACTTCGCACGTTTTCTTTGCCGGTGTTTTTTCTCTCAATTGAAGTCCGTAGTTTGCGTTATAAAGCTGAAAAAATTAATAATTACAAATGATAAAGCAGTGCTGTATTAAACATGTCAATCAAAAGAGAAATTCATCCGCGAATGATATTCAGGTTCAGCCCTAATTCGACTGGACTAGTTGCATTGTGAGAACACAGAGGAACCCCTCTCCAAAGGTACAGAGAATGTTTCATCTCAGGGTATTTACAAAAGACGAAAACTCGTGGAGATTGGAGATTTGTTTCTTGTTTTAAGAAAATTTTTTGGTTGTGTACAGTTGATTTTCTGAAAAAAAAAGTCATGGGTTTTCACTTTTATTTTGGAAAAAAAAACTTGTTTTACTAATTTTTGCCGGTACGTTTCATCAAAATAGTAAACTTTTGGGTATCTGAGCCATTTTTCAAAATAGGGATTGTAGTTTGTTTGGTAGACACCCTAAATCTGTACCGCAGCTCAAAATGAACCCTTTGAAATTACGTCGAATGTGAAATTTAAATAACGATTTGATATACAAATAAACTAACTTTGGTGATATGATCGGTCGATTCGATTACATCATATGATGGCTGTGTGCGCGACATATGCCGCCACCAAAATTGCGATTCCTGATTTACAGGAATTTTCGACATTCTTTCTGACCGGTTTCAATACAGTCTGTGCCCACGTTTTCTGTATCACGATCAATTCCATAATACACCAGTTTGGGCCAATCCAAATTTCGATTGCAGTCGAGACCGCATTGACAGTTCGCTAATTTATGGTTCGTGAAGAACAATAAGTCGATTCTTATTCAGCTCGGATGCTCTCTTGTACACCCCCTCCGGGAATCGGTCGTCCTCCCAGACATGAATTACGTTTTCATTTTTACTCTATTGGAGGCGAACTGCGGCAGAAAATCTTCTTGGAAAACTAGAAAGAGGCCTTAATTGATGCTTTGGAAACCTTTTGACGCGTATAAATTATTTCAAAAATGAGTATAATGAAAATTATCTCGAGAATCTGGAGGTATGCCCGAAAAATTGGTGTAACTCAGCGCAAAAATAGGATTCACTGCTCAATCAAAAAATGACCCGGTTCAACTTCGACGTCGGATCAGAATTTTTTTCGAAAAGTTGACCCGAAATTGTTGCTTATAATTAATTTAATTATTTTCAACTAATTGTTTCCTCGAAAACAAGGCGCCGTTGAACTTTTGTTACGATCCCGAAAAGACGCCTATTGCAATATTTTTCTTTCTTCTTTTTTTCTCAATTCAGAGTCGCAGTTCAGTTTAGCAGCGCATCATTTCAGATGTGTGGTTTTTGGGAGTGTTCATTGATCTGAGTTACAGCCGTCTTCCACCTGTGGGAACACTCCCTCCCAGGGCCTGCAACATTTCATAATCCCATGTGTAGCGAAAAAAACAATATTGATTTTACACAATAACGTTTTATTATCGCGTATCATTAGGCCATATGCATAAAAATTAAGCCTTAACGTCGAAGCAAAAGAGCGGAGTGAGTTTTCGCTCCGAAGGGAAAGATAGAAGTTTAAAGTTTTGCTTGAACCCGTATGCATAAGCTTTCTCTTTCACTTCAAAGCGAACGCTCCACAAAATAAAGCGAGTGCTTCAACGATAACAACGTTTATTCAAGTTGTTACCAGCCGACGTATGTGTCTAAGGAACTTCTTCTAAATCGAAAATCATCCAAAGAAGCGAAGACAAAAATGGTGGTGGTGTACAGGTGGATAACGTACGAAACGTACAATACGATGAAATAATTTTCGGGGAAAATCTCCGGTGGTTTCCAAAGAATTTCATCAGAAATCTTCGAGACGATTCCTTTGATTTCCGAAGATAATTTCGGAAGAATTTTATCGAAACTACATAGGGAAAAATCTCCGATAATTTTCGAAGAATTTCATCGGACATCATCGAGGATAATCTCCGATGATTTTTTTTGGAAATATTTTCTGGAGAATTTCATCGGAAATCTTCAGAAAAAGTTTCCAATGTTTTCCAAAGAACTTCTTCGAAAATCTTCAGGAAAATTTTCCGATAATTTATGAAGAATTTCATCGGAAATATTCGGGAAAAAACCCCGATGGTTTTTGGAAGAATTTTATCGAAAATCTTCAGGAAAAATCTCTGAAGATATCGAGAGAATAATTTCATTGGAAATCTTCGAAAAGAATCTCCGATGAGTTTTAAGGAATTTCATCGGAAATCTTTGGGGGAAAAAATCCGATGATTTCCGGAAAATTGAGACTAGTTTCTACTCATGCGATGGATTTGATGAAATTCTTCGGAAATCATCCCACAATTTCCAAAGAATTTTATCGAAAATAATTTGAGAAAAATCTCCGATAATTTCAAAAAATGTCATTGGAAATCTTCGAAAATAATCTCCATTAATTTTCGGAGAATCTCATCGGAAATCTTCAGAAAAATGTTTCAACGATTTTCGAAAATTTTTTCGATAAATCTTCGGGGAAAATCTCTAGTCCCATCGCATGAGTGGGAAATAGTCTCAATTATTCGGGAATCGAAATTCCCCCCTCCCCCGAACATTCCCGATGGAATTCCTTATAAAAATCATCGGAGATTCTTCTCGTAGATTTCTGATGAAATTCTTCAAAAACCATCGGAGTTTTTCCTCCGAATATTTCCTATAAAATTCTCAATGAATTTTGATGAATTTTTTGGAAAACAGTTACAATTTTTTCTAAAGACTTCCGATGAGCTTCTTCGTAAATTTTCGATAGAATTCCCTCAAAAACTATCGCAATTATTCCCCGAATGTTTCCTATTCAGAAATTATTAGAAAATGTTCTCAAAGAATTTTGATAAAATTTTTTTGGAAAGCATTCGAAATTCTTCCTAAAAATTTCCAATGGTTCCTGAATTTTTCCCTCAAAATTTCCGATGAAATTCGTTTAAAATCATCGGCGATTCTTTTCGAAGGTTTCCAGTGAGATTATTCTTTAGAAATCATCAAGGATTTTTCCTGATGATTTCCGATAAAATTCTTCGGAAACCATCGGATTTTCCCGAAATATTTTTCTTAAAATTCTTTGAAAATTATCGGAAGATTTCTAAAGAAATTCTTCGGAAAACATCGGAAATTTTCTCTGAAGATTTCCGATAAAATTCTCCGGAAATTCTCCGAGAAAATTTCAATGTTTTCTGAAGAATTTCTTCAAAAATCTTCGATAATTTTAAAGAATTTTAAAGAAAAATATTTCATTCCCTGGAAATTATCGAAGATTTTCCCCGAACATTTCTGATGAAATTCTTCGGAAAACATCGGTAATTTATCCCAAAAATTTCCGATGAAAATCTCTGAAAATCATCGAAACGTTCTTCTGAAAAAATGCTTCAAAAATCATCAGAGATATTTCTCGATGATTTCCAATAAAATTCTTTGGTATCGTTGGAGATTTTTTAAAAATTTTCAACAAAATTCTCCTTAAATTATCGGAGATTTTTCTCAGTGATGTCCGACGAAATTCTTCGGAAATGATCGGCAATTTTTCCTTAATATTTTCGATAAAATTTCTTGGAAATTATCTTTGGAAATCAAAGGAATCTTTTCGAAGATGAATGATACCTGCACGTGTTTTTCGAAAAGAAGTCTACTCGGGACTAGATGCATTTTTTCGCGAGCGAAAGCTTCAGTTTTGAAGTTAACACTCCTCGTTGTGCATACAACTCGAAGGGAAACCTTTTTTCCGAAGCAAATGCTCTCACTCTTGAGCACAAGCTTCCTCTTCACTTTTTTTAATGCATATGTTGGGAGCAGAACGCGAAAACGCCCACTGAGCAAAAAGAATTCCACAACGCGTTGTGCCAACTGATGTAGGACAAGTCGCGTTCTGGTCAATTCAAAGCAACCAAAACGCGTCGTGGAAGTCATTAAACCTCAAGAAACTAATCTCAACGCGTTGGTGCACGGAAAACCTAAACACTCATAGAGCCAGGATTCGGTGGAACGGTCTAACCAAGATATTCGTGATATGTGCTTGTCACATGGATGAGCGACAATCAACAGTTAACATGGTCAGAAGGCCTTCGATTCATCCACAGTAAGAAAAATTGTGCCCTACATGTGGATGTGGGTATAAAGACTAGTCCGTACGAGGCTATATGTTCGGAAGTGCACAGAGGCTAGGACTGGCAGACTCGGCATTGACTGAAGATATGTACGACTCTATCATCACTGAGGAAGAACTCTAAGCACTACTGGAAACACACAACGACGACAGTGATGTGAGTGGTCATGAAGGAGAGCCGGATGAGGTTACCGTAAGAGACGTTCTTTGCATAATCTGTGAGAAGAGTGTGGCCAATCCGAAGAAATGTTCGTCTGGTAATGAACGCGTTCATGCACAGTGTGGCGAATATGCGGAAGACGTACTCATTTGCAGTCTTTGCAAACGAAAGAATGACATTAACAGTCACCGTGAAGGCGCTAAGAAAGGATTACAGGAGGAAGCTGAAAGAATGCTCAAGTTATCGAATGCTAAACTTCCACCGATTGTGGTTGGTCAGAATGTTGTGGTCCGCCTTCCAGATGTCGACCGAGGTCGTCTCGTTCCTAGAAAAGTGTTCTAGCAGTTGTCGACATAAATTCTTCTAGTATGTGTAGGTTTTGGGTACCAAGAAAGGCAATATTGATTTTTATATGCTTGAAATGAAATCACTGCTGCTGACAGCGATTTCATTACTCCCTCTGATATTCCTGGTACGTTAATATCTTTGCGGTCAGCATCCGTACTATCGTCCGGCAGTCAACAAGGTTTCGTACACTGTACTTGTCAGGGATATTGCATCGATAAAAAGTGTAAATGCAGAAAAACTGGCGTCCTTTGTAATTCAAAATGCCACAACAATCAGCATGTAAGAATGAGTAGTCAGGTTTTTGAATCTCTATGGTTTTTTCTCTCAGATAAGTTTTACCGTTTTTTCATATTAGTTTTTGTTTATTTCTTTTTCTGTACTTCTATCATTTTACATTAAAATAATTATTTGGTTCCCGTAACGCATTCTGGCATACTCTCTTTCCACAACCCGTTCCAGCTCTTCTTTTGTTCTACCACAACGCGTTATGCCTTTTTGACCCAAGAGAACGCGTTCTGACTCATTTTCCTTCAACATGATGCGTTGTGGTCGGTTTCACTGCTATCAAAGGAACAAAACGCGTCGTGGTCACTTTTTTTGCTCAATGGCCGTTTTCGCTTTCTGCTCCTAACACATACACTCTGCAGCTTGCATTTCACTTTTGCGAAGTAAAATCAGAAGTTCCTTTTTATGCATGTAAATTAATCACGAAGTTCAAAATAATCACGTATAATTAGATACTCTTGCTGGAGTATCGAATAATATGACGATTACACGCGTTATAAAATGCACTTTTGGAAAGTATAACCGCACGGATTACAGTCTTAACTAATAATGCTATCGTTACCTTTATAATACGAATTTTCGCATACCGGTCGCGATAGAAGACTGACCATCTGATAAGGAAGCGGCATACCGACAGGTTCGATCCTATTCGTGAAATTTACTCCGTGAATTTTACATCCCCCCCCCCCCACTGGAGAGGAGAGCCGGGGTAGGCTGGCACTTATTTATACATGAAATTTTTTTTGAACGAATTTTAAGGAGCGCCGAGTAGAATTTTGTTACATAACGTCTAAAAATAACGAATTATGAATTTCATGAAAATTGGTTAATATTAAGGCGTGTTACAGCAAAGGTAAAGTTGGAAAATAATGGTAGTCCCATGAAGTGCCCAAAGGGAGATAGATACTGTTGAAGAGGCCGAGACTGTTAAAGAAGAGCATTCTTTCGTTCCAAAAAAGAAACGAGCGCGAAAAGAATTTCTAACTCCTCGTCTAGCAATTATCCTTGATAAAATGAAAGTTTCTTCCCGAGAGGCAGTTCACCTGTTGGTTGCAGTTTTAGAGGCAGTAGGATTAGATCCTTCTGATTTTGTGATTAATAGAACATCTGTTCGGCTCCAACGAGAAAAGTACCGAGAATCCGCCACTGCTGAGATCATGGACAATTTTTTATTAGGTTCGAGCGCATTAACTATTCACTGGGACGGCAAAATTTTAGGAGATGGAGTTCATGGGCAAAAAGAGGATCGTTTGGAAATTATTGCTACAGCACCAGATACCGAACAAATTTTGAATGTGCCAGATTTGCCAGCGGGAACAGGATTAGAAATTTCGTCAGCGGTTTTTGAAACGTTAGAAGAGTATGGTATACTGAACAGAGTTGAGGCTTTTTCATTCGACACGACAGCTTCGAACACCGGACGATTCAATGGAGCTTGCTCTCTACTCGAAAAAAAGATTGGAAGAGATATTCTGTTTTTAGGCTGCAGACATCATATTTTTGAAATTTTATTGGCGGCGGCTTTTTCAGCTGTAGGACCTTCCAAAGGACCAGAGGTAAAAATTTTTCAAGAATTTCAAAAATTTTGGCCGAAAGTGGAGCAAGATAAATTTATGATTGGTTTAGCGGATTTGCGAATTAGAAATGTCATAGGAGACGAATCCTCGGAACTGTTAGATTACGCCAACAAGAAAATTCAGGAAGAGCAGCCACGTAATGATTATAAAGAGTTCTTAGAATTAATTATCATATTTCTCGGAGGAACCCCTCCACGTGGCCTCAAGTTCTCAAAACCAGGCGCAATGCATTCGGTCAGGTGGATGGCCAAGGCAATTTACACTTTGAAAATTTTAATATTCCAACGCCAGTTTCCAAATTTAAATAAAGATACAAAGGAAAATTTGATAGAAGTTGCTGGATTTATAGTGAAATGTTACTCGCGGTTTTGGTTTGACGCCACCAAAACAGAACAAGCCCCGCTAAATGATTTGGAAATGTTGAGAGAGATGCTGCGATATAAAGAAATAAATGAAAATATCGCGAAGAAATGTATCCGGAAATTTGTGAACCATTTGTATTACCTGAATGAAGAAACTGTAGGATTTGCCTTTTTTGATACGCGCCTTGACGACCAAACAAAATCAAATATGGTGAAGAAGATGAATGCAGATTTTGAAGACAGAGATGACGATGCTGAGGAGAGTGATGATGAAAGCACGTGTCAGGAATTCTTTAAGAAACTGACGCTGAAAGAAAAGGATGTGGAGGAATTTTTAGAAAACGACAATTCGAGAATTTTGGAGAAACTAGTCACAGGAAGAACAAGAAATCTTTTTAAACGATTCCGAATAAGCTGCGATTTTCTGAGTAAGCCCGTGAATGAATGGAGTGAATGTCCAGCCTATCAAGAAGGAAGAAGTATAATTAAAAAACTGAAAGTAGTGAATGATAGCGCCGAAAGAGGGATCAGACTGCTCGAAGAATATCATAAGGAAATTTCAAAAGACGAAAAACAAAAGCAGTATATTTTCAAGGTAACTAAAATTTGTATGAGGTAGGCTGTGGTAGGTTTTTATTTCCTTTCTGTGATGATTATTCATTTTCAGGTCGTTCAAGATTACAGAAAAAAATATCCCACATCAAGCACTCTCGAAGAACTGAAAAAAAAAATGAAAACATACAGATAAATTCATATTTCTGAGTAGCCTATTCTGTAAATCCTGTCAATCTCTCATTCTTTAGAATGTTATAATAAATAAATACCTAAAAAATATTATTTCGATCCGTGAAAAGAGTGTAACATAATAATTAAATAACGCGACACCAATGTAGCGACTGTAGCGTTATGTCGTCGCGTGTTGTAACGAGCACAAATGCGCTTCCTCGCGCTTCTTTGTTTTTTTACTTCAACCTCGTTGTAACACGGCTTAATATTAACCAATTTCAGTGAAATTTTGGGTAAGTCATTCTTTCATGATATGTAACACAAAACCGTCCGGCGCTCCTCAAAAATATAAAATTTAAAAATAAGTGCCAGCCTAACCCGGGGTGTACACCTAAATCGTCAGTGAGAGCTGCAAAACTATACATCGATGCCACAGTCCCGTCTGTTACCAGACAACGTGCTCGATTCGGTGCATCAGGAAGTGGGACCTACCACTTCCACAAGACTATTGTGGCGTGATCAACATACGCAGAGAACAACCCCCACACGTACGTATGCTAATCGCTTTCGCCTTTGGTGAATGGTGTCACTCACTCCAATGTATGGCATACTGCTCAGACACCTGCGACTCGGATTTACAAGATTAAACAATGTACTACTTGGACGTCCTTATAATTTTTTGCTTCAGCTTAATTACTCCTGTAAGGAGCCGTACTCCACCCATCGTTCTACAAGTACGTGGTTTCAGAGGTACTATATTACTTTTCATACATTTTACAAAATTATAGTTTATCATGGATATATTTGCTCCGGGGTCATACAGAGCCCTAGCGGAACGTTCCTCTACCCATACTTGTATTTCGATGAGAGGAGTTAGTTTTAGTTTTTTTGGTCTGGGACTGTTTCGTTTATCACATCTTGCAACTCAATGTTGTTTGCAACACGGATGTTTTTATTTCCTGTCGTTTTTGAGATCGACGCTGATTTGTGACCTAGTCTGTTATCGGGGTTGTTCCAGCATTTGGCTTCGGGATGCATCATATTTGATTTTCCTAATTTTTCACAAAATGAGCAAGGCTTATGCTTTTTGAAGAACGGCTTTCTATTTCCTAGATTTTGCAATTTTCCCCTATTATTGAATTTTATTTGTTAAATTTTCGAGAGATCCTAAAGCCGCCATTAAATCCCCTTGCGTTTCGATCTCTGATCGATTCAACCGCTCCCTTATATTTGGTGGTAGTCCTATTACAGTTAAATTTACGCGAGCGAGACTAGGCAAAGATGGTTCGGCATCGAGTAATAGACTGATTTTTCGCAACGCATAATCGGTCAGGGGACCTACTTCCTACTTATAGTTATACGCATACACCAATTCGGACCATCCTTTTGTATCAAAAGTTTCGATAAAATTCTGTTTCCACGCATCCCATGCTCTTTCTAGACCAATTATGCGAAGACGTATTTGATACCAGTCATTTGCCGGACCATCTAGAAAAAGACGTAACGCTTCTGCAAAACGGTTTTCGGGCAATGTCATGCGTGTGGCTTCCTTCTCGAACATATTGATCCACTGAGTGGCGTTCTGTTTCTTGTCGGTAAACTTGATGCAAACCATTTCTTTTGTTAGCGAGGTGAAACTTGTAGTTTTAGGCGAGGATTGGTCAGCACTGATGTTAACTTAGGTAAGCGGCGGATGAATTTCGTCCAGAAGCATCTCCCGGAAAATGACATTTCCGTCATTGTCCACATAAATTGGCCTGGTATCCTGGTCAAGGGTCACTTTTACCTTACGCGATTTTCCGCGTTTGTCGAGTTGCCTCAGGGCCTGATTGATCGTAGCGTTCTTGCATAATTCGGGGTGAAACGCATGCGGTTGCGATTCCAACGGAAAAGAATGAATTGTCGGTTCACCGATTACCTGTATGGTTTTCAAGTACTTAACGTTGGTTTTCGGATCAGTTGGTGACGCTTCACATGAGATAACGAATTGAACTTTGAGAGACATTTTCTTTTGGCACTTCGCACGCGCGAAATACGTAATTATTCGATATGTAAATTAATCACGAAGTTCAAAATAATCACGTATAATTAGATACTCTTGCTGGAGTATCGAATAATATGACGATTACACGCGTTATAAAATGCACTTTTGGAAAGTATAACCGCACGGATTACAGTCTTAACTAATAATGCTATCGTTACCTTTATAATACGAATTTTCGCATACCGGTCGCGATAGAAGACTGACCATCTGATAAGGAAGCGGCATACCGACAGGTTCGATCCTATTTGTGAATAATCGAGTCAAGCTCGATTATTCGTGAAATTTACTCCGTGAATTTTACATGCATACCTCCAGTTGTACTAATAATGTCCTCGGTGTTGCTGTGTGTAGCGTTGCTACACATGAAATTTTCCATGTGTAGTATTCGCTACGCACGCTATACAGAAGTTGCCAGCCCTGCTCCCTCCTGAACCAGGTAAAAATTTAATTTGCCCTCTGGTCTATTCGGTCCCAGTCCACCCTTGCACATCGCAAAGCCTTGCAAACGCTAACGCCGCCTCTGAATACAAGAAGAACTGCGCCGACTTTTCTTCTCGCTCATAGGATGCAACCACTGCGGCGACCCGAGCCGCACCACCCTGTGCATGCTTACCGGCATGGCGGCGCGGTCGAAGCCGCAATGCCAATGCCAATGCGCCCGGAAAGAGCAAAACGCCGGCGAACAATTGGGTTATCGTGTTACTTAATACGTACATACGCACCAGGTAACGCCTTATGGGATTTTAATTTTTTAATAGGTACGTACGAAGCGAGTCACGTATTTTCGGTTTCCAGTCTAATCATCCAGCCCGGATGGTTCGGGGTGCCCGGTTGTACCCACTATACGTGTACGCACTGTGCGCTCAGCAGCACGGAAATATACTCGTATGTCACGTACGGCTTACATTACACGAATATATCGAGAAATAAGTTATAATAAGAACGCGCGTTGTTCGCGTTATTATACGATTCGGAATGCGGCAACAACTTAACATAATCCGGGCTAAATTCAACACAGGCTAATCTGAGCTGATTGATTACTGTTGTTACTTCGTGCTCGTACTTTATATTACTCAAACCGCAGAATGTATTAATCCGGGAGAACGCGGCCGCACCGCCGCGCCCGTCTTCACGTTTACGAGGTGCGAATGGAAAACACTGTAATTTCCTTTAACTTTTATTACAGTATTTTAAAATCCAATTTTTCACGGCTTTTCTCATCACGGACACGTATTTCGTTTACACATCGCAGTACTAAGTATATTCATGTACTCAGTCCGTGTTACAGGTATACTACACACTTACGCTAGTGTATGCGAATGCAATTACATTACATATACGTCTGTGCACTTACCCTCCTACCCTCAGATAATTACCGTGCATGGGTGAGGAATAACGGCAGCGATTATGGGCAGTACTTAAGACGGACGGGAGGGGGCGAAAGGTCCTCACGCCTGAGAAGATGACAACTGACTCTTTATTTCCGGTAAACGAGTGAATAACGACAAATCGGTTGGCACGTTTTCAAATAAAACACTGCTCTAGTTGGACGGTTGGCAAGAAATACTGCGAATTTTGAAAACTGGTTGTCACTTAACCTTGATGGTAGACGTTTGGTGGAGCATAATGGTGATGCCTTCGCCCGGTAAGCATGGCCGGCGTGTGCGAATACCGCTTTTACCCTGTGGTAACCGAGCTCCGCTCTTTTCCCGAATGGCCAAGGCATTGACATTGTATAATGCGATAGATATGCCGGCGAGTTTCGCTCTCTCATTTATCCTAACATGTTGATTCCTGTTCCTACCTGTCTATACCTGATAATACTTTTTCTGCTGTTTTCCTTCGATTCGATCGACTTTTTCCTCTTTTTCTGTGAATTCTGTGACCTACCCCAGAGAGGGGGAAAACTCACCGTTGACCGTTCGTGGAAAGGCGGCAGCGAGGACTCGGTTCGTGACGTTCGTCTAAAGAGGTTCCCGTCTTACGAAGCGTTTTTCGTTGAGTCTCCGAACCGTCCACATTTGCGACCCTTTGCAGTGTGACAAACCCACAAACTTTCAACTTTCTTTCGCCGTTCACCCGTTTGGGAAAGCAACGTTGCTTCCTGTACGCGCGCGAGCTTTCGATCGTCGAGGACTTGGTAAAATTATGCTCCTGTATCCAGGACCCGTCGCCTAACACGCCGCGTGGTCACGCCGTCCAGTTCTCCGCCGTAACCTCGCCACCGCGCCTTCGCGAACGCCGTCTCTTTGTTTTGTGTTGATTTGTATCCGCTAGATCTGTAAGTTTTGTTAGATTATATTCACGTTTCCACATAACTGTGTTTCCGTCTCTGTGTGTTGTCCTACCAGTAGTCATCGAGGGCCAGTGTAAGGTACGCCTCAGAGGTAGTCTAACGATCTGGAACTCCTCTAACCCTGAGTTACCACGTCGCAACTCCAACACTAGGATCGCTAAGCCCTTTCGTGTCGACTCCATCCCCTGTAGGTCCCTAGAGCTAGTCGTGGCCTAACAGGTGGTTCCTCTCCCAAACCGAACTGTCCTCTTCTCACACAGGAGCCTTCACGTTCGTACGCACGTTAAGTTCAGCCTGCTCCCTCCTAACCAGTAAAAACTTGATTTGCCTCTGTCTATTCGGTCCCGTCCAACCTTGCACATCGAAAGCTTGCAACGTACGCCGCTCTGAATCAGAGAATGCGCAATTTCTTCTCGATTATAATGCCCCCCACTGGGACGACCGACCGCACCTGCGCTGTGATGCTTACGGATGTGGACGCGTTTCGAAGACCGCCAATGCCAATTGCCAATAGCGCCGAAAAAGAAAAACGCCGTCGATACAATTGGGTTAAGTGATTATTTAAGTACAAGCAAGTGTAAAGCCTTATGGGATTTTAATCTTTTGAATAGGTAGATACGAAGGAGGTCAGTATTTTCGGTTTCAGCTATATCTCGGATGGTTCAAAGGAGCCGGAATGTTACCATATTACGTGTACGCACTGTCGGCAGCACACGGAAATTACTCGGTATTCACGTTAGGCTTACATTACACGAATATATCGAAATAATTATAATAAGAACGCGCGTTGTTCGCGTTATGTATACGTATTCGGAATGCGGCAATACTTAACTAATCCGGGCTAAATTTTCAACAAGGTATCTGAGCTGATTGATTACTGTTGTAATTGCGTGCTGTACTTTATGTAACCAAACCGAGAATGTATTATGTATCCGGGAGAACGCGGCACATGCACCGCTGGCCCGTCTTCACGGTTACGAGGTTGCGAATTGGAAAACACTGTAATTTCCTTTAACTTTTATTACAGTATTTATAAAATCCAATTTTTCACGGCTTTTCTCATCACGGACACTCATTCGTTTACAATGACTAGTACTTACTCATAAAATTGGAAGTATATGTTTTTAGGCTAACATTACTTTTGTTATTGCGTGCTTATTTATCGTCTGTGATACCTTCCAAAGACCAGTAAAATATTTTCATGAATGTGCAAAACGAGTTATGGCGAAGTGGAGCAAATAATTAGATTGGTTTAGCGGATTTGCGAATAGAAATGTCATAGTGAGAAATCCTCGGAACTGTTTTATTACGCCAACAATGAAAATTCAGAAGAGCACCGTAATGATTATAAAGAGTTCTTAGAATTAATTATCAATTTCTGGAGGAACCCCTCACGTGGCCTCAAGTTCTCAAAACCAGCGCAATGCATTCGGTCAGGTGGATGGCCAAGGCAATTTACACTTTGAAAATTTTAATATTCCAACGCAGTTTCCAAATTTAAATAAAGATACAAAGGAAATTTGATAGAAGTTGCTGGATTTATAGTGAAATGTTACTCGCGGTTTTGTTTGACGCCACCAAAACAGAACAAGCCCCGCTAAATGATTTGGAAATGTTGAGAGAGATGCTGCGATATAAAGAATAAATGAAAATATCGCGAAGTAAATGTATCGAATTTGTGAACCATTTGTATTACTGAATGAAGAAACTGTAGGATTTGCCTTTTTGATACGCGCCTTGACGACCAAACAAAATCAAATATGGTGAAGAAGATGAATGCAGATTTTGAAGACAGAGATGACGATGCTGAGGAAGTGATGTGAAAACGTGTCAGGAATTCTTTAAGAAACTGACGCTGAAGAAAAGGATGGAGGAATTTTTAGAAAACGACAATTCGAGAATTTTGGGAAACTGTCACAGGAAGAACAGAAATCTTTTTAAACGATTCCGAATAAGCTGCGATTTTCTGAGTAAGCCCGTGAATGAATGGAGTGAATGTCCATGCCTATCAAGAAGGAAGAAGTATAATTAAAAACTGAAAGTAGTGAATGATAGCGCCGAAAGAGGGATCAGACTGCTCGAAGAATATCATAAGGAAATTTCAAAAGACGAAAACAAAAGCAGTATATTTTCAAGGTAACTAAAATTTGTATGAGGTAGCTGTGGTAGGTTTTTTTTCCTTTCTGTGATGATTATTCATTTTCAGGTCGTTCAAGATTACAGAAAAAAATATCCCACATCAAGCACTCTCGAAGAACTGAAAAAAAAAATGAAAACATACAGATAAATTCATATTTCTGAGTAGCCTATTCTGTAAATCCTGTCAATCTCTCATTCTTTAGAATGTTATAATAAATAAATACCTAAAAAATATTTTTCGATCCGTGAAAAGAGTGTAACATAATAATTAAATAACGCGACACCAATGTAGCGACTGTAGCGTTATGTCGTCGCGTGTTGTAACGAGCACAAATGCGCTTCCTCGCGCTTCTTTGTTTTTTTACTTCAACCTCGTTGTAACACGGCTTAATATTAACCAATTTCAGTGAAATTTTGGGTAAGTCATTCTTTCATGATATGTAACACAAAACCGTCCGGCGCTCCTCAAAAATATAAATTTAAAAATAAGTGCCAGCCTAACCGGGTGTACACCTAAATCGTCAGTGAGAGCTGCAAAACTATACATCGATGCACAGTCCCGTCTGTTACAGACAACGTGCTCGATTCGGTGCATAGGAAGTGGACCTACCACTTCCACAAGACTATTGTGGCGTGATCAACATACGCAGAGAACAACCCCCACACGTACGTATGCTAATCGCTTTCGCCTTTGTGAATGGTGTCACTCACTCCAATGTATGGCATACTGCTCAGACACCTGCGACTCGGATTTACAAGATTAAACAATGTACTACTTGGACGTCCTTATAATTTTTTGCTTCGCTTAATTACTCCTGTAAGGAGCCGTACTCACCATCGTTCTACAAGTACGTGGTTTCAGAGGTACTTATTACTTTTCATACATTTTACAAAATTACGCTAGTGTATGCGAATGCAATTACATTACATATACGTCTGTGCACTTACCCTCCTACCCTCAGATAATTACCGTGCATGGGTGAGGAATAACGGCAGCGATTATGGGCAGTACTTAAGACGGACGGGAGGGGGCGACAGGTCCTCACGCCTGAGAAGATGACAACTGACTCTTTATTTCCGGTAAACGAGTGAATAACGACAAATCGGTTGGCACGTTTTCAAATAAAACACTGCTCTAGTTGGACGGTTGGCAAGAAATACTGCGAATTTTGAAAACTGGTTGTCACTTAACCTTGATGGTAGACGTTTGGTGGAGCATAATGGTGATGCCTTCGCCCGGTAAGCATGGCGGCGTGTGCGAATACCGCTTTTACCCTGTGGTAACCGAGCTCCGCTCTTTTCCCGAATGGCCAAGGCATTGACATTGTATAATGCGATAGATATGCCGGCGAGTTTCGCTCTCTCATTTATCCTAACATGTTGATTCCTGTTCCTACCTGTCTATACCTGATAATACTTTTTCTGCTGTTTTCCTTCGATTCGATCGACTTTTTCCTCTTTTTCTGTGAATTCTGTGACCTACCCCAGAGAGGGGGAAAACTCACCGTTGACCGTTCGTGGAAAGGCGGCAGCGAGGACTCGGTTCGTGACGTTCGTCTAAAGAGGTTCCCGTCTTACGAAGCGTTTTTCGTTGAGTCTCCGAACCGTCCACATTTGCGACCCTTTGCAGTGTGACAAACCCACAAACTTTCAACTTTCTTTCGCCGTTCACCCGTTTGGGAAAGCAACGTTGCTTCCTGTACGCGCGCGAGCTTTCGATCGTCGAGGACTTGGTAAAATTATGCTCCTGTATCCAGGACCCGTCGCCTAACACGCCGCGTGGTCACGCCGTCCAGTTCTCCGCCGTAACCTCGCCACCGCGCCTTCGCGAACGCCGTCTCTTTGTTTTGTGTTGATTTGTATCCGCTAGATCTGTAAGTTTTGTTAGATTATATTCACGTTTCCACATAACTGTGTTTCCGTCTCTGTGTGTTGTCCTACCAGTAGTCATCGAGGGCCAGTGTAAGGTACGCCTCAGAGGTAGTCTAACGATCTGGAACTCCTCTAACCCTGAGTTACCACGTTGCAACTCCAACACTAGGATCGCTAAGCCCTTTCGTGTCGACTCCATCCCCTGTAGGTCCCTAGAGCTAGTCGTGGCCTAACAGGTGGTTCCTCTCCCAAACCGAACTGTCCTCTTCTCACACAGGAGCCTTCACGTTCGGTTACCACAATCCCTCGGGTAACAAAAATTGTAATAACAATAGCAGCCTTTGTTGCCGATGTAGGTACATGGTACATCTTGTACATCTACATTTATAATAAACTTACACTAAATGCAGCTACACCGGACACTCTTCCTGGGCATAGGCCTCCCCAAAAGCCCTCCATGCCTGCTTGTTTGTCGCCGTTCTATGCCATAATATTCCCGCCTTCGCCGTGATTTCTTGTCTCTACCTCATGCCCGGTCTTCCCCCTTTTCTGACCTTCCCGTATGGAACCCATTCGGTAACTCTTTTGACCCATCTGTTATCATTGCTCATTCTGGCTATATGTCCTGCGAATTTTATTTTTAATTTTCTCGTAATTTTGCTAACATCCTGTGAGCTCGTCCTTTCCCGTTTCACTTGATTCCTCATTTTATCTCGTCTCTTCACTCCCAATATACTTCTTTCCATAGCCCTTTGGGTAGATCGAAGTTTCTCCTCCTGACTTTCTGTTAGGATTGAACAGATTTGGTGACAGGGGATCACCCTGTTTCACACTTCTGCGCAATTTAAATGTTTTCCCTGTCCTATCTGTTTATATGTAGGCTCTGGATTCCTTGTACATATTTCTTAAAAACCTTATAACCTTTGAATGTACTCCCTGGTTCTTTAATGCTTCCCACAAATGATTATGGTCGATCGTGTCAAAAGCTTTACAGAAGTCTACAAATATAAGGTGCAGTTCTAGTTGATACTCCCTTCCTTTCTCGATTATCTGATTTAGCGTGTGGATATGATCAACTGTGGAGTACCCCCTGCGGAAGCCAGCCTGTTCTTCCGGCTGGTTCCAGTCCAACTGTCCATAAATTCTTGCTTTTATTATTTTCATGAAGGTTTTACCAAGGTTTGACGAGAGGCTTACCGGTCTGTAGTTGTCTATCTGGTTTTTATCCCCTTTTTTGTGTAGTAGTATAATTTCTGATAGTTTCCACTGTGCAGGAATGTCCTCTGAATTGATTATACAATTATATGGAGTTGTTAAAGGGCCTACTAGTGTATCCGCAAAAATTTTCAAAAATAAATTTTCAATCCTATCCGGACCTGGGGCTTTTCCTTCCTGAAGATTTTTCAGTGTGTATTCCACATCTCTTTTAAGAACTGGTGGGAAAGGTTGCTCGTCTCCGGTTTCTGTGATTATGTCGTCTGTATTAATATTTGTTGGCATGCTGTACAGATTTTCATAGAATGCTATAATTACTTTTATTATATCTTCTATTAATTTACTACCATTGCTTAAGTATTTTTTCATTAATTTCTTTAATTCTGTTCTTCTCGTAAGTTCTACAGTCGCTCCTGATCTCCCTTCTCACCAGTTTTTGCACTTCTGTCAGCTCGATTTTCTACCAGCCAGACGGGTATTTGATTTTTCTCAACTCTTCCCCTTTCTTGATTAGTTTTTTGGTGTTCATTGATAGTTTATCGTCCGTTCGTTCTTTCTCTCTCATTTTTCCGAATTTATTCAATATTTCCTCAATTGCTCTCACTATTTGGTCATATAAATATTGCACTCCTAGGTTTATATCCGGTTCCATAGTATTTTCCAACTTTTCTTCGAGGGCTGTTTTTGCCTCATTTATCTTATACACTGGTATAATTAGTTTTCTAGCCCCTCCTTCCCTTCTGTAGGCGTTGTACTTGTTCCTCCTTGGGAGAACCACAGAGCCTCTGCCTACCCTATGATTTGATGAGAAGTCAAACTTGTAGATGACTGACACATTCTTAACAATCGCCATGTCATTTATCAGGAAGTGGTCGATCTCATTTTTGACTTTTCCATTTGGTGAAATCCAGCCAGGTCCATTTATGCTCCGACCTTTTTTAGAAGAAAGTACCTGCGATTTTTAGATTGTTCGTATAGATGAAATTAAGTAGTCTTTCTCCATTTTTGTTAGTATTCTCTATACCAAATCTTCCTCTATTTGTATCCCCTTGTTCCTCCTTTCCTATTTTACTATTCCAGTCCCCCATAATGATTGTGAAGTATTCTTTTTCCCGTAGGAAAGTTTCCTGACGCTCCATATGGAATTTTTCTATTTCGTTTTCTTCCGCATCCAAAGTTGGTGCGTACACCTGGATTATTACCATCTGAACATTCTTTTCGACCCTTAATTTCAGAAGGCAGATTCTTTCACTTATTCTCTTAATTTCGGTGATTTTTTCCCACACATTTTTTCTTATATAGAAACCCACGCCTCTATGTCCTTTCGTTTCCCCATAATAGTAAAAATAGCTCCCTCTTTTCCTTTTTATCAGTCCTTCCCCTTTTTTACGTACCTCTGACAAGCCTATGATATCCCATTTAATTTTTTCAAGGGCATTTTCGAACTCGTACAATCTATTTTCCCCTGTCACAGTCCCCTGGTATTAAAAGATAGCAGTTCTAAACTAATTCTTGGTCCTTGTTTACTTTTATTTTTAGAGGCGCGGATATCTTATTCTTGGGTGGAGTCGCCTTGAGGCGTTCTATTTTTAGGATTATTCTTTTTCTACTTACATACCGAATTTTGCGCCGTCTTACCTAGTAGGGGGTATACAGCCTTATTGCCCCACGGTGGCTTAATCCGTCTTGGGGAATGGGAGTCCGGTGTATCTTCCTATTTGCTACCTCTTCTGAAGCATTCCAAAGTGGCTTGGCCGCTTCTGTTCCCTGTCTTGACTGGGTTCTTCGTTCCTGCTGTCCTGTCTTGCTTGGCTTCTGAGTTTGAGTCTGTTCCTTTAGCCTCATTCTCTGATCTAGTCTGCTGGAATTGTTGGTATGTTTTCGATTCTGGTTGTTATGCTGGTCATTCTCTGGGCTACGAACATCCATGTTTCGCTTCATGCGAGCCGTAGAATTACTTGGTGACGTCTTCCATTCCTTGTACGCTAACATTTCGTTTCCCGTAAACGTCAGAGTCGGCCCGTCTTGATGTTCTCTCACTTTCATTCTGCCATCGAAGCATTTAGCTGAGAAAAGTACTCCGTCGCTGACCATTTCTCTGGCTACGTTCCACCGTTCTCTGGTGTCTTTCGAAAGATGGTCGTCCATGTACATCGGTAGCGGTGTATTTACTCCTACTGCCTCGCCGGTGGGTTTCTTCATTTTTGTCGCCTTGATTAACTCCTTTTTTTTCCTCGTAACTGTGGAAACGGGCAATGATGGGCTGTATGCCCACCCTCGTAGGATGCCTGTGTGCGACTGTGATGTCGAAATCTTGTAATGTTACTCCTATTTTTTCGGCTACCTTGGTTAAGACTCTTCTTAGATTCTCACCCGCTTCTACTGGAATGTTGCGTATTATCAGATCATTTTTCCGTCCGTGCTGATCCAGTTCACTCAGTTTCGCTTGTAATTCAGCATTCATCCTTTTCACTTTAATTAGCTCTTTTCTCATGACTACGTTATCGATCTTTAGTGCTTCCACTTCGCTGCCAATTCTGTCGATTTTGGCATTCGATTCGTCAAGTTTAATATTAGTTTCGTTACATGCCTTCTTTATTTCCCCGATATCTTTCAGCAGTCCGATTTCGGAAACGACTCTTTTGAAGCCGTCTTCATCCATGTTTTTGCTATTACTTTTCACAACTCACTATCAGTTTGATTGCTCGATAATGCGTGTAACGCAGATACGCAGATGGCAAAAATTGTAAGCATAACTATAATTATATTTATCCTAATCACAAAATTCACAACGAAGAAGCAGGAAAAAATAAACAAGAAGAGTAATACAGCTAGAAAATCGGGGTTGACCGTCTCTTGGTTTTCATTTTCTTCTTCCCCTACATGTTCCATGAGCTTTCAGTGTATTTTCCGGGCACCCCTCCTTTCACCCTTCGGGACAGATTATCTCCCATCGTTTCCCCAGTTTCCTCCCCCTCCCCTGTATAGAAATTGTAATACATTATACTTTGTCCCCTCCTAATCTGGTCAGGTTTGGCCGTAGGAGGGAACATTAATATTAAACAAATAAATAAATAGACGTCTTACGACTCTTCCAGACTAGTTTAAGTGTGGCCATGCGCCATTTTGAAGCCCACCGCGCCCGTCGATGCCGAATTGACTATGCGGAGCGTACCGTGTAGTCAATTCGGCATCGACGGGCGCGGTGGGCCTCAAAATGGCGTATGGCCACACCTGGGGTTCTAGTATCTCTAGCTTAAGGCGCCTTCAGACTCTCTATGGCTGCTCGAGGCATTTCTAATCTTGGTGTACGGTTTATAATCTTTGAAGCTTACTGAGTCCCATTTGAAAACCCACTGGGTCCAACTAACTGTTGACCTGGCCAGTCCGGTGCCAAGGCTAAGCGGTCGGGACTATGTTGGCGCTGACGCCGTTCCCATATCCTAATTCAACAGAGCGACTAGGTTGTCAATTTTTTCTTTCTGGTCCATGTTGACGGCTTGTTCCCCGATGAACTTGCCCGTTAATCCGGAAATACTCCTGTGAGAAGTGTAAATAAGTACCCAAATACCGGCGCGCGTAGATTTAGGTGAATCGTCGTGAAAGGTCATTGCTCATTAATTGTTTACAATGCGTTAAGTCGTACCTACTCGCGGCGGTCATATACCGAAACGGTTAAGTAGGTACCACCTCTGCATCAAACGACTAGCTGGAAATCCGCCGACATTGGCGTGTACACCGATCTACAAAAAAACAGATTTTATTACAAATCTGCTTTTTTTTTTCTTTTTGTTAATGACAAATCGAAAGAGAAAGAGCTAATCGCGTTTATTACCTACGCGAGTTGTTGGATACAGAAATAAAATAAAAATTTAAAAAAAAAAGAGGAAAAAACCAGCCGGAGCCATTAAGTAGGTGCTTTTTCTCTTTCCCCGGACTATACAGCTTTTAAAATCAGCTTTTTTCGAACTGGTTTCGTGTAATATTTTCTATTTTTGGCCCCGCTAATGCGTCTAAAAATAGAGCGGAAAATTTAATTAATAACCGAGTTCCGGCATCTTCCCCTGTCATTAACAATGCGGTCACTCGATATTTCTGAGGTCGCTAATTCGGATTGCGTGGAATTTTTTTTCTTTTTTTCGTCGACCACTAGAGAGCGTCCAATTTTTCTCTAATTTATTATATATCCGCGTACGTTTTACTCCTTCGCGTCTCTCTTGCCTCTGCCTCAGTACGGTGCAAAGTTAACCTTGTTTCTGCTGCCCATATACGAATGTGTCTTATTAAAATCGCATTCACCGCATCTCGAGCCGTGCCCGGGTTGTGCGGTGCCAGGCCACGGCCATGTGCAACGTAATGTCTTTCCCGCGCCGCAGCGGACGGCGCGGCGGAACGCGTGAACGCCGAATGCGTAGTCACACGGCAATCCGCGCCATTGTTAACGAAAAAAAATTAATTGGACGTAAGGCCGGGCATTACGAATGCATCGAATATTCTTCATTAAAGAAGAATCAATCATATCGAGGAAGCCTCTTCGTCCATCAAGGGCTACCGCCCGGAATTGGGTCAATGTGCAAGTATGTTTCTCGAGCCGTCTGCGTCTTTCGCGTTTCCAGAATCTCCATTGTGTAGTCGGCAAACGCCGCGCGTACGCCTAGAATTTTCCGCCAAATAAATATGGCCGCGGCGCGATTACTCTTACTCTCGACAATGGCCGCCCGCGATTTGTGTGCCGCAGTCGCGACGAGAGCGGCTGAGGCGCGCGACCACGCCGAAATAGGAACGACCGTCTCCGGCCAAGAACCAGGGCACACGGGTCGATTAACCCGCGTGCAGGACGCGGTCATCTGGGCGGCCAGGCGGAAGCTGAAAGCTCGACGTCGCCAACCATGTTTGTATTGTTTCGTGGAGATCGCGAGCTCGTTGCCAGAAAACCAGCGAGAGTAGCAACGAACTCGAAATTGATCATTCGAGTATTTCGTCTAACCTGCTTTTCTCCGGATCTTCCAAATTGCGAACACAGCAGCCTGAACTATTCCAGGTGAATGGGGTCAGCTTTTAGATTGCAGATTCAATCTGCACTCGATGTTTCCGATTCGTAATTCACGTTGCAGTGTGGACCGTACTGATTTTTAGTTGGTGAACCTAGGTCCATTGCTGTGTGGCCAAGTGGTAACGTGCCCGTGTTCCCGGGTTCGAGTCTCATCAACGCCGGGAAGCTAGTGGTATTCGAATATCCCCACTAACATCCTAGCGAACACAGCGACTATAATAGCAATCGAGATGGAAACAGCGCGTCCTGTATCCCCCCGTCAGTTCGCACGAACAAGGCATTACAATTACAGGGCCTGTTACCACCAGATCAGAAAGATTGGTACTGTGCGTGTGCACGTCCTGGACAGCTTATTCCACGTCGTGAAACACGTGGCTAGTAAGCAAATTGCGACGACACACTCTTCGGCATAGAGAAAGATAACTCTAACGCAACAAGAACCGTAGGGAGAGTAACGGCTAACTACCATGATTAACCTACTTAGGAGAGACGCGCGTCAGAAACCGCGATCGCCAACATTCGGCATCAGATACGGCGCCTGAAGAAGAAGGATAAAGTTCAATGTATCGTTCAAGGATTATTGCCCCAAGAAGAGTTTTTCATTCCGACAAATTCCAGTGGAAGGTTTTGTTTCACGAAGTAGTAGAGACTAGGGGACTTCGCCGCTTCGCCCCCCCCCCGCCGTCACTCGCTTCGCGTCCTCGTCCGGCCACCACAGTCTTCAGTGTTTGGTCTAAAACTTTTGTTCCTGAGTTGAGGTTGGCTTTGGGCTTTTTTTGCTCCCCCTCTATCAGCGGTCCTCAATCTTCCATCATGAACCTCCTTCCATACTTTCTTCATCACGAGCCTCCGCCTCCACCATGACCCCCTCGTTCACCCCACGGTCACAGTTCAACAGTCGCAGCCCTCCTCGGCCACGAACTCCTCCCCCACAACGGTCCTAATCTACCAGAGGCTTCAATGCCCACCCCATGGTCTTTTACCTCTGCAGTATTCCCTTCTGCGAACCCTTCCCCCTCCGTTGGACTTTCTCCTCACCTGTACAGTCATCGACCACCACAACCGACCTCCACCACCTGGGCCTCAATCTTTTCACATTGCCCTCTCCCTCGTTCTATGACCTTCTCCGTCCACAGCTTCTCCCTCGCGTGGCACCCTTCGTTCATCTCTCTGATCGTTACCCAGTCCTTCACCTAGTCTCCCTCGATCACCCTCTTCCACCCCGAGTGCCCTCCCACATTAGTACCACGTCCCCGACCACCCCCACACCACTATGGCTTTCATATCTGTTCACGTACCACGCCCTCACCAAGACCTCTTAACCCATCACTACGCCCTCCCCAATTGCGGCCTTAATCCCTCGCCACAGCCTTCCCCGTCGTCCACTGCTCCTCTGCGGCCTCCTCGTCCCTACTCCCGACGGATTTCCATGAAAATTCATTAAATATAAAACTTATCCATGTACCAATGGATCTGGGCATGCAGTGTAGATACTCGTAATCAATTTACTTATGATGAATTTGTAAATTTCCGTGGAAATTTTTAATACTGAAGAGGGTTGGAAGAAAATGAAATTTCCATGGACATTTTTTATAATAATTTGAAATAAAGACTACCCTAGTGTTCTCGTTTGCCATTTTAGGGCGGCCCTTTTTTTGGTACTCTCGGAATTTTAATTGTTCTTCTGAAGTTGCTACAATCTGAAGAGCTTTTTGCATTCTGTCACGTTTGCCACAAGAACCCATTTTTTGTTTTACAGACGAAAGATTGATTTCTAAATTTAGCATTCTCTCTAACCCCCTCCCCCTTTGGTCAAAACCAGACCCCTGTACAAGTGGCTGGCTACGCTACTGCATTTTATAAATTCTAGCCCCCGCCAATAACAAACTTCTGGTTACGCCCCTGTACTTAGCTATCTATCTCGTACATGGCTGCCTGTCTATCAAGATATTTACTTTTCCACGTGCCTGTGTGTCTGTCCTAAGACCAAGGATCCTCCTAGCGGAACATGCGGTGAAGAGAAAGATTAAATTTCTGACGGAACATGTTATCAAATTAGCTTATGACATTCACAACTCATGAAGACTGGTGAGGCTCGTTATAAGACTAGTCGAATTTTCCATAAGGAATCGAACTTGACTACTTTTTTCTGAATATGTGTTAGAAAAATTTGAAACATAAAAACTCCAGCGTCTATTGCAAATAATTGGCATCTGCGAGTACCAAAAAAGAAACACAGTAGTTGCGACCATACCGATCTGTCTCTAACTTACCAGTACATGAAGCTATGATGATGATGTGGGTGAAAATCTCGTCTATAATGCTTCTACCTAGTTTACAAAAATCAACTTATGATCATTAAAAATACATTTTCCCCATTTCTGTTAAAATAATGTACGAGTAAGATCAAGTCGGATTCCTTATGAAAAAATATATGTAGTCCAAATATTAATGTACTTTTCTTTTCTCTGCGCTTACACATATTATGTTTCCTTCTGTCTCCGAAAAATTGGTTCTCTATGACTCCTTACTCTGTCTCCTTCACGCACAATTTTTGCAATATTTTCCCGCCCATTTCCTCTTTGAATATTGCGAAAAAACCACGAAAAAAAGAAGTATTCGGATCATTATTTTGTGTCACAGCAAGTACATATTACATAGGACGTATGTACCCCGCACATTTTGCAGCAGCTTGTCCTTAATACACCCTCATCTCTACCTAATTTCTTTACTTTGTTCACTCATGACCACCGTGAAATGGAAAATAATCAGGCGTAGAGTTTTTCCTGGGACGAGGGGGGGGGGCAAAAGTAGTGAAAGTCTCAGTTGACTCAACCAACCCTGTTGAGAGAGGGGGAAGAAAGGGGGAATAAATACCCCGAGCCCGTACTTTCAAGAGGGTCCGATATTTTAAAAGGCCTGAGCTTCAATCATACTCGTACACTGTACATCAAATCAGCAATCACTCCTTACACCATGAAAGAAACTTCTTATCCCGTAATTTATAATTTTTTCTCATCTAACAAAAGAAAAAATTGAACTGGAAGGAGAGGGGGGTCGTGGAAATTCCTCCAGACCTTATTTTTCTCCCTATGGGACTGGACTCAACTCAAAATTTCCAAGTATCGAAGTTGAAAAAAAAACTTTTTTTGATTTTGTAGATTTTCCCAGCTGACTCAACTTAAAATTTTCAACTATCAAAGCAAAAAAGAAAAAACCTTTTGACTTGTTGGATTTTTCCAACTCCGTCTGACTGAAATGGTAAATCTTCCCAATACTTCTGAATGAAAAATCCTTATAGGGGGTAAATTGCCTCCCCCCCCCCCATCGGTACGTCCCTGAAAATAATCGAGAAATTCAAAAACAAAATCACACTTCGCCCGGAAGGACATGTAAAAGACATTCACGCTGTTTCTGGATTAACATGCACTGAAACTCGGGTCGCGTAGCGTTCGGTTGGCATGACATGACGTCATTGCTACAGGGTGCACGTGGAGGTACCGTTTTTTGTGCAGCGCAACTTACATGCGTTATTTATTCTTTTCTATGGATTTTTTTTAAATTCTGCTTCGGCGGTAGTTTTTTTTATGCTTCGTACTAAGCGTCTACACAATATAATGCGATTCTAAAATTTTGTCCGGGACCCTAATCTACATTGAGGAAGCTTCTAGGACTGCGATGGGTAGACAAAATCTCAAATGCAAAACTATACAAAATGGTTGGAGGCAGGGATATAGGACATAATGTGAAACAATTAAAGTGGAAATATGTGGGGCATCTAGCAAGGGCGGATAGCAACAGATGGGGAGTAAAAGTACTTAACTGGATACGCTGCAAAGGAAAAGAAAGATAGGTAGGCCAGTAACTAGATAGAGAGATGAACTCGTCAGAGAACTGGGGCCCCGGGTGGCAAAGATTAGCGCAGGATAAAACAAAATGGAAAAGCTACGTGGAGGCGTATGCCCAAAAATGGGCGGAGGTACTCACACACACGTTTGGTCGACATCAGCGCCGCCGCACGTTTTTCGACTGTCGTCGCAACATACGCTTATTTTATTTTTGTAAGTATTTTATAAACGCATACTTTTATCCTTCAACGTACCGGTACCGCAGTGTCAAAATGGCGGCGGCGCACCGGGCATTTGCCCGAATTTCCCTATGGCCCATCCACCCCTGCATTTTATTGTTAATCTTAACGATTCTTAATGGGTCTTACAAAAGTCTAGGAGAGTCCAAAAAGTCTGTGTAAAGTCTGAAATATGTAGTAATTTTGAACAAAAATGGAAAAGTTATAGAAATAACCTTGAAAAATTCTGAGAGAATTTTGTAATAAAATACGTCTGAAAGAATTAAAAAAACTACGACGATATATCTCCCACCCATGCCCTCCGAGCCAGGAGGAAAATTATAAAACACCCATTCTATAGATCATCTTAACGAGTCCTACAGGGCTTAGTAAAAGTCTGAAAAACTCTTAAAAATCTTTATAGAGTTAGAAATAATATGCAATCTTAAACAAATCCGAAACAGTTTCTTCTAGAAGACTCTTGCCGAGTGAAATAAGTCTGAAATGAATTTTAAAGAAGCATGGTGATATATCGTCCCTATTTATCCGAGCTGTGAAAACAGTTGAAAATTAATAATTTTTACAATAGAAATCGTTGAACCGAAGCAAAAAATTTTCACTCGCTCCGTTCGCAACTATATCCGATTGACAATGAAGCCGAATGTACTCAGTAATCACACTACTGGTGAGCGATCACTTCACACACACTATCTTAAAATGATTAGATGATGAGCACTCACAAAGAAATGTGATCGGCCAAAAGTCTCAAAACGGAAGTGGTCAGTGGCGAATCCAAGGAGGGGGGGGGGGGCTAAAGGGGCTGTATCCCCCCCCCCCCAAAAAAAAATGTCACTCGCTTTTCCATTTATTTTAGCCACCGATGTTTTTAATGACAGTAGCGCTCATACAGCACAGTTCGTGAATACATATCGCGTTATCAATGAATCAACATTATCACTTATCAACAATCATGCATTCATGCTTAAAATTTTGTTTGCTCTTTTTTTCTCCAACATTTAGCCCCCCCCCCCCCCTCCCAAAGTGTAATCCTGGATCCGCCACTGGAAGTGGTTTGTGACATGTTGCGTGAGCGCTCATCAAATTGTCAATCGGGTAGTCCTACCTATAAGAGATTTTTTATTTTCAAGTTACAAAATTATGAACTATTCCCTGAACTTCAAATTGTTTGTTTTTACCGAGAGATTTTCTACTAGAAGTGCGAGTTTTACCAGCGCCAGCCTTATTACCTAGATCTAAGTTTTTATTCCGGATACGATTTATAGTCTGGTTATTTTTTTGGGTTATTTTGATTGATTTTGGTGTTTTGATTTATTGGGTTATTTACGGTGTTAATACGGGGGCAGGGGTTGTTGCAGTCTATTCTCCCAACGGACACTGCATGCCGGCTTAGGGAGGCCTAAAAATATATCTTAGTCGAAAATATCAAAGAATCTGAAAGATCTTTAGAAAGTCCTGAGGCTTGGGATAGTGTCAACCGAGTCCATAAGATCTGTAAAAGAAGTCTTAAACATATCTTGACAAATTGAAAATAAAAAAAAATCGTAAACATAGCAAGAGTCTTAAAGAAGTCTAAAAAGTCATAAACCTGCAATGAAGAGGTTTGAAAATGTTGAATCAGTTCTAAGATCATGAAGCTATATATTTGTGCCTGCCACCGGGCATTTCCCCGGTGCTCGGCGAGCCACTCCGCCACTGGATATAGGTCTAGGCTCAGCGTCCATTTCTATTTCAACTTTTCTGTATACTATACATATTACGTAGAGTAACCGTAGATACCTATTTCGAAACGAACAATGAAGACGATTTAGAACATGTCGGCGCAGTACCAGAGGAGCACCATCTTATACCCACGAACGGTATTGTCCGCGCTGAAAACGTGAACGTCTTCCAGTTCTTATTTCAAGTGCCAAAGAAGATATTGGCGAAGGAAAGAGAAGTGGACAGCGTCGTCGGTCGTCGGTACCCTGGGATCCGGCTAATGCGCGCGGTAAGTTGTAGTAACCGGAGTCGATAATATTCTCCACTCGGAGAGGCAGCAGTAGCAGCAGCAGCAGCAGCAGTAATGCCGGCGTATAGCCTATACGTACCTATAGGTATGGGTGTACATGCAGATACCCATTATCATTCATACTTTGATTAAAATATTAACATATACGATGCGACTCTCGGTGCAGAACTGTTTTGAAAGAATGGTCGGTATTCAGGTCGGCAACGACTTCCACCGGCACGATCTTCTCTGTAGCGATTAGAAGAGAGGACACGCAAAACAAACGCCGACGAACGGCTAAAGACCGCGCGTCTTTTTCACCGTTTCTTCGCCGTTTTTCCCAGCCAGCAGCCCTGCTTCGCCACCGATTTGCTCTTTTAATAAACGGCCCGATATATGTACAAATGCATCAATCTGCGAACGTATGTATGTATCCCGGTCGGTAATTACTACATTTCGGCGGATTTACACGGCGAATTACGCATTGTAGAATTCAATATCGGACGCTGCACGAGGAACCGAAGCCAACTATACGTGTACAATGAATTGGAAAGGAAAATTTATTAAAATATCTCCGGCTTTAATTGAACGCCATAATACGAAAACGAGGACGGAATTAGAACGCGATATACATTTTGCCGCTGCTGGATCGTTCGATCTACGAACGTCCGAATCGGTCGAACACAATTTATTCGTTTTCAGATTCGCCAACCCGGAGATGAATATCGGAGATGCAGAATATCGCATATCGAGTAGTTTTGTATTTGTCACTCCTCTGCGCCTATAGTACCTACTTGTGCTACGCTCCGATATAATAAGATTCCATTTTTATTGGAAATGCTGAAGAAAAACACGTATTTATGGACTGCGATTCCGGATCCGAGGAAAGAAGATCAGAAGATCGATATGAGATATTCAGATTTTTTTTTTTCACGAAAAACAGTGTCAACTCGTGAGAATAGCATGGATCAGCTTTTTAATCATGAGTCGTAGATCAAGCGTGACAACTACCCACTCGCAATCGTAATCGAGCCGCTGGTCCTTAAATCTGAATCAGCGGAATTCGCTGGGTCGTCAGCTAAAACAGGGTGTCCATTTTCTGGAAAACCTGGAAAAGTCAGGGAATTTTGTCCGTCTGGAAAAGTCAGGGAATTCCGGAACTTTCAGTATTTTTCACCTAAAAGTCAGGGAATTTTGTAAAAAAAAAAATCGATTGCGAAATTCTGTAGTATTTCAAACAGATTTTACCCTATTTCTTATAAAAAAAATGTTCTTCACAGGAGAAGGACGTGGGTAATACAACCACCTCTCCTATCGCAGCAATACAGAGTAGAGTGTGTTGGTGTTCATGGTGTTTGTTTCGCGTCTACATCTTTCTATGAAGGCTGCTATACACTTTTAACGTATTTCGACTTTTCATGAACTATTCCACAAAAAAAAAAAAAAAAAAGACGAAACGCGAACCAATCCTTATACACTTCTCCCAATATTAGCTGTTTCGTGTCTCGTGTATTCATCTCATCCTGTTCGCGAAAATCTGAAAATCGGTGAGAAAAGACGCGAAAATGAAAAAATATTCAGTCTAGCTCCCTTCCCAAGTGTAAATAATTTTGTTGAGAAAGTCGTAAAGAAACGAAAATTTGAAAACAAATGAATTCACCTTCTGGGACATCCTGCCATCGAGTTTTTCTTCGGTTCCTCTCTCCTTCGCAAATGTAGATAAGGGTGAATGAAAGGTTATTCCGAAATTTTGAGGAAATAGTAATTAATCCACAAAATTTGAAAAAAATCTAAAAACCGCATAATAGTTATTACAGCGTTACAAAAGAGTCCATTGTTTTCAAATATATGACCTTATATTGTATCTGTCGATACTTTTAAATTGAAGCCTCATCCGCCTCCCCTGGTGCCTTAATTTTCCAGAACCTAACCACCTTTTTACTTTCATAGCATTTGTCGTTAGATATGCTGCAGCTTTTTCATCTGGGTTCCAGAATATTTTCCCTCCCCCTAAACCATTCAGGCTTCACGAGGGAGAGGCTAATTCCGGTTACTGTAGTTTTCTTCAAGTTCCAAATTCTTTACTAGATTCTAAAGTCAATTTTTTGGGAAGTATAGCCATCCAAGCTGCGAGTCGCTGATTTCGAATATCGCCTCAGATTTTTATCCGATCCCTTCCGAAGGGCTCCACGAAAATTGATCGCGCGACATTGACCGCGCGAAATAGATATCACAGAAAATTGGTACTACTGAAAATTGATCGCACTAGAAGAGAAAATTCATAGTTTGTGCCAAGACTCCAAAAAATGCTATCATTCGGTTGTCATCGTGACAGTCGGAATCTTACAAAATGAAGTCATCGCCTTGCAGGGTCGTCATATCCTTAGCTTGAAGGCAGATACCTTTTCGTGACTTCAGAAGAGGGGGTGAGCACTACTCTTCACTTGCGCGTTCTGAATGTTGCGTTTCAGATGACATACCTTCTACATTGCGGTTCTTACCAGAATTATTTATTTCATTCAGAGAATATGATATTATGTTTTTTTTTTTAAATTCGTCCGGGACCCTATTTGTAGCTTCACCATTTACTTTCCTGTGGGACCAGGTTTGCGCTCCATATTTGAGAGCTGGTACCGTTGAGCTATTTAGTATTTCCATTGTTGAAATTCCGGCAAAAAATAGATTTTCATGCCCAGAAGATGTTCCACCCCTTTTTAATACGCCTCATAATTTCTTTGTTATCTTTTTCTTCAAAACTAAAAATCTGCCTCACAGATATTCGATTTCTGTTACCTCTTCTATCTCTTGCCCATCGATTATCAGATTTTTCCTTTCCCCTCTTCCAATTATTTTTGATTCGCTACCATTCAGCTTGAGGCCAGCTTTTTTGCATTCCCTCAATAGCTCTTCTGCCATTTTCTTCAACTCTTTACTATTTTCTGCAAATAAGATAATATCGTTTGCGTACCTTAAATTACTTAGAAATTCTCCACTTATTTTTAGTCCTCTTCTTTTCCCCTTCAGATTACGAAATACTTCTCCCAGAATGCAGTTGAAGAGGTTTAGCGACAAGGTACCCCTCGTCGAATCCTGCCCCTCCCAATTTTGAATTCCCTCCCTTTGCTTTTAAGGCTGGCTCTTGCACTCGAATTTGCATAGCAATTCTGTATGACTTTAATAATAAACCCACTTTCAATTCCCTTATTTTCCAGTGCTTTTAACAACAGTACAGTCGATTCCGCTTAATTGGGACACATTGGGCGGAGCCATTTTGTCCCAATTAAACGGCTGTCCCAATAAACCGAAATTATCAAATTTGTTGTGTATAAATAGGATATGTGTATAATATACATTAATACAGATCGTGTAATGGATATGATGACATCGCTGCAAAAAACGATCTAATTTGCTTTGATGCAAATTTTTGAAGGTCTGACGCCGGATAAAATCAGCACAAATATCAAGTTCTGCTGCTGGACTTTCTTCATTGCCCTCCTGTATAAAATAAAGTCTTAACAGTTCCACACATTTAAACTTTTCTAATTCGCGCACTGGAGTGTCAGGTGGTCTCTCCTTGATTTTATTCAAAATTTCAATTTTCTGTTGACGAGTTAAATCGTTACGTTTTTGCGACATTTTGCTATGAAATCACTTGATATACTGACAAATAGAACATATGCACACATACCATTTGATAAAATCAAAATAACCTGACAAGTCTATGCATGCATGTGCATTAAAGTAGTCTTATCGCTTCAGATTTTTGTTTCCTTTTTGTATTTTCAGGCAATAATAATGTCCCTAATAAGCGGAACCTTGTCCCAATTAAGAGAATGAAAAATACATTAGATGGGTACATTTGATTTTGTTTTTTGGCTTTTGTCCCGAATAAACGGCTGTCCCAATTAAACGGCGTCATAATTAAGCGGAATCGACTGTATTTCATTCGGTTGGAAAACTGGTGGCCACCATTTTAAGTCACGTTATCAAACCTGTTCCAAAATACGTCTCTAAAATTAAAATTGAAGAATTATTTTTTCGAAAATTTTGAAGAAGAAAGCCAGGTTTCTAGTTTTTTTTTTTTTGTTTTTTTTTAAATTTATTCCTTAATCTGCTGTTAACAACAATTCCTCCTCCCCCGGTACTTTTACATAGTTTCTCGTCCCGAGAAAGTCGGGAGTTCTTACATTAATTATACAATTATACATAGGGTAACACTAATAACAATGGAGTGAATATAATGAATAGAGTGTAGTAAATGATCAGTGTTTATTATCGGTACCTATTTCTAGTTACATGTTATGTAGATGTAGATGGACATACCCAGGTTTCCCTTATTCAATTTCGCCCTTAGTTTCCAGAATTTCTTTAACGTATTTTCGTGCTTTATGGTGCCCGTTCCCTTCTTGTAGGCATTTTCCCAAGTCATTTTCTGTAATGCTATATTTCTCCCTTATTTTCTTAAGTTTTTTGCATTCTTTCAAGGTGTGGTCTGGACTGTCTTCTCCCTCGTTGCATTCCCTACAAGTACTGTTTTCTGTAATTTTATAGGTACGTTGCGAATTTTCCATGTCCCGTTAAGTATTGTGTCATAAAGTAATCAGTTTTTAAGTTCTTGTTTTTTAGTCTTGTTTCTATGCTTGGTACCAGACTTGCCGTTCTTCTTCCTTTATTTTCGTTATTATATTGTTCTTGCCACATCTGTATTGTTTCTTCTCTCGCCCTTTTTATGCTTTCTTTAGTCTGGTTTAGCGTTATTTTTCCCAGTCTATTTTTCCTTTTTATGTTTTTGATTTCATTTGTTAGTCTCAGTTGTAAATCTATTGGTGGTTTTCCTGCTATCACGTAAGTGGCGGAGTGAGAAACTGTTCTATATGCTGAGATGACTCCTATCAGTATTATTCTTTGCAGGGATTTCAGTTTTTTTATTAGTTGGAAGTAAAAATCTTCTCAGTGTTTTCAGTAATATAGCAGAAAATTCGTGGCTCCTTCCATGTTTTTCTCCGTAAGGTTTGAAATAAAATGTTGCAAAATAAAGGGGTATGTTGAACCAAGGTGTCTAACACCTCCTGCATCTCCTGCATCTCCTGCAAAACTCCTGCATTTGCTCAAATGCTCCTGCATTTCACAAAATCTCCTGCAAACCTCCTGCATTTCACTCAAACCTCCTGCAAAAATCTTACTTTACTGCACCATGAAACATGTATTACAAACTTGCAATTTTCACAGAGAAATGAAAAAAAAGTGAATTAAAATTTTTCTTTTCTCATGAAAAAAATGGTTGTTTGCACCACCAGTTGTTTGTATAAACTGATCAATCCGCAATGTGCCATTACTAGCGCTAGCATTAACATGTTTTTGAACTAGGTGGCAGGTATGTTGCGCTGCCTAACGCGTATCGTTTGTAGGAGTGCTGATACGTTGACTGGTACTGGTGCAAATATTGCGTCTATGTCAATTCTGTATCTAACGTAAGTGGAAAAATTGACGCACTTTTTAGCAAATGAGTTTAAAAAAAGATAAGATTGCCTACTGTATTACATATGGTCTTGGGCCTTACTTCAGACAGATCTTACTAGACGAAGTTCAAAACGCAGACACTATCTCAATAAAGTTTGCCAAAGCGCCCAAATGGATATGATCGTACATTATTGGGATTCTAGTAAACAGGAGGTATCAACTCGTTATTTAGCTTCCATTTTCCCAGAACGATGTACTTCTGATGGACTGTTCAAAGCAATTACAAATGCATTAAAAGATTTGAAGTTGAATTTATCTAACGTTTTGCAAGTGGCGATGGATGGCCCCAACGTTAATTTGAAATTATTACATTCAGATCTGTTGAAATACATGGAAGAGAATGGTATGAACAAAATGTTGAATTTGGGTACCTGTACCTTGCATATCGTCCATAACGAGTATAAAACTGCTCACGATAGCAGCAACTGGAATATTCATCGGTTGTTACGAAGTCTGTATTACCTCTTCAAAGACTTCTCTACTAGACGCGCGGATTTTAAATATTATTCCAAATCTTCGTTATTTACATTAAAATTTTTCTCTGTTCGATGGCTGGAAAATGGAAAGGTATTACAGAGAGCATTGAATATACTACCTCATGTCAAGAAGTATGTTGAGGGCGTCAAAAATAAACCTCCTAAAACACACAATTACACTTATGTGACTGAAGCTTTGAAAAAGGAGTTTTTGGAAGCAAAATTACATTTTATGTCTTCAGTGTGTGATGACTTGTACCATTTTTTGATATAATACCAGAGCGATGAGCCAATTGATACCCTTTCTTTATGAAGATCTTAGAACTGTTCTTCGAAACATCGGTACCAGATTTCTCTCCAAAGTCACATATAGTTTTGAAGATACAGTAAAAGTCGCTTATTATAATGACGTTGGGCAAAGAGGATTTTATGACATAAAGCGGCGTATTCCACAAAACGACAGGAAAAATTCTGAACATGATTTTATGATGTCAAAAATTCTTATATCTGATTTTCCCATTTTTTTTGCTAACTCCTCGGCTTTTTCGCGCATTAAAGGACCATTAACCCGCCCATCAGCTTCACGAACATGATTGAACCACTGTAACAAAGCCTCTTCGACATCACCATCTTTTCCTGTTCTTTTTCTTTTTCGGCTGCTGTTTTCATTCTTGGCAATTGCTTCCTGGATGCTATCTCGTTTCTTCAGCAACTTCGACAAAAAGGGTTGTGAAATACGGAGCTTGATGGCCGCTTCACTCTGCGTCACTGTTTTAGGCAATGCATCATATTCGCGTAAAATTTCAGCTTTCTCGGCGACACTAAGATCACGACGACATTTATTGCTTGTAGATTTAGTCGACATAGTTACACGGTTGCTCACAGTTTTGTAACAAGACACAGACTGACCAGCGAGAAGCAAAGAAATGATAACATGTGAAAGAAAAAGTGCCAAGTAACTCATCTTGATGAATGTCGCGCTTTTCTTAAAGCATTGTACGATAAACTTTTGAGGAAGTCTGCAAAATTATTTTCATTTGTACTTCATTAATTTTATTCTCAAAATTTAAAAAGTATCATTTTTTTAGTCCTTTTCAATTTTGAAACCATTTTAATACAGATTTTTTTTTTTTTTTGGGGGGGGGGGGTGTTTCTAGTTGTTTGAACTGCTGAAAAACCTCCTGCAAAATCTCCTGCAAAACTCCTGCATTTCGCTTTCCAAAATTTGTTAGACACCCTGTGAACCCTTATTTACGGCATTTTCGGGACACTCACAGAAGAATTGATAGAAAACTGCGAGTGAAATTCAATGAGGAACAATTTTGGTTAGAAACATTTTTTCTTATAGTTGTTGGTTTCCCGAAATTCGTGGTTAAAATTGATTTTCGAGGGACTTTCAACCACTGGGGAAGCTTGGGAGCTCCCTGATTTTTTGATGCTTTTAGTACGATGTAGTACTATTATCTAACGCTATGTGTACCACAGTTCAGCTTTCTGCTGTTTTATCCTCTTGTGTGATTGCACTGGTCTAACCATCTACAAGCCGTTTTCAAAATCACTGCGGCTGCTGTACCAATACCCACGAGTGTATTTGTGTACCTACCTGCGGTATCGTTGACACGCGTCGTGTTGATTAATAACTCGCCTTAAAGCTTTTTTATCCACAAATAATCAAGTTTACAGAAGCCCGTTGGTAATAAATTAAGAAGTAACAGGCTCTCAAAGGTTGTATAAGGTTACGCGTCGAACAAACGCTAATATTGTACTACATAATTCCTCGAAAAGGTGAACACCACCGTCGCGGCCGTATTGCCGGATGGCAAATAAGACAAATAAAACATTGTTGGCAAATGAAGTTTATGGCTTTTGTCGAACCGCATATAGCTGATGTATAAACGAGATAAAGTTTAACGCCTCCTATCGTACACGGGTAACACAGTGTTAACCTAGGCCGTACCAAGTTCACTGTCTATATGGAAATGCGAAGAGGATGCTTCGGTGTGGCATTTCGACAAATAGGCCTACATGCCTGCGCCTGCAGCCTGTACGTGTACCAATATACCCGAGACATTTGTATGCAGTGCTGGCGTTTGCCGTACGTGTACCAACTGTGCCAGTTGAAACCATTTTGGCTGTATGGAAATGAGGACCGAAGGCAAATCAAAATTAACTATGTATATTCCGTGGAGTTCAGGCTGCGAAAATAAAGTTGGACGAACATTTGCTGAGAAGTAGTTCAGTTGGTTAGTGGATCGTATCGATTAATGCCCTGGAAGTCTTAGCGAACCCCAGTGAAGGAGCCAAATACGCTACACGGGACAGCGGCTGATCAGGAAACAATTCTGGTTGGGGCAATTCATAAAATGTACCAAAACTGAATCGTCTTCACTTCTAACCGTCATGCTTCTGAGTATGTGGATCATTTTTAAGCGAACGAAGTGTAACCTTATAAATCGTCGCTATGTAAGACGACCTCAAAATCAGAAACCGATAAGTCCAAAAACATAATTTTTTAGGAGACGAAAGAAACTGTGCCAACAGCACGCTCTATGAGTTACAGTGCTTATTTTCTAGGTTGAACCTTCCTCTACCAGATGTGAACTTGTAAACATAGTCGCGTCAATCACAATCATAATAAGAGCGTAGGAAAAAGAAGAAGGAAGAACAACGAGGGACTTATCAGTTTTTGCTACGTTTTGCTAACTCTTGTTTTTGCAAAATCTGAAAACACTAAATCACTTCGATGCTTAGAACATAAGAAGGAATAGATATAGAGCAATGCGGTTTGCGGCATTCGATCCCTAGCGCTTTCTACCAGAATGCACTAAAAACGCATTTTCGACTAAAGTGGTCTTATCGGTTTCTGATTTTGAGGTTGTTTGATTCGAGCTATGCCCGACGATAGTGAGAGTTGGAACTGAGTTCTTCTTCAGGTGTCGTACCCGATGTCGAACGTTGGGGATCGTGCGACTTTCCTGGACAGGGGTAGTCGGGGTAGTTTGCCGTTACTTTCCCGATGGTTTGTTGCGTTAGAGTTTTCCTTTTCTGTGCCGAAGAGTGTGCAGCCGCAGTTCGCGTACTAGTCACATGTTTCACGACATTTCGTAAGCTGTTCACGACGTGCACAAGCACAGTACCAATTTTCTGATCTGGTGGTAACTTGTCGTGCGGTTGGAATGCCTTGTTCGTTCAAACTGGCGGGGGTTACAGGACTCGCTGTTTCCACCTCTACTGGTACAGTAGTCGCTGTGTTCGCAAGGATGCTAGTGAGGGTCAGGGGTGGATGGGTGAATTGAAACTAAGCGGGAAATAATGTAAGAGCGGCCCTCTACAAATTTTTAAGCGGCCCAAAATTTTTTTTGCTCCACCCCATTTTATTTACACATAGTCTTTCAGGGTTCAAAAAAGCAAATGGTCACGTGGATACTCATTTTACAGTTTTCCCCCTTCTTTTATCTTTCCAATTAAGAAATTGTTTTACCTCTCTGCGAAATGAAAAGAAGAAAATCAGTATGTTTATTAATAACAGAAATACCAAATACATAATATTATTTTAATAATTAAGGTCTATTAAAAATAAAAGATCATTTACCCAATGTTATAGGTTAGCCTAAAAAACTTGTTTATCAAATTAATTAATTTAACAATTTCCGAATACTTGAGGATTTATTCGTGAGCGCGTAAAGATCGTCCTCACTCTTTATTTCTGAGAGGATTTCTTTCTCGATATTCATAATCATAAGTGCATCCAAGTGATCATCTGTAAGTACCCAAGGGTAAAACTATAAGGGGTGAGCGGTTGACACCCCCCCCCCCAAAAAAAAAAGTAATAATAATAATAAAATAAATAAATAAATAAAGATTTGGCAGTCGGTAAATTTTGAAACTGTTCATTTGAAATTTTCATTTTTCATGAATGTTTATTTGTTTTTTTGTTTTTCAATTAAAAAATATTTCGATGAAAAATCGGTAAATTTTTAATTTTTAAAAAATTTTGGTCGAATTTTTAGTTTTCAAAGAATATTTGTCGGCAAATTTTTCTTCTCCACCTCCCCAAACTGAAAGTCAAATTTCGTTTCTGAAAATGGAGTGTTCTGGACTCCTGTCAGAGACTAGTCAGTCAAAAGCCGAAGGTTTCAAGCTGAGTATCGAAAGTTATCTGAAAGGTTGAAACAAATTAGAAATGTGGAAGACACTTTGAAAATCTGAGAGTCGGTAGCGACCGTTGAATTTCGAATTTCAATAACTATTCTGTTTTTACTAGATTCTCTGTTTGATCCAGAGCCTGAAATTTGAGAAAGTTGAACATTTTATTAAAATCTTGAAGTTGAAAGCAAAAGACTTTTTTTCCAGTGCCACAAGCTGAATCCGATAGCAAATGTTCTATTGTTTAATTTACGGGCTTGGTCTTGGTGAATATAGGAGGGAAATCTGGAACAAAAGTCAAAACTCCATGTGTGTTTTCCATAATAATGAAAGGGAGCTTGAGGCACGGATTCCCCTAAACCGATTGACCTGAAACTTAGTAGTTTTTTTTTTTAATGTTTATTTTTTGATTTTATTGGAACCAGTTTAGGAGACGATTCAGAGAAAATTCATAAAAAAAGATCAAGTGTAAATAACGGCTACCTTGATGTGTAAAGAAAGTTGTGTGTTCCTTTCAACTAGTCCCAACATCCTGTCAGCTTACCCTCCCAGACTAGGGTATGCTCATGTGAGTGCTCGTGGAATAAGGTTTCAATATGCATTTGCAGGGACGAAACTTTGGGGAGGGGGAGGGGGTGAAACATCCCTAATAATTTGATAGTCGGCAGATTTTGAAACTGTTCATTTGAATTTTTCATTTACCAATAACTTCTTTTCTTTTTTATTTTTTTTTTCAATTAAAAAATATTTTGATTGAAAAATCGGTAAATTTTCAAATTAGAAAAAAAATTTCGTCGGCGAATTTTTACTTTTCAAAAAATATTTGTCGGCAAATTTTCCTTCTCCCCTCCCCCCCCCCCAACAAAAAAAACTGAATGTCAAGTTTCGCCTCTGTACGTACCGACCGTAATCTATTCTTTATATGTTTCAAAATAGAAAAGGATCGTTCACAAGATACTTGTACAAAGGAAATAGTCAATAAAAATTTATAAGCTATGTTTAGGTTGGATATGTAAGTTTATAAAAATTGTACTTTTTTATGGCTAGAAAACACCAGGCAGGACACTTTTTACAAAGTTTTTTGCAACTGCTGGGTTGGGATTCAGCATCATCACTGTTACTACCGTTATTTTCTTCTTCATCGTCTAATAGGCCTAGTTGATCAAAATACATTTGATATCGGCAAATACAGCTTTGTGACTCTGAAATTTGTCCTTTATAGTCGATAAAATAGTGTCTTTTATTCACCCGCGGACTGGCAAGGGAATTGTAAAGGGGGAATACTGGTTGAGGCCCTTCACTTTCATTTTTTCCCCATTCCTGGAACAACTCATATTTTGGGTGGGCCCGCAGTCCAAGGAGACCGGCCGGGGATTCCCCCATTCCCCCAACCAGTCCGCGGTTGCTTATGCGAAATTTGTCGTTTTCATTTGTTATTGGATTATCATCACCCTCGTAGTTAAACATTTTCTTCTTCATTCGTCGGCGTATTTTTGGAAGCTCGTCTTCTATTTCAAAATCAACCTCAGGCTCAGCTTTTTCCAGTTCTTCATTTATCTTGGAAACACATAACTTTGTTGAATGTAAAATAACTTCAGAGTCGGTTAATCCCTTTGCTAAATCTCTGATTATATCTTCAACTATGTTATAAGCTTTCAACAAAGAGGAATTGTCTTTTAAAAATGCGAAGAAAAATTTAAGCCGTGAGGATTATTTTGAAATTTAAAAAACTGTCCAAAACGATTTTGCTTTTCCTCGGGCTACCGCACAATACTTCGCAGGCGTTCTAGTTATCTCATTTAAGGATAGCAAAAGTTCAAGCAACAATCCAGAGTCGGTTACTTTAGTCTATAGTCTAATACTTTTTACTTAGGAAATATTTTTTCTAGCGAGGGCCAAGGGCTGCGGTAGTCAAGCTATCCAATTGTGCAATTGAACCGGCCCAGGGGGAAGTTTCTCCTTTTCCCCCCGGGGGCGTACCCGTCCCCTGGTGACGGTATTCGGATATTACTAGTTTTCCGACGTTGGTGGGACTCGAACCCGAGACGCAAGGACTGCGAAACGCACACATTATCACTTGGCCACACAGCGACCTTAACTGAGTTAGGAAGCTAAAATTTTGAAAAATTAAACGAATATGTCAAGTTATTACGTGGGCGTAATTGTAATTCATCGAGTCGGATAAAATTTATGTAATGAACTTCTACAATATTAATGTGGTTTGAGTTTAAAGATGAGCCCAATTGGCTTAGTGGGTCTGGAGCCAGAAATACTCCAAGTGCCCGCTAAACCATGTCGACCGCGAATCGACGTCGATGTGACCTTCAAATCGACCTTTCGTCACGATTTAGAATCAATTCATTGGCTGCGTCGACTCCGCATCGAAATAGTTCCGGGGTTGTCGACTACAGATCGACTCAAAACTGGACTGCGTATCGACGTCGAAATCAGGTCGACATGAAATTCATAGCACATCAAATCTACGTCGAAACTGAGTCGATTCTAGGTAAATGTCATTCCATGCACTGTAAATTCACGGCGACATCGAGTCGAATTTGAGTATATGATTTCCCAAAAGCCTTAAATCGACGTCGAGATTCAGTCGATTGCGAGTAATTAGCTTTTTCATAGACTGTAAATAGTCGTGGATATGAAGTCGATTTCAGGTAAATGCCGTTGAAAAATGTTATTGACGTAACATAATAAAATTCGACTGACTTTCGACTTCAAGTCGACGGCGAAATTAAGTAGAAATTGAGTAAAACATATGACTTTTAAATTTGACTGCATTTTGACTTGGATTCGACGGCGAAATGGAGTCGAAATTGAGCAGCACACGTGACTTTAAATTCGACTTGAATTCGACGACCATATTAAGTGGAAATTGAGTAGCGTGGAATAGTTTGAAATTCGACTGTATTATGATTCAAAATCGATGTCAGTTAGCAGTTGATTTAGTCTGAAAATCGACTCCATTTCGACGAACTTTTTTGAAGACCTTAATTCAACGTCATATTCTGGTCGACTTTAAGGCGACACTACTTAACAACTTCAAGTCGACTCAAAATCGACGGTCAGCATAGTTCAACGGGTGTGTCAAGTCGATTTTGTTATTTGTTTTTAATTTTATCTCACGAACCAGACCTAAGTCCTATCAAATTTATGATGACAAAGTGTAATATTCTTTCTTCAAGATCTACAAATTTGGTAGTAACTATTTTTCTGTCTTATCGACGGCTGATGAGATTGCTGATGTTTATGGGGTCGTGAGGGCTACTAAATACTTGTTTAATGAAATTACTCAACGAACGGTAACATTCTGCGCCAGTATGTTCCCTTCTAATTTTAATCCTTGTGATGTCTATTCTTCATCAGTGTGGCTCATATGGGGAGAGAGGATGCAGTTATCATTCCAACTCAATTCATTTTCAATTTTCCGAATGTACAGAAGGCGTTGTGGCTTTGGTGTGTTACAGCGATAGTCAGTTTTGTCGAAGGCTTGGTGCTGTACAATAAATTAATGTTTTACTTTACGTCGTTTTTTACGCGTAAACTATGTCGTGTAAAAACCCTAAATAATTTGCCTCGTAGAATATGTACAATTTGTTAAGTACATAAACTACGTACAATTTCGATAACGATATCAATAAAAATGTAAAAAATGTTTAAAATAATTTTCACGATTTACTGAAATTTACGAATTTTATCTATCGCCACTTCTACTGCCAAAATTTAAAAAATAATATTTTAGGCGTTAATTACTAATCCTGGTTGCAGGTCAGTGGTTCAAATACCGGTGGCGGTTAGCAGTCTAGTACACTACATATTTTTGAAGCATATTCTAATTGAAGAATTTCGCAGTGCGAGAGGCTACTGCCTCCACTGTTCTACTCGTGTATCCGCGTCTATCAGTTATTGAAGCCCAAAACTCATGATCGATATTCGGATATGTGAACTGTACTTATAATACTCTAACCTACCGTTCTTTTTTGTTTGTTTGTTTTAGGTAAGTGTCAATTGCTTGATGATATCACGAATACGGTTGCCAAACTCACAACATATTTGTAAGTACCTTGCAAGATAAGCATTTCCTTGAAACATTTCCAATTAAAATATTGTGGCGAATGCTCCTGAATATTCGGGGATAATGAACGACTGACGGTATTCGAGTAATTCAATAAAAGGACGATAACGGATAAGCAGATTCGCCCCAATAACGCAAGGGTATGTAGAGGCCGCTGGCCGTCGCCGGACTGTTTAGTTTCGAATGCGATAGTTGTATGCGTTTTCAAAGCGATTTGAACTACTGTGCTTAGTGTTGTCATCATAATTGTGGCGGTGGAGATGCATCCCAGGGAAAAATACCGATGTAGTTTCCCGTTGTTTTCGTCAGGGTTGTCGTGATCTCCGGACCACCTGGCCCGGCAGGCCCGCAGGGGAGGCCGGTCGAACGGGGTGCAACGGTACGCGGCGGCTTCGGAGTGACCGGAACGCGGCACAAGGAGTCGATACACTGGCCTCATCGCGGAGCGACATAGTTAAGTGGGGGATTGCGATGTGAAGTTCGAAAACACGAATTACGCAGATTTAACCCTTCACTGCGCACTTTTTCTTTTTTGACGAAAAAAATCGTTTTGGGTAGATTTGAGGGCGTAGAATGTGGGAAAAATACTCCAAAAAATCATACTGTGAAAATAAAGATAGTACAGCGTAAAAACATTAGGTGTTGTAAATGACACTGTGCGTGTACGAGTAGTTGAATTAGGTGCCGTCAACGACACTGCGCGCCTACAGCATGAACTAAAGTAATGAACAGTAAGATTTAAATTTTATTGAGAAAGTGCACCAACATTATCCATAAGACCAGAAAATGGCTGAAATGTCAAGAAAACATGCAAAATTACATAAAGTCTAAGTGAAATCTGCGGAAACAATTATCTTTGGACTTCACGCACAGGTACATGCTACATTTTTTGCATGGAAAGCACGTTTTCAATTTACAACCCTGAAGGCGGCATTTCTGAAGTGGTGGATCTTCTTTTACAGGTAAATGATCACCATGATTCATCCTCGAATCTGGAGGTGGAAGAGATAAAGTGCATCCACATTAGGATGATCAGCCCAAGATGATGAATGTAGTGTGGATGTGTAGATGGTTAGCCAAAATGAAGCTGAAGGACTGATCAGCCTGGATGATCATCCTTTATCCCCGATCGACTTATTGGCAGTCTGATCAAAAGATGATGATCATGCAGACACTGATCATCCAGGATGAATAGGCTGATCATCCTGATGTGGACGCACCTATACAGGTCGACCTCGCTTAGGAACTTCGACTACTGGTGACTGTTGTGGCCGTCCTCGAGGAGTCCTAGTACCAGATTCACACAGTACGATAGCCATTTCTTCTCGCAATTCATTCAAATTGCCAGAAAAACATATTCTCAAAAATGAAAACATCGAAAAATCAAATCTTCTGATAACCGGTTGACAACGGAGGCAGATCTTAACGAAAATAAGTTTTATTTAGGTGTCGCATACGACACTGCGCGTGCATACGTGGTCATGGTGTATAAACACTAGGAGCAGTAATATGCGCGCAGTGTCTTGGCGACACCTAAATAAAACTTCATGTTCACAAGGTGTGACTACTGATTTGGAATATGTGACGTCACTGGGGCATTTTAGAGTCACCAATGACCAGCTTTCATATTTTTCCAAATCGATTTGTGATTGGTCGAGCATTTTACAGAGCCACAAACTTGTTCTCTCCCGGCTTCTCAGCTGATTCCCATCTGACGTCACAGAAATCTATTTTAACACATTATTTTCGAGCCTGACACTTGTGAAGTATTTTCGGGAGGTGATACTTGATTGAAAGAAGCATGCTGATTGGTTTTCAAGCCTACCCCTTTTGCCCATCCTCTACTAGCCGTTTTCCATTTTTAGGTGTCGTAAACGACACTCCGCGCAGTGAAGGGTTAAGAATAAATCAGATTATTTAATATGTCTGTACAACTAAGGGGGCTAATGCGCACTATACTATAGGTATATGTATGTATGTATTTGTAGGCATCTTCTACTGACAAGGTGGCCCCTCAAAATCATGGGTACAGACCAACAATAACAATGATAATAACAATACTAATGATAACAACGTTATTACGATGAAAATATTATTCGCTATCCATAAGGGTCGATCTTCTTCTTCCTCTTGGGGGTTTTCCTAGAATTTTCCCACACATTACCAATCTGAATAGCGGATCTTCTTTCTTCCTTTCCAGAAATTGTGATTTGCCTCGAGTGATTATATTCGTCAACAGTGGTTCCTCTATCTTGCATCTAGCCAGCACCTCTACGTTCCTTACTTTCTCAGTCCACATTATACGTTGCATGCGTCGGTAGCACCATAATTCAAACGCCGTTATTCTTGCCTTCACTGTTTTAGTCATTCTCCTGACGTGTATTTTAAAATGGACCAGATGTAGCAGCGTAATATCCTCCAACGTGTTGTAAACCTTAATTTCCTGTCCTTCAGGACGTATTCCAGGTTGTAGAAAGCAGCCCGAGCGTTTGCCATCCGGGAAGCAATTTTGGTGTTGTCCCTGCCGTCGCTTCTGGTCATAAACTCCATGATATTTATATATACTTCAACCTGCTGCAACATATGACCATCATCTACTTCTATGCGCAGTTGTTTTCCACTTATTTTCTTCTCTATGAGCATTACCTTTGTCTTTGAGGTGTTTGTGGCCATACCAACTTTTTTGCCTTCTGTATTTAATCTGCTGACCATTTACTGCAGTTATGCAGCTATCAGGACCTTATCGTCTGCGTAGCTTATGTTATTAATTTTTGTACCATTGACTGCGAAACCGACATTAGAAAACTTTGGATGTTTCATTATGTGTTCCGCGTGTGCATTAAACAATCTCAGCGACATTGGGCATCCCTGTCTCACTCCTGGCTTTACACTGCATGTCTCCGATGAAGTTGACCTGCCTATTCGAACATTTGCTTCCTGATTCCAGTAGAGGTTTTGAATGAGGTAAATATCTTCTTCATCTACGCCATATTCTTCCAACATGTCCATTAGTTTGTTGTGTGTTTCACTCTATCGAAGGCTTTTTCATAGTCTACGAAACAGACTTAAACTTGATGATTCATTTCGAGAGCCCTTTGTAGTAATATCTTGAATAGTGCGACCGCGTCTCTTGTCCCTTTCTTTGCCCTAAAGCCAAACTGTATCTGGCTCAGACTGGCATCGATTCGGCTCTCTATGCGTCTCCTAACTATTGTTAAGAGTACTTTTAGTATATGGGACATTATACTGATAGTTCGGTAGTCGCTGCATTGTAGAGAATTGCTCTTTTTAGGTAGAGGTATAAAATATTGAGGTTCTGAAGTCGTCGGGTATGATGCCGGTTCGATTAATCGTATTCAGGATTGCAAGAGGGACTGCTTCATTCCTTTCATTCAGGGTCTTCAGAAATTCTGCTGGAATTTTATCCGTCCCAACAGCCTTCCTTCTTTTTGCTGTGCATATAGCAAACTCCAGTTCACTCATTTTTATGTCCGGCGCATGGTCTGCCGTCCTTCTCCTCTCCGGAGGAAATTCCAATCTGTCGTCGCTGTACAGCTTCTCTATATAATCCAGCCATACCTTCCTGATCTCCTTTTCATCTGTGCATATTTTGTCGGACTTGTTCTTGATCACAGTTATTTTTGAGACGCTCTTCTTTGGCTTCAGCGTCATCTTCTTTGGCTTTTTTGTCATGGATTTTATCTCCTTATGCATTTGATGCATTTTATTTGCTTCTTCTAACTCTTTCACTCGTTTGCATTTTTCTTCGAGTCATCTCGTTTTTGCTTCTATGCATTTCTTCAAGATCTCCCGACAAGCCCTTCTGTACTCCGCACTGTTTCTGTCTGCTATTCCTTTTCGTTTATCCATTAGGGCTAAAATTTCATTGTTCATCCATTCCTTCTTTTTGTTCTCAGTCCTCTCTGTGGTTAACACTTTTTCCTCCGCGTTAAGAACTGCATTCTTCCAGGCCATCCACATTTCTTATACATCATTCTTATCTTCGATCTGCTGAAGCTCACTTTCCGCCCCGATCTCGCTGTTGAACTTGTTTGCTGTTTTTCTGTTTTGTAGTGCGTTTGTATCGAAATACGGGCCTTTCCACTTCTCTTTCCTATTCATGATCTTCAATCTGAGTCGAAAAATCGCCACTAGAAGCACGTGATCACTGTTGCAATCTGCAGATGGATAAGTATGGCAGTTAATAACACCATTTCTGTATATTTCATTCACCAGGATGAAGTCGATTTGATTCCTCGCATGGTCGCCTGGGCTCCTCCAAGTGTACAGACGACGCACATGATGCTTGAAGTGATTGTTGCATATCATCAGTCTGTTGTGGTCTGCGAATTCTACCAGCTTGCTTCCGCTTTCATTCCGCAATCCAAGACCAAAGTTACCCACGCTTGTTCCATGTTTGCCTCTACCGACTTTTGCGTTGAAATCACCCATGATAAAGACCACATCATTGTTGTTTGTGGCTTTCAACGTCTGACTCAGATTATAATAGAAGGCCTCCTGCTCCTCCTCATCACTCTCGCTGGTTGGTGCATATACCTGGATCACTGTTGTAGCTTTTGGCTTTGAGTCTAATCGTATTTTTAGAATTCTTTCTGAGAAAGGCAATATCTCGCAGATTGCTTGACTTAAGCTAGATACACACTGCGTTGACGTTTTCGTATTAACACGTCATATGACGAGAACAAAACCATGTAGTTCAATGGGACCGTTCACACTATACTGATGTGTCGTCAGATTGTAGTGTGAACAGTCCAGTTGAACTAGATGATTTTGTTTTCGTCATGTGTCGTGTTAACACGTCATAATGTGCAGCCGGCTCTAGCCTTCTGCTAACCAGAATGCCTACTCTGTGTTCATGTTTATCTCTACATGAGAAGATGAACTCGTAGTCCTCTACTGTGATCCGATTGCATCCGATCCATTTGACTTCACTCATTCCGACTATATCCAACTTTAGTCTCTTCGCTTCTTGGATCACATTATGTAATTTTCCTATCTGGTACAGCGTTTGTACGTTCCATGTTCCGACTCTGATACTCTTTTTCCATCGCGTTTGTTGTATCAGCTGCAAAGCTTCACTTGATTCCGCACTAATGCTTCGACCCCCATCGGCAGCCTGCAAAACTGATGTAAGCCGCTGCTGGTCATCCGAGGTCCCAGCTGAACCAATGTAACTCTGTGTCATCATGATTGAGAACTCGGAAATATACTGCGGTGGTTTTCCGTGGCCTTCCGCGGGCTTTTATGTTGGGGTGAGCTCCCCTAGTCAGACTGTCCAGTTTTGAGGCGCTGGAGACTCGCCTGCTCATCCAGTGCACTAGGCACTTGATCCGGGGTACTATGATCATGGATGAGAAGAAGGTGGCCTGCGTGTTCTTCCTGCAGTAATCTGGCTTAATGGTATTTTGTACTGACCTAACTCTGACAGTTAAGCCCGCGCCGTTTCGCCACCTTCTCTCGTAACGAACTCTTGCTTTAGCCTACTCTATCAGCGCTGAGCCCACCGAAATAGTAGTTACCACCCCGCACGACGTGGACGCGCATCGAGTTCAGGTGGTTGCCGTTTCGTTTCTCTGCCGGTAGGACTAGCACCATAAGACAGTCGAGTGACTACTTACCACAGAACTATATAGCCATTTATAAATCGGAATTACGTATGTACAATTCAACAAATAGAAAAAAAAAAACAGGGGTTGGTTATCCAGCGGCACGAAAATATCGATACTGGGGTTCAGGTTCGCGAATTAACCCTACCGGGCCTCCGAGACGAGAGGCGACGATGCGGTCACGCGGTACAGCCGAACGATGGCCCTGCGTCCTAACTAACGTTGCGTCGACTTGTTAGCTATAGGGCCAGGATTAGCAGGAATTCGCTTGCGACTGGGGCTTGGTCCAGTCTGCAAACAAGCTTTAAGCTACTTGTCTAGGTTTACAACCAGTAGGCAGATCCAGTCCGGTACGTAAACTTCGCGTAAGTCAGCAAGGAGGAACGATAGGCGGAAGTAGGTGTTAGGTGGAGGTAGTTCGTTTGCAACCAGGCGGACTCCGACCCCGGTACGCAGTCGAGTTAATAGGCTACTTATATAGGTTTGCAATCAGTAGGCAGATCCAGTCCGGTACGTAGACTTAAGAGTAAGTAGGCAAGAAGGAGGAGTAGATGTAAGCTTGGGAGGTAGCTGAGGAAACGGAGTTCGCTTGCAACCAGGCGGATTCCGACCCCGGTACGCAGTCGAGCTAATGAGCTACTCGTCTAGGTTTGCAACCAGTAGGCAGATCCAGGCCGGTACGCAAACTTAAGAGCAAGTAGGCGAGAAGTAGCAGTGGAAATAGGCTGAAGGTAGGTAGCAGGAATTAGGCGGAAGATGCGGTGAAGAAGCTAGGCTAGGCTAGGCTAACGCGAAGAACTATAGCAGCAAGCAAACGTTGCGAACGCGTCGCAAAACAGCAGTCTCTCGAAAAAGCGTGGAAACAGAGAATTTATAGGATTTTGCCGGCGTGTGTAGGTGAGGGGAAAATGGCTGATACGAAAAAGAGGGGGGGAGAGAGAGAAAACTCGCTGCGGCTTGATAGTCGAACTCGCAGATCGCGCGGGAAAGAACGGAAAAGGGCTAAAAGGGTACATGGCCAAAGGAAACAAAGGCGAGCACCGAATATGCGACCAGGGCTGTTTCGGACGGGCAGGAATCGGTTTCGAAGGACGCGGAGAACAGTGAGGGATACGGTTCTGGTTTCGTGACGGTGTGTGAAAATTAGGTCGCAGGGCCAGGTAGCGATTAGCAGTCGGACAGTTCTCGTTCACCGCCAGATAATTTTGTGACGAACACGGGTTGTCGTAACCGGGTTTATCGGTCGGGAGTTTTCCTCCTCCTAGTATGTGCCTTTAGTTCTTAACTAATCCCGCTCACCACGTCAGTGTATTGCACGTAGGAGGGGATTTCGTCACTAAGCAGGGAGGATGAAAAGCTCAAATAATAGTTTGTGTACCGCGAGGAAAGAACTTTTTCCGAAAACACATTTTCTCGATGGATGGCTGTTAGGCGTAACTTATTACCCACAACCGTCACGAAATTTTACTACGCTATTCACTCCGCCTGAAGCATTCCACTTCGAATTCCTGCCCGACTGGTGGCAGCGTTGAATCTTCGAGGGCACGTGTCAGCAGACCCTCGTCTTTAGCTCGAGTGCCACTGTCGAAATCTGTACGTACGTTATGTAATCAAAGTCGAAGAAGACAAAGTGAACGAAGAAAAGTCCTCAACTCGGTAATATATTTTCGTGAGCAAGAGGAAGAGCGACCGAACGACTGGCAAGAAAATCGGAACGAAAATGTGTAACGAACGCGGTATACGCGACGTTCTTCGCACCTATTAGCCGTCATTACTCGAAGTTAAACAGCGATTAAACGACTCATTAATTCTCGACGATGTACGGACGAGAAAAATGTCCGTCTAAGAAAAAGAATTAAGAAAAAAGAAGCAGGAAAAGAGTGAAAAAAATAATGGAAGAAAGAATTGAAAAATAAATAAAAGTGAGAAAAGAAAGAAGAAAACAATCACTCCTCACGATGCAATCGGCGCAATAAGATGATAATGTGAATACGACGACCGCTGCAACAATACAGGCCACGCTTTTCGAGCAAGCGTAAGCATGAATCGTCTGTGCAAATCGCAGATATCGATATTTTTCTCCCAGTTCGCGGGAATATCTAGCTGTATTATGTACCTTTACTGGCGATGTGGTCAGCCAGCGAACGTAAAGACATAATTTTACCCGTGCAACCGGTTTCCACCTTTATTGTCTCTGTCGCGCTCGTCCAACAACCGCTCGCGAATTATCGAAAATTAATACCGCTTTTGAATCCACCGCCCCGGGCTGAAATGTGCTTCGAGTCGAGAATCGAGACGCAGCATCTGAATCAAGAATCGAAACGCAGCATTCGAGTACATCGTCGATGCTAGAAGCTACGCGGTGGCGGAGGCCACTGCTCAAGTTAGCGTTTTTGGCTTTTCCCTAGTGCAGCTGTCATACTAGATAGTACGTTCATCCTGCGTCTCTTTTATAAGTTATACTGTGAACCCGAGCCCCGGAATCCACCCTTTCGAGCATGGGGAGGCTGTTAGGGCTGTCTTAGCCCGCTTCTCTTCTTGCCGGAAAAGTGGCCTGGGTCGAAATGTAGCGAGTTGCTACGTGTACTCGAACCCGGAACCTCCGGATTCCGAGACCAGCTCGCTATCCACTCGGCCAACCAGACCCTATGTTCATCGTGCATACCTATGAATGTGATCTGGTAAGGGCGCAGCAAAGGACCGGGAGCCATTGAATTTCCGCTGCCAAATACTGGCTGCCTTCCTGCGAAAATACGACTCTGCAATCGCATCTGCCTATGCGGCTACCACTTTCGCTTCAGCTGCCAACTTTTAGCTTCCGGGGTTGTGACTATTGCATACTTGTTTTTAGCTATATCTAGTTCGAAGAGAACGATCGAAAACAGCGTTTTTTTAGTCACCGAGATAAACAAGAAAACAATATCAAGAAAATGATGTATAGAAGCCGAAAGTCAATGCAAGAAAATCAATACCGGGAAGTCAGCTGATGGAATCCAGCTTGAATTTCAACTCCAGGCTTCATGATTTCTGAGTACAATTTCCGCTACCGGTTTCCAAATCATCGAAACGAATTGGTTTCCAGCTTCTAATCTTAGCTGGCTGAGAAACAACTCTGGAGGGGTTGTCAAAGGAGACCTGAACATTTTTTCGCTCGCCTCACATTCTTTTCATTGCTATACTATTTCTGTTTAGATAAGCCCAGCAGTTCGGGAAGTGAAAGAGAGGGTTATTACTGAGAAAGAAAAAAGAAAATATGAAAATGAATCATTTATTTCAAAAACTACGGAAGTCTAAAAAGTTCAGTTTTGCAGAACAAAATAAACATTTTACAACCTGCCAACGTGGTTTGTGCGAAAAAAATTGCATGGCACTCAATGCATTAGTAATGAGTGACGTTGTCACACAAATTTCTGCACTTACGCAATATCTATCGTTGTGAGCGAAGTATCAATGTGCTGGACTTAACTGGTTTCTGCAGTACATGATTGATTTGAACCGTAGTTAATATTGTTCACCGCCTAGACTGGCGTTAATTTGTTGGTATCTCGCCTGTTTTATTTCGTAATAACTCAGAATTCAGTGTTCTAGAAGACTTAAAAAGGAACTAATTGTTAATGATTTCACTAAATCATAATAAATTTATTTCTACTCGTTCAAAAAGGAGCAGAATGAATTTAAAAATTAGAGAAACGTGAAATATTTAAATCCAATTTAGTTAGCGTTTATCTCATAAACATGCAAATGCATATTTTATAGGTCAACTCTGAAAAATGTTCACGTTTCAGAAAAATCCCAGTATTTTGAACAGCCCCATTTCATTTTGCATGTTCTACATATTTGGAGTAAAAATGCATGTATTTGCTTTTTTTATTTTTATTATTATTTTTCAATACATATTTTGCCAAATTTGTAAAAATTGTTAATAGTACGGCTATTTATTGTCTCATCCTTGAAAAAAAAACTGACCATACTTCTGCCCCTTCAAAAGTAAGATTATGCAAATATATCTATATAATGTCGGAGTAGTTTGCCTATTAACCAGGTAGAAGGAGGTCATTACAAACAAGACACCCTGCATAGCTTGGAAATTTAGAAAGAATTTTTTCGGAAATTAATATTCCTGGGTCAAAATACGTGTCTCCTACAGAGACACGTAGTGTAACATTTTGTATGCTTTCATACTCTGATAAAAATTGCCTATAAACTCATTACGTAGCTGTGTAGGGTGCTAAAGTAGCCTGTTAAGATATTATTTGTTTATTACTGAAATGAATTGTTACTATGAAGAGCTAAATCATACGGACTGGTTTCGTGTTGGGGGCATGGAAATTTCTGTCAACAACACGGCTGCAGATTGTAAATGTCAACCACTGAATTTATGTCCGGGGAGCGTGTTGGGGGACCGTTACGGTTTTCGCTCAAGTATACCCAGTAGTAAAAGCATATAAAATGCTATAATAAATTCCATGGAAATGTCAACCAGTGAATTCGTTTCGGGGGAGCGTTGGATTTTTCGTTACGGTTTTGCTCAAGTATACTCTGTAATAAAAGCATATAAAGTACTAAAAAAATCAAAAAATCGGCTTATGTTAGGAAGAAAAAATAACAAAAAAAAACTGCTTTCGCGATTAAAAAACGCAACTCTCGACAGAGAATAGTATTATAAAAAAATATAAAACTACCCGGCTATCAAAATTAGAGTTCGTATAAATTTGAAATCGATACATTCAAGGCGGAAACGTGTAAGATCGAAACATTTGTATATAATACAACACAACTACGCGGCTATCAAAATTCGATTTTGTATAAATTAAATCCCAAACAACATCGAGTACATAAGTCGCCTCGCGCTTCTTATGCTGAACTTAAATTGAGGAAACTCGTGAACAACTCAACCGATTGTTATCAAACTTTCACCAATACAACTTCGAGTACTTCTCTATAATGTACCAAAATTTGGAATCAAATGATTCGATAGTTCCTGAGATTTTTGTGCCACAAATTTTGTCCTTAAGGAAAACTCACGAACGGCTCGACCGATTGCCTTCAAAAGCTTATTTTAACAACTTCGAGTACTTCTCCATAATATACCAAAATTTGGAATCAATTGATTCAATAGTTTCTGAGATTTTCTTCCCACAAAATTAGGGTGTAATTTAAATATAAATATTTATATAAATATTTAAATTTATATATATATATATAATGTTATATATAATATAATCTATAAATTATTAATATATAAATAATATAATATAATCAGGAAACCTGAAATTCAGCCACTATTACAGTCGTGTTCTAAACACTCTGAAACGCAAAAAAAACATTGCCCCCGCCCCCAACTTCACAACTGTGACGAGTGTAATACCTCCCTTTTCTTCGAAAAGTCGGTAAAAACAACAAAAAAAAAACAAGTAACCTCTATACTCGAGAAGGTTTCAAACTGCGAAGCTGCGGACTGCAGTCGCGCAGCTCTGTGCTCTGTATATTGAAAATTTTTGTTCGATATTAATAATATCGATATCACTTGGTTTTAATACTGATATTATGGATATTGAATTTTCATGATATTTGCGCTCACTACCCGTAGAACAGGATGGAACAAGTCGGAACTCGTTCGGAATTTTTTTCAACTTTTCATGTAAACGCAGATAGTACAACATAAGACCCGGAGTTACGTGGTTTCTGCAGTACACGTAAATTTTTCAATGCTGCCACGTTCTTTATTCATCAGAGAAAATTCTCATTTTTTCACCATAGGTGCGCATAGGGTTAAATAACATTTTTCTGTAAACAGCCGATTTTCAAATTTTGAGACTTACGTTGTTTCTGAACTATCTGGTTCGAATATAACAAGACTAAAAAATATTCAGAACCTAGTGAATGAAGGCTATAAAGAACCAAAAGAAAATCAGATAAAATTGAGGTAAATATAAAAAATATGAAAACAAGATTCAAAAAATTAAATTAAAATTTTATCAAATTAGGACAAAAACCGAAACAATACCAAAAACATGCAACTTAATGCTGAAACACACAGGAAAGCCACCAAATCAAAACTATAAAGATTGAAACGAATATAATGCCACAAAAAATACTCAGTTAACACAAGAAATAATCAAAGTCAAACCATAACAAATTCAAACTGATCAAAAAATAGCATAAGAAGACCAAACCAAGACCAGAAGAACACTGGCGTAGCTACATAGAAACCAACTTCGAAGCAGATTTCAAGAAAATCGAAGTCCAAACATTTTTTATTCGCTTCGTCTGTCGAGTTTCTGAACTTGTCATTATTGAAACAATCCAAATATTATAGTGGGCTTGTCCCCAATCCCCCTCCTTTCTCGTATCTATGACATTGCTTACAGGTGAAGCTTCTTGTTTCCTCTCTCCCCCCCCCTCCCCTAGCCAGACCTTAATTCATTTCAGATGTATGAAAATACCGTACTTACTCTTGCATGGAAGTGGCTTGCTTGTTAGTTTTTTACAAATTGGATTCAAATTTCTGTCCTGGAATTGTAAACGACCAGACACCGAGTCTCGTTAGAGCTACAGAATTGCTGAACACTCAGACCGCAATCGACAGATGACTTTTCTCACGTTGCGTTGGCGGTCATGATTGTACGTAGATAAAATAATATTAACGAACAGGCGTTGCAAATTTGCAAACCGAAATGCGAATAACGTATACGTTGCTTTCCTTACAATTACATTCTTACCTACTGGAAGTAAGAATAATAGTTATAATAATAACAGTGCACCATAATTTAAAATCGGTGCCCACCTATTCTTAATCAGTGAGTTCATTTATTGTATGAAGTTTGTATTCAGCTATCTGTTGCGTGCTGCGTGTTTCTGGCAAGCTCCGTCCGTGCTCTTCTGTAGATTGTACAATTTATTCTATAAGCAAATGACACCCGAAATGGTAATGGGAATTTATTTGATAACTGGTTGGAGATTGGTGAAAATTGTTCGTATAAAACCCATGGCGACACCACAGTTTGAGTTACTTGCCAACAGATGCGAAAAACAAATAGTGACCTCGATTGTTGTTTCGATGTTCTTTTTCGCGGTTGTGCAAATTCGAAGAATTTTGTAGTGAACGTCCTTGATGATTTGATAATACATGAAAAACGCAATGTCGAAATGGTGGATTTGAGAGGAGGGGATGGGGCGCTATCCGGAAGAGATTCGGGGATGTGTCGTTACGTGGCCCGAAAGCGTGTCCAATGTCGACTTTCACCTTATCCTGGTCACAGAAATTAGTGGCATTAGAAAAATAACGAAAATTCTCCGTTTTTTCTTCAATAAGTTTTGTTTTAGTGTATGTAGGTAAAAGCAAAATGGGTAATTTTCAACACCAATTTTCTGAGATGAAATATAATCTCTTTTATGTAAAATGTTGCGAGAAATAACTTTCGTTTGAAATTTTTCTTTAAAAAATGTTATAGTGTTTTTTTGTAGGGTGTGAGAGGGGGGCTCAACAGCCCCCTCCCTACTACGAAAGAAGCTCAACCCTGATTTTGAATATCTTTTCTGAGACTTAGGAGACCCGTACGAACATTTTCCGTCAAACTCCGTCTTGTTATTGAAATATTTTTTCCAATTTTTCTCATTTTCCTGAACTAATTTTGGAGAACTAAACGGCAGTATACAACAATTAGACATACATACAAGAAGTTCCAATATTTCTTTTGCTTTAAGAAGTCGGATCTTGATGAAATAGGAGATTCTCTAGTCAAGAGATAAAATCTAATTCAATTCGAGGGGGAAAATTCACTACCCTCGAAGTGGAGGGGGGCACAAAATTACTTTTTCCTTTTATAAGGGGCTAGTTTAACGTTGTCGAAAAAATTGAACAAGATATCTGAATAGAGGTTTTTCGAGTCACCGATTTCAGAGATTCTACTAAATTTTTTATCCTACCGCCATTTGTGTCCTAAAATCCAAATTTGACCCCTGCAAACGGAGTAATTAGATTTTTCTGAGAAAATTGAACAAGGTATGGAAACGAATGTTTACGGGTCACAGATTTCAAAAATTTAGATTGTAAACTCAACCAACCCAACTTGGGAAATCAAACTCATAGAATTCGAAAAGGGTTCATCTGTATAACTAAGTTCGATTACAATAGGAGTTTTTTGGATCGCTGATTTCGAATATGCATTGAGATTTTTCTAAAACAACGCCGATTTGGGCTTCAAACCTAACCATGTTTAAGGAATCGAACGAAGTATCAGAAAATGAGGTTTTGATTAGCCGAATTCAAAAATTCAATCAGGAACCCTCTCCCCCTATTTTCTTGAAAAGTTTAGTTTGACATTTCTGAGAAAGTTCATCAAATTATCCGAGTAAGGAGTTTTCGTGTAGCGGTAAAAATCTTATTATTCGATAAGGGTTTGATCTGGGCTCCTTATATAGGGGAAAATTGACGTGAATGAAGAAGAGAACGATGCGCCTGAATAGAAGTTTACGGACTTCGCTGAGTTCAGAACTTCAGTCAGTTGTGTAATTCAGTCGATGCAAATTTCCCCCTACCAAAAGATCGTTTTGCAGGGTGTTAAAAACCCCTTTTGTTTTCAAAATAAAAAAAAACTAGATCCGTCCGACGAATTAGAGGAAAAAAATTACACTTGTATTCGCCAAAATGAGAAATTGTGAGGAAAAATAAGTTAATTTTATTTCTTCCAATGGAGAGGAGAAAATCCTCCTTTTCTTTTCCTGAAACTGGAGCTGGGAAGAAAAATTTAATAAGTTTTTGAAATCAATGGCCAAAAAGAAACCTAATGTCAATAGTTTGTTCTATTGTTTTAGTGCAGCCAGTTTAACTCACTTAAACCGTATTATTTGAGTTTAGAGCCTCTAACAGAGTCCAGAGAGATGAATAATCAAAATGAAGGAATGAAAGAAAAACTTATGGTCTAAGAAAATTGTCCTGTATGAAAAGAATTCTATATCTCTGTTTGATAAAAATAAGAAAATCGCTTTTTCCTTTTTCTAAGTGGGAAGAACTTTTTATTTTTTTCCCTGGAGGAAAATAAAATAAATTGTTTCATTTTGTGAAGAAGGAGTAACTTACTGAAAAGGAAAAGAAGAAGAAGAAGAAGAAAAAGAAAAGAGTTCTTGCCTTTCTCTATAAAAAGAATTTCATCGTCCTTTCTTTTTCTTCTTTTGAGAAATGAGGAAAACATTATCTCCTTTATTTTTTGAATGAGAAGAACTTGAGCCTTTTACTGGTGGAAGGCTAACTAAATTGTTTCATTTCTTGAAGAACGTGGAATGTGTCCTTTCTTCCAGAAATTGGGGGGGAAAAATGGTTATCCGGGTGAGAATTTGTTCTTCTTACTTAAATTCGCTCCTTCCCGTTTGTGAATGGAATGAATTGTGTTTTTTTCTCTGAGGAAAGAGAAATTTGTTTTCCTTCTCTTTTGTGGAAAGAGAACAACGTCCTCCGATGTCGTGAATGTAAAGGACTTTGTCCATCTTTTCCAAGAAGAGAACCTGTGCCTCTCTTCAAGGGAAGTGAAGATATTGTTCTTTCTTCGTCCTCAATGGAACGGACTCAGTTTTTTTCTCTTTGGAAAAAAAAAACTTCCATTCATTCTAGAAGTAAAAAATTGCCTTTTTTTTTTTAAATATGAAAAGTACTCGTGTTTTTTTCTTTGAATAAAAAAAACTGCTATTTTTTGGAGAAGTTTTGTTTTTATCTTTACGAGAATAAATTTGTGCATTAGAATTTGTGATATTAATCCAAATCCTACGAGAATTAATATGTAGACTTCTAAATGGCCCAATAATCGGAGAAGGTGTTGTAAAAAATTGGATTTCTACTTTTTCAGAAGAAAAATGAAAGGTGTTTTTCTCAAAATTTTGTGCAATTTCTAGAGTAAAAATTTGAATCTCGGGGATCGAATACCATTTAAAATTTCAAGTAGTAAGACGCCCAGCCTTTCTTCGGGGAAAATAAAATTTACTCACCTGAAAACTGGATCTCTATGCCTGTAGATATGCTCGTCCATCTTGTCTGATCCAACTTGACTTTGCAATAAAACACAAGGAAATTTTATAGTACATTCTGATGTACTGTTGATTATTCAATTTTCTTGAGTCATGTTATTCAATCTCCAAAAGAAAATCAGATAAAATTGAGGTAAATATGAAAAATATGAAAACAAGATTCAAAAAATAAAATAAAAATCTTATCAAATTAGGACAAAAACCGAAACAATACCAAAAACATGCAACTTAATGCTGAAAAACCCAAGGGAAGCCACCAAATCAAAACTATAAAGATCGAAACGAATACAATGCTGCAAAAAAACACTCAGTTAACACAAGAAATAATCAAAGTCAAGCCATAACAAATTCAAACTGATCAAAAAATAGCATAAGAAGACCAAACCAAGACCAGAAGTGCACTGGCGTAGCTACATAGAAACCAACTTCGAAGCGGATTTCAAGAAAAACGAAGTCCAAACATTTTTCATTCGCTTCGTCTGTCGAGTTTCTGGACTTTTCATTTTTGAAACAATCCAAATATTATAGTGGGCTTGTCCCCAATCCCCCTCCTTCCTCGTATATATGACATTGCTTACAGGTGAAGCTTCTTGTTTCCTCTCTCCCCCCCCCTCCCCTAGCCAGACCTTAATTCATTTCAGATGTATGAAAATACCGTACTTACTCTTACATGGAAGTGGCTTGCTTGTTAGTTTTTTTACAAATTGGATTCAAATTTCTGTCCTGGAATTGTAAACGACCAGACACCGAGTCTCGTTAGAGCTACAGAATTGCTGAACACTCAGACCGCAATCGACAGATGACTTTTCTCACGTTGCGTTGGCGGTCATGATTGTACGTAGATAAAATAATATTAACGAACAGGCGTTGCAAATTTGCAAACCGAAATGCGAATAACGTATACGTTGCTTTCCTTACAATTACATTCTTACCTACTGGAAGTAAGAATAATAGTTATAATAATAACAGTGCACCATAATTTAAAATCGGTGCCCACCTATTCTTAATCAGTGAGTTCATTTATTGTATGAAGTCTGTATTCAGCTATCTGTTGCGTGCTGCGTGTTTCTGGCAAGCTCCGTCCGTGCTCTTCTGTAGATTGTACAATTTATTCTATAAGCAAATGACACCCGAAATGGTAATGGGAATTTATTTGATAACTGGTTGGAGATTGGTGAAAATTGTTCGTATAAAACCCATGGCGACACCACAGTTTGAGTTACTTGCCAACAGATGCGAAAAACAAATAGTGACCTCGATTGTTGTTTCGATGTTCTTTTTCGCGGTTGTGCAAATTCGAAGAATTTTGTAGTGAACGTCCTTGATGATTTGATAATACATGAAAAACGCAATGTCGAAATGGTGGATTTGAGAGGAGGGGATGGGGCGCTATCCGGAAGAGATTCGGGGATGTGTCGTTACGTGGCCCGAAAGCGTGTCCAATGTCGACTTTCACCTTATCCTGGTCACAGAAATTAGTGGCATTAGAAAAATAACGAAAATTCTCCGTTTTTTCTTCAATAAGTTTTGTTTTAGTGTATGTAGGTAAAAGCAAAATGGGTAATTTTCAACACCAATTTTCTGAGATGAAATATAATCTCTTTTATGTAAAATGTTGCGAGCAATAACTTTCGTTTGAAATTTTTCTTTAAAAAATGTTATAGTGTTTTTTTGTAGGGTGTGAGAGGGGGGCTAAACAGCCCCCTCCCTACTACGAAAGAAGCTCAACCCTGATTTCGGATATCTTCTCTGAGACTTAGGAGACCCGTACGAACATTTTCCGTCAAACTCCGTCTTGTTATTGAAATATTTTTTCCAATTTTTCTCATTTTCCTGAACTAATTTTGGAGAACTAAACGGCAGTATACAACAATTAGACATACATACAAGAAGTTCCAATATTTCTTTTGCTTTAAGAAGTCGGATCTTGATGAAATAGGAGATTCTCTAGTCAAGAGATAAAATCTAATTCAATTCGAGGGGGAAAATTCACTACCCTCGAAGTGGAGGGGGGCACAAAATTACTTTTTCCTTTTATAAGGGGCTAGTTTAACGTTGTCGAAAAAATTGAACAAGATATCTGAATAGAGGTTTTTCGAGTCACCGATTTCAGAGATTCTACTAAATTTTTTATCCTACCGCCATTTGTGTCCTAAAATCCAAATTTGACCCCTGCAAACGGAGTAATTAGATTTTGCTGAGAAAATTGAACAAGGTATGGAAACGAATGTTTACGGGTCACAGATTTCAAAAATTTAGATTGTAAACTCAACCAACCCAACTTGGGAAATCAAACTCATAGAATTCGAAAAGGGTTCATCTGTATAACTAAGTTCGAAAATGCAATCAGATTTTCGATTCGATCTATTGGTATCCCAAGTTCAATTTTTCCTTAGAAAGCATTCAACTGACCCAAAATTAATCTATTTCATAAGTTTTGATCGTGATTCGAATGCCTGGATTTTCTAAAACAGCGATGGCTTCAAACCTAACCATGTTTAAGGAATCGAACGAAGTATCAGAAAATGAGGTTTTGATTAGCCGAATTCAAAAATTCAATCAGGAACCCTCTCCCCCTATTTTCTTGAAAAGTTTAGTTTGACATTTCTGAGAAAGTTCATCAAATTATCCGAGTAAGGAGTTTTCGTGTAGCGGTAAAAATCTTATTATTCGATAAGGGTTTGATCTGGGCTCCTTATATAGGGGAAAATTGACGTGAATGAAGAAGAGAACGATGCGCCTGAATAGAAGTTTACGGACTTCGCTGAGTTCAGAACTTCAGTCAGTTGTGTAATTCAGTCGATGCAAATTTCCCCCTACCAAAAGATCGTTTTGCAGGGTGTTAAAAACCCCTTTTGTTTTCAAAATAAAAAAAAACTAGATCCGTCCGACGAATTAGAGGAAAAAAATTACACTTGTATTCGCCAAAATGAGAAATTGTGAGGAAAAATAAGTTAATTTTATTTCTTCCAATGGAGAGGAGAAAATCCTCCTTTTCTTTTCCTGAAACTGGAGCTGGGAAGAAAAATTTAATAAGTTTTTGAAATCAATGGCCAAAAAGAAACCTAATGTCAATAGTTTGTTCTATTGTTTTAGTGCAGCCAGTTTAACTCACTTAAACCGTATTATTTGAGTTTAGAGCCTCTAACAGAGTCCAGAGAGATGAATAATCAAAATGAAGGAATGAAAGAAAAACTTATGGTCTAAGAAAATTGTCCTGTATGAAAAGAATTCTATATCTCTGTTTGATAAAAATAAGAAAATCGCTTTTTCCTTTTTCTAAGTGGGAAGAACTTTTTATTTTTTTCCCTGGAGGAAAATAAAATAAATTGTTTCATTTTGTGAAGAAGGAGTAACTTACTGAAAAGGAAAAGAAGAAGAAGAAGAAGAAAAAGAAAAGAGTTTCTTGCCTTTCCTCTATAAAAAGAATTTCATCGTCCTTTCTTTTTCTTCTTTTGAGAAATGAGGAAAACATTATCTCCTTTATTTTTTGAATGAGAAGAACTTGAGCCTTTTACTGGTGGAAGGCTAACTAAATTGTTTCATTTCTTGAAGAACGTGGAATGTGTCCTTTCTTCCAGAAATTGGGGGGAAAAATGGTTACTCCCGGGTGAGAATTTTGTTCTTCTTACTTAAATTCGCTCCTTCCCGTTTGTGAATGGAATGAATTGTGTTTTTTTCTCTGAGGAAAGAGAAATTTGTTTTCCTTCTCTTTTGTGGAAAGAGAACAACGTCCCTCCGATGTCGTGAATGTAAAGGACTTTGTCCATCTTTTCCAAGAAGAGAACCTGTGCCTCTCTTCAAGGGAAGTGAAGATATTGTTCTTTCTTCGTCCTCAATGGAACGGACTCAGTTTTTTTTCTCTTTGGAAAAAAAAAACTTCTATTCATTCTAGAAGTAAAAAATTGCCTTTTTTTTTTTAAATATGAAAAGTACTCGTGTTTTTTTCTTTGAATAAAAAAACTGCTATTTTTTGGAGAAGTTTTGTTTTTATCTTTACGAGAATAAATTTGTGCATTAGAATTTGTGATATTAATCCAAATCCTACGAGAATTAATATGTAGACTTCTAAATGGCCCAATAATCGGAGAAGGTGTTGTAAAAAATTGGATTTCTACTTTTTCAGAAGAAAAATGAAAGGTGTTTTTCTCAAAATTTTGTGCAATTTCTAGAGTAAAAATTTGAATCTCGGGGATCCGAATACCATTTAAAATTTCAAAGTTAGTAAGACGCCCAGCCTTTCTTCGGGGAAAATAAAATTTACTCACCTGAAAACTGGATCTCTATGCCTGTAGATATGCTCGTCCATCTTGTCTGGATCCAACTTGACTTTGCAATAAAACACAAGGAAATTTTATAGTACATTCTGATGTACTGTTGATTATTCAATTTTCTTGAGTCATGTTATTCAATCTCATTTTGCGAATTTGAATTTCGATAGTCAACTTGAGATAAAATCACGAGAAGTGATTGAGTTAATACAAAATTTGCACCCCCCCCCCTCCTTCAAGAGAAATACTTCTACCGATACTTCGTTCAATGTTTTCGGCCAAGTCCAATTGCTCTTGAAAAAGGAAAAGGCATCTTGGCAAAAATCTGAATAAAGTATCTAATTCGGCAACACAGAAAATTACCATTTCAGTACTTAGTTTGATTTTATAAATTTAGTCAGTCAGAAAAAGACGATTTTTTCTCTTTCCTCGCGGAAAAATTCAAATTATGTAATTCCAGTATGGAAACGGAGGAGGTGTTTCCCTGTATTTTTGGATCCTTCCACAAATCCTGTGGAAGACCGAGGAGTTGTATTCCGTGTCCAATTTAGGATCGGATTAAACGTCTAATTTACTCCGATACTTTGTTAAAATTTTTTCGGAAAATTGTTTCTTTCAGGCGGAGGGAGAGGTCAAATTTGGGTTCCAAATCGGAGCTGGGTTAAAAATTTAATCTAATTTTCAAACTAGGCTCCTCAATAATTCATATTCGGTTACTTCGTTTAATTTTCTAAAATGGATAATTTTGCCAATTTAAAAGGGTTTATATTTGTATTTGAAAGCCCAATGCGCAGTTGAACTGAAAGTCTGCTTGAATTTTCGAAATCAGCGGTGTAAATCAACTCTGTTCGAATACCTTGTTAATTTTTTCAGCCAAGTTGAATTGGTCCGTCGAATTTGGGGTACTCTTTTTCTAATTTGCTCTCCACCCGAGTCCTGGAATCCGCCCTTTCGAGCTTTACTTCAGAGACGTCGGGGAGGCTGTTAGGGCTGTCTTAGCCCTCTTCCCTTCTGGCCGAAAGACCGACCTAGGTCGAAAATTCTGGCGAGTTGCTACGTGGGCTTGAACCTGGGACCTCCGGATTCCGAGACCAACGCGCTATCCACTCGGCCAATCAGACCTCGGATTTGGGGTACTACTCGGGGTCGAATCAAAAGTTTGGTAGAATTTTTTGTTAACGATACAAAAAATCCTATCCCGATACGTTGTATAAGTTGGTTCAGTGTTCACAATTTGAAGGGGTTGAATTTAAATTTTGGGACCCAAACTCGGGTCGGACTAGAAGTCTCTTTGAATTTTTGCAATTTATGATCCATAAAACTCTTATATTGATATCTGTTTCATTTTTTTGTCCATTTGAACGCTTCAAATTTTTAATTCTGTGTCCCGTCCGAAGTTGGCGTTTGATCGAAAACCTGATAGAATTTTCGAACTACCTCTTTTGCAATATCTTGTTCAGTTCTTTACATAAAGTCAAACTGCCCTCTCAGGAGGAGGAACGTTAAATTTGGAGCTTAAATCAGGATAAGATCGATAATGTGGTTGTATTTTTGAACTCAGCAACCCATTGTACTTCTATTCGATATTTTTTTGACATGTTTCCCTTTGAAATTCCCGAGCTGGTGGCACGCCTCAGACTTTTTTCTGGGAAATTTTCTTACCCTGAAATAAACTAACTTGAAGATTCCCGCTGTCATCTTAATCCGACTTTTCAATAGAAAAGATGATGGGAAGATTTTCACGCCACATTCTGTATACATACCAACTAATACACGCTCGGTCCTGAGAAGCTTGTGGAATACTTCTTAATAGTGAATTTTCTGTTCATGACGAAGCAATCTACGAGTATATCGATGTTATTTTTCGTCGGGAAACATAAAGAGGATTAGAACTGTCTCGCTCACCGTAATATCTCCACGATTTTTCACAGTTCGCGTTGAAATTGATGTTAATTAAGTCGAAAATCAAGTTGACCTATGAATAAAAAGATCACACAGGTTACTATAATAGGTAATCCTTCAGTTACAAGTGCCCGTATTTCCAACAACCTCAATATCAAGTACAGAAAACATTAGATGTTTTGTGGGAAGATGTCGAGCAATCAAATGCGAGCTTTCAGCGCTAATGAAAATTTTAACATCCCCCGCGCTTAGACGACTTCTCCGCAACGTTTTAAACCGATTTTCGGATTTCGAACCACTCGGTTTCCTCTTTTCTCGTCGTCTGCTTTTTATTATATCTCCCATCATGAATTTCGATGCTTTTCTGGAATACCCTGGTGGTGCTTACGCGTTCTTGTTTTCTTATCTGATATTTACCGCGGGTGGTATACCTGCTCTCGGTGTTTCCGAGTAATTTCGAATTAATCTCTCGCTTAGCTGAGACAGAGGCGGGTCCGAATTCAACTTCATTTCGGGTTGATTACCCGGTTCTCGTCGAGTGCCTTCATTATTGTCGGATTTAGGTATTAAAGCATGGTTTTCGTGCCCAGCCACGTGCTTCTTATCTCATTCCAACTCGATGGAAGGCGCAGCGCACATAAACGAGTTCAAAAAGTACTGGAGGAAATCAACGGGGCGATAATGCTAGTCCGGTGGGAAACTTGAGTTCTTTTCGACCTATAGTAATCTCCTCTCTTTCTTGGGACGATATTCAGACAAAATTACGACAGTAAGTACGAAATCCGTAGCAGAATTTAACAAACGAGAAATGTCTTTTTAAATATGAGGAACTTTCTCACAAGCTCGGGACTAAACTTAGAACCAAGAATGCGAATGGAGCGATGTTATGTTCTTCCCGTATTCGTATACGTTGGACCCTTGATGAGTTTATAGAAAAACGAATACAGATGCTGGAACTGTACATATATTTCAGGTTGTTACGAATAGTCTGGACCCCCGAAAGTGTCAAATGTGAAAATGCTACATAGAATGGGAGAGATGCTGAACTCCTGGTCACCATAAAGCGGCGAAAAATACAATACTCGGGGCTCATATTTCGCGTAGAGGAATACGAGTTATTCTGGATAATTATAGAAAGCAGAATAAGCGGAAGAAGGTCGATCGGCAGACAACAGAATTTGTGGTTAAAGGACGCATATACGTCGATGGCTTGGATGCTCGTCGGTGGAGTTCTTTTGAAAAGCTGTCTCCAGAATACAAATAGCTATTTGGATAGCCAACCTCAAAATCGTTGTTCTCCCATCACTAACGTATTGGTCCCAATCTTGGTCAATAACAAAATCAGAGGAAAAGAAATTAATGATTATGCAAAATGCCTTGGAAAGATCTATACTGGGCATAAAACTAAAAGATAAAATTCCACTAAGTATAATCGAAAATAAGTTTTGAAGGATGACAACAACGTCATTCATGCAATCAAGGGAATCAAGTGGAGCTGGGTGGGGAATATCGCTCGTCTAAAAGATAACCGCGGGTCATATAAAACCACTTTCTGGCAACCTAATAGAAACCTTAGTGTCCATTTTGGAGTGTGAGTGAACTTGGTAATATTCTATTTGTAGGGTGTGCTAATTCACTTTTCCTACTTCTGTAGTCCAGAGCTTATGTCATCATCAGTGGAGTACCCTAAATGAGACATGTCTCTTGTGGTCTCTATAGTTATAGTCGAGAGTAGTACTGTATGGTGAACCTGTTTAGTCATTCATCATACGGTACTACTCTCGACTGTGACTACAGGACCACAAGAGACAAGTCTCATTTAGAGTACTCCTCTGATGATGGCATAACAGCCGAAAGCGCTCTGAACTGCAGAAGAAGGGAAAGTGACTTGGCACACCCTACAAATGGAATAATAGAAAACGTAAACCTGGCAATTTCCTTCACAACAAACAGTATCATAGAGTTGCTCAGGATCGAGCTGAGTGAGAAAGGTTGTGAGAGGCCTTTACTCTGAACATGGGCGTTAAGTTGTAAATGCCTAGTCAAGAATTTTTTTTTTCCCTAAAGCATTTATTGCTACAATTATTAATGACCTACAGTATCTTACAGTACTTAGTAGCATTTAAGAAAAGAACATGAGTATGCGAGTTACATAAGGATGTACGTTAAAAAATCAGTCGGGGTCTCTTGAGTCTTCTTGTTTCTTCGCAACTGATTTGAAGGTTTATCGAAATTCGTCCACGTATTCCTTAACGGTGGGAATCTTCAGGTCGCGGTGAAGGTCTTCATCTCTAGTGTACCAGTATGCGTTTGCGATGTTACGTATCATGGCGTTTTGGCGTGTCTGAAGGAGTCTGATGTTTGATCTGCTGTCAGGGGCCCATATTGGGGCAGCATAGAACCAAATAGATCTGATTATCGAAAGATAGATCTGTCTTTTATTTTCTAGTGAAAGGTGTGATTTTCTGCCGAGCAACCACCAGTACGATCGGAATTTTACTGAGGTAGCTTTTGCTTTGATTTCGAGATGAGTTTTCCTTGTGAGGGGCTGGGTCCGGATGAACCCCGAGGTACTTGACTGTGGATTTATATGGAATTATTGAGTTATTCAGCTCGATGAGAATTGGGGGATCTTTACGCAGCTTGAAAACCATATGTGTGGATGTATCTGCGTTGAGTGCAATTTTCTTGTCCTGGGTCCAACTGACCGCTTTGTATAGGTGGGATCGTAGGCGCTCTGTAGCTACGTTGAGATATTTGTGACGAGAAAGTATACCAGTATCGTCTGCAAAGACCGTGTTAACAACATTCAGAGACGAAACTTAATTTTCAGTGAAAAAACAAATACACAAAAAAAAAAGTTTTTAGAAAATAAAAAATTCATACTGAACAGTTTCAAAATTTGCCGACTGCCAAATTATTTTTGGGGGTATCCCCCCTATAGTTTTGTCCCTGTAAATGCAGATTGGAACCTTATCCCCCAAGCACTCACATTTGCGCCCATGAACATACCCTAGTATGGGTGGGTAAGTTGGAAGGATGTTAGGAATACTTGAGAGGAACACGCAGCTTCCTTTACACATCAAGGTGGTCTGTTTTTGTCTAAATTTCCTCTCCGAATCGTCTCCTAAACTGGTCCCAATAAAATCAAGGAGGGAAAAAAACCTACGAAGTTCCAGGTCGATCAGATTAGGGGAAGCCGTGCCACAAGTTCCCTTTCGTTCTCATGGGGAAAATACATGGAGTTTTGACTTTTGTTCCACAATAAATTTCCTTCCTATATTCACCAGGACCATAGCTCATAAATCAGTCAGTAGAACATTTGCCATCGGATTCAGCTTGTGACATTGGAAAATAAGTCTTTTGTTTTCAACTTTTAGATTTTAATGAAATATTCAACTCTTTCTCATATTTCAGGCTGTAAATCAAACAGAGAATCTAGTAAAAACAGAATAGTCATTGAAATTAGGGACGTATTGATAGGTGGGGAGGCTTTCCCCTTTCAGAAATTGGGAAAATCCAACAATCGAGAATCTTTGGGTTGAATTAGTTGGAACATTCACCCCCCCCCCCACCGGAAAATTCTTCGGTACGTCCCTGACTGAAATCCGAAATTCAACGTTTCCTACCGACTTTCAGATTTTTGAAATGTCTTCCACATTTCAGCTTTGTTTCAACATTTCATTGATACTCAGCTTGAAACCTTCGGCTTTTGACTGACTAGCCTCTGACAGGAGTTCAGAGTACTCTATTTTCAGAAACGAATGTTGACTTTGAGTTTGGGGAGGTGGAAAAGACAAATTTGCCGACAGATATTTTTTGAAAACTAAAAATTCGCAGACAAAATTTTTAGAAGATTTTGTAATTGAAATATTTTTTAATTGAAAAAAAAAAATAATAATAATAAATAAACAAACATTCTTGAAAAATTAAAAACTCAAATGAACAGGACTGCTAAATTACGGGGTGGGGGTTACCCCATAGTTTCGTCCCTGACAACATTCTTAGTAGTGGGAGGTCGGCCATGTAGAGGAGGTATAAAATAGGCCCCAATACGCTGCCTTGCGAAACGCCTACTCCCACAGGGAGACTGTCCGAGATGGTCTCGTTGTGTCAGACATAGAACTTGCAGTGTTACCAACCCTCCGGCAATTGCGTGAGAGCTTAGACAATTCTAGATTCGTTCGGCATTTTCTCGGCACTCAAGAATTTTCTATCTATGTCAGGCATTTTCTCTATCTTACCATTCTGTCTACACTTATTTTTTACAGTTCATATTTTTGAATGTTGGCAATTTTGCTGCGTGCTGAGAGCTACGAACTATACCATCCATCAGTGGGTTGAAAGTCTGCTGTCTGTTTTTGTTGATAAAACGAAAAATCACAGCTTAGAAAGCCTAATGAAGTAATGTTTATAGTTGTTAGTTGGTGTGTCAGCAGGGACGTACCGATGGGGGGGGGCTCCTCCCCGTGGGAAATTTTTTACATAGCAGTTGGAAACATTTACCATTTCAGTCGGTCGAAGTTGGGAAATTTCGGTAGGGTTGGAAAAATCCAACAAGTCAAAAGCTATTTTTTTTCTTTAATACTTGGGAATTTTGAGTTGAATCAGTTCGGACTTTCACACTTTCTTTCCCCCCCCCCCCGCCCACCTCAGGAAAACTCTTCGGTACGTCCCTGTGTGTCAGTTCTAGTGCTAGATTCGAAAAATAAATGATCTGCTCGAATTCGTGTTCCAAAAATTTCCTGCAGTCTCCGGCAATCTTAGACATTTTTGTAGTACAATCCCTGGCAACTGTGAAGTTATGAGATGGTAATCCTGAGAACTTCCTGTTGCCGAGGTAGGATCGGTCTATTTGCTCCAGATGAAGTGGGAGCATACGTTTCAGCTTAGGAAGCAAACCATCGTGCCAGACACGATCAAAGCTTGGGCCACGTCCAGGAATACTGCTGGGTAACACTCTTTTCTTTTCCAGTACCTTGCTAGCTAGCTTTACGACTCGATGAACTTGCTCCGTGGTGGCGTGTTTACGTCGGAAGCCAAACTGGAAGTCAGGGATCAGATTTCTTTCCTCGGTGATGGGCAAGAGTTGATTTATGAATATTTTTTTCCAATAGTGTGCTCATAACGGATAGCAGCGAGATAGGTCTATATGACGATGGTTCTTCAGCTGGTTTACCTGGCTTCGGTATCATAATAATCTTAGCCATCTTCCAGGGTCCTGGGCATAGCTTATGGGTGAGGATTGCGTTAAAGATTAGTATGAGGTAGACGATACCTTTTTTTTAGCAATTCCCTTAACATGGTGCCAGTAATTCCATCTGGGCCTGGAGACTTTTTACGATTCATTTTATCGATCTCTTTTGCGACGTCGAGGGAAGGAACAAGGTCTGTACGTGAGTCCGGCGTGTTCGGTACTGGCGTGGGTATGATGTCAATTTGGATTTCGTTGACTTTGAATTAGGAGAGCTGGTGGTTTGCGAAGGTGGCTCCTTTCTCGTCGTCGCTTCTCGACCGTTTCCAGTTCGGTTGCTTCACAGGGCGTTTGATTGATTTAGTGGCTTTCCACAGTGAGTAATCTGTGTTCGCAGTGGGATCCAGTTCTTTAATGAAGGTTTCGAGGGAGGAGTTTCTCAACTTGCTGATCACATGGCGATGGTAACTTTTCTGCATAGGGAATTTAGTAGGAGCGTGTGTGGTGCCAAAGGCAACGCACTCTCCGTTTTTCGTTGACAGCTACTCGGATTTCATTCGGGTACCACACCACTGGACTGGCTTCTTTGGTCCTAGGGGTAGATTCGACGGCTGCTTTCTTCATGATATCCTAAGTAGATCAACTGCTGCGTCGATTTCAGATATTCGGAAAACTCGTCCATGTAGCTTAATTTCGGTTTCGATGATGTGTCGGTACGACTCCAGTCGAAATAAATAAATGAATACTTTTGCGGCAATTCCGAATTGAATACTTCTCGTACAAACCCCGCAATAGCCGCACAATGTTAATTACATGTAAAATTCTATTTGAAACTTATTCGCGTTGGGCCATGGGAAAATTTTAGTACTTTTGAACGAAATTTCGCACTTTTTTAAAATGCGGCTTCTTAGCCCTACTTGACCTCCAAATTCATCAGTTTTTTTTTTTCATGCCACGCTACTGGTTGCGGCTTATTTGAGGCCCATGGACGTAACAGTGCTCTCTAAGTCAGACATCAGACGGAAGACATTAGACATTATCGAATCGTACCTGAAAGCCTGTGACCGGCGCACCAGTATACAAACAACGATTAGGAAAACGGTCATCTGATGTGAGTCGTACCTGCGTCGTAGCATTCCACGGTATCCCCGAATGTGGCACCGCGTCCACGCCGAGCGTATTTCCACGAAACGGTCGCGGTCGTGTAAATAAAACTCGCCGCCTATTTATTTTCGTCGTCTCGCGTAGTTAGGTGTCATGTGTATGTATTTGTGAGTACACTGAGCCAAGGAGCCGGCAGACGGAAATCGAAATTTCAATTTGAGAAACCCTCAGCAGTCTGAATGTGTTGGAAGAGTGCAGGGTATTAACCTGCGTTGAATTTCGTTACGCAACGACTTCCCTTTCATTTGGTTAATGATTCCTCAGCGGCGTCTTCTTATTGATATTGCAACGTGGTGCGCGTACAATCGAGTAAAAGTACAAATGAGAAAGAAAGAAAAAAAAAAAAAGGGGGAAAAAAGGAGTGTAAGAAAGAGAAAAAGAAAAACTGAAAACGACGTGGCATCGCTAATATCATTAAAATGGATGCGCCGAGTTTTTCTAATCCTAAACTCGTTTTGTTTGTCCGTTCGAGTTGATCCATTTGTAGTAAGTACCATTCAACGGTCCCTGACACCCGGACATTAAATACTTCGGCTACCGGTAATTACCTTCTTGCGCCTCGACATTTACTGCCTGCGATATAGGTATATACCAGTCATTGTTTACCGACAGACTTTGTTTACTCTTTGTAACGAATACGAGAGAAATTTTCAGAATTGCGAGATTGCAACCCGGTCAAGAGAGCAAGAAATGCCGCTGCTGAGTCGACTTTGATGAAATATACTCGATTTTCAAACCGCATTGTTCGCACTTACTGTCAGAAGTCGAGGAAGAACGTTTCGCATTCGTAGAATACCGATAGATGGATCGATGAGATGTTATACCGATTACGATGGCCGAGTTCGAGACGGAGAGACACTCATTCCAGATGATTCCGAACCGACGCACACTGTACTGTAATGGTCAAAAACACGCGCAGAATTCACATCAGAAAATACGAAGAAGCCAGTGAGTTGCGAATAGACGTAAGGTGGTTTTCAGTGCTGCGCAGTGGGCTAAAACAACGATTCGAACAAAAGTTTCAGAAATGTTTGAAACTGGCACTTACATGCTCCTTACACAGGGTGTCCATTCTCTGGAAAACCTGGAAAAGTCAGGGAATTTTGTCCGTCTGGAAAAGTCAGGGAATTTTTGAATTTTCAGCATTTTTCACCTAAAAGTCATGGAATTTTGTTTAAAAAAATCGACTGCGAAATTATGTAGTTTTTCAAACAGATTTTACCCTATTTCTTATATGTAAAAGATTTTTCCTTCCCTTCGCTCAGGCAATTTTCTTATCTTTTTTCTTTCACAAGAAAAGGACGTGGGTAATACAAGCCCCCTCTATCTCAGTAGTACAGAGTGTGTTAGTGTGATGAAATCTTTTTCATGGTATTCGTTTGGTATCTACATCTCTGAACGTGACTTTTCACGAAACATATGACGAAACGCGAACCAATCCCTATACACTTCTCCCAATATCAGCTGTTTCGTGTTTCATGTTTTCATCTCATCCTGTTCGCGGGAATCTGAAAATTGGCGCGAAAAGACGCGAAAATGAAAAAATATTCCGTCTAACTCCTCTCCCCAGTGTAAAAATTTTTGAGAAAGTCGTAAAATGAAACGAAAATTTGAAAACCAAGGAATTTGCCTTCTGCGACATCCTGCCATCGTGTTTTTCTTCGGTTCCCCTCTCATTCGCAAATTTAGATAAGGGTGAATGAAAGGTACTTCCGAGATTTTGAGGGAAGAGTAATTAATCCACAAAATTTGAAAAAAATCTAAAGACCGCATAATACATAATTATTATCGCGTTACAAAAGGGTCCATTGTTTTCAAATATATGACCTTATATTGTATCTGTCGATACTTTTAAATTGAAGCCTCTTCAGCCTCCCCTGGTGCCATAATTTACCAGATCCTAACCACCTTTTTACTTTCATAGCATTTGTCGTTAGATATGCTGCAGCTTTTTCACTTGGATTCCAGATTTTTTTTTTTTTTTGTTTATTTGGAACTACATATGTACATATATTTACACAAATATTTGGAAGTGGTAGAAGTGACGTGAAGACATTATATGGTGACTAATGTGTTTGCAAATGAAGATAAAAATAAGATAAAAGTAAAGTTAGATAATAATTAGGTAAATATATTTTAGACAATTTTAGATTATGCTACGTTTGATGAAGTGGTTTCGCGCCAGTCTGTGTACATGATTTGTCGTGTCCAGGAGCATGATGGCTTCTACGTTAGGATGACTATGAAGTCGATCTATGTATATCTTGCAGCTAATCGTTGATAGGCTTCCGCAACTGTTTCGATTTCCAGGTCGGCATGTAACTGTTTGTTGGAAACATACCAGGGAGCATTAGTGATTATACGCAGGATCTTATTTTGGATGCGTTGGATAACCAGGAGATTTGAGCTGGCAGTGGAGTCCCATAACTGAAGGCCGTACGCTTTGTAGAGGAGTTTCTTGCTCTGCAGTGAGAGTGTCGAGTTTTTACCAATCATCCAGTAATATTTGCCTATCTGAATATTGAGATAATCGCGCTTTTGTCTCACATGTTCGGCCCAGTTTAATTTGGAGTCCAGGTGTAGTCCCAGATATCGTGCCGAGTCCGCTACCGGCACTGGTTCATCTTCGAGCAGCGATAGGATATAACTAAAACTTCTTAGAGTGTAGTCCACTCTGATTGATTTGGATTTGTTGAATGCTATTCTCCATCTTTTCGCCAAGGAGGTAATTTTGTTTAGCGCTTTCTGTATTCTTCTTACCGCGACTTTATATCTGCTATGCCGTGCGAATACTACAGTATCATCGGCAAAGAGTAGAGTGGGGGCTCGTGGATCGTCAGAAATATCGCGAATGTACAGTGTGTAAAGCGTCGGGCCTAATACGCTACCCTGTGGTACGCCAGCCATAATTGGTGTGAAGTTAGAGTACGTCTGTCCTATTCTTACTCTGAAGAAGCGCTCGTCCAAGTATGATTCAAGTAACTTGCATAATGCTGCTGGTAGGATCTCCGCCAGCTTGTGGACTAGTCCAGCGTGCCACACTCGGTCAAAAGATCTTGATACATCTAGAAAAGTTGCGGGACAGTACTCCCGATTTTCCAATGCCTGCCTAATTTGATCACTTAGTCTATGTACTTGCTGAATGGTGCTATGTTTTGCCCGAAAGCCGAATTGATTGTCCGGGATCAACTGTTCAAAGTTGATACAACAGTTCAGTCGTGTATGAATAATACGCTCATATACTTTTGCTATTATTGATAAGAGGGAAATGGGTCTGTATGACTCGATCTGTTCAGGGTTTTTGCCAGGCTTTTCAATCATTATGACGTCTGCTTTCTTAAATGGTTTCGGAACATACTTCAGTCGTAATGAGATGTTGAACAGCCTGGTGAGGTATATAATTCCTCTTACTGGCAGTTCACGCAGCATATCGGGTGTGATTTTGTCAGGTCCGGGTGATTTCTTTGGCACCAGCCGGTCTAGTTGCTCGGCTACCTCACGGGATTCCAGAATTCATATTTATAGTTATTTTCCCTCCTCCTAAACCATTTAGGCTTCACGAGGGAGGGGCTAATTCCGGTTACTCTAGTTTTCCTCGAGTTTCAAATTCATTACCAGATTCTAAAGTCAATGTTTTGGACAGGATAGCCAACCAAGCTCTGACGAGTCGCTGATTTCGAATGTCGCCTCAGATATTTTTATCCAACCCCTTCCAGAGCACTGTCGTAATACGAATTCAGCATCTCCGGCGAAAAATTGCACGAAGTATCGAAGTAAGGGTGATTTTGTGTCGCTGATTTTGAATATCGCTTCCGATTTTTAATCTGAACCAAATTTATGCCCCTGTACTTTTTCAGTTGGGAAATTTTTGCGACGTTATTTTCTATCAGCAACATTTTGAATAAATAAGACTATTTTTACCCTATTCGGTGGCTTTATTAAGAAAGGGTGAATTTCGAGTCAACCGTTGCTTGTCTTACGCTCTTGCTACCTCATGGGTCGCACCAGGATGGACAGGATCCAAAAATTACCCATAAAATCAAATGCAGCGACCTGGGAAACCTATAAACCAATTTTCGAATTTTATTATCTCCCCCCCCCACCCGTTCACGGTCGACGTTGAGTCACACGAAAAAAATATCTAGGACGTTGTTAATTGAATCGGTTAGAACTAAAAGGGGATAAGTCCGCTTTTGTCGTTTTTGCTTTTTTCACGGATTATGTGGTATTAAAGTATCGCGGATCTGCTGGTTCGGTCAAAATTTCTGAAACAGCTGGGAAAGTGCTTTTTGGCAACATCGCTTTCTTTCATTTTTTTTTTTTTGTAATAAAATTTTTTCAAAAAATGGATTTTTTCCAGAAATTGTTTGAAAATGGTGTGTTTTAGTGTAAAAAATAGAAATAAAATAAAAATTCCGGCCCACCCCCCTTTTTGCATTTTTATACCTGAAAGTGCTATTTTCAAAAACTAAATCGCAACTTTCCAATACAGCTTCAGAACTTTTTTTCTTACAAGCAGGGATTTCTCTCGATTGGAACGGAACCAAGAGTAAAGTGACCTCCTTATGTCCGGCTACAAAAGGGGTCAAGTCCAAAAACTTTGCGCCCCCCCGCCCCAGCTCTGGTCCATCAAAATTTTATTCGACGGGATCGGGCTTAACATTCATCTCTCGTGGACTCTCTTCCACCACCCTGGAGGACGTATTCCACGATTTTCAAATTTTCGAATAAAACTGTTTTTTTTTTCGCTTCCTGAAAAGTACGATGTTTTGGACTTAACCCCATTTAGTTTCAACCTATTCAATTGATATCGCACCAGGCTGCTGCAGCCCATAGAGCGCTTTCATTTCCATCATTAAATTTTTACACCCTCTCTGCTACAGTTTCATAAGCACACAGTAGTAAAAAAAAAAGTTTGTGGAGTGATTGACGATATTCGCCGCTCTTGATGTTCGAAAAAATTTGACCCCCCCCCCCCCCCCCGTTGGGTGGGTAATTTGTATTTGGAGCTGGAAAATTGGCTTGTAAAACCTGGAAAAGTCAGGGAAAATCATTTTCGAACAAGAATGGACACCCTGTTACAGACCTACTCGAATAACACCCCGATTTTTAAGGAAACTAAACTACGTGGTCAATGCGTAATTTTTTTACTTTCAACAGGGTTTATCTCGGCATGCATCCATCACCACAGGAATGAAAAATTAAATTCACAGGAGTAATAAACTCTTTCCACAGGAAAAATTTATGTACAGCAAGAAAAGAAATATTTCCCGGTAAAAAAGAAAAAAGAAAAACATGAACAGGAAAAGTGACGAATAAACTGTTGAAAGACAAATAATCCCGAGAAAAAAAAATCACGAACCATATTTTAAACGCCTGTGAATAGTCAGGAATTTAATGTTTATGGCAAATAAAAAATTTATCATTATGGACTAAATCCCTCAGTTTGATATTTTAGGGCAGGCTGAGTGGGTTAGATCTCTTAGAAGTCTCGGATCATCGGTAGGTTTTTTTTCTGAAGATGCATTGGTAAAAGAGAAGGCGAAAACGTCGCCATTCCTTATCATTTTCGAATAGAAATCTGAAATGGAGAAAACACTAATCACCACCCTCAGCCCTTTCCCCCCCATCGGGCATCCTCCTTCATCACGAGACCTCACCTTCCGAGCCTCCATCTCCAACACGTACCTCTTCTCCCGCACGAGTCCTCTCGTCCAACACAACCTTCACAACGAAGCTTTTCCTCACGATCCCCTTTTCCAATAAGACCCCCTCTCTAACCATAAATGCCCTTCCCAACCACAATCTCCTTCTCCACCAAGAATCCGCACATATTCCGGGCTTCCCTCACTATGACCCCCTTACCCCATCACATCCCCATCTCAAGCCCTCCTCGATCACAAACTCCTGCCCCAATCACCACCTTCACGAGATCCTCCCTTCCTGTGAAAAAAATCTCGTTCATGCACCTATAAATGCTGTGTGTGATGGATCTCGTGATTTTCATTTTAAATGTGTGGGATTTCTAATTATTTTCCTGTGTACTTTATTTCTGTGCAAATTTTTTACTTTCTTGAACTATTATATATTCCCCGTTTATCTGTCGGAGTTTGCCTTCTCCTAGGTGCTTTTGGTCGCGATTGTAACGATGTACATATAACCTCATAGAGAGTCTTTTTTTTAACTTTTTTTGTTTTTTACGCTTAAGCCTCCTCACGGCGGCACGGTATCATCCAAGAGGAGAATGTTCACATTAGCCGGTCAATATGAACATTATCTACACTTCGGAGTTGAGCCGTGACATAGGTATGCAAAAGACAAAAGACGTTCTTCAGAGGCTCGCATCGTGCTTCGCAGAAATTAGCCAGACAGGACGATGATACGAAAATGTACACTGAAGAGGAGTGAGTCACCGCAGAAGTATCATTTAGTCAATCGAAGTGCGAAGACTTTGGTCCGGCATTTTCTGGGGAAATGACCCGCATACGAACATGCCCGTTCATGCGCTTCACTTGCGCCTAGCTGTCCAAGAACTCGAAAATAACGCGCTAACCTCGAGAGGTTGCAGAGCGACTAGCCTATGTAGGTGCAACTACTCCATGTATAACAATCAAAATCCGTCCAAATGACCTGTTACACTTCCGGCAGCGAAAAACTATACAGCTTGCTAAGTTACATGTGTCCGCGGTAATCGGTATAATTACTAAATTCCTCGAGCTTACTTTTGTTACGGTCTGCGTGATGAGAGGCAGACGGTAAGATACCTGTGCACCGACGGTACACCGCATGAGGTATCTATTCGGTCATATACCGTCGTAAATAGCGAACTTACACGGAAATACGTCTGTCTGGAAAGGTATTGTTCCGCATCTGGAGCACGAAGAAGACGGTCGCGGTCGCGGCTCGATTGGGGAACCTTTTCCCTCAAGTATCCACGAGCAATCCATCACTGAGGATCGGTTTCTGTGCCGCATTTCGTGTACCCAGATACTCGATGTGGCTTTCGCGCTTCTTGCTATCGTCCGACTGACGAGATTGGCTGCGATTCGACGATATGATCGAATCGGCGGCTTCTGCAGTCGGCCGATATAACCGTCTGCGTCTTGGCTGAAGTATGCCCAAGCACTTGGATGATACTTTTCCGATATAAATACGCTCTTCGTTCGCTTCTTCTTCCTTTTCTTCTGATTACCATTCGCACCACGATAATACCGAACGATTGTCGGATAGTTATTACGTTTGGTTGACCGAAATTTGCATATAAGTATCTCCCGCTCCCGCTCCCGCTCTCGTTCGCTCTCTTTCTCTCCTCCTAGTTGAGAGTCTATTGTTAATCGCGCGGTAGTTAATGTGTATCGTGTATCTTTGAAGTTGTTTTCCTCTTTTTTCGGTCTCGCTCCCTCCAGCAGCGGTTCGGTGTTTCTATGTGAGATTTTCGCATATACTCAACGCAAACGGATTGAGTTCGCTGGCGGGGGCATTCTGAAGGAACGGTACCGTGAGAATCAGTAGCGAGTAGGTTCGGATGCGTTCGTAGTATGCCAGCTTGCCCTATAAGAAATTCTGAAATCCTAACACAGTGATCTGAGCGGTGGGATAGGGTTGGGGGTCTGAACTCCGCCCCCCCTCCTAGGCATCAGCCGAAAATGTAAAATAAATTTATAATTTATTCTGGTAATAGCAAGTATCACACCTGTAATGTAAAAGTGAAACCTTTTGTCTTTTGATGAACGTGCAACACTGCGACAGTGTCCATACATACGTATTCGTTCTTTTGCTACTCCCCTCAATATCATGCTATTAATGAATACTTCTTTTGTTTGAACTGACCCCCCCCCCCCACTTTCATACCAAGTCTGGCTGCGCCACTGGAACTGAGACAAATTCATCCTTACTGGAACTTTCTAATTCGCATGTTCACGAACCAACACTAAATCCCATTTCTATCGGTTGAGGACGGATCGAGGGATGGAAGACAACCCCTCGTACACCCTGTTCGAGTGTGAGACCTGGTGCAAGAGAGGCGCGGGATGATAACAAGGATTAGTCCGATCGGCAATGAGAGCGACAACGGCGGCGTGATCAACCGTCTCGCGTCAGTCATCTTCTTAAGGCCAGAAGTGAATTGAAGCGGGTATCGCCATTGTACCAGCCAACATAAAGAAGAAGATGGAGATAGAATGGTTGAGGCAGTTGACTGACGAAGAGAGCTCGGCCCACACTAGAGCTCTATAACTTCGTGTACGATCGTTCGCCATTTTGACTCCAACCGCGCCCGTGGATGCCGAATCCGACTATGCGGAGCGTACCGTGTAGTCAGTTCGGCATCCACGGGTAAGGTTGACGTCAAAATGGCGGGCGATCGTACTCACACGAGGTTACAGAGCTCTACCCACACTCGTCACAACTAACTCTATACCATCCACAGACGGGTCTGGTTGGCCGAGTGGATAGCGCGTTGGTCTCGGAGTCCGGACGTCCCAGGTTTGAGCCCACATAGCAACTTGCCAGAATTTTCGACCTAGGCCGGTTTTTCGGCCAGAAGAGAAGAGAGCTAAGACAGCCCTAACAGTCTCCGACGTCTCTGAGGTAATTCTCGAAAGGGCGGTGTGGGACTTTTGGGTTCCCACGTATAGGGTATCGATTAAGCGTAAAAATATGCACGAGAACAGAAAAAATTTGACAGAGCTTTTTCGAAAACGTACTCGTATGTTACAGCATTAGCGAGTTACAGCGTTCAAGATTGCACGTCAGTGCATTTACTGATATCGTCTGCAACTGGAGGGGAGACGCCGGACCGTAGCACATCGACTAGTCGCTTATGCACGGTTACGTGTGTAACCGGTTGTCACCCCCCCCCCCACAGTGCAAAGCACGATATAAAAATAAAAACATTAAAAAAATCCGAAAAGGTAAAAAAAAAAGAAGAAAACAAGGTAACACATCAAAAAAGGGTAATTAAAAAACTAAAACGATGAAGTGACTTAATGAAATGGTACATACAGTGGCGAATCCTGTTTTTTTTTAGGTCATTCTCCATGACAAAATTTAGTACTATACAGAGACGAAACACTATAAGGGATGCGGGGGGAGGGGGGGGGGTCAACACCTCATAATTTGGCAGTCGGCATATTAAATTTTTCATTTCTTATGAATGTTTGTTTGCTTACTTCTTTTTTTTTTTTTTTCAATTAAAAATATTTCGATTAAGAAATCGGCAAATTTTTAATTTTTTAAAATGTTTCTCAGTGAATTTTAAGTTTTCAAGAAATATTTGTTGGCAAATATTTCTTCTCCACCTCCCCAAACTGAAAGTTAAATTTCAATTTCTGAAAATGGAGTACCCTGAACTCCTATTAGAGACTAGTCAGTCAAAAGCCGACGGCTTCAAGCTTCAAGTTGAGTATCGAATGTCATCTGAAAGTCAGTAAGAAACGTTAAATTTCGAATTTCAATGACTATTCTGTATTTACTAGATTCTCTGTTTGACCTGGAGACTAACATTTGAGAAAGTTGAACATTTTATTAAAATCTAAAAGTTGAAAGCAGAAGACTTATTTTTTCAATGTCACAAGCTGAATTCGGTAGGAAATGTTCTACTGCTTATAATTTACGGGCTTTGGTTCTGGTGAATATAGGAAAGAAATTTAGTCTGGAACAAAAGTCAAAACTCCATGTGTTTTTACCATAAGAACAAAAGTGAGCTTGTGACACGGATTCCTCCAATCCAATCGACTTGAAACTTTGTAGTTTTTTATTTTTGTATTTTTTATCTTATTTGCACAAATTTAGGAGACGAATCAGAGGAAATTCAGAAAAAATTACCACCAAGAGTAAATGACGACCCCCTTAATGCGTAAAGGAAATTGTGTGTTCCTCTCAAGTATTCCTAACATCCTTCCAGCTTACCCTCCCAGACTAGGGTATGCTCATGTGCGCAGATGTGAGTGCTTCGGGGATAAGGTTCCAATCTGCATTTCCTAGGACGAAACTATGGGAGGAGGGGGATGAAACTCCCCCAATAATTTGGCAGTTGGAAAATTTTGATTTTTTTTCAATCGAAAATTATTTTGATTGAAAAATCTTTTTTATGGGCGAATTTTTAGTTTTCAAGTAATATTTGCCGGCAAATTTTCCTTCCCCCCCCCCCCCGCCCAACTGAAAACCAAGTTTCGCCTCTGGTACTATATATAATTTTAACTAGGAGTAGGTGTGGAGATTAAACGTAATTATTGAAAAATTCATAAGAGATTCATCTGCAACCTCATGATGTGTGGAACGATGTCATTCTCTGTAATCGTAGAATGACTTGACGTACAAAAACTCGTGCCGGATAGCTTGTATGCGCATGCGCGAAGATTATTTTCCTGTACGTAGGGAACAACGAAGTCATTCTGCATTTGGAGAGAATTACCAGCGTCGTTTGAAGCTCGCACGATTTCAAAATCTTATATCATCTCACATTGTATATTTCAACATTAATGATTAAATTGTTTGTATTTTAAAATATCATTAAATTTCATTTTTCTCGATTTTATCTGGTCATTCTCTGAATGACTAGAATGACCAGAGGATTCGCTACTGGGTACATAGAACATAAAATGGTAAATAGGTTACAAACGTTGACATTATTTCGGGTATTTCCCCTGGAAACGAACATGCCTAGGGGGCTGGGTACGCCCTTGTGGTTGGGGTGCAATTGGTTTATAACACAAGACAGGTGGTGCTGGAGTCGCAACTGCCGGCGGTGGATCAGTAAGAATGAACGCCGGTTTGACACGGTCTGTGGTAACTTTCTCTGTGCGTCCTTCCCGTTCGATGGTTATGTTGCCACAGGCGGATTCCGGGCCAGGGCTCGGGTTGAGATCAAATTAGAAGAAGAAATGCCGCCCGCAGAGCTGCTGTATCTACTGTAGACCTCCCGGCAGGGTTCACCCCACCGTCACCACCTTCCCGCGTCGCCACACGTACCAAGACGAGGAGGTGAGAGGTGAAGGAAGGAAGTGCAGTTTGGCTGTGTTGCACCCGAATTCCAGGTTAACGCAGGGTGAGTGCTGTCTCGGTCAGTGGAGTAACCCATGGTGGCCCTGGGAGGACAGCGCGAATCAGGAGGCAAATTTGGGGCCCGGGTTAGCCTCAGTGCGTCCCTGTGAAGCGTAGTTTCCGGGGCCTAGGGTGCGATGTCTGGGCAGCCAGTGTGGCACTGCGTGCATCGCCTACACTCCAGCAAGTAAAAGCCAGTTGAGGACTGCAGTTTTTTCTTTCTTTCTTTCTTTCTTTCTTTCATTCTTGCTTGCTTGCTTTGTTTCTTTGTTTCTTTGTTTCCTTGTTTCTTTCATTCATTCTTTCTTTCTTACTTTCTTTCTTATTAAGATTACTGTCAACAGTATCTCGCAAAAAATCTTTGATACCAATTTTTCTTTCCGAAGTCCCACTTCTGATCTAATTTTACTGGGATAGACCTTTTATCAGGTGCAGGGAGGCTCTTAAATTCTGTACAAATGTTATGCCGGCCAAACCAATGAGTCTGACCTGGCGCCTCATTAAACTATCGAGATGATCTTCCATTGTATATACAAATGGATGTGGCAACTACTTTGTTTTTCGAAATCGAACTCGATCTTACCGAAGCCGTATGGGATGGCGCGACTAATTGCATCTCGCTAGCGGTGTGAAATGCGGGCTCATCGGATGCTGGCTTCTGGCTGCGTCGGCGTGAAATTAACCATAAGGCGATAAAAATTCGTCAAAATAACGCCAGATTAGGTGGCGGAGAACGAGCGATCAATGGCTCAATGGCTACAGATGCGCGTATTCGTCCGTCCATTAGCAACCGCTCCGTGCTCTTCGCCCCTCGCGGGCAAATATTCGTACAATTTACAACCGCGTACCTCTCTGAATTTATATTGTCGTTAAACGATTATTATTTATTTATCGTCTCGCGGTTACGCGGAGAGAGAGAGAGAGAGAGAGAGAGAGAGAGAGAGAGAGAGAGAGAGAGAGAGAGAGAGAAGGAGACCTTGTGAGGTCCGCGGACGTCCTATTCCGTATACTTTGTTTGATTTATAATCTTCCTTTTTACGACGGCCTTTTCCAGAACCCCGGCGCTGCCAACTTGCGTCCGTTCTAATCCGCGGGGGCCGCGTTTTACGATTCCGTATATCAGCTTTCCGCGGGCACCGTAAATGCCAAAATTTAAGATCCTCGATTATTATCGAAAACCATAATACGGTAAACGCCGTACGTGTATTATGTTTAACGATACGCAGTTTGAGACTTCGAGATGAGATTTGTGTTGGCCGCTGCAGAGAGTGCACTTTCGTACTCTCAAATTCTTGTTTTCACACGTTCCGAAAACCTGAAGGGGAAACGGAGATGCAGAGAAGGTCGCTTATTGCGACACCCACACACGCGCATACCCGAAACCCGAAGAATACCGAGGAGGCCGGGAGAGGAAGTCGGAGTACTCACTTCTTCGATTTTCGAAGGTGATCGCCGTTAATGGACCGTACCGAGTACACGGTGTCCGCCGGTTTATCGTTGTTCTAGTTCAGAGACCCGGGCCGAGTTGCGAGTGTCGAAGTGTTTAATTGGCGGTAATTTCGATTTTAACGAACGACTTTCACGCGCGTTTAGTGCCGATTTCGTTCAAGGACTCGCGCTCGACCAGGGTGTCCATGTTTGCCGGCTCGATTTTCGATCGCGGGTACGCAGTTCGTTAACGACCCGCGGAGTTCAGTTGGAATGGCAGGCCAGTGCTTCGTCTTTGGTCTCTTGTTTCGGTTACCTACGAACGGCATCGCAATCTTTCGGTAGCGTGCGGTCTGCCCGCTCTGTTCACATCCGGCCGTGACCGTGATTGCGGCGAACCGATTGCCTGAAATTTGGCGCTTTGTGCGGGCAAAATTTAGCGGCAGTGCGAAATCTACAGCCCGGAGGCATTAGGTCGGGTGAGACATGCGCCAAGTGCGAGAGCAGAGAACGCGAGAAAGACTAACGGTGCTTGTTGATTGGCCTTAGAGTGCATGCAGGATCTCGCGTGCGGCAATAACATAAGTCCGAGTTCACTGGTGAATGTCTTGTCATAAAAATCATGAAATTTGGTGTGTTCGTGCGGCAAGATTATAAGGCTCAATTTTATGATTAGAGCCTACTCATTAGACCTCTCTTGCACCCACTACTGTGGAAAGAAAAAGGGTCATAATGAAAGTTCAGCGTGTTAGTAGCCCGGTGCATGGGCAAAGACGTAAAATAGTTCGTACAAAAATTGAAGTCTGAAATTTTGGAAATTAAGTTTCGTTCTCGATAATGTCTTTCTATCCTGTTCTAACGAGTAGCCAGAAGTAGTACTTTGAAGAAAGTTGTGGCCATCTGTATTTTCAGGGAGGGGGGCAGTGAGAAGAAGACTTTTTGATATTATTCTCCAACATTTCTTCGTCGAGCAAGTACAAAAAAGAAATAAAACGTGTTAATTGTTACTGAAATTGGATGCGGAGGAAGAGGAGTACAAATACACTGTACTTCTTACCACCGTGCATCCCCCTCTTCCGAAACGTGCTTAATATGGAGGAAAAGTCGTATTCAGTAGCAATTTTATCCAAGGAGGAAGAATCCCTCTGATCCTAGGATCGCCATTACTGTTTGAAAATGCTAGCGGATCATTATGTGTTTTCATCTTGGATACTGAATGGGCTATGATGACCCCCCCCCCCGTTCCAACACATACTATGGTCTTTTCGAACCATCTTGTATGTATAAATCTTCTCGATCCAACCTGTAACGTAATAAACACCTTATCTCTTCCTGATATTATTAGTTTCACTACTTTATGGACCTTTGAGCCCAAAAGGTGGGGTAATACTTCCTGTTCACTTACGCTTTCACTTGATATACTAACGTTTTCATATTATTCTAATTATTATTGTTTTAGTCGCCTTCATTCTAGTACTTTTCTTTTCACTTGTCAATACTCAGCCTCGGAATAAAACTCTCTTTTGAAGCTGACGTCACTTATCGCCACTGATTTCGCGGCCGTTTGAGTAAAGGTCTCAACACCCGCGTTCAACGATTCCAAGCCATCGGAGCGTGAAGGCGGGCGAGCCATTCGGGACAGTAACACGAAATTATGGCGTAGTCGGTAGGACCCGAGTGCACGGAGATACCTGCTGTTTATCTCGAATGATAACTTGTGTTCAAGATAATAGATCGACCTCTAAACCCAATATTTGCATGTCTAATCTTGCGTCTGAAAATGGGGATGATCGGGAGTGGATGGGCCATGGGGAAATTTGGGAAAATGCCCGGTGCGCCGCCGCCATTTTGACCCTGCGGCGTCGGTACGTTGAAGGAAAAAAGTATGCGTTTGTAAAATACTTACAAAATGAAATAAGCGTATGTTGCGACGACAGTCGAAAAACGTGCGGCGGCGCTGATCAATTTAAAGAGAAACAAAGTGATTGAAAAATTAGAATGGGCAGGCACATTTTGCGCCGATTGTCGACCAAAAGTATGTGTGAGTACCTCTGCCCATTTTTTGGCATACGCCTCCACGTAGCTTTTCCATTTTCTTTTATCCTATGCTAATCTTTGCCACTCGGGGCGCCAGTTCTCTGACGAGTTCATCTCTCTATCTAGTTACTGGCCTACCTATCTTTCTTTTCCTTTGCAGCGTATCCAATTGAGTACTTCTACTCTGCATCTGTTGCTATCCGCCCTCCCCAGATACCCCGCATATTTCCACTTTAATTGTTTCACATTATGTCCTATATCCCTGCCTCCAACCATTTTGTATAGTTTTGCATTTGAGATTTTGTCTACCCATCGCAGTCCTAGAAGTTTCCTCAATGTAGATTAGGGTCCCGGACAAAATTTTAGAATCGCATTATATTGTGTAGACGCTTAGTACGAAGCATAAAAAAAACTACCGCCGAAGCAGAATTTTAAAAAAAATCCATAGAAAAGAATAAATAACGCATGTAAGTTGCGCTGCACGAAAAACGGTACCTCCACGTGCACCCTGTAGCAATGACGTCATGTCATGCCAACCGAACGTTATATCCTGTATCCCGCCTCCAACCATTTCGTATAGTTTTGCATTTGAGATTTTATCTACCCATCGCAGTCCTAGTAGTTTCCTCAATGTAGATCTGAACATAATTTGTAGCTTCACCATTTGCTTTGCTGTAAGGGACCAGGTTTTCGCCCCATACTTGAGGGCTGGTATCGTTGAGCTATTTAGTATTTCCATTTTGAGGGCGGTGTTGAAATTCCGGCAAAAAATATATTTTCATGCCCAGAAGATGTTCCACCCCTTTTTAATACGCCTCATAATTTCTTTGTTATCTTTTTCTTCAAAACTAAAAATCTGCCCCACAGATATTCGATTTCTGTTACCTCGTCTGTCTCTTGCCCATCGATTATCAGATTTTTCCTTTCCCCTCTTCCGATTATTTTTGATTTGCTACCATTCAGCTTGAGGCCAGCTTTTTTGCATTGCCATTTTCTTCAGCTCTTTACTATTTTCTGCAAATAAGATAATATCGTTTGCGTACCTTAAATTACTTAGAAATTCTCCATTTGTATTTAGCCCCCTTCTTTTCCACTTCAGATTACGAAATACTTCTCTCAGAGTGCAGTTGAAGAGGTTTGGCGACAAGGTACCCCTTGTCGATCCCCCTCCTAATTTTGAATTCCCTCCCTTTGCTTTTAAGGCTGGATCTTGCACTCGAATTTGCATAGCAATTCTGTATGACTTTAATAAACCCTCTTTTAATTCCTTTATTTTCCAGTGCTTTTAACATATATTTATGATCCACTGAATCAAATGCCTTATAAAACCATGTGCAAAGCATTTCAATTTCCACATCATATTCGTGTGTTTTTTCAATAATTTGATTCACAACTAAAATATTCTCTACAGTTGAGAAGCCTTTTCTGAATCCCGCCTGTTCATTCCCCGGATGATTTGAATCCAAATGGTTTATACATACGTCTTTTTAAGACTGCCTTAAATACTTTACAGATGTTCGATGTTAAGTTTACTGGCCTGTAATTTTCAATGAGTTCCTTCCCCCCTTTTTTGTATAATAATATTATTTCGGCCAAGTTCCACTGGTTTGGTTATATTTTCATAATTAGAATTTTGTTAAATATTTTAGCCAGGTGTGGCGCACTCTGATCGCCATCTCTTTTCAGCATTTCCTTAGTAATTCCATCCGGACCTGGGGCTGTGTCATTTTTCAGTGTATTTAGTACGTATTCCTTTTCTCTCTCCATTATTTCCGAGATTCCCTCCTCCTTTCACCCTCCATTTGCTATTTTTGTTAGTTCGTTTCGCTCGCGGTAAAAGTCCTCGTAAAAACTTGTTGCTGCCTCTACAATATCTTCTTGATTTTGAGTCACTTTTCCTGTCTGATCTTTTAGCTTCAGCGTACGTGTAACGTCTCTCCCGCCACCGAGTTCGAGTCTAACTTTTTTAGTGGACCAACTTTCTTCCGAAATATTTTGAATTTTTTCCTAATCATATTTTTCAATATCTTCTCTAACATTTTTCTTCGCCGATTGTATTTCAGTTAGCTCAGTTTTGTCCAATGGTGTTTTATTTCTATTTTTCCAAAGGTTATTCTTCCTGACTCGAGAGTCTGTTTTGAACGCTTATCCCTGGTTTTCTCTTTAGCCCTCGTCACTCCAAATTCTGCGACCGAGTTTTTTAATGGTTGGACCATACTGTCGTAGAAATTTTCCTCGACTTTCATTTCCTCTAGTACTGATTTTTGTTTCTGGCGTGTATCCTCTTTCTTTCTGACTGGAATGATCCGCCTTCCTCTCCCTTTACCCTTCCTGTGGTTTTTATACTGGACTGTCTGCGGGATGCTCAGTTTACAGCGTGATATGCGGTAGTCTGATGAGAAGCCAAATTTTCACAGTGTTGTTACATCTTTAACTACTGACAGGTCATTTATTAGTAGGTGGTCAGTCTCATTTTTAGTTTTCCCGTCTGGCGATATCCATGTCCATTTCCTTTTGACTTTTTTTACTTGTAAAAAGGGTTTGCTATACTTAAGTTAAATTTTTGGGCAATTTCTACTAATCTTTCCCCCCTCTCGTTTGTCTCCCCCACACCAGATGGGCCGCAGTGTTTTGAATTAGCCTCCTCTCCTACTTTTGCGTTGAAGTTCCCCATTATTACCTGATAGTATTCCTTCTCTTTTTGAATTGTTGCCTCCAGTTCGTCATAAAATGTATCTGCTTCTGCCTTCTCTGCTCCGGCTAAGGGTGCATACACTTGCAAGATCAGCATTTTTGTCTTTTCATCTATTTTCAGTTTTAGTAGGCATATTCTTTCAGATATTATTTTAATTTCCACAACATTATATTTGATATTTTTGGTTATATAAAAACCCACCCCTTGTAACCTTTTGTGGAACCAAGCTGCCTCTCCACCTTTCTGCCAGTCTTTCCCCATATTTTCTAACTTCCGACACGCTTTTTAAATAATTTTCATTATTACTTATCATTTTTTAAACATTTTTCTTAGTGTTCTCAGTTGTAAATACACGTTATTAAAAAAGTCAATTTAATTTATATGTGTGTATTGGGGGGGGGGCAAAACTATCACTCCAAATGCCCGGTAATAATATAAGCGCCTATCCGCCCCTGGTGGTAACTTGTACCGATTTTTGCTTACTTAAAGTAGGCTTAACAATTTTTGGTTGATAGTTACTACCGGGATTTTTGGGGATTGTGTTGTTTCGAATTAGAAAAATTTCTTAGTGGCCCTAAAGTGTAGAATTTTTTGTTTTTATGTTCGAGATTGTTTTTATTTACAGATTTTTGGGTGGGTTGATAATAGGGGTGTGGTCTGCAAAGCCCCAGCTGATCGGGTTCACCTGGGCTCGGTCCAAGTTGAATAGAATGTCTCGATTAATTGCTGGCGAATTATTTCTGGTGGGGGGGGGGGCATTAAATATTTTGAGAGCGTTTTCCAGGTATTAATTGAGTTTGATTTTAGTACGTACCGCCGTAAAATATTTTTAGGATGACTTCCCTGTCGACGAGCGCTTTGCTGTCCTCGTGCTGGGTATTTGCGGGAGGGGGTGAATATTTGGAGTCTTCGATGAGAAATAAATTCACAAGTTTGAGCATGCGGCAAAGTTGGTCGCTTTCATGAATATTCACCGCCTTGTAATCGCGAAAATTTCAATCTATTTGTCATCAGTTACGCAAATCAAGACTCACGGTAAGGAAATGTGGTTAGAGGACAAATTCGTTTCTGTCGTTCAATAATCGACAAACATCGAAACACTCCGTAGGACCATCTCATCTCATCTGATCCGTTCACTCTCGTATTTTATATACTCAAGAGACCCGCCTTCAATTTGGCAAAACCAAGTCGTTCACTTAATCTACGATCGCAACTATTAAAATTTGAGTAGCGACTAACGGCTTGCGGGAAGATGAAACAAACAAAAAATAAAACGAGCATTGACTATAGTGAACTGCATTCCTTCGAACATATAAATCAATAAATTAAAATCGAGTATCTCGGAATTCGTCAATAGGTAACTATTTTTTTTTAGATGCTATCGATAAGATACTATTTTCGAAATTGAATTGTTCGGAGATGAGATTTGCGAATCTAACGAACGGTAAATGCAAAAACTGGCCGCAGCCGTCGGATACTTTGGATCTATGGCAGAATTTCAGCCGCGAATATTTTAGCATCGCGTCGGTGCCGGCGGATACCGAATCGAAGGTAGATCGGTTTGCTTTGATTTCGAATTCAAAGCTAGTTTTCAGATCGGCGGCGAAGATAAACAGTGAACAGGTTCAGGATCAAAGGTTTTCCGATAATGCAGGCGCCTGGAAGTTCTAACTTTATGGTTGTTACAAAATTTTTAGAACATCTTCTAAAATGACAGCTCGTCGTAATTCATACATAGTCGTATTTCGTGATTTTATTTCTATTAGTTATTACGAATGTAGATGTATTTCCAGCCCAAGTTACTACTCCAATTAATTTTTTCTCGCTGTCCTATGTATTAATTTCAGTATTGAGGGCGAGCAATAATATTACTATCGTAGGTCACGTACGGTCAAAAGCTAATGGAAAATTCTAGAAAAAAAAAGAGACTCTATAGTGTAGCGTATTTTTTCTTTAGTTTCGTAATGAACCGCTAATCAGATTGAAGGAGGATCTTCAATTCATCACACAGTTGATTAAAACATTGTTTAGTTCCTCTCATCGCCAGGAAATTTTTTGATGCAATTAGTAGACTGGGCACGACTCGGCTACAGAACTGCAAAAGATTAGAGCTGTAATCTTCTCCATTTTCAATACCTTATTTCGTCTGAAATACCAAAAATACGAATGAAACATAGAATAATTTTGGTATTATGTGTATTCAGGCCCGTAACCAGACTGAATCTTCAAGGGGGGGGGGGCAAACTACAGGCCAGCCAGGGCAAGAATTTTTCATACATTTTAAATACCTAGGTACTTCTAACCCGGGAGAACTCGCCCTAAAAGTTGTAACTTGTGAACTCGCGCTTGAAAGTTATTCTCACATCAACTATTTCGCACAAAATGTTTGTAAATGAAATAGGTATTTTAGAGTAAAACACATTTTTATTTACATTGTTGCAACTGAAAAGTGTTATATTTATTTGATGCAATAAAAAGAAAAAGTTTCATCAGATTCAAGAGTACTCACTTGATGAGGAAAAAGCTCACATTGATGATTTCCGAGGAATTTTATCGAAAATATCGGGGAAAAATTTCCGATCATTTTCGAAAAATTTTATCGGACATCATTGAGGAAGATCTCCGATGATTCCAGGAGAATTTTATCGGAAATCATTCAAAAAATTTCGAATGTTTTACTACAAAGCATTTCTTCAAAAATTTTTGAAGTATTTCTTCGGAAATATCTGAGGGAAAACTCCGATGATTTTTGTAAGAATTTTATCGAAAATCTTCAGGAAAAATCTCCGATGATTTCCAAAGAATAATTTCATTGGAAATCTTCGGGAAGAATCTTCGATGATTTTTAAGGAATTTCATCGGAAATTTTTGGAAAAAAATTAAAAAAGTTTCCGATAATTTCCGAAGAATTCCACCGGAAATCTTCAGAAAAAATTTCCAATGTTTTCCAAAACATTTCATCAAAATTCTTCGGGAAAATTTTCCGATAATTATTGAATATGAAATATTCAGGGAAAAACTCTGATGGTTTTTGAAGAATTTTATCAAATATCTTCAGGGAAAATGTTCGATGATCTCAGAAGAGTTTCATCGGAAATCTTCGAGAAGAATCTCCGATGATTTTTAAGGAATCTCATCGGAAATTTTTGGGAAAAAATTCCGATAGTTTCCGAAGAGTTGAGACTATTTTCCACTCGTGCGATGGAATCAGAGATTCTTCCTGAAGATTTATGATGAAATTCTTCGGAAATCAGACCACAGTTTCCCAAGAATTTTATCGGAAATAATTTGAGAAATATCTTAAATCATTTCAAGAAAATGTCATTGGAAATCTTCGAAAATAATCTCCGATAATTTTCTGAGAATTTCACCGGAAATCTTCAGAAGAAATTCCCAACGATTTCCGAAGAATTTTATGAATGATCTTCGTGAAAAATCTCTGATCCCATTGCATGAGTGGGAAATAGTCTCGATTCATCGGAATTTTTCTCCAAAAATTTTCGATAAAATTCTTTAAAAATCGTCGGAGATTTTTCTCGAAGATTTCCAATGAATTTCTTCGAAGATCATCGAACATTTTTCCTGAAGATTTTTGATAAAATTCTTCAATAACATTTTTCAGAAGTTATCGAAAAATTTTCTCAGTGAATGATGAAACTTTTTGGAAAACATTGGAAATTTTGTCTTAAGATTTCCTATGAGATTCTTAGTTAATTGCCGGATTTTTTTCTCGAAAATCTTCGATGAAATTCTTTAAAAGTCATCAAGGATTCTTCTCGAAGATTTCCAATGAAATTATTCTTTGCAAATCATCAAAGATTTTCTTGATGATTTTCGATAAAACTCTTCAAAAACCATCGGATGTTTCCAAAATATTTTTGATAAAATTCCTTAAAAATTATCGGAAGTTTTTTGGAGAAATTCTTTGGAAAACATTGGAAATTTTTTCTAAAGATTTCCGATGAAATTCTCCGGGAATTATCGGAGATTATTCTCAAAGACTTCTGATAAGATTTCTTGAAAATCATCGGAGATTTTCCCAGAACATTTCTGAAGAAATTCTTCGGAAATCATTGGTAATTCAACCCACTCTGGAAATCATCGAACCTTTTTTCTGAAGAAATGCTTCAAAAATCACGAGAGATATTTCTCTATGATTTCCAATAAAGTCCTTTGTTATCATTCGAGAATTTCCCTATAATTTTCAACAATATTCTCCTGAAATCACCAGAGTCCTTTTTCAGTGATGCCCGATGAAATACTTCGAAAATGATCTGAAATTTTTCCTTAATATTTTCGATAAAATTCTTCGGAAATTAAAAGAATATTCTCGAAGATGAATGTTGATGAAATTCTTTGTAAATCACCGAAGATTTTCCCCGAGATTATTTCATCGTTTTGCACGTTTGGTCGTATTATCCTTCTGAAATTGTATGTAAAGAACTTTTGGTTGGTTTTGAGATTATGAGTCTCAAAAATAAAAGATGTCTGGCAAAGTTGATCTTTTTGAGGGGTATTCTGAATAACAAAATTTTGAATTCCAACAACTCATGTATTCAATTCAGGGTCCCTACCTTTGATGGAAGAAATACCGATCTATTTGCAACACGTACCAGCTCAGCAATGGACACTATTCTAGCATTATATAATAATATCACCTAAAAAGACCTTGGGGTCGATGTATTCGTCACGAGTAGGAGACAGTATATTTCATCAGTCATTAACGTACTCGAGGGTATGTTGGTCCTAGTCTCTACAGTTCTTTCCCTTATACTGCACAAGTGTGGTTTGCTTCGGCCCCTCGGCTCCCTTCAACCCTCGGTTCTCAATTCACAATTTTCAACTGCCACCTGTGGACCTGTGCGACCTTCACCTTCCACTCTGCCCTTGGTCTGGTGCCTGTCTCCCCCTCCCTCTGTATGTCATCTCTTCCTTCTTTTTTATCACTCATCCTTCACTTGAAAAGTATTTTTTGTTTTTATGAATTATATTGCACATACTGTCCATACTGTCGCTGTCTGTCAATGCCTTGTGCACTTGTTGGGGGGAGGGGACTCAAATATAAATAAATCATATTCTCTGAACTGAATAGAATGTAGATCGGCAGCATTGAAATCTATGAATACGATCTATCGTGTTCGTACGCCTAAGTCTGAAACAAGCAGGACAGAAAGATGCGCCAGTCATGTCTTCCAATTATCAACATAATATGTGTAGTGTGCAAACGTTGTACAAGCACTCTTCGCCTCTGCTGCGGTATAAAAATTGCTAATAAATTAAAAACACCGGTAAATATGCGTAATTCTGCGTAATTTGATGGTTTTAATGTTAACCTGTTCGCTATTGTGCGCGAGCTACTTCGACTGGACACTCTCATTAGGGATCGGGGCGAGTATTCCAACGGTTTTTCTTCTCTCCGATTTTTCATTATTTATACATTTGCATGTATGTATTCCCACACACGAACACAAACGCGGCATTGTTGATCTCGATTCTCTCTCTCTCTTTCTCTGTCCTATCTCTGGCTTCCTCACCCTGTTTCTCTCTTTCTCGCGACAAGCGTGCATGCGGTTTTTGTGTCCACCATAATGGCACCTTACCGTAATTGACGCGTTTTGCAATACGAGATTCACGCAAGAAGTATCCGATAATTACTCCTTCCGAACCGTGTTACTTGGTCAGTCCTCTAACTCGGACAATCAAGGTTCTTAATCTCGAACTAGCGGTCCATTAGCGATGCGTGGCGTGTTCTTCATCCGATGTCCCGCAACCAGTCGCGCCATTAAATTCGCATGTCCGAGTCGGCGCAGCGCTACAGTCGGTGCACGTGAAGGGACAAAAAGAAAGAAAAAAAAATTCTGCCGTAATTATCCGCTAAACTTCCGTGAGAAATGTTAATTACATCATTTCGAAGGAAATGACAGCGCTGCGGAATTTGACAGTTACGAATCAACCCGTTTTCGAATTCGCGAGTGCTAATTGAACTCGGGTTCGTGTACGGAGCAGATTGATGTTAGAAGGTACCCGCGTATTTATCGGCTGTATCTGGATCCTGTTCGTGATGATTTGAAATCAGAGATGAAAGATTTTTCGAGCTGGAAGCGACTAATATGAGAGGTGCCGATGTGCGGCATTTTTATGATCGACCGACCAAAACGAAACGAAAAAAGAGGAAACATGAGAAGCGGATGATCGCCCATAAGGATGCGCACATTTTGTCCCACTGGTGCCTTCAGTTTACCAACGGGAAAGTGCTTAAATCGAATTTTGGCGTAAACGCAAAAATGCAGGCCTTCGAAAAGGGGGGCCTGGGAGAAGCCGCGACTAGCTCAACGAGACTCGCCCAGGGGAGGAAGGTGCCAGGGACTTAGAAGGCGGTTATCCAGATCATTGATCGAATATTCTAGAGTTCCGGGGCCTGAAACGAAGAAAAAAACTAGGGCATCTCTCTCTCTCTTAGCCTAGCCCCCCTCCCCCCGTTCTTTCTTACAGAGAAGTACTTAATTATCGAGTCTGTACGTGGTATCGAAAGAAACGACTGGTACGCAAATATAACGGAACTCTTTGGGGGAAAAAAAACATAAGGAAGGAATCAAAATCATCACCTTTCGGAAATGTCGTGAACACGCGGTCGATTGTGAAAAACTGGAACTTCTGGCCGAAAAATTCCAACCATTCTGTTTTTGGGGTGTGCCAATTCGCATTTTTGTTTCTGTCGTTCATAGCGCTTTCGGCTGTTACGCCATTTTCAGTGGAGTTGCACCCCAAGAACAAAATATTACCAAGTCCACTCACATGAAACGAAACGCACTGCCGGGCGCGGTTGGACGAAAAGAAAGACTACATTTGTTCGAGGTGGCGCTGTATGCGCCGAGTGCTCAGACTTTGTAGTCCATTGCGCTATTCCTCAAGTTGCTGTTAAGGATTAGCTCAGTAGCCTCACTTTTATAGCCACTGAGTTCTATCCCTTGGACTTCACTGCGTGCTGGATAATCTAGTCCCAGTACTTCCCGTCTTGTTCTGGCTATTGCTGGGCACTGACATATGATATGGATCGAGGTTTCTTCCTCTTCTCCACAGTACCGAGCCGTTTTTCACTACTCCTATTTTATACCACACGTGTTTTGTGGCCCCATGACCAGTTAGTAGTCGGACCATGAGCCTTGCATGCTTCCTGTCAAGCCCTAGTAGGAACTTGGTATATGTACTGGGGGCGTCCCCTATCAGCGTGTTGCTGACTTTCATGCCACTGGCCAGCCGCCAGTGCATTTTCGTCTGCCAGTGGCGTGCATTCTAGGCAAGCAAGGTAAGCGCCGCTTACCCTGAAAATTCCCGAGAAAATAAATTTTCATTAATATACAATAAATGTGAGATTTTCCCAATGAAGGTATTAGGATGGGGTCTGATTGGCTGAATGGATAGCGCGCTGGTCTCGGAATCCCGAGGTCCCGGGTTCGAACCCACGTAGCAACTCGCTACATTTCGACCTAGGCCGGTTTTTCGGCGAGAAGGGAAGAGGGCTGAGACAGCTCTAACAGCCTCTCCCCGACGTCTCTGAAGTAATGCTCGAAAGGGCGGATTCCAGGAATCGGGTGGAGAGCAAATTAGAAAAAGAACCCCTGATTACAAAATAAGCTTCATCCTAATTTTATATGGCTCTTTCCTGAAACTTAGAGAGCCTATACGAATAATTTCGACCGAACTTCAGCTTATTATCAAATTATGTTTTCAATTTTGCTCATTTGCCAGTATTAACTTGGGAGAACTAAACGCAAGTATACAACAGTTCGATGTTCGAGTAGTTGGATACACGTTGAGGAAAGTCTCACAATTTTTTGTTATTGATCTAGATGGCCCAAGCGGGCATATTCAAAATCTGATTTATCTTGCGGTAAAGAAATCTCCCCCCCCCCCAATGGGGACTGAAATGTGCTACAAACTTTTAAATATAACTTTTTTTTTTTTTTTTTTTTTTTTTAATGCAAACGCTTAAGTTTTAGGCGCGAAATTTAAAATTATTAATTAAAATTAAACATAGCATATTAGTACCAAGATGAACACCAAGTAAACTACACAAAGTCTCTTTTGGTAGAATTGTTCTTCCTTTCTTTTGATAAGTCGCCCACTAGTTTGCCCACCGGGAGGCATGCACCTCCGTTACTCTTCTCCAGCTTCGCCTGTCCTGCGCCGCGCTGGCCCAATTTGGTCCGACTGCTCGAGTTATCTCATCAATTCATTTTATCGACTAACTTCTTTTCCTTCTTTTGAGCTCACTAGGTATCCAGCTGGTAGCCTCCGCCCTCCATTTGTTGTTTTTTCCCCGACACATATGCCCAGCATATTTAAATTTGAGCTTTTTGACAGTGCAGTTTACATCCGTTAAACTCGTCTTTTTTACTAAGTTTACCTTGCTTACTTTGTCTTTCAGTGTTATGTTCAGGATACTTCTCACCATAGCAAATTGAGTAACTTCCTTTTTTTTTTTTTCCATTTTAATTTTCATTATGAGTGCTCAGCTTTGGGCTCCATGTGTTAGAAGAGGGAATACGACGCTGTTTAGAACCTTCACTTTTGTTCGTATACTTAATTTGCGTTGAAATATTTGTTTATTTGCCAGGGAATCTTTCCAAGCATTTGAAACCCTCGTTAAAATTTCCTTTTCCAGTCTATTTTTATTGAAACTCATTAGTTGCCCCGATAATTGTATTCTTCGACTCTCCCAATCTTGTATTTCCTAGCACTGACTTCCTCCCTTCCCTCCTTTGGCTTCTGCCCCGTTTGACATAATTTTCGTTTTAGAGAAATCGAAAAATACTGAAACATATATTGGAGTATTTTAAGCAGCTGAGTTCAAAAATTCCGTCGAATTTTCGATTGGATCCAAATTCATATCCCAAATTTAACTTTCCCTTTCTCCAAGTGGCCAGTTTAATGCTTCCAAAAAGAAAATTCAAGAAGTTATTGGAATACGGTTTCATGAGGGAGTAAGTCGGGAAATTTTATCACATTTTTGATCATGCTCCGTGTTGGGTCCTGAAATCCAGATTTGACCTTCTCAAATCGGGTAGTTAGATTCTGTTGAGTATCGAAAGAAGAGTTTTATGGGTCACAGACTTCGAAAGTTCAGTCAGATTTTGATTCTGATCCCCATTTGAACCCCGAGATTAAAATTTGATTTCTTATAAACATACAAAATCGATTCGACTTAGAAAATCAAATATAGCATTAAAATAAAGTTCATTTATATCGCTAAGTTCGAAAATTCAATCAGATTATCCATTTGACTCAGACTGGTGACCCAAATTTAATTTTTCTTCTTTTGAGGAGCTAGTTTGACTTTACTGAAAAAATTAACGTTTCAGATGGCTTCTTGATCTCTAATTTCAAAAAGTCAATCAAATTTTTGATGCATTGCCGATTTGGGCCTTATATCATTGAAAATGGGCAATCTGAACGGAATATCGAAATACGGGGCTTTAAGTAGCCAAATTCGAGAATTCAGTTAAATTTGGATTGGGCCTAGATTTTGGCCCTTAATGGGACCCTCTTCTCTTACCTCACTGATGGGACCAGTTTGACATTTCCGAGACATTTTAACGAATTTTTGTCTTCAGTGATTATGTTATTTCTAAAATCGATAAAATTATGCAATAACATAATTATCTTCTAATTTATTGTGCTCGCTGACTAATGAGTCCGAGATCGTGGATTAGGTAATGCGCGATGCTGCTTTCTTGCGGTGGCTATAATAAAACATCAATAATTGAGTTATGAGTTTCATATAAGTCAAGTTCATTCATAAACTAAAGTGGCCTCATTCCCTGGACTTCGGACTGCTTCGTTTTGACCATCATAGCAGGCTTCACATCTCGTGGTATTAGAAAAAAAAAAAAAAATAAAAAAAAAAGAATGAGTACACGAAGAGGGCTATGAACATTTTTTACATTCCAACTATAATTATACTTCATTTTTTCTTCTTCTCAATATAGTTATGCAATGAGGAAGTTTGTCGTAATTTCTTTTTTCTTTGGAATTCCTCGTTTTGGGATTGAGGGGTACTGTGTTGCAGCGAGATAGGGCATATGAGTCACGTACTAGAGCCGTTAAATGAACAGCATAAAAGAAGGAAAAAAATTTATTATTGTGGAGCTTTTTAGATGCGAGTGAGTGCGCTTCAAACTGTATCACTGTCTTACAAGTAATTTATCGTATTTCTGTAGCAATGTACGTCAGCCATTTTGATTGTCAATTATTGCTCTTCTCTATTTGCAATTTTGCTTTTACAAATACTAGAAATTTAATCTGACCAGAAGAATTAGTTCGAGTGCGAAAATTGGTTTTCGTTAGCTGGGTGCTTTAATACCGTCACAAAATTTTATGGAGGAGAGAGACAAAAAAAAAAAAAAAAGGTAAATGGTCAGTGCTTTTACTATAGTTTATTGACCTCAACAACTTATCTTCTACTATTATTTTTTTCTCATCAACTTGTGGAAATAGTAAACTGATTGGCTGTAGTTACAAAATTTTTTCGCTCTAATCAGTACCATGAGGAATATATTGATGTTGACCTTTTTCATATTTCTTAGGAGCTCGATACAGTGCATTTTTTTTTCGTGTCGTATCCGAATCCGCGATGACGATTTTTTCTTAGGCCCAGTCTCCTTGTAAAAGCCCTTCGAGGTGGCTAGAAAAGCAGTTTGGATCTTTCTGAGGCTTATTTGTAAAATATCCACAAATCAGTTGAAAACTGGAAAATATATGTTTCTGAGTCAATTTTCGTTTAGATTTCGGATATTTGAAGAAAAAAAAGTCGTTTTTGTTAAAATTACTGATCATCTTAAATCATGCCACATTTTTTAACTTTTAATGAAAAAGTATAGCGATCTAAACCTTCCCTCTGGTCACTGATGCGACACTCGAAAGGGTAGTTTCCGGGGGCGCAGTGTCTGGGGAGCCAACTTGGCATGCGTGCATCGCCATACGTTCCGTCGAACATAGTGATCCAAACCTATTTTTCTTATGCTAATTACAAATAGAACTCCAAAATCTTATTAAAAGCCATTACTTTTAAAGACAAAAAAATAAATATGTAAATAAAATACTGACCTTACTTACTCGTACATTAAAAAAAAACCTAGTTGAGATTTTGCGCCGATTTCAAATCTGACCTTGAAATAAAAAAATTCTTTAATCCTGAAAATGACATTTGAAAGCCCAAGTTTAGAATTACATATTGAAGAAGAAAAAGTTAGTCTTTTGGAATCAAATTTTTATTTTCTGATTCTGGAAATGGCCTTTGGAATACGAAAATATCGATCTTAGACTTTTAAGAAGGAATCAGTATTCCGAAATCAGATTTTCGCTATAATTTCGAATTTGACATTAAAATTCCACTGACAACCTTTTTTCATTATAAAATTACAGTCATTTTGACCGAAAGTAGGTATTGAATTAAAACTAGTGCTTCGGAATAAAATTTTTGTGTTGGCTTCGAATATGACCTTAGATGTAAAATGCTGCCTGTTTTGATAAAATTCCAGCGTTTTTGGTTTTCAAGAGACTATTTTGTGAATGAAAGACTGCTTTAATACTTCATTGTGAAATTTTAAACATACGCCCAAATCTAATTCTGGCACTTCTTTCTTTTCGATACTTAAGGTTTAAATTTTGACCTCTTTGTTCTATAATAGGTTATGTTCAATGTGAGAAAAATATAAGGTGAACATTTTAGTTTTTAATCTTTGATGTATAAGGTTTTAATTTTGACTTTTGGGCTTCTTGATCTTATTTTCAGGATGAAAAAAAAACAAAAAAAAACAGTTTCAACAAAATTTAAAGATCCAAAACGGAACCAGCGCGAAAAATAGGTCCCGAAACTTATACTTCCGATGTTTCGTTGGCATTAGAGGTGAAAACATGAAAATTACTCTGTAAAAGCCATTTTAATGAAACAACGATCTGTATCCAAATTCAAAAGTTAGATTTCGGTCTACAGCAGGTATTTACCTAGAACCATGTATCGTTCAGTTTTCTGCAGATTTGTAAATATTTTAAAACAAAGGCAAACAAAAGCCTTTTTAACCACCTCATTGGCCTCTTATGAGAAACTACGCCTTATTTAACCTTTCTGAAGTCACATTCGAATTTAAAATGAAAAAAAAACGCTGTCGCAGCAGCGACAGCAATACCGACTTTTCAAATTTAGTATCTTACATAAAAGAAATCCTGAAAAATAAAAGAAAAACTCCAAATCAGCAAAATAATAATATTAGTAATAATAATAATAATAATAATAATAATAGAAAAAAGGAGGCGATGACTAGGAAAAATGAAAGCTGTATGCAAAAAATTCAACAGAATAGAAACAGAAGAAAAAACCGAAAAAAATAACTAAGAGGAACTTTTAACCATAAAAACAACCATAACAGAGATCTCGAAAAATAAAACAAAAACTCAACAAAACAGCAAAAATGGGATAACGTTAAAGGAAAACAAGCGACGCACTTCAAAACAAACACAAATAGTTCAAATACACACAGCACGAATTTAGACGCGTGGTAGTTCAAATGCAGGCAACACGAATTTACATGGACAGAGTTCAAATAAAAGAACTGATACCAGTAACTGCTTATCTTGCTAACAATAGCAGTACCGACGACTAACAACTATTGTTGGGAATGAATCTGAATAAACGCATTATATCGAAAGGTCGATATCTCGACATTTTCGACACGTAGAAAAATTGACCAAATTTTTAACACTAAATCCCAATTTTCTACCCCGGTTATCTCCCTCCCCTTTGGGGTGCTGCGAAAAATGATAATAACTAAAAATATGTAAAATGAAATTTTCTTCAAATGAGTTCCAGTATATTTTTTCGTCCCCAAGCTGAGATGATGAGAAATAATCGAAAGAAAAGTTTGACCCTCTCCCCCACAGTCCCCTTTCGGCGAATCCTCACCAAAATTTCACATGCACAACTTCAAGTGCTGTTCTATAACATATCTGATTTTCATATAATTCGATCCTACACTCTTCGAGCTATTCCAGTTTCAAAATTTTGTACATATATATACCTATATATCTTATCTTACTATATTATAAAATCGTAAGTTTCATAAACGCTCTATATGCGCATGTGCATGAACGACTCCTCCAGCTCGAGGGAAGAAGTCGTGTTTTACGTCGCGTTCGTTCTCGAATCTCGATGTTCTACATAACACAAAAATGAAAAATAATGTCGCTCCGAACCAGTCCCTTCTAGGTACTTCACCGCTCACAAAAAATGTGTTGTTTAAAATTCGGAATTCTGCTTCATTATACCGTTTTGGCATTCATCAATTTTAATAAGGCCTTTGATTCCATAGTCACCATAGCGCCTGGAATGCTCAAGGAGTTCCCGAAAATATTATTAGAAAATTTATACCAAAAACCGTAGCGCCTGGAATGCTCTAGCATCGCAAGGAGTTCCCGAAAATATTATTAGAAACAGGGAGATCCAGTGTCACCAAACATCTTTAACGCTGTACTGTGGAGGATCTTTTCAGAAAATTGGACTGGGATAGTTACGGGCTGAAGATAGATGGCGTGCAGATTAATAATCTCAGATTTGCCCATGACATCGTATTAATAGGTAAAAACAGTAAAGAAATAAATATAATGATAGAAGATTTGGCCCAACAAGGGGCTAATGTAGGATTATCGATCAACCTGGAGAAATCCAAAATTATGACGAAAGATGGGAAAAAGGACAAATACGTACCTTTGATCTAGCGCAGCAGAACTAGAGATGGTCGATGAATACAAATACTTAGGACAAACTGTATTTTTCAAAAACAGAAGTAATAAGGAAATTAAAATTTGTATAAATAACTCATGGAAAGCATGTTGGGAGACGACTTCAAGGAGCTGGGGAGAAGATGGATAAGATTGGCGAGAGACCGTGACATATGGAGAGAGATGGTGGAAACCTATGCCCTCAAATGAGCAGGATAACTGGCATGGCCCACCTATCCAAGGTTACATTATTATTGTCATTATTGTCATTATTGTTATTATTATTATTATTATTATTATTCTGACTACACCTATGCTGTCATTTTTGGTGACTGTTTATTTTTTAATTGAAATCTTATGTGGGTCCAGAGGGTATGTTTGCCGTAGGGGAAGAGGCTCAAGGTAATAGGTCCACTTTCATTGAGTAGACCGTAAAGAAACACATGTATGTGCTTTGTAATACAGTACAACAGAAAGATGTGCGCACTGAGACGAAATTAGGGGGCCCACAGTGTACCAAAGAACTTTCAGATGTAAATAGCCATCTTGTGGATGCCCCGTGTAATGAAAGCGAGGCCTCATTCAGAAAATAAATGTTTGTGTACGAAACCATAATACATTGCAAAGGAACAGCTCATTTCATCAGTTTTAAACATGTAACTGAAAAACGGAAGGTGCTCCCCACCCTAACACCGAAAATCTAATTCTCGATTTTTCGGCCTTGAAGAATATTTTTGATGGCCTCTGTTAATTTTTGCAATTGGAATCTTTCGTGGGTCCAATTCCAGAAGTCTAATTCTCGAATTTGTGAACCTCTTAATTTGTTGATCGAAGTAATTTGTGGAACCTGGGGTAGACCCCCACCCTAACTCCAAAAATATAACATTCGATTCTTCAAACTTCTAAATTATTTTGTGAATCCGAGGAATGGAACCCCACCCCCAACCCCGAAAATCGAACCCTCAATTTTTTGGCCTTTAGAAATCTTTTTAGTGACCTTTTCTGTTTTTCAGTTGTAATCATTTGTGGGGTCTAATGGTTGAGTCCCGATGAGCTGACCCCGCCCTCAACTCTGCAAATCAAACTCTCGATATTTCTGACGTGAAAAATGATTTTCGATTGTTGAAGTCTGTTGTGGTTCCGAGGGGTGGACCATCACCTCAACTCCGGAAGTCTAATTATCGATTTTTCAGGCTTGAACACTAATTTTCCGCGAACCCCTTATTTTGTTGATCGAAGTATTTTGTGGATTCGACATGTGGACCCTCAACCTCAACTCCGAAAATCAAATTCTCGAATCTTCGGACTTCAATATTCATTTTTCGTGAACCTTTAATTTTTTTGAATAAAATCTATTGTGGACTTGAGGGGTGAAGCCCGTCCTGAACTCTGAAAATCTAATTCTCGATTCTTCAAATTTCTGAATTATTTTAGGTAAGCCTCCCCTTTTTTCAACTGATACATTTTCTATACGGGAAAAGTAGAGTCGCGCCCCTAACACCAAAAGAGTATATTTTCGAGTTTTCGTTGGTGAAATTTTTTTTTTTTATTTATTGAAATAATTCGTGGATCCGTGGGGTAGACCACACCCTACCTCCGGAAATCAAATTCTCGATTATAGATGTTGAAAAACAATTTTCCATAGACCCCTTATTTTTAATCGAGATCTTTTGTGGATCAAGGAATAACTCTCCCACCCACGACGAAAATCAAAAAAACTCGATTTTTCAGCTTCTCTAAGTTATTCTTGGTGAACGACTTATTTTTTCAATTCAAATAATACGTTAATCCTCTTCTAATAATTTACGTTTGTTTTAATAATAGTTAGATTATAGCAGCAAGGCAATAACACTCTCAGTAAATAAAAATAATAATATAATATTGTGGACCCGATGGACTGTCTCCGCCCCCAACTCCGGAAATTGAATTCTTTATTTTATCGGCTTAAGAAAGAATTTTCCGTGAGCCCATGCTTATTTCTTTGTTCGCAGTATTTTGTGGACCCGAGGACGAGTGATCCGCCGCCCACAAATTCGAAAATCTAATTCTTGATTTTTCGATCGTCAGAAATATTTTTGGTGACCATTTTTGTATTTCAATTGGAATCTTTTATGGGGCCGAGGGGTCGACCACACCCCCAACTTTGGAAGTCCAATTCTCAAATATTCAGGCTTTATAAATAATTTTCCGCGAACCTCTCATTTTGTTGATCGAAGCTTTTTGGGGATCAGACGGGTGCCCCCTCCCCATCCCCAACCCCCAATCACAAAAATATTATTTTCGATATTTTGGCCTTTAAAAGTACGTATTGTTGCTATAATTTATTTTTCGGTCGAAATCTAATGTGGATTTGAGAGGTGAAACGCATCCCGAATTCCTGGAAATCTACCTCTCGATGCTTCAAACTTTGCAATTGTTTTTAACTTCTTTTTGCGATTGATACATTCTGTAGACTCAAAAAGTAGACCCCCCCGTCCAAACCCTGAAAGTGTAATTATTGATTTTTCGGTCTTTAAAAAATTACTTTCGATGAACTGTTCATGTTTTCTATAGGACCAAAGGATTGACACTGCTCCCAACTCCGGAAGTCTAATTCTTGATTCTTCAGTCTTCAACAATAGTTTTCTTTGGACCCTTTACTTTGTTAATCGATATATTATATGGATCAGAGGGGAGGATTCCTCGCCCCCAACTCCGGTCATGAAATTCTTGTTTGGTAGGTATTGAAAGCTGATTTTCCATAACCCTTCTATTGTTCGATCGAAATCATATGTAGACCCAAGGGATATACCCCCCCCCCCGTTGCCTGCTAAAATATAAATCTCGATTTTTTTATTCTTGATGAAATTTTTATTTTTTCGATTCAAATCTATTGTGGTCCCGATGTGTTGACCCCACCTCCAACTCTGGAAATCAAATTCTCGATTTTTCTGACGTGAAAAATAATTTTCGATGAACCCCCTTATTTTTCTGATCGAACTCTTTGGTGGAGCCGCGGGGTGGTGCCCCACCCGAACTCCGAAAATCTAATTCTCGATTTTTTGGCCTTTAGAAATATTTTTAGTGACCTTTTCCATTTTTCAGTTGTTATCATTTGCGGGGTCAAATGGTTCAGTCCCGATGGGTTGACCTGGCCCCAACCCTGGAAATCTAATACTCGATTTTTCTGACGTGAAAGATAATTTTCGGCGATCCCCTTATTTTTCTGATCGAAGTCTTTGTTGGACCCGAGGAGTGGAATCCCACCCCAATTCCGAAAATCTAATTTTCGATTTTTTGCCCTTTAAAAATATTTTTCGCCTCTGGAAGTCTACTTCTCGATTTTTCAGTCTTGAACGATAATGTTCCGTGAACCTCTGTTTCGTTGGTCGAAGTATTTTGTGTATCTGATAGGTAAACCTACACCCGCAACTCCGAAAGTCTAATTTTCGATTTTGAATTATTAAATATTTATTTTTGTTTTTTTGATAAAATCTATTGCGGACTTGAGGGGTGGAGCCCATCCTGAACTCCGAAAATCTAATTCTCGATTTTTCAACGTCTGAATTATCTTTCATAAACCTCCTCTCATTTCGATTGCCACATTTTTTAGACTCGAAAGGTGGATTCTTGCCCTCAACAATTCTTGATTTTTCGGCCTTTAAAATTATTTTTGATGAACTTTTCATTTCTCCGAGGCTTTGACCACACTCCCAACTTCGGACATTTGTCTCGATTTTTCAGGCTTGAACGACGATTGTCTGTGAACCTCTTATTTTGTTAATCGAAGTGTTTTGTGGATCTGAGGGGTAAACCCTCACCCTAACCCCAGAAATCTAATTCTCGATTTTCAGCCTCTCAAATTTATTCCTGGTGATTGTTTACTTTTTCAATTGAAATCTTATGTGAGACCGAAGAGTTGACCCCACCCCAGACTTGGAAATTAAAATCTCGATTTTCCAGGCTTAAAAATCATCTTTTGCTAAACTTATATTTATGTTGGATCGAAGTCTTTTATGGATCCAAGTGGTGGACCCCCACTTACATGCCGAAAATCTACAGGCTTGAAAAATTGTTTTCTGTAAAACCATAGTTGTTGTATTAAGCCTCCTGTGGACTCGAAGGTTGGTGCCCCCACCCACAAGTCCGAACATTCTAATTCACGAATTTTCGGCCTATAAAAATATTTTTGGAGACCTTTTTATTTTTTCAATTGGGATCTTTCGTGCAGCCGTTTATCTACTTTAAACATTATTTTTCGATAAATGTGACCGTCCAAATTAAAAGGGCACGTCGGTCCAAAACATTAATTTTACAGGAGACACTTAAAGATTCAAACGGGAATCTCGAGAACGCGATAGCCTATAGACGTCCACTCTTGCGCTCTATCACTTTTGCTTTTTCGAGTTCAGAGACTCACAGTGTTAAACAGTACTCTTTGACCTACCAAAATCGAACATAATCTCAAAGTCGATTTTTTTGGACCGAAGTGCCCTTTCCGTATGGACAGTCACCAATTTTTTTCCCCCATCTAATTGTTTTGGTGATCCGATGGTGGACCCTCGCCTCAGGCGTTGAAAATTTAATTCTCGATTCTTCAAAATTTAATGCTTATTCTTCGAGTAGTTTTTATTCTCACGATCTGAATCTTTTGTGGACTCGAGAGGTGACCCCCTTTTTCCCGGTTGTTCGAATTTTGAAACTTATGTTTCATAAACTTGATTATTTGTTTCGATCGGTAGTTTTGTGAAGCCAAGAGATAGATTGTCGCTCCAGCTTTGAAAATTTAACTATCGATTTTTCGGATCTGGTTGAACTTTTTATTTTTCCTATTTCATCTTTCATGAGTTGGAGGGGTGTCCCCCACCTCCAACTTCGAAAATCTGTTTCTCAATTTTCGAGACTTTATTGGCGACCCTCTGTGAATTGAAATCTCATGTGGATAAGTAATTGAGCATCCCGGCGCAGTGAGTCCAGTATGAAAATCACAGGAAGGGTAAAGGGAGAAGAAGGCGGATTATCCCAGTCAGAAAGGAAGAGAACGCACGCCAGAAACTAAAATCAGTGCAAGAGGAAATGAAAGTCGAGGAAAATTTTTACGACAGTATGGATCAAGCTTTAAAAAACACGGTTGAAGAGTTTGGAGTGACGAGGGTTAAAGAGAAAACCAGGGATAAGCTTTCAAAATAGACTCTCGAATCAGGAAGAATAACTTTTGGAAAAATAGAAATAAAACACCATTGGACAAACCTGAGCGAACTAAAATACAAAAATTGGTGAAGAAAAATGTTAGAGAACATATTAAGAAATATGATTAGGAAAAAATTCCAGATATTTTGGAAGAAAGTTGGTCCACCAAAAAAGTTAGGCTCGAACTCGATGGCGGGAGAGACGTTATGCTGAAGCTAGAAGATCAGACAGGAAAAGTGACTCAGAATCAAGAAGAAATTCTAGAGGCAGCAACAATTTTTTACGAGGACTTTTACCGTGAGCAAAACGAGCTCATGAAAATAGCAAAAACTGGAGGGTGAAAGGAGGAAGAAATCCCGGAAATAATGGAGAGAGAAGTGGAATACGTACTAAATATGTAGACTGAAAAATGACATAGCCCCAGGACCGGATGGAATTACGAACGAAATGCTGAAAAGGTTTGGCGATCAGAGAGTGCCACACCAGGTTAAAATATTTAACAAAATCGGAATTATGAAAACATGTCCAAAACAGTGGAACTTGGCCAAAATAATATTATTACACAAACAAGGAGGGAGGAACTCATTGAAAATTACAGGCCAATATGCTTAACATCGAACATCTTTAAAGCATGTATGGTAGTCTTAAAAAGACGTATGTATAACCATCTGGATTCAAATCATCAGGGGAGTGAACAGGCGAGATTCAGAAAAGGCTTCTCAACTGTAAAGAATATTTTCGTTGTGAGCCAAATTATTGAAAAAACACACGAATATGATGTAGAAATTGAAATATTTTGCATAGGCTTTCATGAGGCAGTTGATTCAGTGGATCATAAGTATATGTTAAAAGCACTGGAAAATAAGGGAATTGAAAGTGGGTTTATTAAAGTCATATACAGAATTACTATGCAAATTTGAGTGCAAGAGCTAGCCTTAAAAGCAAAGGGAGGGAATTCAAAATCGGGAGCGGAGTTCAACAAGGGGATAGCTTGTCGCCAAACCTCTTCAACTGCATTTTGGAAGATGTATTTCGCAATCTGAAGTGGAAAAGAAGGGACTAAAAATAAATGGAGAATTTCTAAGTAATTTAAGGTACGCAAACTATATTATCTTATTTACAGAAAATAGTAAGGAGTTGAAGAAAATGGCAGAAAAGCTACTGAGGGAATGCAAAAAAGCTGGCCTCAAACTGAATGGTAGCAAATCAAAAATAATCGGAAGAATGGAAAGAAAAAATCTAATAATCGATGGGCAAGAGATAGAAGAGGTAACAAAATCGAATATCTGTGGGACAGATTATTATTAGTTTCGAAGAAAGAGATAAAGGAATTATGAGGCGTATTAAAAAGGGGTGGAACAACCTCTGGGCACGAAAATGTATTTTTTGCCGGGATTTCAACACCTTCCTCAAAATGGAAACACTAAATAGCTCAACGGTACCCGCCCTCAAGTATGGAGTACAAACCTGGTCCCTTACAGGAGACAAATCGTGAAGCTACAAATTACGTTCAGATCTATGTTGAGGAAACTTCTAGGACTGCGATGGGTAGACAAAATCTCAAATGGAAAACTGTACGAAATGGCTGGAGGCGAGGATATAGGATATAATGTCGAACAATTTAAGTGGAAATATGTGGGGCATCTGGCGAGGGCAGATAGCAACAAATAGGGAGTAAAAGTACTCAAATATGGATACGCTGCAAAGAAAAAGAACGATAGGTAGGCCAGTAACTTGAAACCCTGCTGAAATCAACTACTCCTTTGCAATGCATCATGGTTTCAAACACAAATATTTATTTTCTGAATGAGGCCTCGCTTTCATTACACGGGGCATCCAGAAGATGCTACTTACATCTGAAGGTTCTTTGGTACACTGTGGGCCTCCTAATTTCGTCACAGTGCATACATCTTTATGTTTGTACTGTATTACAAAGCACATACATGTATTTTTTACAGTCTACTCAATGAAAGTGGACCTATCACCTTGAGCCTCTTCCAGGGGCGGATAAGTCATATAGGGCGATTCGGGCAAATGCCCGGTGCGCCGCCGCCTGCATTTATAAAATACTTACAAAAATGAAATAAGCGTATGTTGCGACGACAGTCGAAAAACGTGCGGCGGCGCTGATCAATTTAGAGAGAAATAATGAGATTGAAAAATTTTAATGGGCAGACACATTTTGCGCCGTTTGTCGACCAAACGTGTGTGTGTGTGTGTGTGTGTGTGTGTGAGTACCTCCGCCCATTTTTGGGCATACGCCTCCACGTAGCTTTTCCATTTTTTTTTATCCTGCGCTTATCTTTGCCACCCAGGGCCCCAGTTCTCTGACGAGAACGTGGAACTGAAAGACGGAAGCTATTGTGGACTTGAGGGGTGAAGCCCGCCCTGAACTCTGGAAATCTAATTCTCGATTCTTCAAATTTCTGAAATCTTTTACGTAAACCTCCCTTTTTTTCAACTGCTACATTTTGTACACTGGAAACGTGGACTCGCGCCCCCAACACCAAAAGAGTATACTTTCGAGTTTTTGTTGGTGAACTTTTTTTTTTTCTTGATTGAAATAATTTGTGATTCCGAGGGGTTGACCGCACCCCAACTCCGATAATCAGATTCTTGATTGTAGGTGTTGAAAAACAATTTTCCATAAGCCCCTTATTTTTAATCGAGATCTTTTGTGGATCAAGGAATAACTCTCCCACCTACGACGAAAACCTAAAACTCGATTTTCCGGCTTCTCAATGTTATTCTTGGTGAACGTCTTACTTTTTCAATTCAAATAATACGTTAACCCTCTTCTAATAATTTACGTTTGTTTTAATAATAGTTAGATTATAGCAGCAAAAGGCAATAACACTCTCAGTAAATAAAAATAATAATATAATATTGTGGACCCGATGGATTGTCTCCACCCCAATTCCGCAAATCTAATTCTCGATCTTTCAGCCTCTCAAGATTATTCATGGTTAACTTTTTTCGATTCAGATCTATTGTGGATCCGGTGGGTTGACCCCGACCCCAACTTCGGAAATTGAATTCTCCATTTGGTCGGCTTAAGAAATAATTTTCCGTGAGCCCCTGTTTATTTTTTTGTTCGAAATCTTTTAAAGAGTCATAAGGTATATCAGAACAGTGAAATTTGTAGCCGTAATAGTATTTAACTCACGAATCATGGATTTATTTAGTATTTTCATGTTCTTGAATTTCTCTCGAGGGACCATAACTAGAAATTTCAAAAGGGAACGTATACTCAGAAGTCCAAAAAATCGTAAAAAATGGTTACTCGATCGATAATGAATTAAAATGGAGTAAAGCCTAAACAAAATTCAATTTTTTGCATGTAATAGGCTATATTGTTTTTCATATGTAAAGTAGATAAACTCACTTCTGAATAATATTAATACATTTGTTATGACATAACCTGTCATATTTAAGATCCATAATTAGAACTGTGCATGTAGAAAAATGAAGTTTTACTTGATTTCTTTAGCCTTTGTTTAACATTTCCAATGTGTCTCCCTTGAAACAGTAAACTTGATGTGAAGTCGAAAAAATACATGTTTTGATTAAAACTGCTTTTTTCTCTCGGACAGTATGAGAACATCTATCTCTATGTATCAACGACTTTACCTGCAGTGGACACTTCTAAATTTGAAATAGTTACAGTATATGCATATACTGTAGTTTGATATTTACATAAGGTGTATCTCTGTGTAATGATAATAGGTGCATCCTCATAGAGGTTAACTTTTTTTCCTATATACATAAAATAAATTCTGTGTTTCTATAATGCAAATTAACCTATATTTCATTAACTCCGGGGGTGGGCCCGCGAAGCGGGCAGGGGGCGGAGCCCCTAGTATATATATATATATATAATATAATATTATATATTATATTATAATATATATATATATAATATATATATAATATATATATATATATATATATAATTATATATATATATATATATATATACCCGCATAAGTGAACTCGGCTTCTGTGGTAAAGTCGGCTTCTGGCTTTATAAAACATGTATATTCTTATACATGGCGAAATTGGCTTCTATTTATGCATATTGTACAATGTTGGCTTCTACAACTATAGTCGGCTTCTACAACTATAGCTGGCTTCCACGAGTGTATACATAACAAAGTCGGCTTCCACGAATGTATATATAATTATAACAAAGTCGGCTTCCACAAATGCATACATATAACAAAGTCGGCTTCTAAGAATAAATTAGGTGTTAATCTACATCTACCGGTATGTTGTGACAATTTTGACTACTGAAGTGAACATTGACATACATATATAGCCATGGTACAGGGCTCACTACAGCAGTGCTATGCCTTATTACTTTACACTACTGCTGACATGTGAACTCTACCAAGCCCGAAGGTTCTACATTGCGTTCACTGATGAAGCCGAAATTCGTTCACTCCAGAACACTTGAAAATAGATTGGCCAGCCAATTACTTATATTTAGCATCTCTTTTTTGCACACCCTAAACCTATTCAGCATAATTAGATAGAAAGGTCTTTTGAATATAATTTGTATTTATATCAGCTCTAGACCTCTTGGATGGTCAACCTCTTGACAATAAAACGCGGTTTGGGAAGAACTTTTCGGACTGACTTTATCAGTCAGCATTCCAGAAAAAATCGAAAATAAGTAGGTACATTTACTATACTCAGCTTTTCCATCCAGTTTCGCTGCATTGCACACATTCCGTGCTCTTTCTACAGTGTTTCATCAAATTTTATAAAATTTTGGTTGTAAGGTTAAGAATGACTCACCATTATTCAATTGGTGTCCCTTTTTTCTTACAAACGCTACATTCAGTCCATACTTTTAAAATAATTCAAATGTGTTTTTTTTTTATCTACACATATATTCTCATTATTTCATTACTCAACTGGATCAAGCTCACCAATAGGGCTCTCAATCTCAGAGGGCTAAAGAAAAGGATACCCATAGCCCCCCCCCCCCTCCGGCCAAAAAAAGGAAGGAAGGAAAGAAAGAACGGATAAAAAGAAAACCAAGCTTTGTGATAACATTTGTTTGATCAGCTAAACTTAGAATAGACTCGTAGGAAGATCTGGTGCTAATAGATAGTTTCGTTCTATCCATTTTGTCACTTAGTGGAAAGCATAGATTTAAAATGCAACACTGTATCACAATGCCCTAATTATTTATTAGTACAGCACAGATCAATGATTTGCTACGGCCCAGTGAATCCTCAGTAGAAGAGACATCTGCTAGTATTCTTGTAATAAGTTCAATAATAATGCGACGGTTGCATTTGCTTCATTCCCCTCCAGATTTTGTCATGTTCGAATGTATATTGTCCATTTATGAGGGCGCCCTATCTTGACTCACAGATGGGTAAAATACTTCTATGAATTCATATAGAGAGACATGTACACAAATGAATTAGTTGGAGCACCCAGAGAAATCAAATTTTTCTGTTATATCCTCTCCTTCCTCTTTATCATGCATAAATCTAAAAATTACTAAAAGCTCCAATGGCACAATGCTAGCCAATATTTATTGCTGAGACTAGGTAGGGAGAGAAGATACATCTAAGCATGCTAACAGAAGCCAGTGTATTTTAATGTTTCTCTCGCTCTCTCCCTCTCCCACCTCTTCGCTCATTCGCCAACCACACGCTCACTCCCCATAATTTTGGAAATATGAACCACAATAAAAAATCACCTGCATGAGGGTCATGCACACTTCAGTGAACTGCTATGCTCTTGTAATTCTAAACTGGGGGATTAATCCTGCGAGCTTTTTTAGGAAGCTCCAAACACAGTCAGATTTTCCATTTACATCCCCACTCTTCCATTTCTTGACGGTAAGGAATTGAAAAGTTTAGGAGGGGAGAGGAGCGTTTTATATAGTTGCATTTAAAAATTCCCAAGTTTCCTCAAACTTTTTACACCGACTCTGAAGCCTAGTCAGTGGATCTAAATTCAGGCTGAAAAAATTCGTGATGAAACTCTAAAGTAATCTAATGAGAAAAATCCGCGAAATATTGAAAGTTGTATGGATCATGACTGGAGTTCTATAAATGGATAATTTGAAATCTCGAATCTAATCATGAACTGGATACCATGACCCTGAAGCCCGGTCAGTACTTCTGAATTCTGGGGAGGTGGGCTAGCGCAGATGCAATAAACTGCACCACAAAAAGAAATCTTCAGAATATTGAAAAGTTCAACAGGGGAGAGGAGGGTTATATTATCTAGTATAATTTTGAAATTTCCAATTTTCCTCAAACTTTTTTCACCGACCATGAAGCCTAGTGAGTGGTTCTAAATTCAGGCCGAACTAATTCGCCACGATGCTCTAATGTGACCCAATGTGGAAAATCCGCGAAATATTGAAAGTTGTACGGGTTATGAGTGGGTGATGATAGTGGACATTTCGAAAACTTGAATCGAATCTTGGACAGGATACACCGACCGTGAAGCCTGGTCAGTACTTCTGATTTATGGGTATGTGAGCTGGTGCAGATGCACTAAACTGCACCACCAAAAGAAATCTTCAGAATATTGAAAAGTCCAGGAGGGGAGAGGGTGCGTTTTATATAGTTTCATTTCAAAATTACAAAGTGTCCTCAAACTTTTTACACTGACCATGAAGCCTAGTCAGTGGATCTAAATTCGGGCTGAAAACATTCATGATGAAGCTCTAGATTAATCCAATGAGAAAATACCGCGGAATATTGAAAGTGGTATGGGTTATGAGTGGAGTTATATAAATGGATAATTTGAAATCTCGAATCTAATCTTCGACTGGATACCATGACCCTGAAGCCGGGTCAGTACTTCTGAATTCTGGGTAGGTGAGCTAGTGAAGATGCACTGAACTGCCCAACCAAAAGAAATATTCAGAATATTGAAAAGTTCAACAGGGGAGAGGAGGGTTATATTATCTAGTATAATTTTGAAATTTCCAATTTTCCTCAATCTTTTTACACCGACCATGAAGCCTAGTGAGTGGTTCTAAATTCAGGCTGAACTAATTCGCCATGATGCTCTAATGTGACCCACCGAGCAAAATCCGCGAACTATAATCGAATCTTGAACAGGATACACCGACCATGAAGCCTAATCAGTACTTCCGAATTCTGGGCAGGTGAGCCAGTACAGAGGCAATAAACTAACCTAGTAATAAAAATCTTCAGAATGTTGAAAAACTCAAGAGGGGAGAGGAGCATTATATTTAGCATCATTGCGACATTTCTGATTTTCCTCAAGCTTTTCACACCGACCATAAAGCCCAGTGAGTGGTTCTAAATTCTGGCCGAACTAATTCGCCATGATGCTCTAATGTGATCCACTGAGAAAAATCCACGAACTATTGAATGTTGTCTTGAAAAGGGGGCGGGGACCACAGTAAATCTGACGTGGTCCAATTGTGGCTGATGTAAACATGACGTGGTCCAATTGATTGGACCACGGCTCCACTCATTGCCCCAGTGTGGCCTCATCCGAGGTGAGGAATTTAATTATGGATTAATTACCATTAATTATTTATATAATAATTATAACCTGAATTTCGATTTAATCGAATCAAAAATTCACAATTTTTGACAACCCTGAAGCCTGGTCAGTATTTCTGAATTCAGGGTAGGTGAGCTAGTGAAGATGCACTGAACTGCACCACCAAAAGAAATCTTCAGAATATTGAAAATATCAACAGGGAAGAGGAGGGTTATATCTAGTATAATTTTGAAATTTCCAATTTTTTCCATCATTTTACATCGACCATGAAGCCTAGTGAGTCGTTCTAAATTCAGGCCGAACTAATTCGCCATGATGCTCTAATGTGACCCACCGAGAAAAATTCGCGAACTATTGAATGTTGTATGGGTTACGAGTAGGGTTAAATAAATGGATAATTTGAAATCTCGAGTCTAATCTTGGACTGGATACAATGACCCTGAAGCCTGCTCAGTACTTCTGATTTATGGGTGGGCGAGCTAGTGCAAATGCACTAAACTGCACCACCAAAAGAAATCTTCAGAATATTGAAAAGTCCAGGAGGGGAGAGGGTGCGTTTTATATAGTTCCATTTCAAAATTACCAAGTATCCTCAAACTTTTTACACTGACCATGAAGCCTAGTCAGTGGATCTAAATTCGGGCTGAAAACATTCATGATGAAGCTCTAGATTAATCCAATGAGAAAAAACCGCGGAATATTGAAAGTTGTATGGGTTATGAGTGGGGTTATATAAATGGATCATTTGAAATCTCGAACCTAATCTTCGACTGGATACCATGACCCTGAAGCCTGGCCAGTACTTCTGAATTCAGGGTAGGTGAGCTAGTGAAGATGCACTGAACTGCACCACCAAAAGAAATCTTCAGAATATTGAAAAGTTCAACAGGGGAGAGGAGGGTTATATCTAGTATAATTTTGAAATTTCCAATTTTCCTCCAACTTTTTACACCGACCATGAAGCCTAGTGTGTGGTTGTAAATTCAGGCCGAACTAATTTGCCATGATGCTCTAATGTGACCCACCGAGAAAAATCCGCGAACTATTGAATGTTGTATGGGTTATGAGTAGGGTTAAATAAATGGATAATTTGAAATCTCGAGTCCAATCTTGGACTGGATACAACGAGCCTGAAGCCTGGTCAGTACTTCTGATTTATGGGTGGGCGAGCTAGTGCAAATGCACTAAACTGCACCACCAAAAGCAATCTTCAGAATATTGAAAAGTCCAGAAGGGGAGAGGGTGCGTTTTATATAGTTACATTTCAAAATTACAAAGTGTCCCCAAACTTTTTACACCGACCATGAACCCTAGTCAGTGGATCTAAATTCGGGCTGAAAACTGTCATGATGAAGCTCTAGATTAATCCAATGAGACAATACCGCGGAATATTGAAAGTTGTATGGGTTATGAGTGGGGTTATATAAATGGATCATTTGAAATCTCGAACCTAATCTTCGACTGGATACCATGACCCTGAAGCCTGGCCAGTACTTCTGAATTCAGGGTAGGTGAGCTAGTGAAGATGCACTGAACTGCACCACCAAAAGAAATCTTCAGAATATTGAATAGTTCAACAGGGGAGAGGAGGGTTATATCTAGTATAATTTTGAAATTTCCAATTTTCCTCCAACTTTTTACACCGACCATGAAGCCTAGTGCGTGGTTGTAAATTCAGGCCGAACTAATTTGCCATGATGCTCTAATGTGACCCACCGAGAAAAATCCGCGAACTATTGAATGTTGTATGGGTTATGAGTAGGGTTAAATAAATGGATAATTTGAAATCTCGAGTCCAATCTTGGACTGGATACAACGAGCCTGAAGCCTGGTCAGTACTTCTGATTTATGGGTGGGCGTGCTAGTGCAAATGCACTAAACTGCACCACCAAAAGCAATCTTCAGAATATTGAAAAGTCCAGAAGGGGAGAGGGTGCGTTTTATATAGTTACATTTCAAAATTACAAAGTGTCCCCAAACTTTTTACACCGACCATGAACCCTAGTCAGTGGATCTAAATTCGGGCTGAAAACTGTCATGATGAAGCTCTAGATTAATCCAATGAGACAATACCGCGGAATATTGAAAGTTGTATGGGTTATGAGTGGGGTTATATAAATGGATCATTTGAAATCTCGAACCTAATCTTCGACTGGATACCATGACCCTGAAGCCAGGCCAGTACTTCTGATTTATGGGTGGGCGAGCTAGTGCAAATGCACTAAACTGCACCACCAAAAGAAATCTTCAGAATATTGAAAAGTCCAGGAGGGGAGAGGGTGCGTTTTATATAGTTCCATTTCAAAATTACCAAGTATCCTCAAACTTTTTACACTGACCATGAAGCCTAGTCAGCGGATCTAAATTCGGGCTGAAAACATTCATGATGAAGCTCTAGATTAATCCAATGAGAAAAAACCACGGAATATTGAAAGTTGTATGGGTTATGAGTGGGGTTATATAAATGGATCATTTGAAATCTCGAACCTAATCTTCGACTGGATACCATGACCCTGAAGCCTGGCTAGTACTTCTGAATTCAGGGTAGGTGAGCTAGTGAAGATGCACTGAACTGCACCACCAAAAGAAATCTTCAGAATATTGAAAAGTTCAACAGGGGAGAGGAGGGTTATATCTAGTATAATTTTGAAATTTCCAATTTTCCTCCAACTTTTTACACCGACCATGAAGCCTAGTGTGTGGTTGTAAATTCAGGCCGAACTAATTCGCCATGATGCTCTAATGTGACCCACCGAGAAAAATCTGCGAACTATTGAATGTTGTATGGGTTATGAGTAGGGTTATATAAATGGATCATTTGAAATCTCGAACCTAATCTTCGACTGGATACCATGACCCTGAAGCCTGGCCAGTACTTCTGAATTCAGGGTAGGTGAGCTAGTGAAGATGCACTGAACTGCACCACCAAAAGAAATCTTCAGAATATTGAAAAGTTCAACAGGGGAGAGGAGGGTTATATCTAGTATAATTTTGAAATTTCCAATTTTCCTCCAACTTTTTACACCGACCATGAAGCCTAGTGTGTGGTTGTAAATTCAGGCCGAACTAATTCGCCATGATGCTCTAATGTGACCCACCGAGAAAAATCCGCGAACTATTGAATGTTGTATGGGTTATGAGTAGGGTTAAATAAATGGATAATTTGAAATCTCGAGTCTAATCTTGGACTGGATACAACGTGCCTGAAACCTGGTCAGTACTTCTGATTTATGGGTGGGCGAGCTAGTGCAAATGCACTAAACTGCACCACCAAAAGCAATCTTCAGAATATTGAAAAGTCCAGAAGGGGAGAGGGTGCGTTTTATATAGTTTCATTTCAAAATTACAAAGTGTCCCCAAACTTTTTACACTGACCATGAACCCTAGTCAGTGGATCTAAATTCGGCCTGAAAACTGTCATGATGAAGCTCTAGATTAATCCAATGAGACAATACCGCGGAATATTGAAAGTTGTATGGGGTATGAGTGGGGTTATAATAATGGATAATTTGAAATCTCGAATCTAATCTTCGACTGGATACCATGACCCTGAAGCCTAGTCAGAACTTCTGAATTCAGGGTAGGTGAGCTAGTGAAGATGCACTGAACTGCACCACCAAAAGAAATCTTCAGAATATTGAAGAGTTCAACAGGGGAGAGGAGGGTTATATCTAGTATAATTTTGAAATTTCCAATTTTCCTCCAACTTTTTACACCGACCATGAAGCCTAGTGTGTGGTTGTAAATTCAGGCCGAACTAATTCGCCATGATGCTCTAATGTGACGCAATGAGGAAAAACCCGCGAAATATTGAAAGTGGTACGGGTTATGACTGGGGTAATGAAAGTGGACATTTTGAAAACTTGAATCGAATCTCGAACAGTATACACCGACCATGAAGCCTAATCAGTACTTTCGAATTCTGGGTAGGTGAGCCAGTACAGAGGCAATGAACTTACCTAGTAATAAGAACTTCAGAATGTTGAAAAACTCAAGAGGGGAGAGGAGCATTATATTTAGCATCATTGCGATATTTCTGATTTTCCTCAAGCTTTTCACACCGACCATGAAGCCTAGTGAGTGGTTCTAAATTCAGGCCGAACTAATTCGCCATGATGCTCTAATGTGATCCACTGAGAAAAATCCGTGAACTATTGAATGTTGTATGGGTTATGAGTACGGTTATATAATAAATGGATAATTTGATACCTCGAGTCTAATCTTGGACAGGATACAACGACCCTGAAGCCTGGTCAGTACTTCTGATTTATGTGTGAGCTGGTGCAGATGCACTAAACTGCACCACCAAAAGAGATCTTCAGAATATTGAAAAGTCCAGGAAGATAGAGGTGCGTTTTATATAGTGTCATTTGAAAATTACCAAGTGTCCTCAAACTTTTTACACCGACCAGGAAGCCTAGTCAGTGGATCTAAATTCGGGCTGAAAACATTAATGATGAAGCTCTAGATTAATCCAATGAGAAAAACCCGCGAAATATTGAGAGTTGTATGGGTTATGAGTAGGGTTATATAAATGGATAATTTGAAATCTCGAATCTAATCTTGGACTGGATACTATGACCTTGATGCCTTTTCAGTACTTCTTAATTTTGGGTAGGTGAGCTAGTGCAAATGCACTGAACTGCACCACCAAAAGAAATCTTCAGAATATTGAAAAGTTCAACAGGGGAGAGGATGGTTGTATCTAGTATCATTTCGAAATTTCTGATTTTCCTCAAACTACTTACACCGACCATGAAGCCTAGTCAGTGGATCTACATTCAGGCTGAAATAATTCGTTATGAAGCTCTAAAGTGATTCGATGAGAAAAATCCGTGAAATATTGAAAGTTGTATGGGTTATGAGTGGGGTGATGATAGCGGACATTTGGAAAACTTGAATCGAATCTTGAACAGGATACACCGACCATGAAGCCTAATCAGCACTTCCGAATTCTGGGTAGGTGAGCCAGTACAGAGGCAATAAACTAACCTAGTAATAAACAGCTTCAGAAGGTTAAAAAATTCAAGAGGGGTGAGGAGCATTATATTTAGCATCATTGCGACATTTCTGATTTTCCTCAACTTTTTACACACCGACCATGAAGCCTAGTTAGTGGTTCTAAATTCAGGCCGAACTAATTCGCCATGATGCTCTAATGTGACCCACCGAAAAAAATCCGGGAAATATTGAAAGTTGTATGGGTTATGAGTGGGGTTATATAAATGTGTAATTTGAAATCTGGAATCTAATCTTGAACTGGATACAATGACTCTGAAGCCTGATCAGTACTTCTGAAGTCTGGGTATGTGAGCTGGTGCAGATGCACTAAACTGCACCACCAAATGAAATCTTCAGAATATTGAAAGTTTCAGGAGGGGAGAGGAGCGTTTTATATGGTTTCATTTCAAAATTACCAAATTTCCTCAAACTTTTTACAACGACCATGAAGCCCAGTCAGTGGATCTAAATTCAGGCTGAAATAATTCGTGATGAAGCTCCAAACTAATCCAATGAGAAAAATCCGGGAATTATTGAATGTTGTACGGGTTATGAGTGGGGTGATGAAAATGGATATTTCAAAAATCGAATCTAACATTGAACTTGGTACACTGACCTTGAAGCCTAATCAGTACTTCTAAGTTCTAGGTAGGTAAGCTAGCACAGAGGTACTAGACTAAGCCACCCAAAAAATCTGCAGAATATTGAAAAGTTTAAGAGGGGAGTGAAGACTTATATTTCAGCAAACACCCTCTTACTACCTCGCTATCTGCGAGGTAGCTTATCTTTAAATACGAGTGAATAGTTTACAGATCATTGTTCAGTTTCGTTCTCCGTCAACTGCTGCCATCTATCGATAAGTCGGTCTACTATTATGAATGTATTCTCTCCATTAGGATCTTACAAATGCAACTTGGAAAGATGAAAATAGAAGATTCTCATTCTGGCATTCGTGGCGTATATGTGTTTTATCGCATAGATATTGGTACTGTATCTGAATATCAGCTTCAAAGCTTTAACATTTCAGACTTTTGGTTTTGTTTTATCAATACCAGTGTAGGAAGTTGGTGCAACAATACAAGTGATGCAGAGAAGCCGGAAGTTTTTTCAATTTTAGGATAGGTAATATTGAAAGGCCAGAAGTTGGAAGCTGAAAGTTCTTCAGCTTCAGCAAACCCCTCTATAGCGAGGTAGCTTGTTATTTTACTACGGCAGGATAGGAAGTTAGGTACCTATACAGGGTATTAGTATATGCATGTTCCTATTACCTACTTTCACTAGAGCACCTATAACACCCGAGTATCACAATATGCCATCTTCGGGGATTCCGCGCCCGTCAATGCCGAATTGACTATGCGGAGTGTACCACGTTGTCGGTTTGGCATCGACGGACGCGGAATGCCCAAAGATGGCATATTGCGTTACTCGGGTGTTATAGGTGCTCTAATTTCACGAGAGCAAATGGCGGCTTCTCTCTCTCTCTCTCTCTCTCTCTCTCTCTCTCTCTCGTTTCTAATTGACTTTTAGTTACAGGGGTGTAGCTACGGGGGGGGGGGGGGGTCTGAACCCCCGCCACTTGGCATCGACTGACAATGTGAAAATATTAAAATTTATTCTTTTAATCAATCTATCAAGTCTCTCTCTCGATTTTAATGGTTCAATCTGCAATACTAGCTGATTGTCCTTGTTGAATTTTAGTTCAAATTAGTTTCGATATTAAAAAGTGAACGTATCTAGGAACTTTAAACAATTAAAAGTGAATTTTTCGTTTAACGGACTTGGATTATTTTCTCATTTTCGCGGTCGATATACCAGCTGAGAAATAATTATATTAATTCAACGCGGGCTACGACACATCTATACCCATGGAAAATTAAGAAACTTGGAATTTTGAAACAAACTAGCCTGAAAACAAATTCTCTAATAAAAGTGCGTTTTTTAACATTTTATTTGGCTTTCGATTAAAATAATATAATATTACGGCCGTAGGGAAAGTTTTCTCAAAACCTCTTTAGTTACGAATACCAGTGTTCTGATAGGCCTTTTTGCTGAATAATTTGTGTATGAAAGCAGACTTCCTTAATAGAAGCCGACTTTATCCATAAAAGCCGACTTTATCCATAGAAGCCGACTTTATCCATAGAAGCCGACCTTATGCATAGAAGCCGAATTTCTACATTGGAAGCTGACTTTCAAGAAGCCAACTTTCTTATGAAAGATATGTACAAAGGAAGTCCACTTTATATACACATACACTATATATAATATATATATATATAATATATATATATATATATTATATATATATATATATATATATATATATATTATATTAATATATATAATTTATATATAATATTAATAATAATTATATATATATATATATTTAATATATATAATATATAAGGATACCTGAAATAGAATGAATGATATTTTCGAACTCCTCACACCTCAAAACGTCAAGAAAATTCACTCTGACCTCAAACCCCCACCCTATGAACAAAAACAATACTTCCTTTCGAATTCTTCGAAAAGTCGGTAAAATGATACGAAAACAGTGGAATTTATGTGAGAAATTTTTAGGATTTTGCAATCAACATTGAAAAGTACCATTGGGAAAAATCTATGTTAAACAACAGAATCACGTAGCCGAACTGAAAACTTCCGAATTTCCAAAAATTAAAAATACACTTGATTTCAGGTTCCCAGAAGGCAACTTTTCCTCAATAATCATCAACAAATTTCGCCAAACTTTTCTTCGATCTTCCCTGATATGTAAAGATTTTCTTATTTTGCGATTTTGCTCGAATATTTGATTTTCTTACGGTAGTAGGTTTCACAAAAATAGCAAAGCCCACCATTAAAATTGATCAGATGAGGTGAACGCGTACCACAAACCCTCAGCCCTTCTTACGGAAAATAATATGGAATTTTGACTTTTTAAAATCATTTTTCTATTATCAGTGATAATTTTGGTTGTGATCACCAAATACTATCGACACTTGTTAACGAGCATGCAGTTTTGAGAACATCCGAAGTACACCTTCTGTTCGTCATAACTTCCTAACTTAGCATTGATATAGAACGATTGAAAGATGATCTTCGCAACTCACACAATAATTTAGTCCGTCTTTTTATAATCTGTACAACTTAACTCAGTCACTCATGAACATGTAAGTGACTAGAAATAGAAAATACTATTGAGTATCGAGAAACAGAATAATCATCCACAATCAATCATCAGCCGATTCGTAATCACTGGCAACCGATTACAGACTTTTATACTACTTGATCAGAAAGGCAATGTTTACGTTGGTGTTTTACAGACAACAAGAAGCGCCTATCATTTCTGCATTGAGTGCTAACGAAACCTGCATGTAAAGTAAACGTCTCTCAATGTAAAGTGTTTTACATGAAAAAATTGCTGGCCAGTATTTTCCTATCGGGGAATCGAACCCCCGCGTCCATTGAAACATTTGACTGAAATGTAGCGATCGTCTCTAACCGCTTGACTACCGAGCGAATTACAAAATAGCGACTTAAGAACGCATTTAAATATTCACGACATAGTACAGCTGTTACCGTTTGTTGTTAACCGTCGTAACGTTTTTGCTGGTCACTGCCTGTGTATGCTGTTTGTCCACGTGAACAAACTGAAGACAAGACTGTGATACTGTACACTTTGTAGTAATTAACTGAGCAAATTAAATTTTTGAATTAATTATGCACACAAAAATCACTTGTCTATAATTTAAATGAATAAATAAAAGTACAGACCATGTTAGCGAAAAACATTGCCGCTTCTGATCAAGTAGTATAAAGAATATATTTTACAACAAGAGCCAAAAGTGAGTTTACATGATTCGGGAATTGCTCACTCACTATGCTTGTTCGCAAACATTCCCTCGCCAAGTAAACACTCACTTTTGACTCTTGGCGTGTAATATACTGTTACGCTATTATATTAGCCTAGCAGAAGCTTCACTGCTCGGTACCTGAAACAGAATACCAAAATTACCATTAATACTTTTATAATTCACATTGCATTATTCCTTGGAAAATTTACTGATAAGTATCTTTCACTCGGTTATGCAATAAGACGAATTTTCTACTGGACATATTCTGCTTGACTCAGTTCAGAGGAATTATATACTAATCAGACTAAGAACCTATTTTATACATGAGCAAACAGTTTACTTACCTCTTTTAAATCCACTGAAGGGTTCTTTCATCTTTCAATTTCCAACAATTTTTTCAATTGAGGAGCTCAGTTCCAAACTGCCCTTAGTCAGAAAAAAAAAACAAAAACCGAAATTGATATTATGACGCGATCTGTCGGAGGAAGTTGATAGAGCAGTTTACCGGAGTTCTCTATCTATATTCGTTCTCGTTTTATGGGCATACTAATCCGCCATTTTTGTGCTGACATTTTTCCGTTGACTAGCGAACGCCTCGCTGGCGAGCGTTTGCTAGTCTTCGGAAAAATCAGCACAAAAATTGTGGATTACTTAACCTGTGAAAATCATTATAAGAATCGCAAAACTGAGAAAAAACAGACATTTTACCACTTTACAAGAGTAAAGAGTTGCGCCAAACTGCCCTTAGTCCACGACTCTCCCCATTTCACACCTTCATATCTCAGGATAGGTAAAAGTTACAACGACGTCAGTTTTGTCAGTGGCTTGCGATTCGTGTTAACAAACTCGAATTTACTCAACATGTTCTAGGATGGGAATGTTTTTTTCGATTTTATCGAAATCGTTTTTTTGGACTAATGGCAGTTTGGAACTGAGCTCCTCAATTGCACAGTAGTTCTCAGTAAAGCACTACCTAGTACCTATTAACCCGAGTGGATAAATACGTCATTTTTTATCCTACTCAGGCCCGTCGATGCCGAATTGACAACGCGGTACGCTCCGCATAGTCGGATTCGGCATCCACGGGCGGAGTAGGATACAAAATGGCGTATCTTTCCACTTGGGTTTATAGTGCTCTAGTACTCAGTAGTTAACAATAACAACGCAGCTTATCATTTAGCACATATCATTATTTTTCACTATTTTTTTCATCTCCTTGACTCTGTTCATTGAAAATGAGACTCGCCCAGTAAATGAAGATCAAGATCAATGAGCGCTACTGAAGAAGAAAAAAAACGAAGAGGAAAGAAAACGTAATTGCCAGAAGAGAGAGCTCGTTACCGACCCTGATAAAATCGAAATTGTTACTTATAATTATTTTTATTATTTTCAACTAATTGATTTTTCGAAATAAAGCGCTACTGAACTGAACTGTCACTCAGATTCGCTCGGATCCACATATCTGAAATGACGCGCCACTGAGCTGAAATGAACTGAGTAGGGAAATGAGAAAAGAAGAAAACTAGTGATTGCAAAACGCTCTTTCAAGTGCAGTTTAAGCTCGCTGTTTTCAAATTCAGTTCAACTCAAATTCATTTTTCTGCCCATGTGTGAAACGGATACTACACGTTGCTACGTACTGCCACTGTGAATGACAAAAACCGTTCAAGTTCAGTATAAGTTCACTTTTCATTTTCTGTCGTTCAAAGTTCAAGTTCATAAAGATTTTGAACCAGTTTACCTCGCAAGTTGGCAAACTTGAACTTACCCATGTCTGGCTCTGGGGGCATGTGACTGAACTGACGAATCCGAGCTGAAATCTTATTCGGGTGAAAGTGACTCTGCGGTGAGTGGCGCCGTCGCTTCCGACTCGAGACTGGACGCGAGGCTATTCGCAAACCCGATCCAATGTGCGCCGCTAAATGACTGGTATAGGCAACTGCGCTTGCGGCTCTTATTATCGGCGTGTGCACGCCAGACTACTCTATTTTTATTCAGAGTGTAAATAAATTAAATGATAATGGTGTCGCATTTATGTTGGATTCTAATCATTCGCACGTTTTTATGTTGCAGGTGAGTCGAATGCTGCGTATTTTATTCGATTTGTAGTTTTGAACGATGTTAACGTTCGCCTGCGGTAAGTGCGTATCGGCAATGTGATGACGTGTATAGAAGAGGCATTCGCGAGCTGATTTATTTCGTGTTCGAAAATACATTTCTAGTTCGTTATGAACAAGGCTGAGCTAACTAGATGGGGGGAAGGAGAGATAGACAGTCGGCTTCAGGCTCCTTCCAGGGTCCAGACGTTCGGATAGTAAAGAACCTCGTTGATCGACATTTCAAGGGTTTTTTTTTTTGGTTTACCGGCATACTCGTACTGAACGAAGCCACAAATCTAAACTGCGAGGATCTTCCGTATAATTATTGTTCTTGCCACCTCAGTACTGGGGGTTAGATGAAGGAGCTCCATCTCCCAGGTGATTGAACATTTTTATTTTATGGAACACATCTAAAACATTCGCAGTTAGATCCAGTAGAATGGTATGGCTCCCCCCCCCCCCGGAAAGTGATACAAGGCGGCAGAAATAGTTTGACCGATAGATGGCAGTGAGCTAATGCGAGCTGATTTCGGGAGCTTCGAAATTTGCCTGCCTGGTGTTGGTCGATTCAGAACAGCTCGAGGCGATTAACCGAATTCGAGAAAGAATTTTTCAATCCGAGCTCACTTATATGGTAGGCGGCAGACGGGAATATAGCGCCTGTGTTAAGATCGTATATATGTACCTGTACTACCGCACTTCTCCGTCAGATCTACTGATGCAGCAATGGTTCACTTACTCGGCTAATCAGATTTACGATAATTTCCGTGGAATAAATTACTATCCAACTTCTGTTCGAGACAGTTTAATCACACTCGCAGTGCGACCGTATACGAGTGTACGACTATTGAAGAGTTGTTTAATTACTGATAGCGAGTTCATCTGAGGCGATTCAGTCCGTTACACGATGACATGACATGACATGTGTTTCCCGTCAGTTCAAACGTTCACTAGTTTCCGCGTTGTGAAAAGGAGTCCGCGACAGTATAGAAATGCTTCGGTTTCTAGACCTTTCTACGATGTCCGTCTCATTTTCGGGTCGTTTTCCTCTCAAATTTGGAAAAGGAAATGTTCGGGAAGTTCTGAAGTATGTAATATGCACACGAGGTTCCAGTGTGTTCCGAAGAAACTGAGGGGCGAGCCCCTAGGTTAAACTGTGTAATAATGAATTTTTAAATCTGCGAGAAAAGTTTTCGTCCCGAGACAATGGCGGGACACTGAAATAATTGTTGATCTCAAGGTAGGCTCACCCTCTTCTGGCCTTCTTTAAGATGAGCACATGCTTGGGGGAGCGAGGATTCAGCCTCTTGAGCTAACTAGATGGGGGGAAGGAGAGATAGACAGTCGGCTTCAGGCTCCAGGGTCCAGACGTTCGGATAGTAAAGAACCTCGTTGATCGAAATTTCAAGATTTTTTCTTTTGGCTTGCCTACATACTGAACGAAGCCACAGATCTAAACTGCGAGGATCTTCCGTGTAGTTATTGTTCTTGCCACCTCAGTACTGGGGGTTAGATGAAAGAGCTCCGTCTCCCAGGTGATTGAACATTTTTATGTTTTGGAACACACCTACAACATTCTCAGTTAGATCCAGTAGAATGGTATGGCTTCTTCCCTTCCCCGGAAACCCTGGCAACTTCGTCAAATAATTTTTTTCCCTAATTTTAGCACCCCATCTAACTCATTTAAGCCAGTTCACTGGAGCCCACGGTCTAGATGAGCCGCGAAGCGGGTCAGCTAGTGAGAATATAGGGAAGCACTCCTCTGCTAAACGCTAACTGCTCCTGGATGGAAGTTATGTTTGATCTCAGGTAGACACAGGGGCGAAACTATAGGGGCGTGGGGGGTTGAAACACCCCAATAATTTGACAGTCGGCAAATTTTGAAACAGTACATTTAAATTTTTCATTTTCTATGAATGTTTTGTTTATTTATTTATTTATTTTTTCAGTTAGAAAATATTTCGATTAAAAAATCGGCAAATTTTTAATTTTTAAAAGATTTTGTCAGCGAATTTATAGTTTTCAAAAAATATTTATCGGCAAATTTTTCTTATTCACCTCCCCAAACTGAAAGTCGCATTTCGTTTCTGAAAATGAAGTACCAGGGACTCCTGTCAGAGACTAGTCAGTCAAAAGCCGAAGGTTTCAAGCTGAACATCGAACGTTATCTGAAAGGTTGAAACAAAGCTGAAATGTGGAAGACATTTCGAAAATCTGAAAGTCGGTTGGAAACGTTGAATTTCGAATTTCAATGACTATTTTGTTCTTACTAGATTCTCTGTTTGACCTACAGCCTAAATTTCAAGGAAGTTGAATATTTTATCAACATTTAAAAGCAGACCCGTAGCCAGCCATCTGTGGTAGGTAGTGCTGACTGTTTACCGGGGGGGGGCTTGAGGATACACATAGTGTATAATGTAAAGAGTACTCCGAGGCAGTGGTATAGCCAGGGGACAAAGGGGATGACTGCCCCCCAAGGCACCTGAAATAGAATGTAGAATATGCAGAAATGAGCAATTTTTCGCTCGAGTAGTAATTTTACCTTCATTTTCATACAATAGTCCTCTAATATCGGCGATTTAAAAACAATACTTTAATTTTCGACTTTGTCTTCCTTGAAAATCTTACTTCCCCCCCCCCCCCCCCCCCGGAAAATCCTGGCTACGCCACTGATCGAATTTGGTCTCGAAATTCATAATCAAAACTGGTGATTGAACTTACCGATAAACCATTGGAAACAAAATTGAATAGATCGTGTGAAGGAAAATTAACCCTTTGAACGATCAAATTTTCGAACTTTTGGAAGTATCCATAAAAAAAACTCTATTTCTGTGGACTTATCAAGTTATCGGTTCTCAAACCGCCATTCAGGCATTTAGCCATCGATATTCAATGTGAACTGGATCGCGAGCCTACCACTGTGCTTGTGAATATTGTAATGTGACACAAGAAAAAGGTCTGTGTGTCTGAAACTGCTGGATGGACATTCGGGCCCTTTTCTTGGGACACGTCACATATAAAGAACCGCAAACATAGGATTCTTCTATCTTTCAAAGCAAAATCAGTGTTGACAAGTTTATAAACATTAAAATGTAGTGGAACAAAAAGTTTTGAACAAAACTAGCGAGAAAAATAGAGGGAATTCTTTATTTTTATTCATGAAATTTGGCCAGGGGAGGCTCCAGTGAGCTTTAGGAGCTAGCTGCTCAGGACCCACTAGCACCTCTCTGGCTCTAGGGGCCTGGCGTACTGATGATTTTTTAAATTGTTGTATCTCTACCGGGGGGGGGGAGGCTCAAGATACCTTTAGAGTGGGCTCAGCCTCAGCTTGCTTCCCCCCTCCCCCCATGGCTACGGGCTGTCTAAAAGTTGAAAGCAAGAGACTTATTTTCCAATGTCACAAGCTGAATCCGATAGCAAATGTTCTGTTATTTAATTTACGTGCTCTGGTCCTGGTGAATATAGGAGGGAAATTTAGTCTGGAACAAAAGTCAAAACTGCATGTGTTTTTCCCCATAAGAACGAAAGGGAGCTTGTAGCACGGATTCCCCTAAATCCGATCAACCTAAAACTTTGTGTTTTTTTTTTTAAATTTATTTTTATTAATTTTTTATTTCATTGGAACCAATTTAGGAGACGAATCAGAGGAAATTCAGAAGAAAAAACAGGATCACCACGAGTGAATAACAACCACCTTAATGTGTAAAGGAAGTTGTGTATTCCTCTCAAGTATTCCTAATATCCTTCCAGTCTATACCCTCCCAGACTAGGGTATGCTCATGTGCGCAAATGTGAGCGTTTGGGGGATAAGGTTCCAATCTGCATTTGCAGGGACGAAACCATTGGATGGGGGCATGGGGGGGGGAGAGAAAAACCCCAATAATTTGACAGTCGGCAAATTCTGAAACTGTTCATTTGAATTTTTCATTTTCTAAGGTATAATGTTTTAATTAAGCCTGAAAAAGTCTTGAACAAATTCAGAAGATCCTTTAAGTCTCAGAGAAATCTGAAAGATTCCTAAAAGTTTTACGTAAGTTGGAAGAGGAGGTAGTGATGGGTCAAAAAAGTCTTATTATCATAGTACTTTCATTTCATTACAACCAAGAGAAGTCATGGCAAATACATCATTATATCGCCGAATTAATCGTTAAAAAGATGGATTTTGACCTCCGATCAATTTTCTGAACAATAAAGGTAATTCTGGGTGTGCAGGCAATTTAACCTGATCATTTGAGCAACAAAGTCCGACAATTTCACCTTTCCATTTTTTTGCATTGCAGTGTGAACCTAGAATTGAAAGAGTATCAATTGCTGCATCTTGTTCATATGGTATAGCACTATTGTATAAAAATGCTTTTCTCGACTCAGACTTGGGGCGTTTCTTATACAATGTTGCTGTTGTTGCTGCTTTCCGCCTTTTTATACCAATATTATTTTTTGCAGGAGTGGGCATATCAAAAAATTTTATATTGAAAATGGGCCTGAAAAAAATTAGTACACAAAATCACTCCCCAATTTATTATTGCACACAAAAAGAAAATAATTCAACCGCAATAACTGCAATTTATAATGAAAACGGGCCTGAAAAAATTAATTTCAACCGCTTATCACTGCACAAAATCACTTCTCAACTGAATACGCAATATCACTTTTCGACCGCTTCTGATGTAACAGTACAGGAGAACCACCCCACCAATATGTCAAAACAAATTTCATGAACATCAACCGCTTACCACTTCACAAAATCACTGCTCAATTGAATATGCAACATTACTTTTCGACCGCTTCTGATGTGTAACAGTACTGGAGAACCACCCCACTTCCCGCTGTTGTCTACATACCAACAACGCCGTTCGCTTCAAAACGAAAATGAACCTCATCTCACCCCTGTTCAATTACCACACCGAAATGTCCTTAAAAGTCATCACTTTTTGATAACTTTGGAGCTTGAATACAGCTCAACCAAAGAACTTTTTGAAGTTTTTCTTTGCTATAAACCATCTATGGGTAAATGCCAATATGTCAAAACAAATTTCACGAAAATCGAGCCAACAGTCTATTTTCATAATAAGAGGTTCAAATAATGAGTTTTTTTGAATTTTCCTTTCCTTTTTGTATATTATATTTACAAACATTTGTTTCCTGTTAGTAGATTTACAAATCATATAAGCATGTGCCTGTGGGTAAGCACGAGAGAATGTAGAGGCAGGACGAAGTCTGCCGGGTCCGCTAGTAATAAATAAAGATAAATAAATGAATCCAAGAAACCTCTCGGATGGTGTATGTTTGCACAAGGGCCGAGGAAGAAGAATGCCTCAAGCGGCTCACTATATAAAAAAGGCGCTTCAAAAATAATGTAAAAAGATGAACGAGAAAAGGAAGAGCAGAAAAGAGGCAGACTTTTTTTGAGGTTACAAGGACGTTCTGTAAAATCAGTCCCCGGGCCCATATTTTGCTTCTTTATTATCATTATTATTATTTTATTTAAAAAAATTTTTTTAATTAAGAAATATTTTTTGATTAAAAAATCGGCAAATTTTCAAATTTTTAAAATGTTTCGTCGGCGAATTTTTAGTTTTCAAAAAATATTAGTCGGTAAATATTTAGTTTTCAAAAAATATTTGTCGGCAGATTTTCCTTCTCCACCCCCCTCACCGAACTGAAAGTCAAGTTTCGCCTCTAGGTAGACAACAAGCCAAACTGGAAAGAGTTAGTCTGCCTCCGTCCGCTGGGACTCTAACCATTTTGATACTCAGCGCAGCTTTGTCGCCACTGGTCTCGTCTTTCAATTGAGCTCAAAACCCCCGGAAAAATATTGGAAATTTACGGATACCCTAAATATGTCCGGCTGGCAGTGGAGGCTTTTCGTCCGCATTTTTCGTGCGTGGAAAGCGCGCACCAAAACAAATAATTAAAGGTGGATGGCGAGACGACGTATAAAATACAATAAAAGAAAAAGAAAGAGAAAAAAGGAGCATGGGTATAAATTGTTACACCATAACACCGTTATTTTTATTTTCAATTAGCTACGCACGCGTTACGTTACATTTCGCCCGCTCGTGGTTTACCTGTATTTTAAACATTTTAATTCGAAAGGCTTAACGCAGCGTGTAATTAATGGGCATTCCGTAAATTAAATAAAATTAGTTAACCTGTCCGGCCTGCACTCTTTTCCCGGTTATTTACGACTGCAGCCGGCACCCGATGATTTAAATAATTTAAATATAATATACTCCACGTCGCCGCATCGGTCGCGGGAACGTCTCGAAAAATGTAAGTACCCTCGTTCCTTCCTCTTTTTTTTTGGTTTTTTTCTTCCTCGTCCTTGTTTTCATTTATTCTTAATTGTCGCTGATCCGGCGTGTGAAACCCAGCATGCCGAGCCTTCGAGTTGGTCGTATTAAAATTCCAATCTGTACACGATCCTGCATCGTTAAGACGTCCTCCCGAACGACGTTGGCTCTACCGAAATACGAGTAGGGACAAACGCTTCGAGGATCCCGGCAGCCTTTAATCCGCCACTAATTTCGGCGTTAATCACAAAAGCCGACCAACGGGTTTCGTCATTCCGGTGCCCGGTATAATTAGAGGCAACTATGTTGAACGAGTGAACCAAATTACAGGGTGTTAAGTCCATCATCCATTTCGAACGATGCGTCCGGAGGACTTTACCAGAAAACGCGTACGCCATCGGTGCCAAGAGGGTGGGCTGTGCGCACTCTTGATACTTATACGCGTCTCAGCTCTTCGGACTGATTATGTCTGCGGGCCCCGGCTCAGCGTCCACGCCCGAATTATTGACACTTTTTCTCTCGGCACTTCACCGGGCAAATGTAACGGAATTAACACGTCAAGTTGGTGCTCGTGTACGGCGGCAGGTTCATCTGCTGGACATGACGTATTACGTCGCGGTCTCCTCTCAGGTCTCTGCAGTACTCAGTCGAAACCGTTTACCGGTTCTCGATAATGCATTTCGATGGCGTGTTTTCGTGAACACGAATGTACGCGTATAATTAAACGGTAGGCGAGTACAGACAGGCAGCGGCCTTTAATTCGTGTACCAGATGTACGGAGAGAAACTCGCTAGATGTCCTCTAGATAAGGCTTCTTCTAAATTAGTCGCTAGCTGTAGTGGGTACCGAATCCGGGGCGCTGGGAGTTGTTGGAATTCTTCGAGGGGCTGACACCGGTAAGCTCTCGAGGTCTCGACGAAGAGGATGTCGAATTCATTGGCAGCGAAATCGAATTTTTCGCATTGTTCGGTTTCACGTGTGACTGTGTGCGTATACGTTGGTACACAGTGGGCATATATGTACGTCCGTATGATCAATTTAAAAAAACGGGTGTACGTATGCACTGCTGCGGATATGCGCGGATATATGCATACTGCATTTATATACGAATTAGAATTTCATCGCGATGCGAACGCTGAAAGCGTTCGGGCTCGTTATTTGCGCAGAGAAGTGCATTATGCACGAGCGACACTGCAAGTACATCAACGTGCCCATATTGTATTAGGCCTACTCGGTTATATGGTGATGTTATCAGCTGGAACAGCCGCGCGCTGGTGACACACTTCTTTGTCAAGAATATAAGTACTTAGAACGTTTACTACCGAGCATGCTCTCTCTTATCAACATCTGCTGCACGATTATTACCTTAAATTCTCGGGTACACACTCGTTCTGGATACTCTCGGCTTCAGGAGATTTATTTCGATCGTATTTTCTGTGTCCATTTTTCCGAACATTTCTGCGTTACATATGGTAGGCAGACAGGCGGGAAGAAGGAGCAGAGAGGATGCTGAAGCAGAGAGAAGAAGGACAAAAGATACATAGTAAGTCAAAACGATGCGAGTATTGTAATAAATAATACTTCGGGTACGAAGTAAGTGTATCTGCGTGGAAGCAGCAGACGTCATCGAATAAAATTCTGATCGATTTTATTATGTTTGGGATTCGCGTACAGCGAACGGTTATGCTCGTTCGACCTTCTGCATAAAACGAGAAGCGGTAACGACGTCTGCGGACGGCGCGCAGCGTGTAAATCGTTAAGGAATTCTCGGTGGTCCGCGATATTCCGCGACACCGCATCGCGACAATGCTTCGGCATTTCAGCGAGTTCGCAAAGGGAAGTGTGCGAAAGCACGCTTATAATAAAGTTCCAAACGAGTGCGTTGCAGCCGCGTAATGCCTGCAGTTTCCCACAAGCTGCTCGGACTGGCACATACTTCCAAAATACTGGATGGACTACTCTGGAATATCTCTAGTTATGACCAAGGCCCGGATTTTTATTCCCTAAAAAAACTGAAATATGCGCATATAATATGCTTTTATCAAATGTAAAATATGCCAAGAAATTCCCTAAAAATGCAAAATATTCTAAAATATTCCCTCTCAAATTATGGCAGGCAGAAAGAAAAGTGAACAGAAAACTCCTTGCTCCGGGTTCAGCAGTGTTGTATAAACCTAAAGTCGCAGGATAAAGGCCTTGGTGTGTAGGTACCACTAAGGTCCTTTTCTTGTGACACGTCACAAATTCATGAACACTAAAAATAATTGAAAGTTGAATAACATTTTTTCAAAATTATTATAATTTTTTTTCAATAATCTGGTAAAGTGGTAAAATATTCCAGTAAAATGGGGAAAAGTAAGCAAATATTCCAAAATATTCCTTGAAACCACGCATTATATGCCAAAATATGCTTTTTGGTTGAAATATTCCCAAATATGCTCTAATAAATATAGCTCATTTTACTCCAAATTTCATGATTCGTCGAGATAACCCTGGCATGCCCAATAGACTAGGCTAGAAAAAAATATGCTAAAGCATAAAAATCCGGGCCCTGGTTATGACCAGTGTAATAGTCCAGGCATTTTAGGAAATGAAAAGGGAAACATTGCTGCAAAGTTGAAACTTGGCGTGATTCTCAAGGATAACTCCCTAATAAACATACTAACCCCATCCCTCCGCCCGGCAGGGGTGAGCGTGACCTCCTAGAGCTGAAACCCCGTACCGAAAAACAGTTTTTTGACCGTAGCCACGACCGCCTTCAACTAACAGGCCACACAAACTAACTTGGCATCGTTGCGCTAATTCGCCGGTGTAGGCTGATGGCTACTATACAGCTGATCTCTCATCCACTTGTTTTATACCTCTCAGCTTAGGCTTCCCTATAAAATAAAAACCTGATTTAATATTACCTTATTATTTTGCTAAAGTTAATAATTTACGTCTACTATTCGCATTATGAAGTTAAAAAAGTCTTAAAAAATTTAAGCAATAACAAAGCTTCGGGCGATGACCAAATTACAAACGAACATTTGAAATACGGGTCTAGAGATAAACTATTAAATTTTCTCACCAAATTTTTTAACAAAGTACTAAATAAAAATAAATAAAAATAGCGTTTATTGGACAGGCACAGTAACAGCACACGTACGTTTCGCATGAACAGTAATTTAGTACACATTTTGCAACGCCTAGTCCGCCCACCTTTGGGCATACGCCTCCATCACTCTCTGCCAGGGTTTACGATTTATCGCAATTCTGCCCCACAGAATCCCAGCGTGACTGGCAATTTCGTCACTCCACCTAAGTGGAAGTCTGCCTCTCCTCCTTATTTGATCTCTTGGGCACCATTCGGTAAGAGTGCTACACCACTTCCCATTTTTATCGCGAACAATATGACCTGCATATCGAAATTTTAGTCCTTTGGCTGTATATAATATATTTTTGCTACTTTAGCCTTCGTTCTCACAGTGATATTCCTGACTCTGTCCCTTTGTGGTATCCCAAGAATCAATCTGATCATTTTATTTTGTGTTAGCAGAAGCCTACGACCCTGGGCCTTTGTTAGCGTCCATGTCTGTGCTCCATAAGTTAATGAGGGGATTAAGCAGCTCTCAAAAATTTTTATTTTTATACTAGTTTTCATTTTGCTTTTGAAAAATGTTTTCAAGGCCCAAAATTTTTTCCATGATTTCGTAATTCTCGAACTCAGTTCTTCTTCAAACTTGCTTCCAAAAGTGAGAGTCTGGCCTAAGTAGTTGTAGGAGTCCACATTTTCCAATTTTGTATCTCCAACTTCAAGAGTTATTTCTCCTAAATTTGACATAATTTTTGTTTTATTCAAGTTTATGGATAACCCTACCTTTTCACTTCCCCTTACTAATTCCTCGAGCATTATTGCCAGTTCGTTTTTATTTTTTGCGATTATAATAATGTCATCTGCAAAGCGCAGGTTATTGGTACTACGCGACAAAAATATCCCGGAGAGTTGGAGAAAATCCGATATTATTTAAATACACAAAAAAGGCGATAGACATAGGATCGATAACTACAGGCCGATCAGCCTTAGCTCGACGTTATTGAAAATTTTCTCTAAACTCATCAAAAGCAGAATAAAGGGGACCACCGATGAACAACAACTCCACGAACAAGCAGGCTTCAGAAAGGGATACGCCACCGCGGATCACCTATTCACGCTCAACCTCCTAATTGAAAAAGTAAACGAATACCAGATGGACCTCCACCTCGCCTTCGTAGACTTTAGAAAGGCCTTTGACTCGCTGAACCACGACTTTATGTTAAACGCTTTAAAACGTCAAGGAATTCCAAGCACATACGCTAAGCTTATTCAAGAAATGTATACGAACCTAAAAGCAAGAATTTTGACGGAGAGAAGGGGGGAATACTTTTATATAAAAAAAGGGGTAAAACAGGGAGATCCACTCTCGCCGGATCTTTTCTGCTGCTCATTAGAAGAGGTATTTAGAAACCTAAATTGGGAAAACCGGGGGATCAAAATTAATGGAGAAAAATTGAACAACTTAAGATTCGCAGACGATATTGTACTCATCTCAGACAATTTAAACGATCTCTACGAAATGTTGAACGAATTAAAAGAAGCTAGTCAGAAAGCAGGTCTGATTATAAATTTTTCGAAAACAAAAATCATGTCCAACGCGATAAAAGCAGATAATATAAAAATAGGAGAAGACGAAATCGAATGCGTTGAAAACACAAATTATCTGGGCCAAATTATATCGTTAGAAAACAAAACAGAAAAGGAAATTAATAATCGAATCGCATTAGGTTGGAAAAAATTTTGGTCACTAAAATACATTCTAAAAGGAAACTTCTCGGCTCAAAATAAAATCTAAATCATAAACAGCTGTGTTCTACTAGTAATATCATACAGATCCCAAACTTGGTCTATGAACGAAAAAATAAGAACGAAACTTCACGGTACGCAAAACGCCATAACACGATCAATAGCAGGTGTTGAGCTAAAGGACCGCATAAGGATTTCGGATTTGAAACGCAAATTCAAAGGAATCAGAGATTTTGTGCACGAATGCAGGAGGAAAAAATGGGAATGGGGTGGTCATATAATCAGAGCCTGTGATGGTAGATGGGGGAACAAAATCCTATTCTGGTTCAGCGAAAACGAAAGGAGAATAGGTCGTTCGAAGGCGAGATGGAGGGATGGGATCGTGGAATTCATCCAGGATAACCAATTTCACCAGGTAGCGCGGGACCGGGCCGAATGGGCTCGGCTAAAGGAGTCTTTTGCCCAACAAATGGGCTTGGCGCGAGTATGATTATGTTATGCTATTTCAAGTGCCGAACTGTATTATTTCGCGCCAATAAAAGATAATAATAATAATTCGCATTATTGTTATTACAATTACTGGTAGTAACCGAACATAGGTCATTATCCTTTAATTTAGTGTAATATTTCAGTACCACTTGTTATTTTTTTCCCTAAAAAAGGGTAAATCTCATCAGAATATGGAAATCCTTCCACAGCCAAGTGAATCATCAGTTTTTTCGGGGATTTTTACTTAAAGCTAAAGTAGACTCGAACTTTTCAGATATCAGCTGTTGCATAACATATAAACATAATTTTCCGATAGACAGTACTAAATTGGACGGTACTGTCAGACCACCCCGATCAATTTTTTTGAAATACTCATCTTCCATATTATCTGCAGAGAGGACTAGTTCGCAGCACTGAGAATAGTTCAATTTGTGTGTTTCATTTTGAAAGCTGTGTATCTGTTACGCTTAATTCGCGCAATTGACGAATGCGCGCAGTAAGCAAACAGTTTGCCGAAAGCGCGCATTCTGCACCCACTCTGCTGGCTGCGCGTAATCTCCATCACGATTGCTGAATGCGCGCAATCGACTGATAGTAATTTATTGTATTTTTGACATGGATCCGGCAATAATTTTCTGCCGAATGTACGCATTTAGCAAGCAACAATACACAAATAAATGAACCGAATGGGTTTCTGTTGGACAGAGGCGAAACTTGACTTTCAGTTTGGGGGGGGGGGGGTGGAAAAGGAAAATTTGCCTACAAATATTTTTTTGCCGACAAATATTTTTCGAAAACTAAATATTCGCCGACAAAACATTTAAAAAATTTGAAAATCTGCCGATTTTTCAATCAAAATATTTCTTAATTGAAAATAATAATAATAATACCTAATAATAATAAAACAAAAGCAAAATATGGGCCCGGGGACTAATTTTTGAGAACATCCTTATACCCTCAAAAAAATGTTCCCTTTTTCTACTCTTCATTTTCTTCCTTTTTTCGTTCCTCTTTATACCTTATTTTTGAAGAGCATTTTTTATAGTAAGTCGCTTGAGACATTCTCCTTCCTCGGCCCTTGTGCAAACATACACCATCCGAGAGGTTTCTTGGATTCATTTAATACTATGATAATAAGACTCTCTTGACCCGTCAAGACCTCCTCCTCCAACGCATGTAAAACTTTTAGGGCTCTTTCAGACTTCTCTGAGATTTCAAGGATCTTCTGAATTTGTTCAAGACTTTTTCAGGCTTCATTAAAACGTTATACCTTAGAAAATGAAAAATTCAAATGAACAGTTTCAAAGTTTGCCGACTGTCAAATTATTGGGATTTTTTCACCCCCTCTCCCCTCGGCCTCCACCCAATAGTTTCGTCTCTGCAAATGCAGATTGGAACCTTATCCCCCAAGCACTCACATTTGCACACATGAGCATCCCTAGTCTGGGAGGGTAAGCTGGAAGGATATTAGGAATACTTGAGAAGAACACACAACTTCCTTTACACATTAAGGTGGTTGTTATTTACTCTTGGTGATTTTTTTTTCCTGAATTTCCTCTGATTCGTCTCCTAAATTGGTTCCAATAAAATCAATAATAATAATTTAAAAAAAAAAAAATATATATATATATAAATAATGAACTTACAAAGTTTCAGGTCGATTGGATTTAGGGGAATCCGTGCCGCAAGCTCCCTTTCGTTCTTATGGGAAAAGCACATGGAGTTTTGACTTTTGTTCCGGACTAAATTTCCCTCCTAAATTCACCACCAGGACCAAAGCACGTAAATTAAATCCCGTAACACTCTGGACGCAACGACATGTAAAGCATTGGGTTCGTATTCTCTTCGAGAATTAGTGCGACTGGATTCTGTGGGTACAGGACATGTAACTGTCGCCAGAATTGTTATTCAAAAAGATGCGCATGTTTAAGAGCAGGCGTGGAATGTAACTCAGCTTGTCACCCAGGCCGAGGATACAATAATGTAGAGAGTCTCAGAAGTCTAGAATCAACCACTGAGAATTCATAATTATTATGTTCATAATTTAAATGTGGAGTTATATTTCTGAACTTTTAGCCGTACTCACTCAAGTTTTACAATTAGACAAAATATAGGGCATGAATTTGGCAAAAGTTCTGCCTACTGCACGCACTTGACGACTGCTCAAATTGAGTGTAACAGTGTTTATGTTCAGTTGCTGAATGCGCGCAATGTATTTAGATGTGTTGCCTATTTCACGCATTCGGCAATTTTTTGCACAAATTCAGCAATCTGGGTGCAGAATGCACGCAGTCGGCAGAGTGGGTGCAGAGTGCGCGCTTTCGGCAAAATGTTTGCTTACTGCGCGGATTCGTCGATTGCGCGAATTGAGCGTAACATATCCACTGACAAAGATTAAAACAGATTCTGAAAATTCTAATTCTTCAAATTCGTCATCGAAGAAATCAGAATAATTTGTTAATTCATCCAAGAATGCATTTTCGGATGGAAGTGCATAATTTTTTGTCACTGTTAACGTATCGGCAGAAAATGAGACATGACCATAACGTGCTGATTTGAGTCCAAGCAAACTACACATCCTCAGTTTCTTTTCAGACTCTATAACCTGTACAACCAGAACCACAAACCACAAATTATACATCAGGTTGACAGATAACGAAATTAGAAAATAACTATCTGACTAAAATAAAATTAGTCATGTGCATACACAGATAGACAGGTACACTCATGGAAAAATACAGACATTTGCGGCATTATTGAAGTAGGTACCTATTCTTTAATGCAACTGGACTTGAAATTTTTAATTACCTGCATCACGGAGACATTGTAATTATTTCCAGATAAGCTAAGATAGCGACTGAAGCGCTTTTCCAACGCATCCGTCTGAATTTTCCCAGGTAAAATATATTCAATCTTCAAGTCCGCCTCCAATGAGTATTTAATAAAATCAACCGTCACAGAGGTCTGCTGGTATAAAGCGTCGTACGTATCTATAGTCAAAAATCCGGAATTTTTATGAAGAGGTTTCCCTTGCTCTAATCACTTCAAAAAATTATTCAGCCACACAAGTCGTTCATCGGTGGTAGTGTCGAATGGTTTCATAACTGGATTACATTTGTAGATGTGTAGAAACTTATCTTTGATATTCATAATGGTCCACCATTGATGAATAATTTCAAGAAACGCCAAAGTACCGTCTTCTTCATTACCAGTGTGAAGCCTTTACAGCAGCAATTGTAGACTCATCAAATACATTGATCGCCAAACTGACTTTCTGACGTTCAAAATTCGTGGGAAACACAGCCTTGAAGTTTAATTTTGGTGCAGTCTTAAGCAGCTGATTAGTAAATGAGGGATACAAAAATGGCTTCTCAGTGTCTTTTTGATTTAGCCAGTTGTTCCTTGTTGTTTTTAAGATGTGAACACTGTCGAATGTCACAAATGTTTCTTAAAGTCCTCAGTAATCTGAGCTCTGTAAGTTTCATAGCCACTGGATAAATTGTTGAACACTGTCCGGTTGATTCGATTATTGTCTGAAATAATCACAACTATTTTCAAATCCGCAAGAAATAAGAAGCTCGCTTGCTTCCTGGGTTAACTGCGTTAAGTTGTTGCCACTCAATTTAATGACGGGGCGCAAGGCCGCTACTTCTTTCAAGGTTTACGAGGATTCCCATCCTTGTCTGTGAATTCTTCGAAGGTGGACACAAATTTGGGCTCGAAATGAAACTCGCAAACTCTAGCACTAGTTCCAGGTGACCAAAATCTTTGCGGGGTATCCGTTGCAGCCACAGAGCTCGTAATTTCTCGTTTTCAGGAAAGCGAAAAACAGTAACATATTCATTTTTACCGACAGAATCATAGTTTGATTTGCATCCCGGAACAGAGCACTTCAACGTCATAGCTATAATTTAAGTAGAAGTAACTTTACTAACTAAATTCACTTCACAATTCGAACAACTTTGTACTATTCTACCGGCATTCTGTACTAATCATAGGGAATTACTGATAACAGGTAGCCTTCACGCAACATTGCCGAGTTTCTGATATTTCGGCCTGTTAGTTGAAGGCGGCCGTGCCGTAGCTCCACAAATATTGATTTATATGCGAAAATACTTCTTACCTAAATCAAAGAGCATAAAATTCTCTACAAAAAAGGTTCATTTTACTTTCGTCCTAGGATTAAGACTGACCGAGATAATCGACCAGGAAATATCCCAGAATCACCAATACCTCATAGTATTCATATACATATAATGTACTTAGGAGGCGGGTCAGCGAAATAATAACAGTGTTGTAATGCATGCAGGCGGTAATAGAAAGATATATATCTTTCGATGGAGGGGAGAGGGCATATCAAAAGGAATAAGCATCAGAATAGCAAATGCATGGCGGGCATTTTGGGCCAGAAGAAGATTCTAAAAAGTAGAATAAAACTCAAGACTAAAATAAAGGTTTTGGAAATGTGTGTAATTCCGGTGCTGGGCTATGGGTGTCAGACGTGTGCTCTGACATGGAAGCTTGCTTCTAAAATTAAGGAAACCGAATACGCAATACTGAGGAGCATACTTAATATCAAGTTGAAAGACAAAATTAATACTAATAAAATAAAAGAAAAACAAAAATCAACGATACCAGATATACTATTAAAAGGCTTAAATTCAAGTATGCAGGACATATAGCTAGGGGAGACAAGAATAAATGGAACCTGCTGGCAACTCCTTCTATCCCACGGGGCAAGAGAAAGAAGCGAGGGAGGTCACTTACAAGGTGGACAGACGAGATTGACAGATGTATCGACCCTCACTGGGCTAGCGATGCCGTAAACAGGAGACCCTGACAGAATGCGACAGATACCTATGCCCAAAGGTGGGCGGAATAGACGATGGTTCACCTAAAAGTAAAATGAAAAACAAATAGCTAACGTATACCCATGATGCCTATTCGAAGCTGTAACAGAATGATAAAATTTATTTTCAATTATCAACTGAAAATGTAAGTTTTTATCAACTTTTTGCCATTCACCCCCTCCTCATTCAAAAAAAAAGTTTGCATGGGTCTTACCATCAATAGTGTCCATTACTAGCGGACCATTTTAAACGATGGTCTCTTGTGAAAGATACCCTAGTTTATTGAAGAGGCACGAACTCCATGTGATCTCGACTTCTCAAATGGTGCTATGTGATGTAATTTCTTACTAACGTCGTATTTTCCGTTGCTAATGACACCTACGCTGTCGTACAGGGTACGACGAGTAAATCTGACGCTGGGTTATTAATAAAACAAGTTTGCTACATCAAATTAAAGATGATCGTCGAAATGAATGAAAAATTCTCCTTGAAATATTACTGTCATCGCATGAGGTTCCTCGTAACGGTATCCAACATCAACCCCCCGCAGTTTCAGGCCAACGTGACTGATCTCATGATCTGGTACGGGGTACGTAATCTTGAAACTCCGTCTGTTGCCGAGTTGTATTTCATCGGCTGTCGCAGTATTTCGAAGGTGATCGTACACCTGTGCCGCATACTCGTAGATGAAGTGAGATAGCTTCAGAAGCTAACTCGCTCGGTTTATCCGAGGTCAATATTTTGGCTTAACTATAAGATAAAAGGGGTAGAGATTAGAGGGGAAAACTTCAAATTTGGAGAAAGTAGAGACCTAATGACCTAAGATTTGCGGACGACATTGTAATCAATGAGGAAGGAACTCAGTGCGATGGCGGAAGATTTGAGGAGAGAAAGCGAAAAAGTAGGGCTGTCTACTAACTACTGTAAAACCAAACTGTGACCAATATGAGTCATTTCAAGGAAATAATAATTGGGAATAACAAAATCAAAATCGTTTCGGAATATAAATGTTTAGGCCAAACCATGGCACTAAAAAACAGAACAAAAAATGAATTGAAAATTAGAAGAGCAAATGCATGGAAAGCCTTTTGGGCACAGTCAAGAATCCTGAAAGGTAAAATGAAGATCTTGGAGACCACCGTATTATCTTAGCCTCCTTCCATTGGGGGGGGGGGCTGGTTGGCTGAGTGGATAGTACGCTAGCCTCGGAATCCGGAGGTCCCAGGTTCGAGCCCACGTAGCCACTCGCTACATTTTGACCTTTTCGGCAAGATGAGAAGAGGGGTAAGACAGCCCTAACAGCCTCCCCGGCATCTCTGAAGTAATGCTCAAATGGGCGGATTCTAGGGCTCGGGTTGAGAGTAAGATTAGAAAAGAGCCTCGTTCCATTGATTCGGGGTGTTTTCCGTTTCCACTATTTTGTTGACGAGCTTAGTTAGAGTGAGAGCACGTTCTTCTTGGAGGAATCCTAAAGTATCATGAAACAGTCGAGAAAAGGATTTCTTGAAATATAAGGAATACTTACGGAAAATCTCAAGTCTTAAACTAGCCTGGAAGTCTTACAAAGACCTTGCAGAAACTTGAAGGGGTCTCGAACATTCTCACGTAATAATTTCTACGAAAGCCAGTTCTCTAGTCATTGAGTCTCGGTAAGCTAAGTTGCCAATGATCCGAACATATTCACATTTCACTGCTTGTCTTATAGACTGGAACTGTGAGTAAATGATGTCAAGAAAGATGCTACAGGTATGAACCCGCTTTATTTGCTTCATGGACAAATTATGTTCTTTATATATATATTCCATGTCACCAAAGAACGCACACGCATTTCAAGAAATATCCTCTAAACTTCATTTACAATTTCTAAAAATTGGACGAGTGCTGGGAGTGCGCTGGGTTTTTATAATCCAGAGGAATTAGCATTTTTGATGGAATTAATTGCAGCACAGCTGAAACTTGGTACGATTGTTTAGTATCCTCTTCGGAAAAGCCCCGTAATTTCCCCTCCTCCCCCGATGTGAGCATCACCTCCCAGAGTTGAAAAAGTGCCCCCGGAAACAGTCTTTGGCTTGTATCTAGCTTAAAATTGAGTTATAGGTAAAAATATTTCTCACCAAAATTAAAGAGCGTAAAGTTCTCTACAAAAATGATATCTATGTTTTTTTTTTCGTGAATCCCAGACTAACCAAGATACTTGGCGTTCAAGATCACACGAGCATGTAAATATGGAGTAACCTACAACGTACACGGTATACAAACGCCGAACTCATCACTCTAATCATGCGAGAAGCGTTGAATGCTGACGCTGTCATTTTAAATCCCCATACTAGATGGACCAGCTTGTTTTGAAGACAGACAATAGTTATGGAGCGACATGACTGTTGGCGTTTGGACACTCTTGTAGGTGCGCTAGTGTAGTGAACGAAAAGATGATTAGGGTAATTTTACCACAAAAACATGTACAGGTGAAATGAGCTTTAGCATTTTCAGTATTGAAGAGAACTAAAGTGTCAGCCCTTATCATTGCTTTTCAGATGAGCCCACCTTGAGTTTCTTTACAGAACATTTTTTGTCCCTGATCATCATTTCGTCCAAATACACCAATCAGCGCGCCGCATTTCATTAGGCCGCAAGAGAGCGACTCTTTAGCGTCCAAACGCGAATCGAACAAACACTCATGCGAATTATGAAGAGTGCAGGCGGACTGACTCATCGACGCGGTGTTACCTCTAGCGTTTTGCAGCAGTGGATTCTTAGCGCCCCTGTCTCATCTTTGCCAAGGTTTGGAAAAGTTCACAAACTGTCAACCAGAAACGAGTGCTCAGCATAAAGAATTGAGGGAATCACGAGTGTAGCATGACAGAAGGGATGTTCAAACTTTTTTAAACTGGCTGAGAGCCCATCATCTCTTCCCATATGCATTTGAATTACAAGAGGGAATCTACCCGGGTTTACGGAGGGGATTCATGAAGAGAATATGGAAGGGCTATACGACGGGTCTACAAAGGGGATCCATGCTAGGGGAAACAGAGGAGCTATGCGACGAGTCTACAAAGGGCATACATAGAGGGTATACAGAGAGGCTACCCGACAGTTTACAAAGGGGATACTTAGAGACATACAGAGGGGCTATACAACGGGTCTACAAAGGGCATACATAAAGGGTGTAGCACAGGTGTCTCAACGCCGATGTATAGCTCGGGTAGTGAGAGGGCTACACGTAAATGAAGCGCTGAGATTGGCTAATCTTATGGCTCCCCTCGAATGGAGTGCTCTGATTGTCTGCTGGAGGGGAAACATACCGGGTTGAGACAGGGCTAACGAGGGTCGATTTTCCAAGGGTCTCGAGCGGGTGTACACGAACTGGAGCTTTCCGCATCGGGATCAGGAGCTTGTGGTTGCCGTAAAGTGGGTATCTCTTGTAGCCACGCGTTTGTAGAGGAGGTTGTTTAAACGCAGAAAGTTGTATGCATGTAGATTCGGATGAAGATGAATTCTTATAATAATAAAGATAATACATTGAAATTATATCATGTAACATTCTATGCATCCAGTTATGTATTTTTGCGATCATTTCAGCGTTTGTATACCGCGTGCGTTGTAGGTTACTTCATATTTACATGCTTGTGTGATCTTGAACGTCGATTATCTTGGTTGGCATGGGATTCACGAAAAAAAAACATGGATATCATTTTTGTATAGAATTTTACGCTCTTTAATTTTGGTAGGGAATATTCTTACCTATAACTCAATTTTAAGCTAGATATAAGCCAAAAACAGTTTCCGGGGGCACTTTTTGGACTCTGAGGGGTAATGCTCACACCGGGGGAGGGGGGGAAACCACGGGGATTTTCCGAAGAGGGTACTAAACAATCGTACCAAGTTTCAGCTATGCTGCAATTGATTCCATCAAACACCTCTTTTTAGCTAATTCTCCTGGACTATTAGTAGTTTTCGTACTGTGAAAGCTGTGTGGATATCGTATGAAGCGCTGCAGGTACATTTTCCAAAGACTGCTGATCCTAATAATAAAAAAATGAAATCGGAAAAGAGTGAGCTATTTTCTAAGGTTTGAAAAAGGAACTTAAATCTTCTGAATTTCTACAAGATTTAACATTCATGTACGATACCTATATTGAACGAACCATCTGACATGAGTCAAGTCTTACAACATCGTGGAACTATTACGAGTATTTTTAAAGCTAATCAACAAATTCAAAGAACCGTATAAATGTTGATATCATTCAAGGAAAGAAATGGAGAAAAACTGTTGAAGTTTTTCATGTCATTGAAAATAATGACAAATTTCGCAGCGTTTCAGTGAAAAACTCTGGAAAGTAGAATATAAACCAAAAGCAATTTCTACAGTCCTCAGTTGATAGAATGTCGCAGCGATTGGCGGATACTGAAAATACTGTAATAGCAGATCTTGGCATCGTTCAGGAAATATTATTAAATGAGGCACCAACAAATACGAGCCAAGGCGAAAAGGAAGTAAGAAACATTGCGCGAAGATTTCATTTGTGCGAGTCTGAGTGTATTGTTGGCTTTAGATTGAAAGACACAAAAAGAATTCATCAGACTGACTCGCGCATTTACCTACTCAACAGCAGAATGTGAGCAGGGATTCAGGGCGACGAATTGTATAATGACTGATTTACGGACCAGGCTAACTATCCCCCGCACTTCAAATTTATTATTCCTGTCACGGAATGGCCCAACAGTCGAGGACTTCAATCCTGAACCATAAGCAAAACTTTGGTTGAAGACTTTTCGAAGTGCCGATGATCAGAGGGGGGGGGGGACGGAGTCATGAAGAAAAAAATGAAGATGAGGCGGCTACATTTTTTTTTTAAAGTTATTCAAATAAGTTGAAAATTTTTACTACTAGGATTTACTGACAAATAAAAAACATGCTTCGATACTTAGTATACGATTTATTCGAATTCTTAAACAGTAGTATTTTGATTAATAAATTTGGCTCCCTAAACCTGGTAAAATAATACCCATATTGCTTTTGAGGATGGGAGGTCAAAAAGATTTTTTTTGGGGGTGGAACTCGAGCCTCCATTTTTAGCGTATACTCTCAAACATTTCCTTCAGCGGACCACTGGCGAGTTATGATTTTTTGAATTTGTTTTGATGTAATTTGAATGCTATTCTGACCCCTATTTTTCTTGTTTAGCAGACTCTCCAAATTTGATTTTATTAGCGCTTTAACTCTTGTCGTAGAATAGCGTCTAGGACCATATTCTTGATGGTGCTCTCACTTAACAACTTCTAGTTGAATAAACTGAAGAGGCGGCGTACACTTACTGAATTTTTTTGTTACTTTGTTCTGCATTTGTTGTTGGTTGTGAACAAGTTGTTTGTTTCTTAAAAGTCACTGTTAGGGGTGGCACGGGGTGGAAGGAATCAAATCCCTAAAATATCCTCTCTTGAAACCGCCACATCGTATATATTATGCGTATTATAAATTAACAAACATATTATATTCTTGCAAAAGTCTCACCGCTGTTTCATTATTATAGCTTTTGCATTCCTAATGAGAACTACGCTATTATATCGCGCGCATAATGCTGCTCGCGAATATACAGGGTGTCCGCGAGTATTATTATCGGGAGAATAAAACTAGAAAAGCGTGCTAAAGCTCGTCATTCACCATAAAAGAAAAGTATACTTAATTCATAACTGTACGAAGAATGTAGGCAATTAAATTGGAAAACTATACCGGAAAGTCGTATCGTAAAAATGTATACACACATAAATATTAGCTTATTAAGAATAGTGTCGACAATTTACATAGTATACTCCCTGTTACAGCCGCAAGTTCTCCAGCCGTTATAATAACCTCGTTGAGTCGACAGAATATGTAGATTAATGTACCTACTTATCTCGAGAATAAATCAGATATTGATCGGTTTTCACGTTCGGTTCTAATAAAGGCAGTCAGACGGTAAAAGTGGCCCTATTAAATCGGTGTTTGGAGCTTGATTTTTGCTATACATATCACAGACCCAGCGAGTGTATTAATTTTATTTACGTTGATATTGGTCGGCCTTGTCAGGACTAATGCTTACTAGCCGCACTTCCACGTAAATTAGGAGGTACGAGTTCTGATGTCGTTGAAGAATGACTGCGAAACAGAATTTCAAAATTGCAGCCTAAGAATTTGTGCGCATAGTGCGGGATAAATAATGTTGACTAGGCCCGTGACCAGGTCCAATTCGTGGGACTGGCAACCAAAAGCTAAAGGCAGGTTGGGCCGTGAAAACCGAAAACGGCCAGGTCCTGCCGGCTCGTGGCTGTGGTCAAAATGCCCACCCACCGGCTGGCAGTTTACGCCGAAAGACTGCGAGTACATAAAACGGGGTGCAGTTAAATTGGGGAGGAGCATAAACCTAAATAGCCGAGCTGTAGGGCCCGTATGGAAGTCAAACCAGTACCAAAATAGTGCTAAATACTCTTTTGTTTGTATAATTCCCAGTATTTTTTCTGGAGGAGGAGATATCAAAGGATTTGAGGGAGACGCTAAGCTCTCGAGCACCCCCTTATTAGCGCCTCTGGGGAGCAGGGTCGTGACGAAATTTACTTGTTGTGTTTCTATAATAGACACCATTTCAACTATTCGAGCCAGAAATGTGTCCTATACTCAGTCACGCCAACCTTTCCCTTGACTTCGACACTACTTAACTGTACTGATAATGGTTAGCGAATGTCTGAGACAACCACTGATTTTTGGAATTTGAGTTTCAAACGCGGGAGAGCCTCCCTATGTGAGCAGAGAAGTGATTTTCTTTTAAAAATTGTTGTTTTGGGTTGAGTCCATTTCAGGAGTTCTTTCTTTTCCCCTCTCAACTCTTGAGGTTTTATGGAGAGGCATGGGATCTTCAATTACTTATATTTTCTCGATTTTCAATTTTTTTACATTGATAACACTGTGCAATAATTTTTCTTTATCGGTTTATCCATGGGTTCCCGTTGGTATTTTTGGATAGCTTGGGTCTAGGAAAAACAAAAAACTGGAGTAGATCGCTTAGAATTTCGTTTATGTCATAGCTGTCTGCCTTACAGAACACAAATACTGCCATTGCGTGATCAAATTTAAATTTAGGCATACAAATTTTTTTGCACACAATATGATGAAAATTAGTTACAAAATGAGGGAAAGATACTAAGAAAATTCCTAGACCTATTTGAAGTCACAAAAGGGCCTAATACATTCGTCGGCCCAACCACGGCTACTTTTGCTAACATTAACTCATTGTGTGATGTCACGGAAAATCTGTCTGTTATCTTCTTGCTTGAAAACGAAGTCTCAGTCGATAGATGGTCCATTTGTCATGAACTATGATGTAAGAGACAAGAATACCTAGACCATAAAAGTAGGCATGTCTAAATATTTTGTTACACAGTGTAATACGATTTTTTCAGTCGCTGAATCCGTCTCAAGAGTCATTTTACCCCTCCCGTCCACCTCTGAAACTCCACTACAGGAAGCTGATCTTCAATTACTCAATTTCCGAATTGCGTTGCCAACGGGTTTTCTGAGTACCTGAATCCGTTTCTGGGTTCTCTTCTTCCCTCTTCTCAACCCTTCAGGCTCTGTAGGGATGAATATGCGATTACTTCAATTTTTACACTGTTTTTATATCAATGACAGCATTTTGTGAGCTATTGAATTTATTTCTGGGATCACTTTCCATATTTTTTCAACCATACAGACTTTGATGGGAGGGACGGCTGAACACTGAATAATATAAATTTGAAAATATCTTACGTCAATTTTTTTTTGTATCTGAATCAATCTTTAGAGAAGTTCTTCTTCAATCCATTTCTTTGCAGACTTAGAATCCCATATTACACATCTCGTTCTCTTTTGTATCATTAAATTTAGTCAAGGCAATTCCTTTGATTAAAAACGATGTTAGGGAGAACGAAGATGGAGAAATACCATAGTTCCTCGAATAAGCAATTAAAGCAATAGTTGAAAAAACAAAACCAGGGAAAAGTCCAGGCCACGAAAATATAACCAATGAAAATATAAAAATGGGAGGAGAGAGAATGGTATCAGTGTTAACAAAACTATAGATTCGTTGGAAATACTCACAGACTGGAAACTTTCAGATGTAAAAATATTATTCAAAAAGGGAGATAGACACAAGGTGGATCACCCTGATCTGTATGCTGCAACCCCAGAACTACAAAAGGAGCAGGGAAACACCGAACCCTGCTTGGCTGAATTAGGCCTCGGAAGGCGTGTGAAAAACTTCCTCGCAAAATGGCTGTCTTTACAAGATCCTATTCGTAGCATTACTCTCGAATTTGATTATTACGTGGAGCTCAGTTCAGAATTGGACTTCCTCCAGCCGACTACCGACTTTTCGCTGTTTTGCTACTGTGTAGGGTTTTTTTAGCGAAAAATATTTTTACGTGTTTCGCAGTTTCTTCACACTTGAGCGGTTTTTGAGTGAAACACAAAGGAAACGGAAATACGAAAAATTAATTTTTCGTGTCGCTGATGTTTCCTCGTTTAGTTCATCATGTTTCACGACCAATCGTGCAAAACGATGAAATAATCTTGGGGAAAATCTCTGATAATTTCCGAAGAATTTCATCAGAATTTATCGTCGAGAAGATTCTTCTAATTTCCGAGGAATTTGATTAAAAATATTACGAAAATTACCGATCATTTTCGAATAATTGCATCTGACATCATTGAGAAAAATCTCTGATGATTTCAGGAGAATTTTGTTGAAGATTGGAGGGAAAATATCCAGTGATACCAATGGATTTTATTGGAAGTAATCGAGAAATATCTCTGATGATTTTTGAAGCATTTCTTCAGAAAAAAGGTTCGATGACTTCCAGAGATGTTCATCAGAAAATTTTGGTTAAATTACAGATAATTTCCGACGAATTTCGTCAGAAATGTTCTGGGAAAATCTCCGATTATTTCCTAGGAATTTTTTCAGAAATCCTTGAGAACAATCTCTGATAATTTTCTGATAATTTCATCGGGAATCTTTAGAAAAAATTTCCAATGGTTTACGAAGAATTTTTTCAAAAGTCTTCCGATGATTCTTAAAGAATTTTGTTAAAAATGTTTTGGAAAAATCCGATGGTTTTTGAAAAATTTGATCGAACATCATCAAGAAAAATCTCCGATGATTTCCAAAGAATAATTTTATCGGAAATATTCGAAAAGAATCTCCGATGATATTAAACGATTTTCATCGGAAATTTTTGGAAAAAAATCCGAACATTTCCGATGAATGCCATCGGAAATCTTTTTTCTTTGAAAAAATTTTCCGATAATTTTTGTATAGGAAATATTCGAGGAAAAATTCCGATGGTTTTTGAAGAATTTTATCGAAAATCTTCAGGAAGAATCTCCGATGATTTCCAAAGAATAATTTCATTAGAAATCTTCTAGAAGAATCTCCGATGATTTTTAAGGAATTTCATCGGAAATTTTTGGAAGAAAATTCCGGTAATTACAAAAAGAATCTCATCGGATTTACAAAAATCACATCAAAAATGCATCGAGAAAATTTTGTGATAATTTTTGAAGAATTTTTTAGAAAATATTCGGGGGGGGGGGACTCTGATAGTTTTTGAGGAATTTAATCAAAAATCTTCCTGAAAAATATTCGATGATCTTCGAAGAATTTCTTTGGAAATCTTCGAGAAGAATTTCCGATGATTTTCAAGGAATTTCATCGGAAATCGTTGGGAAAAATTCTGATAATTTCTGAAGAATTGAGACTTTTTCCTACTCATACGAAGGGATTGGAGATTTTTCACGAATATCTTTCATTTTTCTGAAGATTCCCGACGATATTCTCCGAAAATTAGCGGCGATTATTTTCGAAGATTTCCAATGACATTTTTTTGAAATTATCGGAGATTTTTCTCACATTATTTCCGATACAATTTTTCAGAAATTGTGGACTGATTTCCGAAGAATTTCTTCAAAAATCTTCGGGGAAAATCTCTGATTCTAACGCATGAGTGGACAATAGTCTCAATTCTTCAGAAATTATCGGAATTTGTTCTCAAACATTTCCGATGAAATTCCTTAAAAATCATCGGAGATTCTTCTCGAAGATTTCCGATGTATCTCTTCGGAGACCAGCGAACATTTTCCCTGAAGATTTTGATAAAATTCTTCAGAAATCATCAGAGTTTTTCCCCGAATATTTTCTATTCAAAAATTATCAGAAAATTTTCTCGAAGAATTTTGATGATATTTTTTGGAAAACATTGGATATTTTTCCTGAAGATTTCCGAAAAAATTCTCCTGAAATCATCGGAGATTTCCCTCAATGATGCCCGATGAAATTCTTCGAAAATGATCGGAAATTTTCCCGTAATATTTTCGATGAAATTCCTCGGAAGTTATCTTCGGAAATCAAAGGAATCTTCTTGAAGATTTCTGATGAAATTCTTTGGACATCATTGGAAATATTTGCCGAAGATTTTCGATGAAATTCTTCGGAAATCATCGGTGATTTTTCCGGAAAATTATTTCATCGTTTTGCACGTTTGGTGTGTTTTCCACCTGTACACCACCACCATCTTTGTCTTCACTTCTTTGAAATGATTTTCTTTAGAAGATAAAATAACAACGATTGCACTCGCCAGTGCAACTTTATCTTCCCGAACTTCTGAGAAAGGAGGTAGATTAGCCGCCCTTCATTTTTCGAATTAGTTGGAAATTCTCAAGATAAAACAATAGACTGCCACTTATTTCTGTACGCCGCGGTCTTTGATTCACTGTAACGGCGTTAGCAAACCTTTTAACAAAAAGCGTCACGGGATATTTTTGTAGCAAATTAAATGTAGTTCATTGTTTGTATAAAATATTTTTTTCTAAGATACACCTTTCACGATTTACAGCAAAAAATCGATGTTTGCTCCACTTTTAGCCCGCTACAAAGGGCGGTATACCTCGGAGGGGCGGGGACTTCTGGGACGTTGTTCAGGGAAAAATCCTTTACAATCGTACCTAGTTTTATTTCTTCCGGAATTTTATCCACCCTACCGGACTATTAAGTTACAAAGTAATTCTTTGCAGCGATATTGGTACAGAAGATTTTTTTTTTTTTGGTATATTTCAAACGAATAATGCAACAATATCACACTACTGACACATCTCATAGAAAAAACAATTTGATTGATGAATGAAACGGGATCATTTTAATTTTTATATTATGCAAAATTTGGTGGCCAATTATTTCTAATTCCGTATTTCAGGAAATCAGGGGTCAGATAGCCTACACACAGAGCTTTCTTGTGGGATGGAGGCATCACAGTAGAGAATAGACCGCAGGAATGCGATAATGGTTTGTTAATGTGACCGAACTCTGAGAAAAGGCGATGTTGGGGCAGATAAGTCAATTTTGAGAATTCTGATGATTCTTGTTGGAAATTTCACGCTCTTTCACGTGACCTTTGCAGAAAAATTCCAATTTTTTTTGTCAGAAAACGTTAATTTAGTATGTGTATACTATACACAACGAAAATCCGCGACCAACTTCAAACCGCGTTTCCTCCAAATTTGATTTTGCCTGAATATAGTGTTTTCACGAGTCAGGTCACTTATGAGGAAGAACGTCGGTCCATTCTATTTGCGGACGGGTTAAAAAATCAGTTTAAGTAAAATATTATGAGAACTTGATAAACTTGAATTAATTTAGGTATTTTCCCCTCCTCATTCACAAATTTTACGTTTCCTACGGTGGAGGGGGGTGGCAAAAGGTTACATCTTCGGGGGGGGGGGGTCTCTTCGGAAACCAAAGGGGGTCACCGCATCACTGATCCGAACTAGTAAATAAATCGGAGGACCGATGCGTCCAGATCATTCGATTGGCATGAAAATGTAACGCGGACTCCGAGATCGTGCCGATCGTTCGAGTGGCCGCGGCTGCTCCGCCAGGGCGGAGCACCGACCGCGGACCACAGATCAGCCGAGTGACTCGGCTCCGGGCCTCCATCTGGTTTTCTGGGTTTTCGAACTTTTCGCCTCCTCCGATTCCGGGCCCGGCTACTTCCGCATATCCTACGCGCGGAATTTTTCGATGTGGATTGTATAATTACACCGTAAGTCGTACCGCCATCCGGTGAGGAATGTGCATGCGATGCACAAATCGTGATGAGTTTTCTCTCAATTCGGCGAATGCCATTGCCGAGGGACTTCGAAAACGAACGTGTATTTATCTTGTCACTCATACGAGCCATACGAGTATTTCAAAAGTTTTTCTTCTTTCTTTCCTCTTTACCATCCCTGTCGTCACGTTTGGTATCTCACGTTCTTATTACGACTGTATAGTTTCTCTCTTTTTTTTTTCTTCAACTCTCGGCATTGCTATCATTAATACTGTCTCCGGTATTACTCGTTGACCGTACTTCGCCATTTCTTTTTATTTCCTCTCCGCATACTTTTATTCCCCTTTGCGACTATTGTGATTTGGATGTACCTTATTTACCTTTAACGCGCACCGTTCAACCAGAATCGAGCATTTTGATAACGAATCCTCTATGGTTCTGGTTCTTTATTTTATTGCGCATGATTCGCGGCTGTATATAGCGTATTGTTTTCTGCGCTTAAAAGTGTCGCTCGGCCAGGAATGCGTTCTTTATGCGTTTCGCAAGTTCTGTATCCAAGACGATTAGTAACGTAATTTTTTTTCTTCTTATACGTTTCCTCGACAACAGTCATACGTTTCCCTCGCTCCGGTGTCCACTCCAGCGGTATAAATTTTCCCTTCGTCTTGCCTCCGCTCTGTTTTCATCGTCCTCTGACGCCCTCTTCGGCAACCGAAGAACCGCATTCTCTGGCGCGAAAATCCGGTGAAGCGGCCAAAACCGCGCGTCCGTTTTAGCGATCGCTCGAAAAAAATTGCGGTCGGCGGCCGCCGCACGGTCGTCCGAAGAGCCGTGGAAAGCTCGGCGTGTTCGCGCCGCATCAGCGAGAAGAATCTGCCAGCGGTCGCCGGGCGACTTCGTGTTTTTTTCCGTCGAACCCGCCGACCGGGGTAATTCGTTCGCCGCTACACGCCGTAGATTCGTTATCGTCGGCCGGGCGCAGACAGGTTCCGCTGGAACGGCGACGAGCGGCGCGACCCGGGGTCGCTCTTGCTTTCTGAAAACCTTCGCGGTTCGGCGTTCGGTTCTCGGCTCGTCGCGGTGACAAATAGCCTACCGGGCGCGTACCGATCGACTCGGGCGATTGGATCGCGTATTCTTCGGACGCGTCCGAGCATTTTCGAGCGGCGAACGCCGAGAGGCCGCGCTATTCACGCTAACCACCCTTAATCGATTTGCAGCATCTGCGAAGCGGCGAGGGCGGCGGTTTTACGAGGTGTCGCCGACGTTTTTTAATCGCGTATTTTCGCTCGCGGTGCGGTGAATTATGGTCGCGGCAGGAACGGGCGTGTCACTAGCTATTGGTACTACACGGTTTTCAGAGTAATGGCAGGCGATAAAGAAGACTGGAGAGCTAGTCGCCGGTCGACCAGATTCAATATAGTTGTGTGCTCGCGGCGAGCAGGGCAACTCTCTGTTGACATTGAATCCATCACATACTACTGGTTTCTATGTAAGTGATTTTTAGACAGGGTGTTCCGTGAAACTTGTGAAATATTTTGAGGGGTTATAACGCAAGGTTACTACTTGGTCGCTACTAATAGTAAATTCCTGAATTGTCGCTATTTTTCACTATTTCTTGAAAAAAAAAAGTCACTATTGTCACTACTAAAGAGAAATAGAAAACATCTTAGCTTGAACAATAGAATTCCAGTCTAAAAATTCATTAATAGCAATGGGATTTTACGCGTAACATGTCTATTCTACATTTCCGATGTAAAATGCGTATAATAGACGTGAAATGAGTAAAATACTATAAAACCCGAGTCAAAAAGCCAAAAAGATTCAACTTTAATCTCTGCAGAAAACGAGATTGTTCATTAATTTAATTTGAAATGCAATTAATTAATTTTACTTTTTTATGAATTTACGTTTTTGTAAAATGACGAAGGATAGAAATAAAAAAGAAGTTTTATAATTATTTATTCGTTTAATGAACGTATTCTACGCATTTTATGTATTTTACGCATTCTACACATTCTACACGAATTTCGGGCTATTCTATTTCTTGAAAAGTATACCAAATGATTTCAAGCAGAAGCATTAATTTGATGAAACTAAGTACAATTTATTTCTGACTGTTTGAAGAGTAGTACTTTTGAAGCAGAATTGTACTTTATTTCATGTTATGCTGAGCTATTCTTAAAATTCACCGCAGTTTTCCTCTAGGAGGAATCGTTGATTTACTTATTATATGAAGAGTTGAAAAGATTGCAAACACCTTTGATTAACAGAATTTGCTTAAAAAAAAAAAAAAATTAAAATTTGAAGAATTATTTACTACAGAGAACTTGTTACGATAGATGAAATTGTATTCTGAAATTATTAAAAGATAAAGATATTTTGGTATTTCAAAATAGTGTGCGTCAGTTTTATAAAGCAGCAATCTCACATCTAGGAGACACAAGTATTTTTAATCCAAATGTTCATACAACACTTCAGATTCCTGCTACCAGCTCAAATTAAGGGTCAGAATTCTTCAACAAAGGAATATGAAGCAGATGTGAAGATAATACCGGACAAACTAGGATTAGATTTAAAAGTCGATGAAACTCGAGATGAGTTTTAAATTCTACAGTCTAAAAAGCGTTGCAATGAATCTGCCAAGAATAAGAAAATATTTCTGTCATACATTTCTGGAAGGAAATATTGGAACTAAACTTCTCTCTGGAGAATACGAATTCCCAAATTTAACTACATTGGTGAAAATCTCTCTCTTAATATGTATATCATGGCAGCCCAGAAGTGGAAACATAATTTTCTGATTCTACTAATACTGTATATTGACAGAGGAGAATACAGTGTAAGTATGTTAGCTGACATGTTGAATGCTAGACTTAATATGAAGAGCACCTTTGAACTTCAAAAATTTTAGCCTTCTAATCATCATCTTCTCTTCTATTATATAAATTGAAATATCCGTTCTTTCCTGTCTGCATCACGCTTTTTCTGCTTGGTCGATTTTCGTGAAATTTGTTTTGACATATTGGCTTTTACCCATAGCTGGTTTATAGCAAAAAAAAAACTTCAAAAAGTTCTTTCGTTGAGCTGTATTCAAGCTCCAAAGTTATCAAAAAGTGACGACTTTTTAGGACATTTCGGTGTGGTAATTGAACAGGGGTGAGATGAGGTTCATTTTCGTTTTGAAGCGAACGGCATTGTTGGTATGTTGACAACAGCGGGAAGTGGGGTGGTTCTCCTGTACTGTTACATCAGAAGCGGTCGAAAAGTGATGTTGCATATTCAATTGAGCAGTGATTTTGTGCAGTGGTAAGCGGTTGAAATTAAGTTTTTCAGGCCCGTTTTCGTTATAAATTGCAGTTATTGCGGTTGAATTATTTTCTTTTTGTGTGCAATAGTAAATTGAGCAATAATTTTGTGTATTAATTTTTTTAAGGCATATTTTCGTTATAAAATATTTTGATATGCCCACTCCTGCAAAAAATAATATAGGTAGAAAAATGCGGAAAACAGCAACAACAGCAACATTGTATAAGAAACGTCCGAAGTCTAAGTGGAGAAAAGCATTTTTATACAATAGTGCTATACCATATGAACAAGATGCAGTAACTGGTACTCTTTCAGTTCTATGTTCACACTGCAATGCAAAAATATGGAAAGGTGAAACTGTCTGATTTTGTTGCTCAAGTGATCAGATTAAATTGCCTGCACTGCCAGAATTACCTTTATTGTTCAGAAAATTGATCGAAGGTGAAAATCCTTCTTTTTAACGATTAATTCGGCGATATAATGATGTATTTGCCATGACTTCTCTTGGTTGTACTATATAGTTCTTCTACATACTCTACCCACCTTTTCACTTTTCCTTCAGCTGTGTAAATAGTTTATCCCTCCTTATTTGTTATATTATTTGCTCTCTTCATTCTTTCTCCAAACTCCATTTTTACTTTTTTGTAGGCCAAGTCTATTTGTCCTTCATTCATAAGCTCTTCTGTCTTATCACTTTTTTTCTTCCACCCATTCCTGCTGTGCCCTTTTACACTCTCTCTTAATTTTATTCCTTAACCTTCGATAAGCTAATCTACCTTTCCTATCGTTTGCATTCTTATATTTTCTTCGTTCATCCATCTTTCTGAAGATTTTCTCCTCCATCCATGGTTTCTTTTCTTCTCTTTTAGCTTTACGTAGATTTTCCTCTGCCCATTTCAATATTCCCTCCTCTATTTTGCCCCATTCTTCCTCAACACTGTTAATTTCCGGTGTTTTTTCGACCCCTAATTCTAATACAATATCCTCTAGATATTTCCTTCTAATATTAACATTTTCCAACTCTTTCAAATTCCATCTTTTTACCTCTTCTTTTCTATGAAGTTCTTCAACTTAAGCCTGCATTTCATTACTACTAAGGTATGATCATTGGCAATATTGGCGCCTGGATAAGTTTTACAGTCTAATATTCGATTTCTGTTCTTTTGTTGTAATAATATAATATAATTTGATATCTACCTTCATTACGTGGACTTTTCCATGTAACCTTGTTCTATTATGATTTTCAAATGGAGTATTTCCTGTAATTAAGTTATGCTTCTCACAAAACTGTATCAAACGCTCTCCGCTTTTACTTTTTATTTCTAACCCAAGATCCTCGACTGTATTACCTTCTTTTCTTTTACCAACTCTAGCATTCCAATCACCCATAATAATGAGATTATCTGCACCTCTAACATGCTTCATAAGTGCTTCTAATTCTTCATATATACCTCCTCAGTGTCTTCGTCCTTGTGAGTGTTAGTAGGTATACAGTGGCGGATCCAGGATTACACTTGGGGAGGGGGGGGGGCTAAATGTTGGAGAAAAAAAGAGCAAACAAAATTTTAAGCATGAATGTATGATTGTTGATAAGTGATAATGTTGATTCATTGATAACGCGATATGTATTCACGAACTGTGCTGTATGAGCGCTACTGTCATTAAAAACATCGGTGGCTAAAATAAGTGGAAAAGCGAGTGAAATTTTTTTTTTTTTTGGGGGGGGGCTATAGCCCCTTTAGCCCCCCCTTGGATCCGCCACTGTAGGTATATACACTTATGTTATTGTAAATACTGGTTTGGCATTGATGTTTATCAATATTAATCTTCTACTCTGTATAACTTGATTACTTATTTATTTATTCACAATACCGACGCCTGCTTGCCCTTTTATTCCCTTTGTATTTATTATTCTAAAGTCTCCTAACCAAAAATCGTTCTTTCCACCTTACTTCACTAATTCCTACTATTCCTAGATCAAGCCTCTTCATTTCTCTCTTAAGATTCTCCGATCTTCCAACTCCATTTAAAATTCCTATTTTAATTACGCCTTTATTTTCGGAGCTGTGCAGTGATGATGCTTCCCCTAGTAGCTTCCTTCTGGACATCCAAATGCGCAACTTTATAGGTGTTCTAAGGTCGTCATCAGTAATTTACATTTGGGAAGGCTACATTTCCTGGAAAGAGATAAAGTAGTTGTTTTTCATTGCTTTCAATAGGATTTATTTGTTGGAGTTGGCCTGCTCCTATAGGTACTTTTGGTCTCGATTTTAATGAAATTTAACCTCATAGAGTTTTTTAATTTTGTGCGCTTAAAAGCTTCCTTACCACTGGCAAGGTATCATCTAAGAGGAGGTTTTTTCATCTGGCTCTCCGAAACCATGCTCTTCGCATACCCGTTCTTATTTTCTTCCTTGTACTCTAGCGTTCCAATCTCGCCTTATTATTAAGTTTTCTTCAAGGATAGAATAGCAGGGTGTCCATTCTCTGGAAAAACTGGAAAAGTCAGGGAATTTTGTCCGTCTGGGAAGGTCAGGGAATTTGGAATTTTTAGCATTTTTCACCTAAAAGTCATGCATTTTGTAAAAAAAATCGACTGCGAAATTCTGTAGTTTAAACAGATTTTATCCTATTTTTTACTTTAAAAATTTCTCCTTCGCTTCTCTCAGGCAATTTTCTTATCTTTTTTTTTTTTTTTTTTTTCACAGGAAAAGGACGTACGTAGGTAATACAAGCCCCCTCTTCTGTCTCAGTAGTACAGAATGTGTTAGTGTGATGAACTCGTTTTCATGGTATTCGTTTGGCATCTACACCTTTCTGTTGAGGTGGCTATACACTTAACGTATTTCGTAACTTTTCATGAACCATTTCACGAGAAATATGACGAAAGCGAACCTATCCCTAGGACACTTCCCCCAATATCTGCTGTTTCGTGTTATATGTTTTCATCTCATCCTGTTCGCGAGAATCTGAAAATCGGCGCGAAAAAACGCGAACATGAAAAAATATTTAGTCTGGCTCCTCTCCCCAGTGTAAAAATTTCTTTGAGAAAGTCGTAATGAAATGAAAATTTGAAAACCAATGAATTCACCTTCTGGGACATCCTGCCATCGGATTTTTCTTCGGGTCCCCTCGCATTCGCAAATGTAGATAAGGGTGAATGAAAGGGACTTCCGAGATTTTGGGGGAAAGAGTAATTAATCCACAAAATTTGAAAAAAAATCTAAAGACCGCATAATACTGACATAATTATGATCGCGTTACAAAAGAGTCCATTGTTTTCAAATATATGACCTTGTATTGTATCTGTCGATACTCTTAAATTGAAGCCTCTTCCGTCTCCCCTGGTGCCATAATTTTTCAGATCCTAACCACCTTTTTACTTTCATAGCATTTTTTGTTAAATATGCTGCAGCTTTTTCACTCGGGTTCAAGAATTCATTTTTATGGTTATTTTCCCTCCTCCTAAAACATTTAGGCTTCAAGAGGGAGGGGCTAATTCCGGTTACTCTAGTTTTCCTCAAGTTTCAAATTCTTAACGTGATTATAAAGTCAATTTTTTGGACAGGATAGCGGACCAAGCTCTGACGAGTCGCTGATTTCGAATGTCGCCTCAGATATTTTCATCCGACCCCTTCTAGAGCGCTGTCGTAATACGAATTCAGCTTCTCCGACGAAAAATTGCACGAAGTATCGAAACAAGGGTAGTTGTGTGTCGCTGCTTTCGGATATCGCTTCCGATTTTTAATCTGGACCAAATTTATGCTCCTGTACTTTTTCAGTTGATAAGCTTTTCTATTGGTAACACTTTGAATAAATAAGACTGTATTTTTACCCTATTCGGTGGCTATTGAGAAAGGGTGAATTTCGAGTCAAACGTTTGTTGTCTTACGCTCTTGCTACCTCATGGGTCGCACCAGGAGGGACAGGATGCAAAAATGACCCAGTGACCTCGGAAACGGATTATCGGGTATTAAAGTATCGCGGATCGTGTGGTCAAAATTTCGTGAAACAGCTCGGAAAGTGCTTTTTGACAACATCGCTTTCTTTCATTTTTTTGTAATAAAATTTTTTCAAAAGATTGATTTCTTCCAGAAATTTTTCGAAAATGGTGTATTTTAGTGTAAAAAATAGAAATAAAATGAGAAATTCCAGCCCACAACCTTTTTGCATTTTTATACCTAAAAAGTGCTATTTTCAAAAACGAAATCGCAATTTTCCAATACAGCTTCAGAACTTTTTTTCTTACAAGCAGGGATTTTGCTCGATTGGAATGGAACCAAGGTTAAAGTGACCCCATTATGTCTGGCTACAAAAGGGGAGAGGCAATTTCGAGTCGTAAAACTGCAAAAAAAATCGTTCAGCACCAAAAGGGGTTAAGTCTAAAAACTTTGAACACCCCCTCCAGCTCTGGTCCATCAAAATTTTATTCAACCGGATCGGGCTTAAAAGTCGTCTCTTGTGGACCCTCTACCACCACCACGTCCACCACCCTGAAAGACGTATTCCACGATTTCCAAATTTTCGAATAAAACAATTTTTTCGCTTCCTGAAAAGTGCGATTTTTTGGACTTAACCCCATTTAGTTCCAATCAGTTCAATTGACATCGCATCACGCTGCAGCCCATAGAGCGCTTTCATTCCCATATTAAATTTTTACTCCCTCTCTGCCTCAGCTTCATAAGAACACGGTAGTAAAAAAAAAAAAGTTTGTGGAGTGATTGACGATGTTCGCCGCTCATGGTCCAACGACTTGAAGTATGCAGACCCTCTCTGTTGAGGGCTGTTCGGAAATCCTACATTTTGGGCAAAATCGAAACAAAGTACTAACGTTCCGGTTGACAATGAAGCCGAATGTGAGTGCATTTGTGAACATCACTCAGTAATCACACTAATGCTGAGTGATCACTTCTGTGGTAACCGAACGTGAAGGCTCCTGTGGGATAGGCGGACAGTTCGGTTTTGGGAGAGGAACCACCTGTTAGGCCACGACTAGCTCTAGGGACCTACAGGGAATGGAGTCGGCACGAAAGGGCTTAGCGATCCTGTGTTGGAGTAGCGACGAGGTAACTCAGGGTTAGATGAGTTCCAGATCGTTAGATTACCTCTGAGGCGTACCTTACACTGGCCCTTGATGACTACTGGTAGGACAACACACAGAGACGGAGACAGTTATGTGGAAACGTGAATATAATCTAAAAAAAACTTACAGATACAGCGGATACAAATACAACACAAAATTAACAGACGGCATTCGCGAAGGCGCGGTGGCGAGGTTACGGCGGAGAACTTGACGGCGTGACCACGCAGCGTGTTAGGTGACTGGTCCTGGATACAGGAGCACGATTTTACCAAGTCCTCGACGATCGAAAGCTCGCGCGCGTACAGGAAGCAACGTTGCTTTCCCAAACGGATGAACGGCGAAAGAAAGTTGAAAGTTTGTGGATTTGTCCCACTGCAAAAAGGGTCGCAAATGTGGACGGTTCGGAGACTCTACGGAAAACGTTAGAATTGCGAGAGCGTATCTTCACTTCACGAACCGAGTCCTCGCTGCCGCCTTTCCACGAACGGTCAACGGTGAGTTTTCCCCCTCTCTGGGGTAGGTCACAGAATTCACAGAAAAAGAGGAAAAAGTCGATCGAATCGAAGGAAAACAGCAGAAAAAGTATTATCAGGTATTGACAGGTAAGAACAGGAATCAACGTGTTAGGATAAATGGGAGAGCGAAACTGGCCGGCATATCTATTGCATTATACAGTGTCAATGCCTTGGCCATTCGGGAAAAGAGCGGAGCTCGGTTACCACACTTCACACACACTAAGAAAATTCCTGTCATTTCTAGCACACGGGCAGCGACAAGAAAAAAGAAGCTAGAGAGAGCGGGAGAGGGAAAACTTTGCCGAAAGTTCAAACGCCAATACCACCAACAACAACAAGAATCGCCGGACAAATAATGTAAATCAGCCTTTTCAGAACACCCTGCGAAAATGACCCGAGGGACGGTCATAAAAGTTAATTTACAAAAGCGTATAATATAAATAATAACATATTATGTACACTGAGGCAATGCCGGGTAATAAACGACGAAGAGCGCGATAGATGGGGGCTGGGAGGGGCAACAGTCCGATGCGAGAGAGAAAGACGGCGAAAAAATTCAGACGTTAGGGCGGGGAAAAAGTTTGACCCCCCACCCCCTTTGCATGTGTTTTTGTGTTTGAAGAGTCTGGAAAACTGGAAAACTTGACTTGGAAAACCTGGAAAAGTCAGAGAAAATCATTTCCGAACAAGAATGGACACCGTGAATAGGAAAATGGGAAAATGTTTGAAAACCGCAACGTTATGCGGTAACATCGAAAGAACCCGTCTTGTCGCTCGCATACCAATCCGCGATGACCGAACGAAGTTCGTTAGCTGGCGCATCGTCTGGCGCGCCTAGTGCGGCGAGAAAATCCGAAGTTCGCCGCGCTTATAAATCAACCGTGGCGCGTCCTGTGCCTGCGCCCGTGCGCCGTCCGACGTCCGCGACTCGGAACACCCCGACCGCGACCCCGGACCCCGGTGCACCGGCACTTTCTTCGGGAACGCGCGACCGCCTGTCGGCGCGGCGGTGACTTCACTTTCAAGTCAACGGACTCTCGATCGCGTTCTACACAATAGCGGAAAATTTCCCGGCTTCACGTTGATTACTTAATCTCGCCCATCGAAGGCCGCCGCCGCCGCCGGAGTCCGCAAGGCAGAGCCGCGCGAAACGAACGAACGCGCGCGCCGTGCCCAGCTGCGGGCTACGGGATCCGCAGAGCTCTCTCGACCTCGGCGCGGCGCGACTTTCAGTAACGAAATGAAATCTTTTTGCGTTCGCTTTTTCCTGGTTTCCGTTTCATCCGTTCCGCTGGCGAAAAATTCTGCGAGAAGATGCGTGCTCGGATGTTGGTGTTCATTTTTATTTCTGCTCTTTCTCTCTCTCTTTCTTTTTCTTTTTTTCTTTCTTTTTTTCTCCACTTTGGCAAGATGTCTTCTTGTACACGCTTAGAGCTACAACAATCGTATACGCGGCACTGCGCACACAGCTAAGAGAGATCTTTTTTTACTATTGTCGAACAACTGTTCTTCTCCTCTTCCGATGCGTACACATATAATATAACGAGATAGAGATGCCTTTTTTTTAAATGTGTGTTTATATATTTTCCTTCTTCTCCGTTTAGCCATGAAAATTCTGCTGCGTATCGCGATGTTATTAAGCGCGTTTATGCAAATGGAAATTAATATAAATGTAACCGAGTACCGCGGATAATGATGTCTATAAATTTACTTTTTCCTTATATTCTAATCGACTGTAGGTCTGATTATACTGTACGTAGCCCCGTACTGCTCGAACGAATCGTACCGGTGGCGTATAATTGATCGATATCGATAAAGCCGGCGCACAGAGAATTCCGATCTCCGTTCGCTGAATTGCGGCGCTCGGCTCGCCCCCTCCCGTCCGCGGATGTGCTAAATCGCGAAACGTTATTCGGCCGCCGTACCGACGATGACGGTAATTCGTGGGCGACGACAACCAGCCGAGGGTACAAATCGTTCGCGTGTACGCCGGGGTTGTTCGACGTCAGGTCGGAATGACCGGCGACATAAAGCAGAATGACTCAATGGCTGCATGTGTGTCCGAGGTGTAAACAGAGAAACCTGTTAATCAACGAAACGATGTATGAATGTAGATAGGTGAGAATTATGTTCGACATCTGCATCGGCAGATCGAAGGCACGATCGCTCACGATTACGAAACGAGTGTTTTCGTTTTTGCCGAGCGGTTTTGCCGTTCAGAAGCGTTATACGGGGCGCTGTGCCGGCGAATGTATCTCTATCTCTATATATACTAAAAAAGTAAAATCCGCCGCCACCTCCTCCGGGAGGAAAAAAACGCACTGCGGGTTGCCTATCTAAAAATCCGTCTCTCTATATACTAAAAAAGTAAAATCCGCCGCCGCTGCCACCGCTGCCGCCTCTGGGAAAAAAACGCACTGCGGGTTGCCTATCTAAAATTCCGAAGAATTGCAGGGGCAGATCAGCTACTTTCAACAACATAATCTCTCTTTCTCTCTGTATACTAAAATAGTAAAATCCGCTGTCGCCGCCACCACCACCGCCTCCGGGAGAAAAAAAACGCACTGCGGGTTGCCTACCTAAGAACCAGAAAATTTGCAGGGGCAGATCAGCTACTTCTAAGGACATAATCTGTTCTATCATAAAAGATCTCCAAGTTGTAAGACATAACAGACATAAAAAGACATAAAACCCATAATTTTCAAAATCACAAGTCGCTGCAGGTTGCCTACCCTACCCCTTGATTGCTCAATTTTCCAGGGGTAGCCGACCCTCAGGAGGGGGTTCATGGTTGAGAAGGCAGCGCCTGAAGGGGGAAGAGGGCCCCTGTGGGGACGTGGGCTGTAGACGGAGATGAAGTCACTGGGTTGGGCGGGAGTAAGAGGACCTGGTGGAGGAGAAAGTCCTTGGTGAGAGAGGGGACCTCGGAGAGAAATGGCCGTTGTGCGGGAGGGGCTGGTGGCGGGGTAGGGTCTTGAGGGGGAAGGGCTCTCGGGGGAGGGGTGGTCATGGTTCTGAGAGCTCCTGGGTGGATAGTCAGGGATCTTCAAGGGGGTTGGAGGGCCATAGTGAGGACAGGGGCTCTGAAAGGAGATGAAGCACAGGGGGTAGGGGGTTGGAGGGCCATAGTGAGGACAAGGGCTCTGAAAGGAGATGAAGCACAGGGGGTAGTGGTGGGTGAGAGGTCCTTGTGGCGGAGGAAATCCTAAGTAGGAAAGGGTGGCCATTGAGGAAGGAGGAGGTAGTGGTGGGTGAGGATACTATAAGGGCAGTAAAATTTTGGTAGATAAAGGCCTGGGGGTGTAAGAGGTACCCATGGTAGGATGGTGGCGGTGACTGTAGAGGGGCGTAAAGACCTCGAGTGGGGAGGGGGTAATAGTGAGGAAAGGGTCCTGCCCCACTAATTGCTCATTTCTCCATGGGTAGCCTATTCCTAGGAGATGGTTCATGGTGGAGGGAGGTCCAGAATGGGAAGGAGATCCATGGGCGGCGTGGCCTCAGGAGGGGGATAAAGGCCCTGGGTGGTGTGGGGGTAATGGTGAGTAAGAGGTCCTGGTGGAGGAGGAAGTCCTTGGTGAGAGAGCCGGCCGGGAAGGCAAATGAAGGCCATGGTGCGGAAGTTTCTGGTCCCGGGCAGGTAGTCTTGAAGGGAAGGGTTCTTGTGGGGGAGAGGTGGTCATGGTCGTGGAAGCTCCTGATTGGAGGACCAGGGGATCTTTGTGGTGGTTGAGCGAGGCGATGGAGACGCGGAAGGGGAAGGCTGTAGAGAGGGGCTAAGGCCGCCATTGGGGAGGTCGTAGTGATGAGTGAGGAGGTCTTGGTAGTGGTGTGGTACGTGAACAGAAATGAAGGCCATAGTGGTGTTGGGTGGTCGAAGGACGTGGTCCTAATTGAGGGCACTCTGGGTGGAAGTGGGTCATCGGAGGAGACTAGGTGGAGGACTATGGCCATTGTGGGGGAAGAGTTTGTGGCTGAGGAGGGCTGCGACTGTTGAGGTGTGACCGTGGAGGTGAAGGGGTCGTGGTGGAGAAGGAGGGGTCGTGGTGGTGGTGGAGGAGGAGGAGGCTCGTGATGAAGAAAGGATGGAAGGGGGTTCATGGTGGAAGATTGAGGACCGCTGATAGAGGGGGAGCAAAAGAAGCACAAAGCAACCCTCAACTCAGGAACAAAAGTTTCAGACCAAACACTGAGGACTGTGGCGGATGGACGAGGCGCGAAGCGCCGAGTAAGGCTGGCACGAGCGAAGCGAGTGACGGCGGGGGGGTTGGGCCGCGAAGCCCCCTAGTTATTATTATTTTTAAAATTTATTATTGTTTGTGCCCTCCTCCCGCCACTGGTGTCCGGAGGTTCCAATAGTGGCGAGGGGCAGATTTGCCAATATTACAGAATGAAAAATAAAAATGAAAACTAAAACTAAACTATAGCGGGAGAGAGGTTGGCACCGGAATAGACATATGGGTTCGGCTGCGAAGACGGTCCAAGGTCACCACCGAGAGGCCCAAAAACTGATGGGTTTAATAGCCAAGGGGTGTACGAGTATACCAGATAACCTCAAATGCGCGTGTGAGCACCACTAGGGACAGGGGTGGGTGGACCATAGGGCAATTCGGGCAAATGCCCGGTGCGCCGCCGCCATTTTGACGCTGCGGCGCCGGTACGTTGAAGAAAAAAAAGTATGCGTTTATAAAATACTTACAAAAATGAAGTAAGCGTATGTTGCGACGACAGTCGAAAAACGTGCGGCGGCGCTGATCAATTTAAAGAGAAATAAAGTGATTGAAAACTTAGAATGGGCAGGCACATTTTGCGCCGATTGTCGACCAAACGTGTGTATGAGTACCTTCGCCCATTTTTGGGCATACGCTTCCACGTAGTATTTTCATTTTCTTCTATTCTGCGCTAATCGTTGCCACCCGGGGCCCCAGTTCTCTGACGAGTTCATCTCTCTATCTAGTTACTGGCCTACCTATCATTCAATTCCTTTGCAGCGTATTCAGTTGAGTACTTTTACTCCCCATCTGTTGCTATCCGCCCTCGCCAGATGCCCCATGTATTTCCACTTTAATTGTTTGACATTATATCCTATATCCCCGCCTCCAACCATTCCATATAGTTTTGTATTTGAGATTTTGTCTGCCCATCGAAGTCCTAGAAAGTTCCTTAACATAGATCTGAAGGTAATTTGTACCTTCACCATTTGATTTCCTGTAAGGGATCAGAGGTTTGCGCTCCGTACTTGAGGGCTGGCACCGTTGAGCAATTTAGTATTTCCATTTTGAGGGCGGTGTTGAAATTCCGGCAGAAAATAGTTTTTAATGCCCAGAAGATGTTCCACCCCTTTTTAATACGCCTTATAATTTCTTTGTTATCTCTTCCTTCAAAACTAATAATCTGTCCCGCAGATATTCGATTTCTGTTACCTCTTCTATCTCTTGCCCATCGATTATCAGATTTTTCCTTTCCCCTCTTCCGATTATTTTTGATTTGCTACCATTCAACTTGAGGCCAGCTTTTTTGCATTCCCTCAATAGCTCTTCTGCCATTTTCTTCAACTCATTATTTTCTGCAAATAAGATAATATCGTTTGCGTACCTTAAATTACTTAGAAATCCTTCATATATTTTTAGTGTCCTTCTTTTCTACTTCAGATTACGAAATATTTATTCCAGAATGCAGTTGAAGAGGTTTGGCGACAAGGAATTTCCTTGTCGAATCCTCCTCCCAATTTTGAATTTCCTCCCTTTGCTTTTAAGGCTGGCTCTTGCACTCGAATTTGCATAGCAATTCTGTATGACTTTAATAAACCCTTTTTCAATTCCCTTATTTTCTAATGCTTTTAACATGTAGGTATTTATGATCCACTGAATCAAATGCCTTATCAAATTCAATGAGTTCCTCTCCCCCTTTATGTGTATAATAATATTATTTCGGTCAAGTTCCACTGTTTTGCTGATCGCCAACCCTTTTCAGCATTCCGTTCGTAATTCCATCCGGCCCTGGGGCTATGTCATTTTTCAGTCTATTTAGTATGTATTCCACTTCTCTCCTCATTATTTCAGGGATTTTTTCCTCCTTTCATCCTGCAGTTTTTGCTATTTTTGTTAGCTCGTTTCGCTCGCGGTAAAAGTCCTCGTAGAAACTTGTTGCTGCCTCTACAATTTCTTCCTGATTTTGAGTCACTTTTCCTGTCTGATCTTTTAGCTTCAGCATAACGTCCCTCCCGCCACCGAGTTCAAGCCAAACTTTTTTAGTGGACCAATTTTTTTCCCAAAATATCTTGAGTTTTTTCCTAATCATATGTTGAAGTATCTTCTCTAACATTTTTCTTAGCCAATTTTTGTATTTTAGTTAGTTCAGTTTTGTCCAATGGCGTTTTATTTCTATTTTTTCCGAAGGTTATTCTTCTTGACGTGAGAGTCTGTTTTGAAAGCTTATCCCTGGTTTTCTCTTTAGCCCTCGTCACTCCAAACTCTATTTTCCTCGACTTTCATTTCCTCTAGCACTGATTTTAGTTTCTGGTGTGCATCCTCTTTCTTTCTGACTGGAATGATTCGCCTTCCTCTCCCTTTACCCTTCCTGTGATTTTTATACTGGACTGTCTGCGGGATGCTCAATTTACAGCGTGATATGCGGTAGTCGGATGAGAAGTCAAATTTTGACAAGTGTTGGTACATCTTTAACTACTGACAGGTCATTTATTAGTAGGTGGTCAGTCTCATTTTTAGTTTTCCCGTCTGGCAATATCCGTGTCCATTTCGTTTTGATTTTTTTGTCTTGTAAAAAGTGTTTACTGTACATAAGTTAAATTTTTGGGCAATTTCTACTAATATTTCCCCCTGTCGTTTCTCTCCCCCACACCAGATGAACCGCAGTGTTTTGAATTAGCCTCCCCTCCTACTTTTTTGCGTTGAAGTTCCCCATTACTACTTGATACTACTTATTCCTTCTATTTCTACTCGATTTCGTATCTCATCCCTCCACTGCACATTATTTGTATACATGTTGATTAGAAGGCAAAAATTTTCGAAGGCAAACCATGAAGAGTCATTTAAAAAGTTAAAGTCAGAAGGCGAAGCCCCTTTTTCTCTAAAATTTCCCAAGTCTCGAAGGTACGTTCCTATTTAAAAGGGAACTGATAAGATGTATCTAAAGTGTGAATTTTTCAATAACTAAAAACGTGTGCCTCTTATTCAGGTAGACTACCCATTTATATGTACCTATGGTAAATAGAAGACCAAAAATTTTCATTGCGTACACTGAGAAAAATAAATAGTTTATTTCACTACAGTATTAAGTCAAAGTTACTCAAATTTAGTTCTTTCGAATTATTTTCATGAGTTATAATGACTACAGCTACTGAGTCAAATTGACTAGTAGGCAAACTTACTACATAGATTATAGTAACTATAACGAAATTCGGTGGTACATTCAACAACCTGATGTGTGTGAAAATGATTAGCGTATAATGATAGTCGTACGTACTACAGATAAAATATATTCCTTTCTACAATAGGATACTGTGTAAATGACCATAGTACTATAGTCAATTATACTGAAGTAGAAAGGTAGTTGTATGCAATACCGGCGAAATAAATTCTTTTCTACAATAGGATAGTGTGTGAATGACTACCCTGCTGACAAAACTCCGCCTTCGAAGAGCGCGTTTTTGAAAAAAACGGGCGTTTTAACTAAAAAATCACTTAGAACCTTGAAAATTTTACTGGCAGTTTTAACAACTTTTTATTTACGCGCGCATTAGCCATTGCTTTTTGAAAACATTCAACGTGCGAATTTCTTCATGTTACAAAAATGGGCGTTTTAGAGAAGTAAAGATGGGAAAATTTGCCGGGCGTTTCATCAGTTCTTAATTTACGCCCAGATTCATAAGAAATGTTCAGCGCGCGTATTCTCTCATATCACTAGAATGCCCCTTTTTTAAGAAAGAGTGCGTTTTCTGTAATTATTATACATAGGAAATCGTACGTTTTGCGCTCATGGTATTATACGCGCGAATATGAACAGGTTCGAAAACGCCCGAATTATTATAGTTTCGTGGCGTTTTCCACATACATCTGCGCGCGCAGATTAAATTATTGATAACGTGAAACCGTTACTGGTTATCTGTGTGGCTGTGACTTGTAGCCTGAAATGCTGAAATTGTGAAACGAAAAACAACAGTCGTGGTTTATTTAAGTTTCCATGTATTATTCTGTGATGCATATCATTTAAATAACCATATGGAGGATGATTCTCAGAACGAACCCGGTAAGAACTATGTATAATACGTACAATATCTTTAAAATGTGTAAGTAAGTGCGATATTAGATTGCAATGTCGATTCATTATAGTGAGCACGAATTAGAGAGAAAATTGATTTCTAAGAGCACGTACATAATATCGCCCTGTATAAGTTGATACTCGTATTTTGTCCTGCAACGCTGAAGAACTTGTGTGTTTCAGGGATCTTCAGTATGCATATTTTGAATAACAACATCTCCCACATTCAGATTCGTCCTATAATTCGTTACATAGAAGTGGTATAGAAATAGTGGGAGTCTAGGAAACTGCCGTTTGTAAAAAGAGTTTCAAATTACATACTTCGGCATAGAAATGAGATAGAAACATGAAACAAAATCTGGTTTATATATAGTACCTAGAATGAATGGTTCCAACCCTGATCGTCATTGCGTGTAGGAATGGCAATTCCTCGCTCATCTGCTTGCTCTTTTAGCGAACTAGGGTTTTTTAATCTGCTCACTGCTCCAATATGTTGCTCCGGATTGTTCTTTATCAGAGTAAAGAGAGAAGTGTCGCAGCGATCAGGTTTGAGATCAACTATTCCTTGCTTGATTCACGAATAACGAATAGAACATAGAACAACTGATTTGTACCAAGAACGAAAGAAGATATTGTGTTTGTACGGGTATCCTGACTAAGACTTCTTATAAAAGTTTGTACTTTGTAGTTCGGTGCATTTTTCGCTGAGTGTTATGATAGAAGAAATCTGAAATTGAACATATGGAACAAATTTAACTAAGATGGTCGGGTTTCATAGCGTTTTTAACACCAAAAATTTTGCAATAAGGTTTTTGACTTTTTGTAATTGAGAATAATTATCACTGACCATGAGGTCTCGGATTATGTAGCTGGTCTAGGTACACCAACGAAAACCTTTTGTTTTTGAATGGTATATCAAAAAAATAAAAGTGTGTAACGTTGATTCATAATACGTATTGTGGGAAAAGAAAAAACTGAGTGACCTGAAAAGAAATCTGTGAATATAACGTTGCTAGATATCTGTGAAGACGAAATACTGCGATCGCTTGTTGAAATACAGAACCTGAGTGTTACTCATATCCACGCTGTCCTCTTTCTTTCAAAATAATCATAAATCTGATCCTTCCATTTGATGATGTACATGCAGAATTCTGTGCGTTGAAATACACGCGGTTCTAGCTGTCTTAGGACAGATACAGCAGGAAACTCCTCTTTCTTAATAGTATGAACCATGCATTACTCTATTATACCCTGCGATTTATTCAAATTCAACTGAATTCTTTTACAAATGAGGACCTTTCTGGCAGAAGCTTGTGTAGTACACAGTTAAACTTGAACCAGAATTACAGAGCAGTGAGCAGATGGTTTTTGCTCGGAATAATTTCGCGAACTGCTTTTTTCATGAACCAACTCATTTAATTTGCTCCTGCTCGGAGTCGACCAACGTTATTGCTTGCGTACAGGTGAATTAAATTAACCCTTCCGCATATAATTAACCAGGGTGACGCGCCTACCTGGTAAAACAGGAGCGTTTTAGTTTGAGTAAACCTGACAACTTGATACAAAACTACGAGCGTCAACTTATACTGAGCGAACTATATTTTCGGCCAAAGCGACACAATCGTCTTCTTACAGTTTGAGTACAACTTTCATTCTGGCTTGGAGCAAGAGGTAGAGCCAACTGGCTGAAATACTGGCAGAATGCGATAACCAGGGCGAAAAAGCTAGAAGAGAGAAAGGAAGCAGGAGGTGCAACACAATTTTTAAATTGTTCATTCATTCATTCTTTTCTTTCCAGCCGCCAAAAAGAACCTTGAAAACAGTGATGAACAACATGAAGTGGTGTCAAGTCAATCGTCATTGGAGCAGCGTACTGGTAATATTAGGACGCTGTATTGCTGTATTTTTTTCTATTCTAATTTTAAAAGATTAATTTATACTTTCCAATTTCAATTCAGAACACTGATACACGCAATTTATAGTATATTAAATACACCTGACATTTCTTTTTATCATTACCACTCTTCATTTAATATTTATTGCAGTTTTCTTATGTTTAAAATTAGAAGAAGAAAAAAATGAATGCATCACTGTATAAGTATTAAAATTTATAGTGCACAATGTTTATTTCTTCGTCGTTTTCAATTCTTAAAATTTTTTATCATTGTTGTAATGGACATTTTAGTTGTTTTATGGTTGACTAGTTTATGAAAAATGTTTACCTACATTTTTGAAACGATGTGTGTTCCTATGCTTATTTTCATTTTTTTTTTTTTTTACCAATTTGTTTTCCTATTAATATTAAATATAATTTTTGCATATTTAATTTCTATTCAATTATTTTTTCTTAAAAAGTACTGAAAAGAAGCGCTTTTGAAAATTATTTGTGAGGGCGTTTTTTTAAGAAACAATCGGAAGGAGCGTTTTTAAATTCATTAGAAAAGAGGCGTTTTACAAACGTCACATAAACGCTCTCATATAAAGAACGCTTGGTTACTTGGCGTTTTTTGATACGTTGAAAATCGCGCGTTTTCTGGTAAGTTGAAAAATCGCGCGGTTTCATCGGTCTCACATTATCTCCCGCGTTCCGCCCGGTGGTATTTTGCCCGTAGGGTATAGTACTATAGTCAATTATGTGAAAGTAGAAAGATGGTTGTATGCAGGGATGGCAAACGAAACCGTTTTTTTTTTTCGTTTCGTTATTTCGTTTCAATATTTTTGACAAAAATCAATCCCCGTCTGCAAAAATGGCATTGACAAAAGTTGCTAATTCTGGTATTAAAAAGTATTTAAGCTGGCAATTCTTCGACCGCTTCGACCAATCAGAACACAGCACTACTAAGTTACCAAACAATTACCTGTTCAGGAAATTTTTTAATTGCCTGAGAGGCAATACTTTTCAGACGGGTCGTTATTTTGTAATTTCGTTATTTCGTTTCGTTTGTTTGCCATCCCTGCTATTTACTGAACTCACCCTGACTCAACTCACCCGGGAAAAGAAATGCAATTTCGATTACAGTAGGCTCGGCTACTAGTACCCGACCCTAGAAAGTGGTTGCAATAGGCTCGGCTACTAGTAGCCGATCCAAAAAATCACAAATCAGAAAACTAGGGATGGCAAACGAAACGTTTTTTTTTTTAGTTTCGTTATTTCGTTTCAATATTTTAGACAAAAATCAATCGTTATTTCGTTGTTTCGTTTTGTTTGCCATCCCTGGTTGTATGTACTATGTACTACCCGCGAAATATATTCAATTCTACGATACAATATCATAAACATGACAATGGTATTCAAGTCCATTATTATACCAAAATACGAGTACATTAGTTGTAAAGTACGAGTAAGATTTTTATGTAGGCATATGGCATAGTATTGTTTTAAAATGTTGGATGAGCAAAGAGGCGTAAATTCGTACTGTGTATATTCCAACTTGCTCCTTATCAAGCTGAGTCTTCCGGATCTGGTCGCATTTCATCGCATTATTTTCGAGTTAAGATGAGGATGTGGATATTTCTGAAAGCTCAGTTTAATATCAGAAAAGACAAAACAGACATCAAATTCTTTTGAAGTGTGTATGTATGAGTCTTGTGTATAGAAGGATCATGTGCTATAATCGTCCACTCTGAGACCTGAGACCATAGGCACCATTTGCATGAAATTGATGATGTTGATAACATAAAAAGGGTAAAGTGGGTTGACTATCACGGAACAGAAATTGAAGAGGGCACTGTGATAGTGGAGCCTAAAGAGGCAACGATTAAGTTTTATAAAATAGAGGCAATAATTATTCCACAAAATGGAGCATTTGTAATTTTTGCAACAAAACTAAAAACTGAATATGATAATCACTTCGACTGCTACAAAATATGTGAAAGAACAGATAAGGTTAAAACTTTCCTTTTGCATGATGAGTTATTATTTAATTGTATTTCAACGTCTGAAACAAACAATTACATTATGAAGAAGTGGATGATGTAGTAGATTATTATAAGCTATATTTTCGTTTTACCGACTTTTTTTCTTTTGCATGTAATAAATATATAAGTATTGTTTTACTTACCTCTTTCAAATTTATTGAAAACTCGTATTGCAATGATGAGAACGTATTTTTTCATAAACGAGAATAAATCCAAAAGCTACGAGCAGCTGTAATTCTATAAATTTTTCCTCACCTCACACTCTTTTTAAAAATTTAATTCGACGTTAAAAAAAATAAATAAAGATTCGTATTCTACTCATATTTTCCAAGTGCAAAAATTACTTTTTGAAATTTTTGAAAAGTTAATAGGTGTCATTTAGCCCCTCATTTACTAATTCACGCAGTGGCATGGTCTTCTAATCCGCGACACATCGAATGCCGTACATTTCCGCCTCCGTAAGTAAACATCTACGTATTATAAAATTGTGCAACATAACTAATATGTCTTATATTCTCATACAGTTGAATGTACCACAGTATCCCTAGTTATAATAACACCACTAACTCTGTAGTAAGTTTGACTATAATTATATATGAGTATACCATCGATAAGTACAGCTGACAGTCATACTGACTACATATGTATCAAATAAGAAGGAGCGGTTAATTTTTTTGTCGCTTTTACTATTATATGTATGTAGTCACTTTTACTACCCTCGTCGATTGGAGCGTCGTGACTATATATGCAATGTAGTCAAAGTCACTATAGATTGTCTTGGTTAAAATGACTGTCAACGTTTGGTCAAAATAGATATCACTTCTCATGTTCATTTCCACTATAGCTGATGCAGTCATTTTAACTTTTTTCTTCGATTGGAGCGTCGTGACTATACAAACTATAGTTAAAATGACCGAGCAAATTTTTCTCAGTGTACAATGCCTACCAACTGTCAGACTTTCGGTAAAAATATCCTTGCAATTTTGAATGTTCCAATCATTGTCAACTGAATACGATTTCTCAGACTCTGTAAGCCTCGTTCTACCAACTTACTTTTGAAAGCCAATAGCAGGCACTGGAAAATTATTTCTGAGGTGATCTAAAAGTCTAGACAGCTCCATGCTGAGCTGATATCGAATTACTTTTAATGTGCAAAATCAAAAAAGGAAAATGCGCGATATTTTTCTTTTTTTCTTTCCTTCTGGAAGTAGTGGTTGGAATCCCGTACCTTCGAATACGTGACTGAGCGGTCATTAAGTTAATCGTGTATATATTTGTTTGTGTAACTGATTTAGACGTACTTTTTTTTCTGTTCTAGGTAAGAAATTCTTTCAATTCTCGTTTGTTCCGTGGTATGTTTGCGAGTAAAAGATTCGATAGTGTGAGTAGAAAAATCAAATATTATAAGTTATTGAGGTGGAATATATGCCCGAGCATTTATTATTTACCAGCAAAGGATCAGAAATGCTCGATTATTTTGCACAGTTTCAGTGAATCAAATAGTTAATCTAAATATGATATATGCCACTACCTTTATTTTATTTTATGATGAGAATTCTAATAGAATCTGAACATTTAAATGAGAATGAATGAGACCACCTCAGTCTTATCTTTTAATTTACATCCTAAAATTGATATCACTGAATTTTGGGCAGTTTGTATTCCTTTTGTTAGCCTTGTGGCGAGGGACCAGTTGGAGGAGCCGTACGTAAGAACTAAAGCTACACAAATATTTAAGGTTTCGCTTCTTGAGAGTCTAACATTTTTTTCCATGCCAAAGTGATCCTACGATTTACTTCTTTTTCTGTTCTATTTTCTAATGAAATTGTTTGTCCTAGGTAGGTTGTTTCTGAAACCATTTTCAGTTCTTTCTTTTCGACTTTTATTTTTGGGAGATTTGGGGTTGCATTTATTATTATCCGATGTTGACAGTCCTAGCGTTTCCCCTTCCTCGTTCAACTCTTTAATCATTCCTACCAGCTCCTCCATTGATTCCGATATAAGTACTCAGAGGCCGTCACTGGAAATTTTTTTTGTTGGAGAGGGGTAATTTTTTCAGTAGTGTTGACCTACATTCATCGGCGTTGGTGCATTTTTTTGGGGGAGGGGTGTAGTATGTTGTATTAAAAGGTCTAATAGTCATTTAAGTCATTTATTTTCAGTCATGGTCATTTAAAAATTTAAGAATCAGCAAATCATACCTTTTGAAAGAGAAAACAATGAATTTAGAATTGGTAAATTCTATTATAATGACCAGGGCTGCAATTTTCATGCGAATGCATATTTTTATCTATGGCGTATAGGTATAAGTTTCAAAAGATCTTCACGAATAACAGAATTCTGAGTCAAATGAGCAGCACTTCATCCTGTATATTTCGCATATTTTGGCATTTACCGCGTATTTGGCACCAGTTCTGCTTATTTTTCGATTTTTATCCCCCAAAAGTTATTTTTTTAGTTCTGAGAATGATGTCCGACTCAAAAAAAAAAAATCGAGAAGACTTAATGGTTAATGAATCAGTAGAAAATCTTTTAGAAAAATATGTTCTTCTGCACGTGATATTACCTTTCTCTTGCCCGCATCATATTCATCAATCATCAAGAAATTACAAATAGGTGCATTATATCTCCTGGGTGCATCTCCTGTTGAAAGAAGATTGAAGTCTTAAGGAGATACTTTGCCGGATCATTTTAAAATATGATAAAAAATGTCTCCGTGTATTCAACTTAATTTTTCCTTTAAAATGATGTACGCATATTGTATTTGCATATTTATGCATATTTTACAATTTTGGCGCATATTTTCGGCATATTATTTAAATTGAATTCAGTGCATAAAATTTGCGCATATTTGGCTATTTTTTGTATAAAAATTGCAGCCCTGATAATGACGATAAATCGAAATATCAGCTTACAAGGGTGCTCGCATGTATGACATGCCCATATGAGTTGTGTGAGACGTAATCACCATGTGCGTATTAAGGTAGGTGAGCTCAATAAGGCCCTAATTTAAGGTGTTGGGTCTCCAGACTTTCAAGTAAGTGACATCATGTTTTTCCTTTTTTATGTTATAGTCGTCGACTGACATATTTAAAAATTGGTTAGCTTGAAATTTTTCTATACTGCTCTACGTTCCTCAGATCTTTAAATAAAAATACCCCTTTTTCAAAACTTGATAAGGCCAGCGCACCGAAGAAGGCTGGGCCTATAACCTAATAAGACCCAATCTAATACCTAAGAAGCCTGACCTGAAATTCGGTAAAGAAAAAGTTAAGCATGGTGCAAATAGAAATTTATGAGTAAGATATAACTGAAACGATAATCAATTCATCTTACCAGGCTGGGCCTTATTAGGTTACATAACACTATTTTTCATCAGTATCGCATACCTCGGTTTCAAATTGCTCAAATTTAACTTTTCTGGCGTCGATCGTTAACCAACTATCAGTACAACAACTATCCGATGTTTTATTTCTGGGTAAATTCCATTTAACTAACATGATACTCGTAAATCCTCCAAGTTACAGAAGAAACATTTCGGACCACTTTTTCCGTTATTGGAAAATCATCGACGGGCATATCTCGCACCAGTGCACTAATATCTTGATAAAAACAATTGGACAGTGTTGCCCTATCATGAAGGAACAATTTTACTGTACGTTTTAATGCAGTCTAAAGCATAGCAGTCAAGATCGGTACGTTGGGCCTTATATTGGGGATCTGGGCTTTATTGGGCTCATCTACCTTGTGCAATAAAATTAGTTCCCCCTCCCCTCATGAAAATGTAGTATTATAGACAAAGAAGTATATTTACTTTTAGTTTATTATTTTAGCGCATTCACAGCAAATGGGGGGGGGGGAGGTCATTTATTTTGAGATTTCGATTTTGTTAGACACCCTGTGTATGTGTATTGCGAGTTCAGTGTATGGTACGGTACTACTAATTGCGGTATCACATGACACTAATTCGTTTACACTGCAAGTATAAATTTAATCATTGGTCTTTGAAATTGGGAGGGGGAGTAATTTTAATCATTCTACCCCCCCCCCCCTCCCCCAGCGATGCCCATGTAAGTACTATATCGTCTGTAAATCTCAAGTTGGATAGCCTTGTTCCGTTTTATCTGTAGATCTTTGTCTTTCCATTCCACCTTCCTTCGGATCTCTTCCAAAGCTGTATTAAATAAAATGGGGGACAACGGATTCCCCTGGCGAACCCCCTTTTTTTTCGAAGTACGCGCCAATTCTGTCTGTTATAATGTGGCTTTGGGGGTTTGCATATTAGTTTTGTTCGTTGTGTGGGAACCTCTTGCTTTTGCCGTGACTTTAGTATGAGTATGTATGGTTAAGGGAGTCGAAGGTTTTGTTGAAGTCAGTGAATGCCCGGTTCAACTCCATTCCATATTCTTGTGATCTTTCTATAATTTGATTAGTGGCATGAAGGTGATCGAGAGTGGAGCAGCCTCTCGAAACGTAACCCATTGTTGATGCCAATCCACGGACGCGAGGAAAATACTCGTATTTCAGCTATGATGATGTCGCAAAAGAAAAATCGTTTTGAATTATGCCCCGGTCTTCCTGATTATTCATTTCAAGTTTCACAAAGGCGATTCTTTCGGAAATACCTTTGAATTCTGTAATAAGATCTGTAAATTATTTGGTACAGAAATAATTTAAAATGTTTCCTTTGTTTCTTTTAATTATTGTTTGGCCATTTCTTTTTACTTGTGCTCAGGGCCGGTTTTAAGCACTTTGCCGCCCTGGGCTGCAGTATTTTGGCCGCTTTTTTTTTTTTTTTTTTTTTTTTATATCCCCCCGCCTCGCCTTCCACAAAAGTGAGGTAACTATTTTTTGGGCAACAAAATTTGCCGCTCTGGGCTGCAGCCCGGTCAGCCCGTATGGTAGAACCGACTCTGCTTCTGCTTAGCCAGCAATGCCGAGATTGTCCTCAGTAATAGCATTCTTAAGTTGAGGATTCTTTCTGCGTTCGCGATGTCCTGGCAGTTAAAGTGGGTTACTTCGATTTTCACGAATGAATTTTTCTTTTTGTAACGGTTTTTCTGTCATTTGGTTTCCTTTTCGTGCGGCACCGGCAATGTACGTTCTTCCCCGCTTTCATTTTTTGGGGTGAGCATCGGCTGGCCCTGGATGTAGGTATTGCGCATCTGCATTCTGCGTCCGTAGGTCGCTTGTCTGTCCAGCTTGGTCCGCGTTCCCCGCGAAAAAAGCCCGTCCAGGGATTCTCAAGCGTGGACGAGAAAAAATGACCGCGCTTTCCGTATTATAAATTAACTTGAGCCTGGGTACGCACGCGTCGCTGCCGCGCGGTAAAATATGATTTTACAATAAATGCGTCTACATAACGGATACGACTGGTTAATTATGATAATCGATATTATTAGATCGGGGTGAACGGCGTTACACGTATTTAGCATTAAAAGGTAACGTTCCGCGTGTAATATCGATTTAAACTTTCCATTCATTTGTTTATCAAAATGATATACGATGCGGCGTGAATTGTCTTATCGATGTTTTTATTCGTTCGCGTACTCGTACGTCTGGGCCGCATCTATAGAATGTAATTTACCTACTCGGCGTATATTCTTCAAAACCTCATCCGAGTTCTCGAGAATTATCGAATACGTTGTTCAAGTTTAGGACATCCCAGTGGAGTACTCGTGGAATGCGCGATTTATTGAGAAAAAGAACGGCTGACAACTGAAATTACTCGCGGTATTTATAAAAGTCGAGTTTGCGCGCCGCGTAAATATTGCCGCGAATTCGCGGAATTCGAACGCGTCGCGATCTATTCGCGTGCTCGACTGCTCGTGCGCGCATTCGTGTTATTGTTCGCGATCGCCGACGACAGTGAGGGGCGCAGGGGAGCTCAAACATGTCCACGGTGTCAGCCCCGGCGAAAACAAACGATTTTGATAGGTTGATACAGCGTTGCCAACCTTAGTGCTTTCGCACTGAAACTAGATTTGAAAATTTTAATTGCTAATTCTTCTATTATGTGCTTTTTCAACCATTTTGAAAGGTTGGTGCTTTTTGACGATTGCAGTGCTAAAGTACTTTTTAATTTTTGTCTCCTATTTCTTTCGTCGTTATTTTTGAAATTGATAAAATGTCCACGATTTTTCTCATAAATTGAGAAATCTAACTCAAAACTGAAGAGACACGTTGGTTTAACTGTCATTTTCATAGCAAAAAAGTGTAGAGATGGCATTTTACGCGTATAATATCATGTTCTCCTTTACACATGGGATACAATGAATATGTAAAGTAAAATGTAGAATACGTAACACTTCGCTAAAAACAGTTCAAAATTGGACGCTGTTCAACAAAAGGGAACCAACCTACAAAATCCGCTTTTTGAGAACACGTGATTCGAAGTTCAAGAGCCATGTAGAAACTGTATGGCATTGCGTTTACTGATAAGCTTGTCCCAACGTGAGTACATATTTTTGAATCGCGGGCCCAATTTAGAAAAATTCTACGGTTTACGCTCTTTCCAACGATACTAATAACTCATTTTGTTTACAAATGTGGATTGATTGCCTTTTGTTAAACAGCGTCCAATTGCAGAAAAATCCGTTCCCGGTTGCACAGGTCCAAATTTTGGTTTTTCTGGGATTTTCTTAAAAAAATAAAATTAAAAAAAAACAATTCTGAAAAGTACTTTTTTTATTCGGTAGTTCAGTACTTTCTGGACTCACAGGTTGGTAACGCGGGGTTGGTAGACTTCTAGCTCCTGTTTCGGATAGAACGAATTACTGATGGGATTTTACGCATAATAAAGCCAGGTCCGGATTAAGATTTCTGGAACCCCTGAGCTGCTTACAATGCTAGACCTTGAAAAAGGTATACGTTTGGCGCCGTACTTGATGAACTCAACTGGACAAACTATACTACGCAGTATTTTTGCATCAATTCAAAAGAATTCAAGTAGTTTTGCTTCAGAGATACGTCCAACCTGTGTGTTTTCCCCCGTTTCCCCTCCCATGCCGTACCCATCAGTGGAAAGGCAGATTCGATTGGTCAGTACAGCATCAGTAACAGTTTGTAGCGAAGAAAAACGTAATCGGTGTATATATGCTATGTACAATGTCCTTAAAAAAATGGGGAAAATCTTCCAGTGTTCAAGTCAAAAAAAGTTTTTTTCGAATAATTTTGCTTTTTTTTTTTTTTAATTTAAATTAAAACATGTCGCCTTGGTTTAAATACCATTTAAGTTCACATTTATGAAAAACAAGTTTTATGTGGTTTCTAATGTTAAAAAAAAAAAAAAAAAAAAAAACATTAAAAAAAGGAACGAGGAATTTAAATTTAAAATTCTCGTAAGTCGAAAGTGCTTTTTACTACACTCCTAGCGGCGAAATTAAGAACTTCGGAAGTCATTCATTTAAATTTTCTGTTCAGTTTTGTGTGTTATTCTGACGTTTGTACATTTTTGGACTTACGGGGTATTTAAACCGAGGCGACGATGTTCAATTTTACTGATTTAATAGGAAAAATCGTTCGAAATTCAAATAAAAATAAAAAATAAAAAAAAAATAAAAAAAAATTCGGGTAATTTAGTTTTATGATTATTATGATTATTATATCATTATTTTGAATTTAAAATAAAGTTTAATTTTACTGATGTTCGTACTATGTTATATTTCTTCATCGCATACCTCTTTTCTTTCAAAGTTTTTATTTTTACCAGTGCTTTTATTCAATGGTCTACCGCCTTCAATATGCTTGATGGACCAAATTTGCGCATAACCTTTTAGTTCTGCTAATCAAGAGTAACAAAAAGGTTTTATTCAAATTTTACCTGTCTGTGAAATTGAAGGCGCTAAAGCACTGAAGATAGGCAAATTTTGTACATACTTCGTTTTGTAGATCTCAGTCATTACTACTGTTAAGGTTATGTGAATTTCGCCTATCTGCCATACTGAAGCCGCTATAAAGCAACAACGTATAGCGCTTTAGCGCCTTCAATTTCAAAATTTGTGTACGAAAATTCATATTTCGTGATGAATACCATTAAAAAGGTTGTGTAAAAATTTTGCATAACCTACATTTTTAAGGCACTTGCGTAACATTCAATTATTAGCCCTGTAGTACATAACTTCAAGGACTAATCCCTTAGGAAAAATTGACAATTTAAAAAAAATTTAATATCTTTTTTTTATATCATAGACAACTTTTTAACTGGGTCACGCTCAAAAATTCGAATTTTTTTTACGCTGTGTATGGCGATCCACCCTATCCTGGGCACAATGAGTTAGAGGGTCCCCGATGAGTAAAAATGTTTTTTCGTTCGCAATTCTCTGGCTATTCTGCAATCTGAAGGTGTAAATAAACTGGGGCCCCTCGACTGCTTCGTCCCGACCCATACTGATTCGAATTGCTAAAAATCAAGAATCCGAAATTATTTTTGACTCCAGAGATGGAGTCGGAGTCGCCATTTCTGGGAAGATTATCAGTCGAAGTCTGAGTCTGTAAAAGTAACCTACTTTTGACTCCACAAAGTCGGAGTCGGAGCAGTGAGTCGTGACTCCGCGGCCACTTTTTCTTTTCTCGTCTTAATTATTTTGCGTTAAAAAATATATATATATTTCCTGTGAGCAGGCGACCTTTATTACTGATCTTGTGATGTGATAGAATAATATGTAGTTCATAATTTTTCTTTTCTCGTCATTATTCAATTTTTTCTCGTTCATTATTTATAAATGCTGCTCAATCACTCTATTTGTCTCGTGCTTTCTATTATTTTTCTCGGGCCGATAAATGGGTCCCTTTTTATTTTATCATATTTTTGGTCACATTTCAGTAATTCTTTTAAATTTTGAATTATAACTTACTACATACAGTTTTTAAGCCTTTGATATTACTCTTCTAGGTTAATAAGCCTTTGATTTTAGTTCGGTGAACATTACTTCATGTCAGTGAACATGTCTCTTGGTGAAATTACATTCGGTGAATCATAGTTGGTGGAATTACCTTCGGTGAAATTACCTAAACCCAGTTGTCCCATTTTTGATTGTTTTGAGATATCTAAAACAGCTTAATGTAGCTTTGGTTGATTTTGGTCAATTTTAGAATTTATTTTTACAAATTTTTTTAAGCTATTTGAGATATTCTGCCTATTTTGAAGTACATAAATGCAGTATAAAAGAATCGTAATATATCGATATTTTCGATGTACAACGTATACCGATATGCTTATGCATTCATTGATAGGTACCCTTCAGATCGCTGCACCTGAAGTGAAACAACTTCCTTTGAACCAATATAATCTTACTGGTAACTGCCCCGTTGCACCATTCAATTCAGACTTCCTGGCCCCCCCGATTCTCAAAGCCCTCATAAACTTGGAAGAAATGTGTTGGTTTTTTTTTTCTTTCTTTTTGTAACTAAACATGAAAATTGTTTCCGAATCATCCTCTGAATTTACGAAAAATTCTATAGGAGAGAAGACATGAGTCTTTCATACTTCTGCGATATTCTGTGACTGGGGCCTTAATTCTAAACGCGGTTCTGGCGCCAGCTCATCGATTCCTCGCCTTTCCCGGATATTTTTTTTCTATACGTCGCCGTGTCACCGCTAAACCCATTCATTGTTAATTGAAAAGGTAATAATTAATTATGTCCCGCTCCCACGACTACCTGTTAACCGAGTCCGCATTTTCGTTTCCTGATGTGCACACATTCAAAACGAACCCTACACTGTTCATCAGTTCCGGGTGTTTCCCGCTCCTAAATCTGTTTTACAATTACCTTCGAACAAATTCATTCTCTATTTTCACCGAGACCGTAGATAAGCCCCCCCCCTTCTCATTTATCGCGATGTCAGAATGCACAAAACAAAACAAAGTCAAGTGCAACTGGGAGGAGACGGTGGTGATGCAAACGAAAGACTTCACTAATACGGCATACAAAGATGTTTCTTTCCTTTTTTTTTCTCTCTTCAACTTCGTAGCGATAACGACACGAATATGCTTTCATACAATTAAAATTCCAGGTAAAATATAACTTACGCTCGAAGATGAGGCTGGTGGAATTTAATTGCCGGCGAGTGTATGTGTACCTAGGTATATAGGAATCGTGCGAGAATTCGCGAAAACCCACGGTTCTTTTTTTCTTTTTCAAATGTTTCGCGTTTCGTGTATCTGCACACGAAACGCAGCAGCACTTGGAAATGCAGTCTATGAAAATTGGGATAAGAAAAATTGCCGAGCGCATTATCAGTTAACGTTTTACAAGGTCCGACGTTGCGAAAAAATTTTAATCAACGCACGAATGTGGCGGCGCTGTCTCCGCGGTGTCCGCGAACCGCGCGACACGGTATGCGGTACATGGCAACGTTTACTGATGTGGAACGTGATTTAGAAATTTTCAGAATCACTGACCTGGTGGGTCATGTGCACAGTACCGATACGAACGGAGAAACAGGGTCGAAGTTTGGCCACGGAAATTTGTACCTATGCTTCGTGACATGTTTCGGTTTCTTGACCCGGCCGAATCCAGAAAGATTTTGCGACCTTCGAGAGGAACAGACTCAGTAGTCAAAACGAGCTTGCAGGACCGGCAAAACGAAATCCCAGAAATTCCTTCCTGAGGGGGCCAAAGCGGACCACAACAATTTTAGGGGCACATGTCCATGGGTGTTAAACGAGGTAATTTTTCCTGGTGATCTGCCGGAGGTCAGAATATTTTCTGGAAGGCTCTTTGGTTACGTCTCTGCTCAAAGCATACCGTTTGTGCAATCTGCAGCATGTCTAGTCCCCATCAGAGACGTCAACCTTGTGTGAGATCTCAGGCAGTTAAATTATACCCTTCTGGTGTTGATTGTCGCAGTCCTTCTGACATCCTAATTTGAATTTCCCGCTAATCTCTTCTGCATATTTTATCTAACGTGTTGTAGCCTGTTCACATTTCCATCAAAGAATCAATATTTTCTCTCTGTTCTCTACAATCCTTGCAGGGTGACCAGATGCTGACTGTGGAACATGTAGCAATATACGTAGCTAGTTGGATTCCCATTATTTTCGAATTATCCGATGGTGCAGAACTGATTACTTACTTCTAAATAAAAAAAGAAGGAATAGGACAACACTGTATTCGAAAAAAAGAAATACATGCAAGATAGAAAACTGCTGGATGGAGCTTACTTAATTTTGGTTGAAGTTTAGTGTCAAGGAACTTTGCTTTTTCAGTGTGCCGCGTTTTAGTATTTACGTGTTTCAAAAGATGTGTTTTATGGAACCGCAGAGATACCGCACAAATCTTACAAAAAGCTTGCGTTTCCATTTTTTCGTCTCTTTTTTTAGCCGTGAGCCATCCTAAACATAAATGAAGTCATAGAGGACACGTGAGCATTGGTTTAACTGCAGTAACTTAATGCTACAAGTTTCCTCACCTTTGAATTCCGGGAGGCGTTTCCACTCTCGTTTATATTTTTTCGGGTACTTTTCCCATTTCCCCATTTTGACAGTCTCAGTTTTTCAATTCAAAATAGGATTCTACTTCAAGAGAAAAAAATATCACAAAATACCCATCGTTTTGATTCTCGGTGTTATCAGTCATCTGCAGAAACAGGACGATACCAGCAGCCAAGTATTTTTACAAACCAAGTGCGACGTGCAGAATTCAAAAGTGAAAGTGTAGTGTCTTCATCATCAGCAATACGATCGCACCCAAGGTTCTTACAAAGGGTGGTCCAAAAGTCATTGCGCGACGCTCTGTATGGACTGTGTGCGCGATCTAGCGGAGCGCGACCAAACTAAAAGTGAAGTCTATTCAATTTTCAGACGAAAGAGACCAAAACGAGCGCGCTTGCGCACGTAGTTGCCGAGTTATATAGCGGTTTGAAGATTATAAAGAAAAATTTTTTCTTTTATTTTATACTTCCGCTGTGCAGATTCAATTTTCCGGCAGATTGCAGCAAAAATTTCCAACGCAACTCTAGTTAGTCAATTAGAGGCTTGAAAATATGTGATGGTGACTAGTGTGTAGACTGTAGAGAGAGAGAGAGAGAGAGAGAGAGAGAGGTACAAAAAATAAGAAAAAATTTGCTAATGGTATCTTTTTTTTTTTGGTTGAAAATTCGAGTGGTTATAATGCAATAACTAATGAAGGCGTTTTAGAGTTCACCTTTCTTTTAGAACTGTCATTTTATGTGGACATCAGTTCTAAATTCCTGTTTGTTTTGGATAGTAAAAGTCTACGAAATTTCCGGGTCAGAAAGTTTTTCTTAAAAACCGGAGATTGAGTGAGTGAGTGAGTGAATCACTGACTCATTGAGTGAGTGATGAAGTGAGGAAGGGAATGAATAACTGAATTAGAGAATGAATGCATGACTGAGTGAGTGACTGAGTAACTGAGTGAATAACTTGATGAGTAAGCGAGTGAGTGAGTGAGTCACTGGGTCAATGAGTTAGTAATTGAGTAACTGTGTGAATAACTGAATAAGTAAGCGAATGACTGAGTGAGTGAGTGAGTGAGTGAGTGAATCACTGACTCATTGGGTGAGCGGTGGAGTGAGGAAGTGAATGCATAACTGAATCAGAGAATGAATACATAACTGAATAACCGAGTGAGTGATTGAATCACTAAATAAGTAAGCGAGTGACTGAGCGAATCACTGACTTATTGAGTGAGTGATGGAGTGAGGAAGTGAATGAATAACAAAATTAGAGAATGACTAATGACTAAGTAAGTGAGTGAATCACTGAATCACTGAGTAAGTGGTTGAGTAACTCAGTGAATCACTAAATAAGTAAGCGGGTGACTGGCTGAGTGAGTGATGGAGTGAAGAAATGAATGAATTTTAAATTCTTAAATTATATTTAATAGAATTAAAAAAGAAAATATTATATATATATTTTTTAATTAAAAATGTTTAAATCATAGTTTTTTTTTTAAATTAAATTAATTAATAATTTAAAATAAAAGATTAGATTTAATAAATTAATTAAGTTGATACAAATTTTTTTTATTTATTCTGATAATTTTAACTACATTACTGAATGAGTGAATAACTAAGTAAGTGAGTGAATCACTGAGTCACTGAGTGAGCGAATGAGTAACTGCGTAAATCACTAAATGAGTAAGCGAGTTACCGAGTGAATCACTGAGTCACTGAGTAAGCGATTGAGCGAGTGAGTGAATCACTGACTCGTTGAGTGAGTGACGGAGTAACTGATTGAATAACTCAATAAATAAGCGAGTGTCTGAGTGAATCACTGAGTCACTGAGTAAGTGAATGAGTAACTGTGTGAATAACTGAATAAGTAAGCGAGTGACTGAGTCTTAAAGCTTGCCGACTGCCAAATTATTGGTGTGGGGGGGGGGGGTGTTTCAAACCCCACACCTCCTATAGTTTCGCCCCTGATGCACAGAAAATGATACTCGTATGGCATGTCTTAATTTTTTCAGATCTACAATCCTCCCTCACCCCTGGGCACCGCAGTGCTGAAGATACAGTTAAATGAGTGTTACAAAGGAGTTGAGCCACTCAAATAACCTAGAAACTGTTACCTATTCTCCACTTGTTGATTTTTTTCTAAATTTTGTCGTCCCGTTACTGCATATCACAAAGTGTTGAAGATGAAGTCAAATGGATATCTGAAACAAATTCAGTGACCTCGACCCCCCCCCCCCCGTATTGAATGCCTATTATACATTTTATGACTTTTATGACCTTAATCACCACCTGGGGCCCACAGTTTTAATATTATAGTGAAACTTATACCGGAATAAAATTCAGCGATCTTGAATACCTCCCTGACCATACTTGATTTCAGTTTGCATAGTAACCGAAGTCTTTAGAAAAAACTCACAATACTGAACTGGTGGTACCTGAAGGGTGGCGGTAAGTGGGCCGAAAAAATTCGCGGGGATCGAAAAGTACAGACACGGAAAAACGAATTCAGGGGTAATTTGTTTCCTTTTTATTTTCAGCGATCTGTGAGACCCCTAAGACAACCTGAAGGTCTGTGTTTCCTCACACAAGGCCGGTGTAAATGGGTAACAGCAGAAAGGGCTACTTTTATCTTCCCATTGTGCCGCCTCTTTACACTTACGAGAAAACTTCGAAAGACCATTCTTGTGGAATCTTTCACGTAGATCCAGTTCTTTTTGTCAGCTTTTTCATATCTTCCAAGTTTTTGTGGTAAACCCGGATAAAATAAAAATTGTGACATGTTTTGCCTCCCTCGGAACGAAGCATACCAGTCTCGGATGGGAACTGTCTGGGGTTCGTGAGGGGACCATAACAAACACATTTATGAAAACAATCCTTGATGGCAATTTTTTATATTTGAATTTTTTTTTTTTTTTTAAATGTCAAATTCGACAGAATTACTAGCCTATTGTTGTTCCCAGATTTATTTATATGTTACTGAAGTATTTGATCGATAAAGCTCATGTTGGTCGAATGTATGGCGATACAAACATGCGGAAGTGGCTCCCCAGACACCGCACCCCTAGTCCCAGAAAATATCCTTTCGAGTATCACATCAGTGACCAGAGAGACGCACTGAGGCTGGCCCGGGCCCCATTTCGCCTCTCCGCTTCAGATTTGCGCTGTCCTGCTGGGACCACTATGGGACACCCTACTAACCGAGGTAATGCTCACCCAGCATCAACCTGGAATCCGGGTGCATCGCAGTCGGAGACGCTTACTTCCTTCACCCCTTACTTCCCCGTCTTGGTACGTCTGGCGACGGCGGGCTGAGCCCTGCCGGAGGGTTCCGCAGCAGTTACAGCAGCTCTAGGATGGTACAGAGTTGTTATATCCGATTCCATCCGCTCTTGAGCCTGCTGGACAGCTCTCTGCCCCTAGCGTTGTGAAAGCGCCTAAATTGATAAATAAAATAAAAAAATTTGACCATGGTCCTTTGATTTAAGAAGAAAAAAATCTCCAGGGGTGTCCGGTTCAAAATTTGAAAATTTTCAAAAAAATAAGAAATAGCCTAAGGTGTAGAATACGATGATATCGACAGGTTTCGTTGTTTCGTCCTCACGTACGTACGTACGCGTAACTATATGCTCCTTACATTTCTCCCGTTGGCGCAAAAATGTGGAAAAAGAAGTACCGAGTGCGTGTACTTGTGTTCTACTAAAGCACCGAAGCACGAGGGTATAAATCAGCGTGATTTTCAATGCTCGGAAAACTAAAAAGTTTTCTTCGTTGTGTAGGTATCCGCGTGTAGCCGATGCGTAATATTAGGTTTTATTCGAAAAACAGCCGCAGCGATCTTCTTGATTTATTCCTGCTGTCGTTCTTCTCGGTTGCAATTAAAGCAACGAGCTATAAATATCGTTATGACATATCGTATTCAGTTACATAAGTGGAAATTTTCTGTAAATGGACTCGCATTTTATACGACAGACCTGTTATAGAGGAATGGTCAGGCGAGGGCGGCTGTGTGCAGTGCCCAAGATACGAGAAGACCGTATTTACTGCTGATTAGCTCGGTCGCCTATAGCATCGTATTGGCTTTCGCAATCGACGGTGGAGGAAAATCGTGTGGTGCCGCGGGTACATCTCTCGTGTACGAACGACAACGCTTACCAGCTCACCTCTGAGACTGCGCAGGCCCAAAGTATAGGATATGCGTGAGCCCCGAGTCATCAGTGCTGTTCCCTTTTTATTATTGCTCGTTTTCGGGCTCCCTGATCGATTCAATTTCACATTGAACCAGCTCCATCGACTCTGTTAGCCATTATTGGTTTCCTGTTCCATCCTCACTGCGTACTCAGCAAATATCTTCGAAAACGCACCCGCATTTCCTCCCCCCCCCCCCCGGTAGGGCTCACTTTGCCGTCGCCACACGTACCACGACGAAGAGATGTGGGGTGAAGGAAGGAAGCGCGTTCGGCTGTGGTGTGCCCGAATTCTAGGTTAATGCTGGGTAAATGTTGCCTCGGTCAGTAGGGTGTCCCATGATCGGATCCGAAGCGGAGATGTGAAATGAGGGCCCGGGCCATCCTCAATGCGCCTCTCTGGTCACTGATATGATACTCGAAAGGGTAGTTTCCGGAGTTAAGGGTGCGGTGTCTGGGCACTTTGGCATGCGTGCATCGCCAATACACGCTCCACCAAGATTCTTATTTCTTTCTATCGCATCGAGGGTCATTTATGGTTGTCGTTGCTTCCATCGCACCTACGCTCCGGAGAAGTATCTCGATATTTGCATTTTCTTGTGAAATTTCCGCACTATAGATATATTATTTGAACACCATTTTCGTCGTATTTTTCCTTTCTTTCTGTCCACCACTTTCGCTGTTTTATTTTCTCGTTTTCACGTGTGTCATCCATCGCTGTTCGCATTGTGGGTCACTTAAGGTCACCACTTTCAGTCTTGCTCCATATTCGCTGATGATTACCTTCTGACCGGCTCTTGTTATTTCTAATATTTATTCGCTTCTCATATCGAATAAATTTACTGAGCACGCGAGACAGGAAGCGCGCGCGTTAAGATAATTATAATTACTGCATAAAAATACTTTGTATACGTGTTGTATCCGAAGTTCTGTTTTCTTTTCTTATTTTATTCATCGAGCTTTGGCTACAGAATAACGTATAAAGTAATGATGCCCTATAAGGCCCATTAAAGTGTTTTTGGAAAATAACTCGTCACAGAATTGATATTTTGGAAAACTTTTTTGGGGGGATGAAACTGCAAGGTTTTCTTTAGAAAATTACTATTTTTTTCTAATCAGGGGGCTGAGTAGTGATGGGCAAATTTACTCTTTTGTGAAACCAGGTTTGTCTGCTCTTGGTTTTCACTCTGCTCCCTGCTCCCAAGCTACTTCGAGCATACTCCAAATGAAAAAAATGCAGCACGCTATAATTTTTCGATCAGTTTTCACTGTTTAGTGGCGTTGCGATTCGTGAGAAGTGAAGAACATAAAACTTTTTCTGACAGATGAAGAAATGGGGGAAAAAAGGAAGAAGATAAAAAAATTCAAAAGAAATATTATAGTGTACATTTTCTTAAAAAGGTCTTACATTTTTGAGGTATTAGTTTAAGAGATATAGCGGTTTTTCAAAATTATGTCAAAAATATCGATTTTGGGATTTGTAGCATTTTTGGTAGAGTGAACACTGCTCTTTCGAATGCCGCTAAGTTGATTTCCTATAGAAAATGTAATTTTCTATTTATCGTTGACTAAAAATTATGACTTCGTAACATTTTTTTAAAATAATTAACAAATTTTGCCACCAATCAATGAAAACTAATACATTTTTGAGGTATTTCGTTGAAAGTACCAGGTAATACTAGATAAAATTTGTGATCGATTGAGACCTCGCGGAGCCTTCAGAGGGCAAAATTTCCCGAGTAATTCGTACTTAAAGTTGAAATTTTACGTCATTTTTACAAAAAATAAACTTTGAACACGTGTTTCTCAAAACTTTGTTTTTTGAAATTTCAATTTCAAATGCGAATAACTCGGCAAATTTTGCATTTAGAAAGCTCCGCGAGGTATCAGTCGATCAGAAATTTCATATAGTATTACCTGATGATCTTAACTCAATTCCTCAAAAGTGGGATCTTAGGAAAGCATACACTGATGTCATGAAATTTGTTTAAAACGAAAAAGATATGGCGAATTTTACCGTCTATTTAAATTTATGTTAGAAGATGAGAAAAAATGTTTCCAGTATTTCCGAATGTCTTCTGAAAAATTTTATGAGTTACGTGCAATTGTAAGAGAAGATTTGAAAAATGAAATAAAAGCAAACTCCGTCGATGTTGTATCGCACTTCAAGGTTAACTTTTCTTTTGGGTTACTTTTCTGTATGGCTCGCTGCAGTACTGTATATTATGTAGAACTTGTTACTTAGTTTTTTGTTTCCTTCTTCCGGAGTATAGGCTCCTATGATCGTCATACAGTTTCTTTTGCTCTTAATACGTACTAAAACTATTCTATTGCTCCATATTATGTTATAATGTTCGATTTTTTTTTAAAATTATTATTATTATTGATTAATGAATTGAATAACGTTTATTAGATCATATACATGCATAACACTGATTACATACTTCACCCATATGCGCTTCAAGCGCGAGCGGGGTGAAGGAATAATAATAAGTACATCATAAAAGCGTAGATTGGCATGTGAAATAATAGAAATGTGTGGAAATCAAAAATCAACAATATTTGAAAAAGTGAAGACCAAAATAAATAGATACCCGCATATACGCATGGGAAATAAAAACAAATCAATGAATAAATGAATAGCAATAAGCAGCAGTAGCTAATAACAAGTAAATAAATGCCCACATGAAAACATACATGTTGTACGTACAAACAAAAATACAGACCGAGCAGCCGACAACTTGTAACAGGCTGTTAACAGATGCCTATAGAAAACACACCGATAATAGGCGGAAAAATTTGCAATAGTAGAAAGTAAAAAGTAAAAGGTAACTTGAAACAGCATGCAATACAAAAGTAAAAAATAAAGAATGTATAAAATAAATAAGTTGAATTAAATCACAGAATAAACAGAGAGACCGAGCAATAGACCATTTGTAACAGGCAAATCATTTGTACATGTGAAAAATAAATAAATATAGGCACAAATAAGCCAAGAACCATTGTAGTAACTCGAAAGCAAACAAAAGGCAAATAAATAGTAATTAAACAAAAGTAAAAAATAAAATAAACAAATAAAGCATGCAATAGTAATGACTAATTAGGTTGACATGGCACAATGAAAAGCTGCAAAAGAAAAATAATTAAATAAGTAAAATAAAAGGAGAACACAGACAAAACAAATAAATGAATAAACATAGACATCCAGAAAACGGAAAACATGGGAAAACAAAAGCAAAAGCGCTGATTCACAGGATACAACAAAAGCAAACAATAAAGACAGATAGAAAAAGTTACACATGGAATACCAGGGACACCCCGACGGACCACTTCCATGAGCGTCCGGGCAGCTAACGCGCACGAATCAGCTCTGTGCCCATTGCCGCCGCACCCAGCCAACCGGCGCCCAAAGTAGGAACACTTAAGAGCCCCGCCGGCCAACACACGACGGCAACAGCGCACGGCGTTGTCGCTGTGTCTACCAGCCTGTTCATTGTGACGCCGTCCGCGCCGGCGCTCATGCCCTAGCCCGCAGTCTTACTTCAATAGAAGATAAGACGCATTATTATTATTATTATTATTATTATTATTATTATTATTATTATCAAGCCACAGAGCTACATTCTCGGGCTATGGGCTCGGGAAAGGTTGTTGTCTATATTTTGCAAAGGTATCCAGTAGCGAAAAGGTTGGTGAGAGTGTTGTTTATGTGCTTGTGGGAGTTGGAGAGAGGGCCAAAATTCGACTATGGTGGACCTGGTGAGAGTTAACGAAGGCAGGTGAGGGAGGAGCATGAGAAGAGGTGGTCCATAGTGAGAGGGTCTTCATCATCACAGTGTGGGCAGTTAAGGGTATACAGGTTAGTGAGAAGATGAGTATGTGTGAAGCGTGTATGTCCGATCCTTAGACGGGTGATGAGTGCTGCTTGATCAACTGCCTCATTTCCTGGGATACCAATATGGCTCGGGATCCAGATGAGTGAAAGTGGTAAAAGAAATGAGATGGAGAATGAGATGGATGCGTTGGACAAGAGCGTGCATTGAAAGGCAATTGGAAACGGACCTTAAGGCGGAAAGTGAATTTGAGAGGACCAGGTAGGGGGTGGAGGTGGGTGGGGTCTTTGAGCGAGGAGATCGTGACTATGCCCTGTAGATAGCATGGAGTTCGGCTATGTAGATGGAAGCTGTATTTTTAAGTTGGAAGGAGTGTAGTAGACTATCTATGGCGTGGGCGTAAGCGGTGCGTTGGTTGTACTTTGAACCGTCAGTTAAGCATAGGATACGGTCAGAAAAGCGATAAAGAATTTCTTGCAGATGAGTCCGATAAACTTGGAAGGGTGGATTTTCTAGGGAATTCTGTAAGTTCAAAATTGCCCGGGGGAAGGTTGAACAACCAGGGTGAAGGTGATGTATGGATTGTTGGTAATGACTTGTAGGAAAAGGTACGGGACAGTGTCCCTTCAAAGTGTGACCGTAAGTGTAGTGAGGATTTAGGAGCATGGGTGTAGTTTGGAGCTAGGATTAAAGAGATACTCATAGGCAGGAAGATTAGGGTGGTGTGCTATCGTAACGAGAAGATTGGTCGTGAGTTGCATTCGGCGGTAAGAGAGAGGAGGAATTCCAGAATCGGCACATATACTCAAAGCTGTGCTAGTGCGAAAGGCGCCAATGGCGATCCGTATTTTGTACAGCGTCAAGAAGCTTTAAGTGTGAGGGAGGGACAAGTCCATACATCGGTGATCCATAATCCATGATAGATCAGATCAGAGTCTGGTATATCTAAATGAGTAGTTTTCTGCTACATCCGTTGGAAGGATGTGAGAGGCACTGCGGAACATTGAGTGAGCGCATACATTTGGTTTTTATGTGTGAGAGGCGAGCGTCAAGGTAGATGCCGAGAAATTTGACTGGATTGGAGTGAGGAATCGATTGTGAGTTGAGTAGAAGAGGTGGGAAAGTTAGATTATTTGTTCCGTGCTGGAACGTCATGAATTCTGTTTTGCTTGAAGATATACAGAATCCGTGTCTAGAGGACCATGTTTCGATTAGTTTTATGGTTTCGTGAAGTAGTCTATGGGTACGTTGTGGGTGTTTCGACTCTTATCGAAACAAGGCAATATTTTACACAAGTTGTTGCATGGAAAACGTGCGCGAGCTACGTTGAATACTCTTTTTTTCTCAGTTGATCCTTTTTAGTGGGCGCTGAAGGTCCACTTATGAGAACAGGCAGGAAAGATGTCCTCGAAACGGTTTTGTAAGAAGGTTTGTAGGATGAGAAGAAGGTGTCCGCGTAAACCGTATTTATGAAGCAGAGAACAGATATGATACCTCCATACTCTATCAATTGCTTTTGTCATATCAAAGAATACTGAGAACAGATGATTTCCGGTCAAAAATGCATTGCAAATAATTTGTGTCTGTAGATCAGCCAGGGCCATGAGTGTTGATCGAGATTTACGAAAGCCGTACTGTGACGCTGAAAGTCTATTGTTAGATTCCAGGTACCAAACTAGCCTTGATTTTTTCGAACGTTTTGCCGAAGACGCTAGTAAGTGAGATGGGACGATATGACTTGGGTAGGGAGACGTCTGAGGAAGGTTTTAGGACTGGTATGACAATTGCTGTTTTCTAATTAGGTGGGTAGGAATCTGATTGTAGTATTTTGTAAAATAACGATGTTAAGTGAGAGATGGCATTAGAGTAGAGATGCTTGAGCATGGCTGGTACGATGCGATCAGGGCCAAGGGCGGAGTTTTCAACACATTGATGGATGGTGGCTGTGACCTCCGCTCCTGTGATGGGTTGGTTGTAAGGTAGATCTTGACTATTGGGGGAAAAGTCGAGCTAGTTTGCTTCTGCTTGATTTTTGTACGTTAGGAATGGAGGATTATGAGCTGAATCGGAGGATGCTGCTGCGTAGTGATTGGCTAAGGCTTCAGAAATATGAGGTGGGTTGGAAATGACTTGGTGATTGACGGTCCAGAACGGGATGTTGAAGCTGTTTTTCGTCCCTGTTGTCAGTTTAATGTTACTCCACATGGTGGAGAGGAAACAGGATGGTTGATACTGAAGACGAAGTTGTTCCAGCTCTGTATCTCAGAGAAACGAAGGAGGACACGTGCCTTCGCTCGGAGCTTCCTGTATTCGAGGAAGTCTAAGTGCGAGTTGGTTTTACGTTATCGGTTGAGGGCTGTATTGCCTGCTATTAATGTAGTTTTAATGTCATCTGACCACGATGGGACGGTTCGATCTGGTTCTGGTACTTCCTTTGTATGTATAGCATAACACCTCCGCCTGTTCTTTCTTTCTTTTTTACTCCAGCTTGGATGACGATCTGTCTCTCCGTTTCGGTAGTTCCTCATCCTTTCCTCTTCGTTTCACTTATTACCGCAAAGTCAATTTACCGTTAGGGCTTTCTCGAGTTCCTCCTCTTTATTGGTTAGTCCACGAACATTCCATGCGCCGATTTTTATTTTCCCGTTTGCGAGTGTTTTGTTTTTAGACAGAGGTGCACCTGCTCGTGTGTTCCCATTTGAATCATCCAATCCGAGGCTGCTGTTGTTGTTACAAGTGATGGGTATTTATCTCAACCACATGAGATATAGCCTGAGATGCGGGTACCATCAATGCTTCCAGGTCGGCCTTGGTTTTCTGTTAGCGTTTCCCTTTTCTTAGCCTTTGAGGTTATCCTTCTCCAGACTACAAGGCAGGGATTCTATTGGGCTTTTTAGCTCTTCACGTAGACCGGTTAGCCGGACGTGAAAGAGGTCGACAGCTTCAGCGCTTCGTGCAGAGTTCGTTTTGGGGAACGTGCCTACTCCCTGAGACGGCTAGATGTTACTGCCCAGCCAGGTGATTCACAAAAATCGCCGTACTTCCAAAAAATACAGTTATGAAGATCTACAAAAAAAAAAAATTGAATTCCCCGATCTTACAGTTTTCCCCTTGGGATTTTACTCTCATTACGGGCCTGTCTGCATTCCGTAGCAGTGTAACCCACTCACGGAGAACCAATATTTGCGAACTGTCACGTCGCACTCGGCTCGACAATGAGGCGAAAAAGTCGCGTGGTTTCGCGCAATGGATATCGAGACGTCAGCCGACGCGTCTTCGAGCGTCGTATTATCGCCACGTCAATCATGAAGAAGGTCTAAGTGTAATTATACGTTGACCCCGGCCGACCGTGGTATTCTTTTACTACATATATACACACACAAATGAAACAACTATATTCCAATTTCAATTGAATGTAAGAAAGTCAATCCGCTATTCTCTGTCGTACTATAGGTTAGTATTCTGCGACACTAATACAGACGTCAGAAAATTAGGAAAAATGAAAAAATAAGAAAAAAAAAAAAGAAAGAAAAACCGGTTAATATAAAGAAAGGAACCCGTGATCGGATTTGTATGAGTCTTTATGTTCGGCTCTGGTTTTTGTTTCGTTTGTAATTTTCATTTTTTTTTCTTCTTTCTTCCTTCCTTCAATTTTATTTCCACTATATGTTGACGTATGTAGGTCATTTGGTTCGTGTGTTCACTGCGGTATGCGCCTCGTCCAATTTTTGCTCTCATGTCCGCGTGCGTTAATATTGGGCATCCGAGAGAAATGTCGACCGTGGACACCTCTTCGGAATTATATAGTAGAATGGTCCGAGAGAATTTTCCGACAACGTACTGTGTAAATACTCGCCGTGCTCGCATTTGAAATGAAAGGGCAGCGTTTTGATACCACCTGCCTGCCTGCCTGCGTTCTGTATCACCGCAGTTTATATTCTACGTTGATATAAGTACAGGAATATACAATTTGCAGAACAGCACACGGACGAAATGATTGTTTAAATTTTCCTTTCGTGACTAATTGGCGAACGCCGGGCACATTAAACACGAAAATTACGAGCGACCGCGCATTTTTCGCGTATTTAGACGATTCGCTGTCGATACACGTGGTCATTCGATGGGTCGAGAGCGAACCGCGATTTGTTTTCACAAAGAGTCTAATTATCGAGATGAGTATCCCGCGATACGCCCCCGAGACCGCGAAAGGTCGAGCAGACATGTTCTCATGCGGCAGTTGGTATAGGATCATGAGAAAGACCCACAATTGACGATGGTAAACGAAAAAACGAAAATTCAACTCTGCTGAGGTCATTAATTCACGTTGTGATCTTACTGCAAAGGAATCACGGCCGCTCGACCCCTTTCAAATTCGTATAATCAAAACAGCGGATAGTGGAACTTCTTTTAAAGATGACACATCGAGCCGTTATTCATCAATTCCAAAAAGAACGACCTGATTAATTCATAAATATATTCCTAATTTTCGTAGGTCAATAAACGGGTTTTTAAGGCGTTGTTTCATGGTCAAGAGATGGAGGGAGGGACACTGGCGTAAAAGTGTACCGACTAACCGACAAGACACCTGCCACCACAACTAATACAGAATTTCCGGCGAATAACTCAATTCAGGCTATTCATTTCGAAAATGACAATGCCTAAAACAGAAAATTTTAGGAAAACTGCAAGAACTATTGGAAGACATTGCATTTCATTTAATATTTCATAATAGAGCAGTGGTTTTCAAAATTCTGGAAGCCACAACCTACCATAGGCGCCAACTTGGCACCTTTTTAGGGGGGGGGGGCGTAAGAAAAACTTTGGAGGGTTAGCCCCCCATATAAGTACAACAAATTTTACCATCAGTGGTTAAATTTAACAAAAAAGAAGACAAAGAGAAAACCAATAAGAACAAAATCGATAATACCGAAATATCAGACGCGTCTCAATAAAATAATCATAGAAAAGACCGCGCTCCGACTGATTTTGCCCCCCCCCCCTCCCAATATTTTCCATAAGTTGGCGCTTATGTAGCCTACTTTTCGAAGTGTCGTAATTCAGTGTTACCGTTTCAAGATATCCAAATTATACAAAGATACGGATTTTTTCTCCCTAGGAGGGGAAAATAGTTTTCTTTTTTCTTTTTGTTTTGTAGGAATAACTTGGACCATTATTTTTTTGTTTTTTATTCATAAACTTAGTTTTAGGTATTTTACTGTACAACTCAGCTCAGTCAAAAAATGAATGGTACCTACACAAATAATCAATCTGAAATATAATTTTTGTTTAAATCAACATTGGTAATCAAGTTCATCAACTTATACTATAAAATACCATCATGATTCAATAAAAACATGAAAAATCACAAAGTGAAATTCAGGAATATAATAATATGTAGTAATTAAGTTCATCACATGACATCTTGTAAATTAAAAAAAAAAAAAAAAAAAAAAGAGGAAAATAATCCCAAACAAAATTAAACTAAAAATTATCACAATCACAAGTGTTCAAAACTTCTTAGTTAATAAGAGTGAATGGAATAAATTATCAGTTCTAACTATAACTAATAATACGTATCTTATAAGTAGGCGAACTTTTTAAAAAAAAATACAAATGATTTAATGGTCTGAAAAATCACAAATTGAAATTAAGGAATATAATGATAATCAAGTTCATCACATGACACCTTATGAATGTAATATAAAAACAAACAAACAAACAGGAAAATAATCCAAACAAAACTAAAAAATACCACAATCACAAGTGTTCAAAACTTTTTAGTTAACAAGAGTGAATGGAATAAATCATCAGTTCTTACTAATAATATCTTATAAGTAGGCGAACTTTTAAAAAAATACAAATGGTTTAATGGTCAACTAAATATTACTCCCTCTGTCCCATAATATAGTATACATTTCGGAAAAATCGAGGAAATAAGGCTGCACCAGGTAGCAAGAAAGAGGTAATGGGGTCATTACTATTTACCATACAAAATACACCAACAACCAAGAATGAAGTATCAGGGGTCAGAAATGGCGTGTGGGGAGGGGTTCGAGAAATCGTAATTTGGAGGAAAACGATAGGGATCACCCGCTGGGCTGAAACAAAAGTAAGGGTTTGAAAACTATGGTGTGTTGTGTGCTGAGTGACGACTGAAAAATCACGTAGAAGATGCGAAAAAAATTGCCTCGTTCAAATTTCAGAGAACTTTTACGTAGAGTACAAATTTCGAGTATTTCGTTTGATTTTAACCCTTTGTACTTGCGTCCTGCATTTCTGTTTGTTTTATCTGTAGTAAATACGTATACCAACACGTGTCTGTCGTGATTCGTAGCTTTACACCAGTTTTCCTGACATGTTTACCTCTTTCCGGACAATGCTTATTCAAACAACGCGAAATGTATACCATATTTTGGGACAAGAAAAAAAATCAAATGTATACCATATTATGGGACAGAGGGAGTAATAGTAACTACTAGTTATCATTTTTTTGGTTTTGATTTTCACAATCCTTCGGCTTTAGTGGGTATTGTCCCTGTCGGTTCAAAAACTTGTTCAAGATTTTTTGAGGTGGCTGGAATTGAACGTTGAACACAATCTTCAATACCTGCCTTACAATGCAACAAAGAACTCACTGTTATCGTCTCTAACTTATTACGTTTATCAGGCTTAATATCTTTCATCTGGGAAAATAATTGCTCTACAGCCACATTTGAAAATGGCAAAATGAGAAGGAATTTAATAATTTTGACGAAATTGACATACAACTTTTTCCCTGCTGCATTTTAAAGGTGGAAAATCTTTCTCCAGAATACTTCCAACTCCACTGTGTTCACATCAATTTGAAGTTCTTCAAAGTTGAGTAGAGAAAAATCTCTATATTCGACATCCACTTTACTAATGTCATAGTCATTTTTCAAGGCAGGAAAATAATTTACTATAGATGCCAGACTTGGAACAGAAAAAGCTACGGCGGTGGCTGGATGCACAATTTCCACATGTTTGTCAATTGTGTCAGTAAAAACAAAGCGCTGTTCTACTTGGGTTTACTAACTCAATGTGGAAATCCCGGCAAGACAGATAAAATGTATCCAGCTTTTTTTGTTCAGCAGAGTTTTCAAACTTCTGCAAAGCGTTAGAAGTATCTAAACCAAGATAAATTTGATTTTTCGGAACATACGAATCTTTGTTGAAATGATTTAAGGAAAAAATATCCTTAGCTGCTTGTTGTACATACAGGTTTTTATTGAAATTTAAACAAACATGCTTCAGCAAACGTTCAACCTCGGGTTTCAATTTGTGTAGCACTTCATGGTGCTCTGCTTTTATGTGACGCACATTGACTTTTCAGGTATGCCTCTGCAAAAAGGCCGGAAAGATCACACTATACTGGAGCACGCCCATGTTTCTGCGTGAAGAGTCGAATCGTTTCAGAATAGTTGAACTTAAACACACCCATGTATCTACTCAAAAAAGCTGAAAACTCTGTGAAGATATTTTCATATGATAAGGAAAAACTTCAGGGGGTGTCCAGTTCAAAATTTGAAAATATGAGTATTCAGAATAAGGAATATCCTAACTTTGTTGTATGTTCCTGGGAGATGAAAATCTTTTCGTGTTCCTGTACTATTCTATGTTATTCCCGTTTACTGTTTCTTGTTGGTCTTTTATTCATTAATATTTTCGGTTTTTCGGAGTTGATTGTTAGCCCAGCAATTCTACTTTTTTAACTTAGTTTCTGTATCATTTTCTTTATTTCGTTTTCTGAGTTAGCCAAAAAGTCACGTCATCTGCAAATCTTAAGTTGGTTATTTTGTTTCCATGTATACCCCTTAGGTACCTTCCCAATTTAGTTTTTTAATGATCTCTCCTGAGAAACTGTTGAAGAGAATGAGTAATAGAGGATCACCTTGTTTTATTCTTCTTTTTTTTTTCGAAGTATTCTCCTTCCACATACGTCACTCATTATTCAAGCTTGGATCCCTCTACGAAGCTCTTCTATAATTTTTGTAAATTTTGTATAGGTACTACGTGGTTTTTCAGGGCTTCTAGCATACATTGATGTTTTAGTGAGTCCAAAGCTTTATTGCAGTCAATCATCTTTTCACGGATGATCACATAATAACGAACTTATTTTGCAATTATACCTTATCCACTTTATCTATTTCCGCTTCCTCGTAAACGATCGTTTAACTGTCGGATTACACTTTGCGGACCAGTTCGGCTTTTCGAACTTCGGGGTACCGGGCTGGATCTACGAACGGGTCACGATGATGACAATCGCCGAGAATATGGCGGAATATGCGGTGAAGAAGAAATAGCATATAAGCCGGCCGATAGAAGGCGAGGGAGGGAAAGAAACGGTCCCATTAATGTTTATTGTATATACGAGTAGAACGCGTATACACTCGAATTCGAGGCAGAATTTTATAGAAGCTGCCACCAAATTACTCGAGCACGTCCGGCCAGATACTGTTAGACCGGGAAGTCGTAATTCGTAATCATAATTCGGTTCTGCCGGATTTTAGAGGCTGCAGAAGTCGAATTCCGCCAGCGCGCTTTCGGCTGATAAAAACAACCCGGCTGGGTGTGCAATAAAAAAAAAGTACCGAAATGCGCCGACGGGCTTGGAACGTTCGGTATCAGCAACCTGGATCGAGCTTATCTCGATTTTTCGCGTTTTATATGAAAGTAATTTAGACATTCTTGGAGCGAACTCGCGGCCGGCGACAGGTTTCCATAGTAAGTAAGGAAATAAAGATGAATAGCCATTTCCGTGAAGAGGATACCGGCATGAGAGGAGTGTTGCATGAGGTGCATCCAAGTTCAAGCGCTCCGGAGCGCAGGTCCGATGCGTTTATGTACCCAGATGTTGATGAGAGTTACCGCTATAATCATTGCGCGTAATAGTTCAAGGAAACTCCGAACTTGTCCGTCAAGACTGACGAGCGGAAGAGGTCCAATTTTGTCTTCTTAAATTTTGTCAATTTCGGATCCTAATCTTGCCAGATCGGTGTTCGTTTTCAAAACCAGCCAACGAAAATGTCAACGACTGAAGATTTGTTCTAGAACGTAGAGAAATGGGAGAGGGTTGATTCATTCTAGAATACACGATTTCTTGGACTAACAGCTCTAGGGAGCCACTGTATTCGCTAGTTTTTCAGTTGTAAGTACGTACAGTACACTTTCGATTATTTGAATACGAAAATTTCCTCCCTATAATTTGATTTCTGTGCTATTTGAACTTCTTCCTTATTATTTGAACCCTTGATTCTGCGGCGACAGTTACATGCAGCTCTGCAGTATACGAGTGCGTTGCGTTTTTAGCTGCTTGCTCATATCTAACGTAGTACCTGGATGAACGATGAAATTTTTACTTCGTGGTTTCGAAAAGAATTTGTGCCTTTAGTGAACAAATTGCTTAAATAGAAAAGTTTACCAAAAGAAAAGCGATTCGCCTCTTGGATTATGCGCCGGGTCGTGGAAATTCTAAATCATTAAAAGTCGGCGGTGTAAGAGCGATTTTCTTTCCACCAAAAATATCACATCGATAGTTCAATCAATGGATTAAGGCGTGTTAGAATATTCTTGAAGAAAAACTGACCGAAAGCAGCTTTTGAGCTTTATTCTCTCTTAATGATAAAGACAAGCGTGTGGAGATGTTGAAGAAAATAGATGTACTCGACGTAATTCGAGTTGTTTCTGAAGCCTGGAACCGGGTTGAACCATTAACTGTGACACGATCATGGCAAAAGCTTTTAGACTACAAAGCTACGAATCAGTGTTGGGGAGAAATCCTAAATTAAGGACGGGGAAAGGTGGTTGATCGGGATATAGATACAGACAGAGCTGCTTGAACTATTGAAGATACCAGGATGCAGTGAGGTTGTACAAGGAGATATTGGTGAGTGGATGGACGCTGAGGAACAATTTAATATTGAAATTACGAATGAAGAAGAAACTATTAACAAAGATAGAAGTGATGAAGATGAAAATAAAGGGATGCCTGAAGGAAGTTTGAGTATTGTGACAGCACTCGCGCACATGGAGCAGCAAAGCGAAATAATACTTGCCGAGAAAATTATGATGAGGAGGTGGCGAGATACTACCATGCAAAAAGTAAAATTTTCGAAGCAGAAATTGGTCCCAGATTACTTCCGGAAAAAATGAATCCAGCATATTGAAACTCCGCCCATAACTATAGATATTGTATAAATGTGCGAAAATTTGTATGATAAAGTTCATCGAGTGCCATGCAATTTTTTCCGCAGAGACCACGTTAGAGGGCTTTAAACTGTTTTAGTTATTTTGTTCCTGAAAAGTTTAGTCTTTTGGATTTACGTGGTTTCTGAAATATACGATTCACTTAGTTTATATTCAGTAGGGAATGTTAAATAAGTTTGTAGAGCAGGAGCATCAAAATTTAAGACGGGCAACTTTTGTGCATGATGATAAAAATCTTGTCCTCGGCGAAAGCATTGACCGGGGGCGAAACTATAGGGGGTGCGAGGGGGAATAATTTGGCAGCCCGCAAATTTTGAACCTGTTCATTTGAATCTTTCATTTTTTATTAATGTTTGTATGTATGTTTGTTTGTTTTTTTTTCAATTAAAAAATATTTCGATTAAAAAATCGATAATTTTTTTTTTTAAACATTTTGTCGGTGAATTTTTTGTTTTCAAAAAAATATTTGTCGACGCATTTTTCGTCTCCACCTCCCCAAACTGGAAGTCAAATTTCGTTTCTGAAAATTCAATACCCTGGACTCCTGTCAGGGACTAGCCAGTCAAAAGCCAAAGGTTTCAGGCTGAGTATTGAACGTTATCTGAAAGGTTGAAACAAAGCTGAAATGTGGAAGATATTTCGAAAATTTGAAAGTCGGTATCGAACGTTGAATTTTGAATTTCAATGACTATTCTGTTTTTACTAGATTCTCTTTTTGACCCAGAGCCCGAAATTTGAGAAAGTTGAACAGTTTATTAAAATCTAAAAGTTGAAAACAAAAGACTAACTTTCTAATGTGTCACAAGCTGAATCCGATAGCAAATGTTCTATTGTTTAATTTACGGACTTTGGTCCTGGTGAATATGGGAGGGAAATTTAGTCTGGAACAAAACTCAAAACTCCATGTGTTTTTCCCATAAGAACGAAAGGGAACTTGTGGCACGGATTCCCCTAATTCAATCGGCCTGAAACGTTGTAGGTTTTTCATTTTATTTTATTGGAACCAATTTAGGAGACGAATCAGAGGAAATTCAGAAAAAAATGTCACCAAGAGTAAATAACGATGTGTAAAAGAAGTTGTGTGTTCCTCTCAAGTATTCCTAACATCCTCCCAGCTCACCCTCCCAGACTAGGGTGTGCTCATGTGCGCAAATGTGAGTGCTTGGGGGTAAGGTTCCAATCTGCATTTGCAGGGACGAAACTATAGGGGAAGGTGAAACACCCCCAATAATTTGGCAGTCGGCAAATTTTGAAACTGTTTTTTTGAATATTTCATTTTCTAATAACGTTTGTTTGATTGTTTATTTTATTTTCTGAATTAAAAAATATTTTGAATAAAAAGTCGGCAAATTTTCAAATTAAAAAAAATTGTCGCCGAATTTTTTATTTAAAAAAAATTTGTCGACAAATTTTCCTTCTCCACCCCCTTCCTCCCTACCCACCCAATTGAAACTCAAGTTTCACTCTGGCATTGATATCGACCACTGCAGACAGAACAGCTTCAAGGAATTTCCTTTTCCATGGAATATTTGAATATTGTGCTATCACATGCATCAATGGCTACGATTTGGTATCTGGCGATCATATTCAGCGATTAAAACTGCACTAGTGTATTGCCTTTTGTTGTGCTGAAAAATGTATAAGGCACATATCCTCGCTCCAGTCACAAAATGACCACGACAATGGACTGAAAACCCTGGTTATAGAACTTTACGCCATCCTGTCTGAAAATGTGAAGTCACCGACAGCAATTTGAATTTTTTAACTTATACTTTCAATCTCTCTGAATAATATCACTTTAATGAGAAAAATAGCTTGAAAAAAAAATTTAGAAAAACATAACAGGTATTTAGAGAAGTTGGTTCCCTCTGGTCACGGATTCGATACCCGACGGGACCTGGGGTGCGGTGTCTGAGGAGCCACTTTGGCATACGTGCATCGCCATACGCTCCATCAAGTATTTTAAAAAAAAGAAAGAAAAAAAAAGAGAAGATGGTAACATTCACGACGATGGACACCTCCCTGTGTTTTTTATATTCGTAAGATGGTTATTGTCCGGTCTGATGAATTTGACTGCTAAAATATAATAACCTCCCCAACCTCTCCTCTCTCCCCCTTAAAAATTATTGAATTAATTTGAAAAATCGAAAGTTAGTGCTTAGAATTTGCAGATAACAAATATTCTCTGTTTTGAGAGGATGACCCATTTTCGTTCAGCAAATCAGATCGAAATCGAAGGCTAACGGACGTAATGCCGGGGCTCTGTCACGCACACCTATTGAAAATGTGAATTTCGAGGCAGAGGGGGTGAGGTATGGTCGGGACAGATATACGAGGGGAGTAATGAGAGCAATAGCTCATTCCAAAGAGAAAATAATTTTTCAAAAATAGGCCACTAGTAGGAGAGTTGTGCACAGGGTGCTTCAGGGACTGCACCCTTATACAACTGAAAAATAGTTCTACGCGACGCGTGATGTCAGTGGTTTGGGTTTGTCTTCCAGTGGCTCTTTTTCTTATCAACCGATGTTCGAGATACATGCGAATGAATCGCGTTTGCATCTTTGCATTCGAAAGTGGCGCTTGTGGTTTTAAATGTAAAAGTGAACGTAATCGTGTGTAAAAGAAACAGATAGGAAGATGGTTTTACATCGTGCTTACAGTCTCAGCAAAAGTGACTCGAGATATCAACATAAGGAATCGATTGAAGGAGTTCATTTTGTGAGGTTTGTAATATTTGTATGATTCTTGTTGAAATTAGGGTCGGTGTGAACCAACTGACATTTTTGTAAACAAAATGAGTTATTAGTATCGTTGGAAAGAGCGTAAAAAGTATAATTTTTCAGAATTCGGCCCCCGATTTAGAAATGTGTATTCACGTTGATCAAAGCTTATCAGTAAACGATATGTTATATAGTTTCTACATGGCTCTTGAACTTAGAATCACGGTGTTCTCAGAAAACAGATTTTGCTGGTTGGTTCCCTTAGTCTTAACAGCGTTCAAGTGCGATTGTACTTTTGTACTTTTTGTCTTTTTGTTCGAAGTTGGTTAGTGGAATAGCCGTTCAGATTTCAGCTGAAAGGCCGACCCTATTGTTGTATGCATCTTCAAATGACACGGTCTAGTTTCTTTTCGGGTGAGAAAAATATTCTCTGCCCTAGAAAAGAGACTCGAACTTCCCGCTAACTTGGGAATGTTAATGGAAAGTGACCGAATAAAATATCAGAATTTGAGTCTTTTGATCGCAGATTTCGAAGATTGGACCACATTTCTGATCCGGTTCCAATTTGGCCCAAAAATCCAAATTTCGGACCCAAAATGAGCGAAATCAAATGGGCTTGGAAATTTGAATAAAGTGTCGGAATAGGGGTTTTCTGGGTTGCTAATTCCGAATTTTGCATAGGGTTAAACTCAATAATCCAAATTTCGAACCCAAAAAAGTCAGAATTAAATTGGTTTGATGGATTGCACAGAATTTCGAAACAACGTTTTTTTGGGAGTTCGTTTCAAATATCGCATTGTATTTCCAATCCGACCTCGACTGGGACCCAAAAAGAGTAAAAATTAAATTGGCATCAGAAATTGAACAATGTATCGAAGTAAGTATATCCTCAGTTTCTGGAGAATGACCCAGTGACCAGATTCTTTGATAATTTCAAAGAAGATAAATAAACAGAAACAAATTGAAGTTAGTTTTGTTTTATTCCAGCACAAACCTCGGAAATCTTTATAATATTGAGTTTCGAGGAACTCGACGTTGGTTATTTCGATTGAAGGAAAGTCGACTCAATGCTAGATTTTTTTCAGACATACGACGATTTCGAATTTGCATTCGCGAATATAGGCGTCTTCTCGTATTTTTCCCACGTTTCATCTCGTTGACCTAGTCGTATATTTATAAAACTGCGTGTGTGTACTTGATGGATTATAGAAAAATTTCCGTCGATGATCTCTGTGTAGAAAAATCTGGTCATAGTTAACTATAGGTACGCACGCGGTAATAATCGTGTCGTGAAAATTTTCTTGATTAAGAAAATATGTATTAAAGCGTGTGTACGTCTGGATGGCGGATTTATTAAGTCGCAGACGAGAGGACGACATTCCGTGCTTCGTGTTTCCATTAATCCCCAATACACACGTACACTTGTGCAGTTGTTCGTGGCCTGCCCGGCTCGGCGGTCATAATTGAATAATGCGACCGAATTAGAGAGATGAAAAATTATTGAATGAAACACGAAACACGGCTCAGGCTCGCCCTCGTTCGTGTACTTGTCATCTGTACAGAAATTGGATAATTCGCTTTTTATTCGTGTCTTCCTTGTTTGCATTTAGTGGACAGAGAATACGTCGGTGTTACGCTTTCTTCCCTCCGTTTCCAGCCAGCAGCCTCTGCTGCCCTTGGCCGTGGTCGTGCTGCATTGTCCAGACATCCACGCCTGTCGAACTGATCTTCCTTTTAATCCTACTTGGTAGTATCTCGATTCAACGATTGTTGGTCATTACTGATTCGTGAACGAAAAATTAATTCCCAGTCAGGGACGGACTCAGTAACATGGTCCCCGAGACCCTCACCAAAGGAATGAATTTAAAACCAAAGTTGCAGTTGGTGGCTACCAGGCTACCCAAGTGATTGAACTGTTCCACGGTTTCGATAGTATTTCCAGCTTTGTTGATAGGAACGCACGCTTGACCTTGCAGGTGCGTCGTATCTCGTTACCATCAGCTTTGCTTTTGTGTGATTGACTTCCATTCCCAGTCCTCTGGACGTTTCTACAAAAACATTGATCATGCTTTGGGTCTCTTCGACCGAGTGTCCTAGAACCACGGCACCGTCTGCATACTGCAGTTCGGAAATGAATGTGGATCAAACATTCTTGTGACTTTTTAACCTGGCCAGGTTATGTAATCCACCATCTGTGTGGTATTTTATTTTGACACCCCTGTCAAGAAGTTTGTTGTCTACACTAATTAAGAAGGCTGTCATGAGGGTGTTGAAGAGGAGAGGCGCCATAACGCATCCCTGAAGTACACCTTTGGCTATTTCGAATTTGTCTGTTACGTTTTTACCAGCAATGATCTGGACTTAATTCTTGGTGTGGAAATCTTCGATTATATTGACTATCTTGGCCGGGCATTCGAATTTCTTCAGTATAGTCCAGAGTGCTTTTCTGCTTATCGTGTCGAAGGCCTTCTTGCGGTGGATAAAAACTGCGTGTAGAGAAGAGTGCTGTTCTCTTGTTTTCTCCTGTAACTGGCATTAGGTGAAGATCATGTAGATTGTACTTCTGTTAGGGTGAAAGCCCGCCCGTGACTCTGGAAAGTAGGCCTTGAAGGCTGAGAGTAGTTTATCCACCATGATTCTAGCTGGTATCTTGCCCGCCAGGCATAGAAGTGACATTCCCCTGTAGTTTGCTCAGTCTGTTTTATCGCCTTTTCGTTTGTATATGTTCACAACTGTTGCGTCATTGAAGTCACTTGAAACCATTTTAGTTTCCCAGACCCTCGTGAATAGTCTGTGGAGCGCCCTTGTGAGCTTGCCTCCACCATGCTTGTAGAGGTCCGCAGGTAGGTTATCTCTTCTCCAGGGGCTCTACCATTTTTCAGTTTGCTGACAGCTTGATTCACTGCTTCTAGGGTGGGTCATTGGGCCAGTTCTGGTATTTCTGGGTATTGTGGTAGTGTCTTTATCGGCTCTGGGTCAACAGCAAGCGATTGGTTAAGCCACTCGTTGTAATATCTTTTCCATCTATCTGCTATTTCTGCTAACTGCTTGAGGAGTGATCCCTGCTCATCCCTTATTGGACAGATTGTATTATGGGGCGGTCTGTAGATAGCATTCACGGCTTTATAGAAGGCTCCACTGTTATACGAGTCAGCTAACTTTTATATTTCTGCTGCCTTTTCTAGGTGCCATTTGTTTTCCAACTGCTGAGTGATACACAGCGCATTGTTTTTTGCTGCTCTGTATTTCCTACAAGTTGGATTGCTTAGGAGTAGGCTGTGACATTGCTTTTTGATCTTGAGTGCCTCGGTGATCTCCTCGTCATTTTCGTTGAACCAGCCCGGATTTCTCTTTCTGAGAGTGGTCCGAGGGTTTCCTTGGAAGCTAGCGTGAAGCAGCCCTTTATTTCCTGCCAGATTTCTTCTGTGCTGGTTTCTCTGTCATTGTGCAGCGCATTCAGGACTTTGCCAACTTCTCGTCCGAAGGTATAGCATTGACTTTTGGGTCTTGTAGTTTGCTAATGTCTGGCCTGCAAGTCGAGCTTTTTGTTGGCTTCTATCCGAACTGGTAGGTTTTCAGTTTGGGTGTCAGTAGCTTATAATCCGTATCGCATGCCGCTCCTCTGTAAATTCTTGTTAGGGTTGCATTGTTGAGGTCACGTTTCTGTACCATGATATGGTCGATCGCATGCTAGTATCCAGATCTCGGATGTTTCCATGTACCTTTATGGATATTTTAAAGCTTGAACATTGTGTCCATACATGGTGGATAGACAAGATTTTTGGATACCTAGGCCCTTGTTGGGCACAGACAGTGAGGGAGCGCGAAACATGGACGAAGGTGACAGAAACCTATGCTCAACGATGGGCAGATTAGGTGACGACTTACACCGCAAACTCGGTGTGCTCCTAATCAAGATTGCAAAGAAAATAAAAAAAATTGTGTCCGTTATCACCAGGCCGTTCTCAGACGAGAAGCTCAAGAGTAATTCTTCATTCGTGTTCATCTTTCCCTGGCCATATGTTCCAATTACACTGTTTCATACTTCGTGATCTTTACCTACCCTAAATAAAGCAAGCTTTTACTTGCAGGTATGTGCGATGCTATTTCAGTTTCTCATAGAATTGCTCTAGTGATAAAATATAGAAAAACATAAAGTTGAAAATGTGGTTCCTTTGAATTTGGGTGGGGGAGGAAAAAGTTGTTGATATTGGTAGTAGGAAGGTAAAAGAACAGATCCAAGGGTAATTAAGAACCGCGCTGTTCTCCGTGGTTGTAAAATTGTAAAAAATTTCGTAATTTCTTTCTTAAAGCCTGCGTTAATGCATGGTAATGTAGAGGATCATTCTGAGCTCCTGAGCTCCTTACCTCCTTATTGATGGTTTAGAATCGTTGAGGAAAAATTTAAGGAACTGCCCCTGGATGAAATTGAGCGAGAAGTACATATTTTTTGTTTGAACCACTTTTTGATGGGAAGACTATCAATTCTCGGACATTTTTCCGAATCTGTCTTCCCGACATACACTTTTTTCGACAAAAAAAAATCAGACATCTTATCTGCCGACTAATACATTTTCCAACTACAAAAATTTTGATAATTTTTTTTTTTACATTTTTGTGTTGGTTACAAAGTAACGTTATCCGCCAAGTTATTCAAATACTAAAGTATAGGGAGGCCGCTGTAGTCTGCGGCTATGCGTTCTAAACGTTCTTATAGATCTCTCCACTTCTTTGCTGGCGCACTCTTTACTCTCTTCCCAAGAGCTAATTCACATACACAGAGCTCAGTATACCCCTGTTCCTTCTGGAATTCCTTCAATGCCGAGTACAGGTCTGGGTAATGTTTCCCTACAATCAACTGGAACCTGTTGTGCCATTCTTCCAATATGTTATGTTCTTTTCAAATGGCTGTTGCGTGCTGGTTCCAAAGGGCTGGTATTGAGGCGCTACTGGTCTTCTTGCTCCCTGTCGAGGTACGCTACGTATATAATTCTTATTGAAATAATTGTAGACTGGATGCAGGGCCATTGGATATGGTGCACGAAGCGTCATGTATACAGTTGAGATATTAGTGACGGGCACAAATGTGCGTATAATCCTTGAGCGAACGGTCCTCCGCATTGTTGTACCTACTTGTGAAATAATTTGTAGATGCAGAGTAACGATCATAACTAAGGGGCGGATTTCTATAAAATTATATGTTTTTCTGTGTTGAAGTAGAATCGATATATTCCAGGTATTTATCCGTTTCACGTCATTTCGAAGCGAATGAGCCCAACTTGTTTTTGCATATTTTGCATATTTTGCCAATAAAATCATATTTTTTCATAAAACGACCATTTTTAGCACATATTTTCACAAATTTTCTCATAATTTCGAGTTTTTTTTTTCATTTTTACCGCATATTTGCAAAATTTTTCAATTTTCAACTTTTTTGACTTCTGGATTACGAAAATTTTTCGTTTTGACTCCTGGATAGTGAAAGTTTTTTAGTTTTTGATAGCTTCACTAGCGCTCTACACCTGCTTTCGCGGAACTACTTTAAACACGAAGGGCCTGGTTCTAAGTATTTTACTTAAATTTTGAGGTAAGTGCTGTAAACAGACGTAATTTTTCAAGACCTTTGCAACGATACCCATACTTATTGATTTTGCATATTTTGTTCATATTTCGAGAAAAAAATATGCATATTTTTGATTTTTAGCGCATGAAATATGCGCATATTTTGCGTTTTTTAGCGCATAAAAATCCGCCCCTTAATCATAACTAATATTTCATAATTTTGTAATCATGATAGTTATGATGAAATTATTTCACCTGAATATTTTGTAACTAATCACAGGGAGATTAATTATTAGTAGAAATTAATTACGAGATAATTAATTATTTAAGTTGGAATTAATCCCAAAGAGATTATTTATTAAAGTTGAACTTGCAGTTGAAGTTTGTAGTTCAAGTAGAATTTTCCATCTGCCTAGTACAAGCAGAATTTTGGGCACGAGCACAACTAATATACATGCTCTAGAATAACTAAGTCAGTGTAGAAACAAACAATTTATTCTATAGGAAATTAAAAGGAACAATCTTCTTCTGTCTTCGTTGTCTTTCTCCAATTCATTCGGCTGGGTTACCTAATGGCACAAGTAAAAACAAGATACCGTGAGTCGTATGATGTCAAGACAATTTTGTAACGTCTTGGATCGATGAGACAGCACGACTGACTCCATCGAATCTAAGCTGTAGAAACGTGTACTATCAGGGTATTAATACAACTACCAAAATTGACATCTGACATGCAAGCATTGTCAAGTCTAGGTGGTGGAAACGAGCACCATTGAGGCACTTTGAGGCGGATACCAAATACTCTGATAGCATATTGAGTGAGCGAGGATTGTAGAATTACTGTAGAACTTGTAGGCTTCACCAAGTGTACCAGCGGAGATGGTGACACAAAGCTTGTAGGACAAACGTAAACGGTAGCAAATAATAAAATTGTCTGACCTGATTAGCGAATGCTGTTTGGTTGTCCATCATGGGAAAGGTTGAACGAATACACTCAGTGAAAATAATCACAGGGGACAAAACAATTCACTAACGCAGTTGGTGGAAATAGTAAGCAGTAAATTCAAATGTATAGATCACTAGCGCACGTTACTAAGCACAATCAGTTTGGTAATAGAATACGAGGTCTCGGTGGCCCGTCTCCAATCCCAATTTCGAGAACTGGACTTCCCCCACTGGGTTCCGTCTAGTTCCTACATTGTCACACGTGGACCAATGAAGATAAATTTCATAGTAGTACGTGGGCCAATGAAAGGCCAGCGTCCCCTCTTTGGGGATGGGTCGCACAAGCTCAAATGCGTCCAAATTATCATAGAAGGTGGGGGGCAAGCCGACTAAGCAGAGTGTTGAAGGGTTAATCACCCACGATTTATTAATTATGATTTGACATTATTTTCGTATGTGTGCATCAGAGCTGAATCCTGTATCGGTTTACAGCATTAGCGACGACTTCCAAGCAGTGCATTGCAGCCAGCCGAAAGCTGAAAGCCAAAAGCCAAATTCAACCGAATTTTTACTAATAAGAGAAAAGCTGAAAGCTAGCTTTATTTGTACCTTCGCAAGCCAAAAGCCGAAAGAAGCCAACATTTTCCAGCTTTCTTTTGGCTTCTCAAAAACCTATAAATTCGTGAGCTCTTATCAATTTTTCTTGTGTGTGATATTTTTGAGAACTGTATTTTCCCTCCTTAAACCTTAAGACTTCAGCTCAGGTATCAGTTGATGGCAAATTTTAGCTCAAAATATCAGCAACGACTGCTATTTGTTTGTACGTTTTGTCTTTTGGGTATTGGGCAACGGAAATCAAGTATTTTTATCAGTAAAGACTGAAGAAGCCACAAAGTTGAAAGCCAGCCGAGTTTTTCTTAAAAGCCGAAAGCAGAAAGCCAAATCCGTATTTTTCAAGGTCAAAAGTTTAAGCCAAAAGCCGAAGCTAAAATTTTTAGCTGCAATGCACTGCTTCCAAGGCTTCAATGTAAAGGGACTTCTTCTTGCTAGAGAGCAGAGCATACACCGGGGGCAGTGGCAAGTGGCTCCGCAACGCCTCCAGTGCATCGACCAAGTCGCATGATTGTAAAAATTTGAGTGAAAATGGATGGTGCCGTCTTGAACGTTTCGTCCACAAACCATGCGGAGCTCCGGCACAGAAGTTCAATATTGCACCGTGTAGCAAATACTATGACTCGTCGTAGGTTCGGTGCAGTGGCCACCTCTTCTTCCTCTTCATCGATGTCAGATTCCGGTTGAGGAGCTTCATCTGTGAGGGAGTCGTGTAACAGAAATTGTTCTCCCCCCTAGTGTTTTTTGGTAAACGTCTGGAATTACTTGAAGTTCTGCCAATGACTTTCGGGTTCGGCGGCAGGTCCTTCGCTCGTACTCGTCTCATTGACTAAGTACGCCACCCGAAGTTCCCTGAAGTTCACTGCGGAACAACTTCGCAGGCCGCTGCTCTGGGTGTTCCGCTACTTTACGTTATATTCGCGCTTTGGGCCTCTCTTCCTCTTCTCTGTTTGGAGGGTGTGAGTGCTGCGATTCATTCAGTCCTTTCAGAACTTCGATCTCTCCATTGGCAGCATTTGTATTCGTCACGGCTCTGGCGGTGCACTCTTTCCATTTTGTTCTCTGGCAGTCCCAATAGACTTTTCCGTAACGTTCGCCGGATCGGAAGTAGATGAACCCGTCAATGTGAAGCTTATTTTCGATGATTTCCGCTGGCATTTTTATTCGCGTATGAATAACGTTCGTCAGACGGCAGGGGTCTTGACCAATATTTAAATTGCCATGCATTGTCTTATATCGGATGGGAGCTGCGTCGAAAGTTTGAGGGAAAAACTGCTTGTCGGAATTATTTGTGTTGGAAAAAATGTCCGCTGGAAACTAACGATAAATAACATTCGGAATAAGTGTTTTCGGAGTATTGGTCTGTCGGAAAAACGGATTCGGAAAAATGCCCCTAAACTGTTTGCACGCTTCCTTGCACCATAGTCCGTCTCGCCCTGAAGCTGTACCCGAACATGTTAGTGCATAGGCAAATAACCTTTATTTATTTATTTATTTATTTATTTTTTTGTCTGCCCGGGTTGATTGAAAGATCAACCATACCACGGGGCCTCCCCGTCTCCTCCCACTATTGGAGCGGGGCTCTGATGAGGGGCATGCATATTTTAATGATACCTCATGCCACCTTATTAACCACAGAAATAGTTTTCCTTGGGTAATGTGGTGATATGTCTGTCTTACCTCTACCTATCTCTATATATATGTCTAATCCGATGTATTCTTTTCAGCAGGGACCAGCCCCGGCAGGAACAGCCGCAGTGCGGACAACAAGTTGTCCACCACAACAGTCCCACCAAGGCCCCGGCACCTACTCTTATACTCACTGATAGGGTACATTATTTTGTTATCTATGGCTAGTATTGGCCCACCCTCAGCTGTTGGTCTTCAACGCAACATTATCAGAGGGGTGGACTCCCCCCAGCTCCACACCACGACATATGGTGTTTTCTTGTCTCGTTTCATTGGTGTCCTTTAAGAGTTTCCATAAGATATGGGTCGTGAGTTATTTTTATTATTATTATTATTATTATTATTATTCCATCAATGTAGACTACTGAGTCCCAGCACTTGTTTCAGTGGCCTCATCTGCCCACAGCCGCTTCACACAGTCACGGATGTAAGCCCTGTAACTAGGCCTCAAGAGGTCCAGCTGCGCAGGTCGACCATCGGCAAACAGTGGACACTCCGTGAAGATATGTTCCGCAGTCTGCAGACCGCCACATCCGCATCTGTCAGACACACGTCTCTTCATTCTGAAGAGGTATGCCTTGAAGCAGCCATGACCAGTCAGTCCCTGAGCTAGGTAAAAGTCCACCCCATTGACTCCCTTCGTACTTACTGTGGGAAGTAGTTTTTTGGTCCACTGGCCAGTGGGTGTATTCTGATACCATGTTTGCCAGATTTTGACGCATGACTTTCCCAACCTTCTCCTCACAACAGAGGTCTTGGATAGGGCTGGGGGTAGTTCATGCCTGTTACAATTTTGTGGAAGGGGTATTCTTTTGCGCCACGAATATGTCACAGCCGATTTTTTCTATTGCCAAACGGAGGGGGAGGATACCAGAAATATTACAGGTAGTTAGGTATGGCACAGTTCTATACAACCGGCCGCACGCAATCACCATTTTCCTGTGCATACTGTCTATTTTGTTGCGATTTGCCTCAATTCGGTGGGCGAATACTGGACTCCCATAGGACATAATGGCATTAACAGTGCCCTCGATCATAGTCTTACGGGATTTGTTGTCGTATCCATAGGTATTATGGAATACGGACAGCAGTCGCCGAAACAGAGATTCCGATTTCTCACACATTTTATTGATGTGTGTGTCCCACCTAAGTTCGTTGTCAACAAACAACCCAAGGTATTTTATAACATTCTTACTGTCCAAAACATGCCCATTACTTAATTTTATTGCTTGTGGTTTTGGGGTAATCTTATTTTTAATGTTCCCAAAGATGATTATCTCTGTTTTTTCTTTATTACGAGTGAGACCAGCAGCCAGGAGTGTCTCATCTATCATGTCCAGAGCTTCAGAAATGGCCTTTTCAAGTCCGTCACGAGAGTTGCCGCGCACCAACATGATTGTATCATCCGCATAACACGTAAGATGACGACCAGTGGTGTGCAGCCCCTCCAGGACAAAGTTGTAGCCAATATTCCAGAGCACCGGACCAAGTACTGACCCCTGTGGGCAGCCTTTAATCAGAAAAGTACTGGCATTGCCACTACATATTTCTCTGTTGGATGTGTAATTTTGAATGATCGTGATGAGGTATTCAGGAAATTGGAATCTCTTCAACTCCCCAATCAGGTGCTCCCAACTTAAGTTGTCATAGGTCCCAGATATGTCAATTGCAACTGCTGCCGTATACCATGATAGGTGTCTGTTGATGCGTACCTGGTCCAGAAAGCTATGCACTGCATCAACTGTGCTACATTTTTGACGGAAGCCAAATTGTCTTGTAGACAGAATATTATTATTGCTAATGTGCTGATTAATTCTGTTAACAATTAGTCGTTCCAAAGTTTTTCCTAGTACAGATAGGAGGGTGATTGGTCTGTACGATTTAACCTCAGTGGGATCTTTATTCTCCTTCAGAAGCCACACAACCTTCCCCGGCTTCCAGCAGTCAGGGAAGGTGCAGGTTTGAAGGCACCCTGTAAAAAGAGTTGACAAAGTATTTCGATTTGATTTGTTGTAAATTTTCAATATTTTGTAATTGATCCCATCCAGCCCTGGGGCTGACCGATTTCTAGATTTTTTCAGCACATTAGTCACTTCACTGTCAGTTACATAGCTTCTTGGTGGGGAGCTCCTCACAATGGAATCAAACCCTAATGAGATCGGTTTTTTGTCATGTTTCCCGAATTTGGCAATTAGGAGAGAATCCTCACTAATTGCCGGAGGGCAAAAGCCAACTTTTTTAACCTGTGTCTTGTAGGGTTTTCCCCTGGCTGAGTCCACTGTGACAAAGTCTCGCCAGGCTTTCTTCTTGGCGCTCTTGATAAGGTAAGTCACCTGCTTCCTCTTTACCTTGCAGCGGTCCTACAATGCAACTCGTGTAGTGTCATTCCTGACTCTTTGGGTCTTGCGTCGCAGCTTCTTCAGCTCTTGGCATGCAAGCTCAATTTCCTGCGTCCACCAGTAAGTTTTCCTTTTCACAGTTTTTGTTTTTGTTGAATGCCTGACTGCCGCCGAGAGGAGGCTTGTAACTCTTTCCGCCTCAGCTTCGCAGTCAGCCATTGTTTCTATATTCTGCAAATTGACTGGGTTGTCTTCCAGGAATTTTTCTGCTGCTATACGCAAATAACCTGGTGACATGTGTGCTATCCGGGAGGTATGGAGCTGGGGAGGCACAAGATAGATAAACATTCCAGCCTTCGAGAGACCGATAGTAGGGAAAGAGTTCAAAGATAATCGACATCCTGGCACAGAATTTGGCCAAAGAACAAGCCATCTTTTCCGTTATTTTCGCCCACAGCCCTGCGTAAGTGTGTAACAGAATAAAATACACGATTTTGTATCTTCTTCTACGATTACCACTCATCACTTTCCATCTCGAAAAGGTGGCTTTTAATACTGGAGACCCGAAACTATCAGTGTCAGCGGCCATCGCTTCGTGTTGGCGCAATAATTCAGTTCGGAACGCGCGGCACATAAATACCTGCGTCTAAAATTTGAAGAGACCGGTTATAGTTATTTTTGGTACATAACGGCGCTTGTTGTATAGTGGAGCAAAAACTGGCCTACGATTTGAACTCGAACTAACTAGCCACTTTAGTTCTAAAAATAGCTTCTTTTAAAGCCTAATTCGACCGGAGCCGAATGTGAAAAATGTCGACAGTGACAGCCAGCGTGCTCTTTAATGCACGGCCTCTCACTTTCGGCCGCCAGTATACCATACACGCGATTTGCTGGCGGAAGACGACGTGGATAAGAAGAAGTGTTAAACATCATTTCCACTTTGTACATCCTAAATTAGCGATACTCCGCGATCGCCCTCCAGTCCGGTTTTCTAACAAGGATAAATTCGACTTTTAACATGGCGCATTAGTCGCCGCTGATGGGCACCCACGACGCATCGTTTGCGTTCAGCGACGCCTTGCTCGGGTGCGTGTTATTGTGTATAGCTTATAGCCTATATTTTTCTACATACATATAATACACGCATGTGGCGTACGGTAAACGCGCGTGTGTACTTGGGCCTGCATGATGCGATGCATTTTTTTTTTCTCTTCTTCTCTACTATTTCCTTTTTACAACTAGACATCCTGGTTCAGATATCCATTTCATAACGGTCGCCGTCCCGATGCGAGCGCAGCCTTCGATGGTTCGTTAATCAATGTTAACTCTGAAATGCATCTCTGAGCGCTTTGCGGCGGCGTATATGGTTGCATTCCTACCTGCTTACCTAATTTTTGCGTCGTCGCCCGATAAATCGCTGGTTCGAGCTTCATCCTTATTGTCGTGGACGTTAAGTGGTCGCGGACATGCACGACTTAACGCCGAGTTCGAGTGTGCGCCAGGCCGTTAATGGATTTTCGTCGGCGCGCGAAGCGTTTTAATATACTCCATACTCGCTCGAGCCGGATTAGTGCTGAGAAATCAGTTACACCTATAGGCGGCGTGAATGGAGCAGCGAAAAGGTGCAATCCGGGCGTGATTACATTGGAAAAGGCGTAGAAACGCGGACATGCGGTGAATCGCACTTTGGATTACAGCTAGAATACGCAGCTGTGTGACTGCCTATAAATCCGTCAGTCTGTCTTTGCATCCATCGATCCATCCTCTTATCTGGCTACCCTTTTGTCCTGCCCTCTGACTGTCGATCTGTCTGTCCCCATGTTTGTCGGCCAATAAAACAGGGTGTTTACAAGGTGAGGAAGTCAGGAAGAGCCAGGATTTTGAAAACATCAGGACATTTCGAGGAATTTGCTAAGAGCTCAGGAAAAAATTAGTAAACTACCATCTAGTGGAAGATTCTGTAGAAAATCCCATAATATGAATTCATGAGAATCCGGAAATAAAGTTGTATGGACGTAATGAATCCATACAGGAAACCCTATCATCCCTATCTTCACACCTCAGTCCATATTTGAAATTTATTTATTTTTATTTATTCATCAATCTAGGTCCCCTCAACAGCGTTAGCCAGTGACAGAGGGGACCACTAACATATTACAAGGAACAATATAAATCTATAAGATGAGCAAATATAACAAAAACTAAAGAGAACAAGAAAGAGGAATGTCGTGAGGCGAATTCGCATTCTCGCTCACGCCATCAAATCCTTGATCGATCACATCTCGTGGGACAGTTTAGAAGTGTTAGTTCGCACTAGAATCGATGTGCATCTCTCACCAAACCGAAATTGTCAACGGCACGTGTATGCTCAAATGGCCTTCATGTGGTTGTCACCAAGACGGCCACTGGTCGCACGATCGTAATTAAAACGCAATATCGAAAAATCATACGCCTTCCTCGAGTTCTGAGAACTCGATGGATACTCTTCTTCATGGCCATGGCCTCGACAGTGCAAAATACCCGCGAACGTTTGCCTGCCGCAGATTCTATGTATATTTCGACGCCATCCCACACGCGCCAGAAGCAAATCCGAGAAAACTAAGAAAGTACAATGTATAATTTCTATACCTATATTTCACACTTATATTTCGAACCATTCGCTCTGAATCGTGTAGCCTACACGCGCCGGCCTTCAAAGATAGTCATCGGGTCCCTCGTGTCTCCGCTTACCTTATGGTGACATCTTCCGCCGTCGTCAAAATAATCGATCATTAGTATATAACTCCTGTACGGAGGTTCAGTCTTGGTCTTGGTTCTAAATCGCTCATGTTAGGTGGAGCTCTCGCTGATCTCTCTCGATCCAGCACCTTTTCGGACTTAGAAATTTAAACTCAAAGTGTAGTCTTAATACTCTGTCGTGTCGGTAACCTAAAAGCCTGACAGCAACTGCTGAAATTATTATTCAACGTACATTTAAAATTATTGGTGAAAAGTTTTAATAAACCTATTCAACTCAATTCTGACTCGACCACATTATTTGTCGAGCCGATCACCTATTATCGGGGGCTCGATCCGATCAGCCCCAGGGGCCACGCTGCGGATCCCATTGTTCACCATCTATCAACGGCAACGACACTCAATAGCCCGGAAGGCCAACCGTCGCCACGACAAGGAAAAAAGGGTGAAAATAGAGAAACGAAATGTCCTTCAATCAGACCTCAGACACCCCCCCCCCTCACCAGCCGGCTGAATATTGACCTGGGCATATTGAATATATCTCCCTCTGCATACTCTGCGTGAAAAACATTTATTGTTCTCATAATGTGGTTTAGAGGGAGTAATTTCATTTTTTCTGTTCGGTATGTTTTCAAGAAAAAGCTTTTTTTTGTATCTAGATGTTAATCTTGGAACTCATATATTTATTTCTTCCGATAGTTTTTCATTGTCAATGATACCATGAATGATGATGATATCATAATATAAAAACATTACCGCGATTACTTTCCTTCATTTTTCTTGTATTGCTATTTCATAGCCTTCAGACAGCTCATTGCAGGGACATTTTCTGCACGAGGGCAATATTCGAAGTCTTCAAAATACATGTAGCTTACAATCTATTTTAAATTTTTGCATTTTTCTCCGCTACTTCATTTGTACGTGGAAACCAAACCAGTACTTTGTATTCATGAATGGATCTACTGTATGAACAGTGCAGTATTTTCAGCCGACTGGATTTTCTAAAGTGTGCAGGGTTTCTGACGACAAAGTAGGCCATTCTCTTTGTTCTAATTATCACATTTTCAACATGAGCATTGATGGTCAGTTCTTTGAAATAATCCTAAGACTTTTATGTTAGGATTCTTTAAGTTAATATAAAAAAGTAAAGTCAGGAAAAAGCCGGGATTTTTTTTTTTTTTGAAGCGTCTGTAGATACCCTGTAAAATCACCCGGCCAATAAAATCGTTTGTCCAATAACATTGTTTGACCAATAAAATTGTTTAACAAGTAAAATTGTTAGACCAGGAAAACGGTCAAGAAAATCATTCGACCAACAAAATCATTGGACAAATAAAATCATTTGCCTAGTAAAGTTATCTGGCCAATAAAGTTGTTTGGCCTATAAAATTGTTCGACTAATAAAATTATCCGGCTAATAAAATCGCTACCTTAATAAAACTGTTTGGACTAACGTAATTGTTCGGGTAATGTTTGACCAATAGAATTATTTGGCCAATAAAATTGTTAGAATAATACAATTGTGCCACCAATAAAATCGTTTGGCCAGGAAAATCATTCGATCAATGAAATGGTTTGTCCTATTTCAATTGTTCCAACAATAATTCAGTCATTTGGCCAAGAAAATGGTTCAACCAATAAAATCAATTGGCCAAGAAAATCATTCAACAAATAAAATCGTTCGCCTCGTAAAATTATCCGGCCAATAAAATTGTTCGATGAATAAAACATCCGGCCGATGAAATCGCTAGTCTAATAAAATTGTTTAGGCTAATGTAATTGTTCGGCCAATGTTTGACCAATAGAATCATTTGACCAATAAAATTGTTAAATCAATGCAATTGTGCGACCAATAAAATTGTTTGGCTGGTAAAATCATTCGGCCAATAAAATGGTTTGGCCTATTTAAATCGTTTGAACAATAATTCAGTCATTTGGCCAATAAAATGGTTCAACCAATAAACTCGCTTGGCCAATAGAATTGTTCGACCAATAAAATCATTTGACAAATAAAATCGTTTGCCTAGTTTGTTTGGTCAATAAGATTGTTCGACCTATAAAATCTTCCGGCCAATCAAATAGCCTGGCCTAATAAAATTGTTTGGGCTAATTTAATTGTCGGACAATGTTTGACCAATAGAATTATTTGGCCAATAAAATGGTTAGACCAATACAATTGTGCGACCAATAAAATCGTGTGACCAGCAAGGTAATTCGGCCAATAAAATGATTTGGCCCATTTAAATCTCTTGAATAATTCACTCATTCGGCCAATAACATGGATCGACCTACGAAATTGTTTGGCCAACTATCCGTCTTTCCGCCTACCCATCTTTCTGTCCATCCGTCCATCTGTCTGTCTTTATGTCCGTATTTAAGTATTTTTGTCTGTTTGTGTGTCTATTCATCCATCCATATGTCCATCAGCTTGCCTGTCCATCAGTTCACTTGTCCTATTTATCTAACCATATTCTCGCCCATGTGTTCAACTGCACATCCCTTTGTCCTGCTCTCTGACTAACGATCCCAATAATTAGGAATTTTGTGATCAATTTTTATCAAAAATCGATAGTTTAAAAAATCGTTATAATCGATCAATTGGGAGGGGAAAATCGATTTTTCGATTAATCGATCATCGATTATTAAAAATCACAATCCATCACCAACTTTTTGATTGAAAATGAAAAAACATGAAATAACAACGAAGAATAAACATAATAATTTTGGCCGCACTCAATATACTCTTCGGCTGTTAGCAGTTGAACAGAAAAGAGAGACTATAGAGAGACCTTCATCATACTCATCACACTCACAGTTTGAGTTATCAGCTTATCAGTTCAGAAAAAAATAGTAAAAAGATCAAAAATTGATCATGAAAAAATTAAATGATCGATTTTAAATAATCAAAAGTTGTTGATTGAATAAAAAAATCGATTTTTAATTACCGATCAATCGAAAATGATTGATGATCGATTTGTGATCAGAATAGTTATCGCTGACCGCAGATCTGTCTATCAGTGTATCTGTCTGCTCATCTAAACACATTTACAGGCCCGCAGCAAAGCAAATTTATTGAGGGAATGGGAACAAAAATTTATCCAGTTACTCAGCAGAAAAAAGAGCTTCGATGATACCTATATAACTTGCCTACTGAGCTCCTGAAATCGCCAATTTCCCAACCTATAACTGAAGTGTGATCGGGATAGGTGGCTCGCTTCCCATACTCCCTATGGATACAGCCCTGCATCTTTGTCGCACTTACCAATGACATGTTGTGGTACCAAAGAGGGAGAAGAGAGAATGTTCTGAGATTTTGCGACGACCCTCTCCTTGCAAATTGCCTTGCTGCTTTCTGCGTAGCACGATGCGAGCGTCTAACAACTGCCTTGTGTCTCCAGCATACCTGTACTTCCGGTATTTTCTAAACCACGTTCATCTTCTTATTCTCATGACTCACACTTTTTTCTCCCTCGGTCGGTCTGGTAGGACATTACAGTTCAGTTGCAGATCAGAGTTTAGGTTGATGCGTTTTAACACTGGCATTAAGATCTGTTTACCGTCGATCAATGCACGCGTTTTTTCTACGAATTCTCGTGTTCTTTGATTTCGAATGCCTTCGCTGCGGTCCGGACTGAACACTTTTCTCTCGCGAAACCTAAAAAACCTGCAACTGGAATGGAGTTAGCATGCTTGTGAAGATATGTTGGAAACTCAACGTTGTCTCCCTCAGATCTGTAGTACCGTAGTAAAGGGATATTTTGATTCCTCCCCCCCCCCCTCCTCCATATTTACAACGCTTTTGGAGTAGTTATGGAAAATTTACGAAAAATCTTTCTTCCTGAGATTCTAAAGAGCTTTAAATAAATGTTGTCCGTGTTAGGCAGTACTAGGCCAGCTACAGCCTGAAGTTGGTTTTCGATCTTACTTCTGTAGACCCGCAGGAGCATGACGGAGCTCCGCCAATTCTAAACTGATTTACAAACTTTCGCGTCGCATATCCCGTACTTCTCTACCGTCCATCACTCCGGTCGATTCCAAAGTATCGCATCGACGGCATTTTTCAAATTTCAACGCGACCAGCGACCTGTACTCGGATTACGACATCAGAATGTGCGTGTCTGCCTGGACCCGGTCAAGTGTTGAGTGCTCGCTGGAAGGCAGCGACTCACGAGTTCGGACCGCAATCCGCTGGTTTGTGCGGCTGGTACGAGTACCGGGTAGGCGCACACACGCTGCCCAATGATGGGTATTGGCGCCGCCGATAAAATGGGACGCGCTGGTCGATGTCACTGCGGGGCGGCTGGCAAGTGGCGGGCCGGCAAGCGATCGCTTATTTCACACGGTTTGAATTACGACCGCGAATTAGCCGCGTTTAAATAACCGCTAAGAGGTATACGGATGCTGGGCGAGGACGCGGTTCGGACGCGACTCTCTTGTGACAGCCGTTGTCACGAGATCGCCGCTGAACTGAAACTCGATTCTCGAATAGGCACGTGATAGGCTCGATTTTTTTTTTCTGCCTTCGTTCTTTCTTCATGCCTAATCGTCTCGGTCTGGTCGAGTCGCCTTCGCTCGCTAATCCGCGAATGTGATTTTTCGTCGTCACCTCGCTGCCACGGATATAATTAGCTCTGCAAATTGACTTTATACTACGTGGCTGCTCGGGGATTACCTACCTCAACGGAAGAAATCTTGCGTCGCGATGAATGGGAAGAGCAGTTTGGCATCTTCTCAGACGGTCGCTGTTTAGTACCCGGGACATGAAGTCGATCGGACGATACGAAGAGTCTTAATCGTCTAATTGAGTGATTCGTGATTTCACACGTGTGAACTGCGAGAGTCGTCGGGTTTCTGCTGGACTCGCTTCGCTATTTATTTCCTTTTCGACGGTTGCACGTGCGTGTTTTAGGTAATTTCCAAAGCTGTCAATTATAAACACCTGCGAGGGGTGTAAAAAGTATTTTATGTGCCTGCTTTGTACGTTGAACCGAAACAATATCACTTTTATTGTTTGCCCATTAGCCATCATGTGGTACTGTTGGCTCGTACATAGATAGTGTCTCTGGATTCGTGCATACTGGGTATTGAATTATACAAATCTGGCAGTGTAATTGGAATTTTTTGAACCATTATTACGGAGGAATCCGAGGCTAGCGGGAATATCGTAAAATTCGAATATTTTCCGAACTTCAGCGTAGCCTACAGTTTGACTCGCTTGAAGTTGCTCAATTTCCGGTGAAATTGAAAGTGCCTTGGCATTGGAAGCGGTGATTGACTTGAAACACGCGACTTCATCACTGTTCTTTTCCTTTCAGATATATTGTATTTTATTAAAGATGCTCTTTCCTAATTTACTCTCTCAACCCGAGCCCTGGAATCCGCCCTTTCGAGCATTACCTCGGAGACATCGGGGAGGCTGTGAGGGCTGTCTCCGCCCTCTTCTCATCTTGCCGAAAAACCGGCCTAGGTCGCGGATTCCGAGACCAGTGCGCTATCCACTCGACCAACCCATACCAGGGGCGAAGCTATAGGGCGGTCCAATAATTTGGCAGTCGGCAAATTCTGAAACAATTCATTTGAATTTTTCATTTTTTATGAATGTTTCGTTTATTTTTTTTTTAGTTAAAAAATATTTTGATTAAAAAATCGGCAAATTTTTAATTTTTGAAAGTTTAGTTTTCAAAAAATAGCTGTCGGCAAATTTTTCTTCTTCGCCTTCCCAAACTGAAAGTCAAATTTCGTTTCTGAAAATGGAGTATCCGGGATTCCTTTTCAGAGACTAGTCAGTCAAAAGCCGAAGGTTTCAAGCTGAGCATCGAACGTTATCTGAAAGGTTGAAACAAAGCTGAGATGTGGAAGACATTTCGAAAATCTGAAAGTCGGTAGCAAACGTTAAATTTCGAATTTCAGTGACTATTCTATTCTTACTAGATTCTCTGTTTGACCTACAGCCTAAAATTTAAGTAAGTTGAACATTTTATTGACATTTAAAAGCAGGCCCGTAGTCAACCATCTGCAGTAGGTGGTGCTGACTGTTTACCAGGGGGGTGGGCTTGAGGATACAGATAGTATATAATGCGAAGAGTTCTCCGAGGCAGTGGTACAGCCAGGTGGACAAAGGGGGGAGAATGCTCCCAAGGCACCTGAAATAGAATGTAAAATATGTAGGAATGAGCAATTTTTTGCTTTAAAACACGTTTTTTCGAAAAAATTTCGCTCGAGTAGTGATTTTACCTTCATTTTCATATAATAATCCTCTAATATGGGCGATTTAAAAAAAATACTTCAATTTTCGACTTTGTCTTCCTTGAAAATCTTACTTTGCTCCCCCATCCCCGGAAAATCCTGGCTACGCCACTGATTGAATTTGGTCTCAAAAGTCATAATCAAAACTGGTGATTCAGCTTACCGATAACCCATTGAAAAAAAAAACATTGAATAGATCGTGTGAAAAAAATTAACCCTTACAACGATCAAATTTTTGAACTTTTGAGAGTATCCCTAAAAAAACTCTACTTCTGTGGACTTATCAAGTTACTAGTTCTCAAACAGCTAGTGATGTAATATATCGCAAAAATTTTATATCGATATATATCGAGTTTTCAAGCCTGTTTTCTGTGTTTTTTCATAACTCATGGGTTTACTATTTCGTGTGGGTGTGGATGGTTGGATACTCTACTTTTCCAATGTAAAAAGTGATTAATTAATGCAATAATTATAATGCAGTACTTTAGAGGTGAATAAACAGCAAATGGGTCTCATTTTCCTGTTCTCGCCTATCATATTTCGAATACAGAAATCAAAACCGGTAAAACTAAAAAAGGATCAAGAAAATGAAACATAATTCATCAGGAAAATGTTGAAATTTTGATTTTGTCTCAAGTAACTATTAGAAGAATTTGTTTCCAGCCACTAGTAAAGAAGAACTTGGAGAGTTTCTTGACTCTCTCTTTCTGATCGTCAGGATTTCAGTGCGCTATAATTGATTTAAAAAAACTCGTAAGGTGATAAATATGGAAAATCGATGTATATCGATTGAAAAATCAAATATCGATATACATCGATATGAATTCATATCGTTACATCACTACAAAGCAGATGTGGGTACGTTTACTTGTAAATGTCGTGCAGTTCGTGAACTCGTTCGTTCAAAATCGGAAATGATGCGACCCCCCTCCCCACCTGTAGGAATTTTTTACTCAGTAGTTGGGAAATTTACCATTTCAGTCAGGCTAGTTGGAAAGATCCAAGTTTGAAAGGTTAAGAGGTTTTTTTTTCTTTCCTTTTTTTGCTTTGATACTTGGGAATTTTGAGTTGAGTTGGTTGGGACTTTCACAAATTCTACCCCCCCCCTCCCCCGAGGAAAAACTCTTCGGTACGTCCCTGCTAACGCCGCATTCGGATAACGTATACAGAGTAACAACCACTTGACTTACAGCAGAGGCTTCCGAAAGTGTGTAATCAGTCGCCAGTACCTGAAAGCTGTAAATGGGTAAGACGCTACCTGCCGGTGCTTGTTGAACTCACCGTCATGAACCACGGGGCTAGTGATACGGGTATTCGAGAGGAAGATAGCGCAGTCGACCTAGGCCGATTTCCGGCAAGAAGAGAAGAGGGCTCAGGCAGCCCTAAAAAGGCTCCCTGACGTCTGTGAAGTAATGCTCGAAAGGGCGGATTCCAGGGCTCGGGTTGAGAGCGAATTAGAAGAAGAGAAGAGAGGTGTAGGAAAAGATCAGAGCTTGTAACCACGAAATCGCCAGTGAACTCTCCGTGCAAGAATCTACGTGAAACGATCAGATGTGCCAGGAATCAAAGAATACAGATGTACACAACCTCTTGATGCAAGAGAAGCGACTAATACGACGGCGACAACATTGAAAAGAACGGTGTTCAGCAGTCAACTTTGAGCTTCAGAGTGATTCTGACAACAATCAATTTGACCGATAATTGAATGAAAGAATGTATCTAATATTTGGCAGAAAGCTTCGCATCTAATATTTGGTATAAGTTCTCGCATCTAATATTTAGCATAAGTTCTCGCATCTAATGTTTGGTATAAGTTTTCGCATCTAATATTTAGCAAGAGGCCTCGCATTTAATAATATTTGGCAAAAAGCCTTGTATTTATTATTTTGTGAAAAGGCCTCGTGTCTAATATTTGGCAAAAGGCTTCGCATTCAAGGACGTACCGAAGAGTTTCTCTTGGGGAGGGGGGGGGAATTGTGGAAATTCCTACTGACTAAACTCCAAATGACTTGTTGGGTTTTTCCACTGATTCAACTCAAAATTCCCAAATATAAAAAAAAAGCCTTTAACTTGTTGGATTTTCCCAACTTCTCAACTGAATCCCCAAGGACAAAAAACACAACAAACATTTAAAAAAAAGTCTAACTTGTTCGATTTTTCCAACTCTGCCTGACTAAAATGGTAAACTTTCTCAACTGCTGAGTAAAAAAGTTCTACGGGGGAGGGGGAGGGGGTAAGTTACTTCCTACCCCCTATTGGTATGTTCCTGCTCACATGTAATATTTGGCAAGAGGCCTCACACTTAATATTTGGTATAAGTTCTCACATCTAATATTATTTGGCAAAAGGCATTGTATCTAATATTTGGAAGAAGTTTTCACATCTAATATGTGGCATAAGTTCTCGCATCTGATATTTGACAAAATGTCTCGAATCTAATATTTGGCCTGAGTTCTTGCGTTTAATATTTGGCAGAAGAACTCGCATATAATATTCGGCCTAAGTTCTCACATCTAATACTTATTTGGTATAGGGCCCATGTATCTAACATTTGGCATATGTTCTCATGTCTAATATCAGGTATAGGGCTTTGCATCTAATATTTGGCATAAGTTCTTGTATCTAATATTTGGCAGAAATTCTCGCATCTGATATTTGGCAAAAGGCCTCTCATTTAATATTTAGCAAAAGACCTCACATCTAATACGAGTATTTGGCAAAAGGTCTCGTATCTAATATTTGGTTAAAGGCCTCGCGTCTAAAATACGAGTATTTGGTATGAGTTTTCGCATCTGATATTGGGGATAAGTTCTCCCGCATCTAATATTTCGCAAGCGGCCTCGCATTTAATATTTGACATAAGTTCTTACATCTAATGTTTTGCATGATTTCTCGCGTCTAATATTCAGCAAGAGGCGTTGCATCTAATATTTGGAAAAAGGCCTCGCATCTAATGCTTGAATTAAGTTCTCATACCTAATATTTGGTATGGGGCTTCGCATCTAATATTTGGCATAAGTCTTCATATTCAATATTTGGCATAAGTTCTCGCATCTAATATTTAGCAAAAGTCCTCACATGTAATATTTGGCAAAAGGCCTGGCATCTAATGCTTGGGATAAGTTCTCGCATCTAATATTTGGCGCAGGGCTTCGGATCTAGTATTTGGCGTAAGTCCTCACATCTAATATTTGGCAAAAGTTCTGACATCTAATATTTGGCATCACTAATATTTGATGTGAGGTTTCGCATGTAATATTTGGCATAAAGCCTCACTTCTAATATTTGGCATAAGTTCTTGCATCCAGTATTTGGCAAAAGTCCTCGCATCATTGACATAAGTTCTCGCATCTAATATTTGGCAACAGTCCTCACATCTAATGTTTGGAATAAGTCCTCACATCTAATATTTGGCATAACTAATATTTGATGTGGGGTTTCGCATCTAATATTTGGTAAAAGTCCTCGCATCATTGACATAAGTTCTCGCATATAGTATTTGATAGGGGTTTTTATCTAATATTTGGCATGATGTCTTGCATCTAGTATTTGGCATAAGTTCTCGTATCTAGTATTTGACAAAAGGCCTCGCAAACGCTGCTGCCGCTTCTGCTTGGGAATTTCATTACAATCTGTGCTTTCCTTTTCAAATTTGATGGGCACAATTTTGGGTTGAGTCAAGATTAATAAATTATTTCGGTTTATATATTTATTTATTTTTATTTACTATCGGAAAAGAATTTTGTCCATCCAGGATCGAGGAATGAAGCACCGTGTCGGACTGGTTTGTCGAGGCGTTAGCATTTTTTCGAATTCGTTCGGTTCCTCGAGCGCTGGAAAGCTCGTGTGTGTTTTTTCTCGTTTCGTCTTTCCCTCCCCCCCAGCTGCAACTTGCAGATTATTACACGTCCTATAATGGCATCCAATAAATATCTAAATGCATGTTGCATTCGCTCGAACCGTCCGTCCGTCCGTCCGTCTGTTGGTCGCTGTTGCGAGCCCATTCTTCCGTGTACCCCCGCGTAGCTAACGCGATAATCGTTAATTTCTTTGTCGCTGGACGCGAACGCGAGGCGAGAGACTCGCCGATCGCGCCTTGTAAATTTCGAAAAAAAGATCGAGGACAAATTATAGGTACACCTTGGAGTATTTGTTCGTGGCGTGTACGACGGAATGCACGCACGTGTCAACCGCCACTGAACTTGAATCCAGGCTAATCGCGCGCTGCCCGACAAGGCGAGGCGTCTCATAGGTGGAAAATCGAATTGAACATGCTACGAGTCGGGTGTACTCGAAACCGTGCTACTATTTATTACGTTATTCTCATTAGCGAAACTCCATATAAGAAGTACGAGTGAGACCTGCATAGCTGTGTGTGGTTACTGCAACAAGAAAAGAGATCTTTCGACAAAGGACATGTCTCGTGGTCGCGGAAATCCGCGCCTCGATTCGACTGCTGGATATGGTTAAAATTTCGCGACCTGGTCGTCGCGTTTCTAATTTGGTTCACGCGATCATTCGACGTGCCCTTGATGAGGAAATGTCTGCACGTGCCATCGGCTCCCCGACCAGTGGTCATTTTGCTGGTGTCAGTTGGTTTTCTATTTCGGTTCTTCTGTATCTGTGACCTTTCATAGTGTCACATACAGCGCGGGACCATGTGTGAACAATGCGTGTATTTCAATCGTGCTATCGACTCTGTCTGTACTTCTTTGGTCCAGGCTGACGGTAACGCGTTCGCCGTTGTTTTATGACTCGATATCGAATTCGTGTGTACACATGTACCACGTACTTCGTCAATAAGAGGCTGTATCCGCGATTCTATATATCTATCTCGCTTTGTCAGACAATCTGGAACGATATCCTCATTTCGTCGATCACCTCGTACAATAACGATGATCTAATTTAATCCAGTGATTCCGCCGGCACAAATTTTCAAGTCAAGTGGCTAAAATATCTAGTTCATATTTTTACCCATGTGGTTTCCGACTTCTAGAACAATTACAATGAACTTACACATCTGGAAAATCTTTTGAATAGGTGAGCTGTTCTCAGGGGAAAATTTACAAATATCGAGTACACAAAACGAATCGTTTATTTTTGGCGTGTGCTTTGATTAAGTCTCCGTTTCTTAATTTCATTGCCTTGTCATAATCATGTGGAGGACGTGGGATTATTTCAATTCTTAGAGCCCCCCCCACAAAAAGAATTAAAAGTTACGACTGAAGTTGTAGATTTTGTATTGTGGCCGTGACCCCCCCCATCATATCGCTTTGCACTAGCCTTGTATTATCAATGCTGCGTCGGGTTAGAACGATGAGACTGTACAATTCATATATACAGATGACGATGTCTTTTATTCTGAAAATTGTCGAAATTTAATTCGGCTATTCCCGAAGTTCTTCCTTATTCTGTGACAGTAACGTTATCGAATTCTCACAAATCGTCGAATAATTTTAAGGCGGCTCCCCAGGGCTTCAGTGTTTAACACGAGATTTAGTCGTACCTGAGGATTTTTCAGTGAACACTCCACCGTTTAATATTGGCTTTATAGAAGATATTCTAAGCAATTAATAATAATAGTGTGGTGGGACGTATGGCGATGCACGCATGCCAAAGTGGCCCCTAAGACACCGCACCCCCGGTCCTGGAAACTACTCTTTCGAGTATCGCATCAGTGGCTGGTGGGACACGTTTAGGTCGGCCCGAGCCCCCATTTCGAAGTACCGCTTCCGGTGCGCACGTCCTGCAATGGCCACCATGGGGTTCTCTACTGACGAGGTTCGCGCTCCCCGAGCACTAGACCGAAGTACGGTCATGTCCGGCGAAGACCGTAAGACCGCCAAAAAGGCCAGGGCGGTCGCTAAATTTAAGGAATACTGGGATTTATAATTTACAAGCCCGGTCCCCGTCGCTGTGGTCTGAAGCTCAAAAAGATATGCGAAGAAATGGGCTATAGGAGGTGATGTGGGTGTATAAAGATGGACATCAGGGAACACCCGGGTTGGCGAAGGGACGAAACACTTCACAGCTGTCCCCGAGCACTAGCCTGGCACAGCCGGATGCGCTTCCTCTTCACTCACCCCTCACCGTCTCGTTTTGGTACGTGTGGCAACGCAGGCAGGTTGTGACTGCGGGGGAGCCCTGACGAGGGAAATTAATAATAATAAAAATTGAAGAGTCATCGTTCTCAGGCTTGAAACTGAACTTGTGGTGAGTGTTTGAAATTGGCGTCTTGAAAAACTCAAATTTGAAAATAATAAAAATTACACAGAATGCACCTAGTGAACTTTTCTAGGTTGATTTTTGAAGGTAATTCCTAATGCATTCTTTAAATGGTCTTTTCTTTTATTGTTTCCTCATAATTGGCTTTCAAAGTTTGTGAATATTCCGGTGAAATACAGTCGATACAAAAGTCAACACTTTTGTCAACATTTAAAATCAGTCACTTTTCTGACATGGCAGATTTGTCGAATTTGACGCGCAAAATCGATTTGAAAAGTCGAGTTGAAACCGCTTTTTCCGTTTTTTGTTAGTCAAAAACCAACAAAAAAGTCGATATTGAATTATCCACGTTGAATGAATTCGGCCACCTCGACTCTTTTGTCGACTTTGGTTACTCAATTGCCGATGAAAAAATCAACGTAGATTTCCATGCAGACTTCGATTTCGTTTTGGCTTCATCTAATTTTACTATTTCTGATTCGCTTTGATTTTAATAAGTTTTCCATCATATGTTCGATGTCTGCAGGGTTTGTTGGAAGAAATTTAATATAATATCGGCTGCCCAATAATTTTTCTATACAAAATATGATATCTATCACTTCTTGAATTGTTGATCTAAACACTGAGACAAACGTGTCACCGTGTCAATGTCACTGTTATTTCTATTGACGCTAATAAGTTTTTCTATTACATATTCAATGTATCAACAATCTGCAAGGTTTTATAAAAGAAATATAATTTCAGCTGTTCAATAATTTTTCTGTACAAAATATGATATCCATTATCTATGGAGTTATCGACCTACACTGTGACAACGAGAAACGTGTCGACATGTGTCAGTCGTCTATTTTTACCGCTATAAGAAATAAGATAATTTCGAACTAGTGCGACGTCAAATAATAATGTTCAAAACGTCAACATTTCTGTGACCATTTAAAATTGATCACTTTTCTAGCAAGACTACGTTTTCGAATTTGACACGCAAAGTTGATTGAAAAGTCGAGTTGAAACTGATATCATTGTCGACTTCAACTTTTTTGTCCTCTTTTGCTAGTCTAGAATTGATGAAAAAGTCGATATCGAATTATGTATGGTAAATCAACTTGGCCCCCTGTACTTTTTTGTTCACTTCAGCTACTTGAGAGTTGATGGGAAAGTTGATAACGAATTATACACAGAAAAACGCCTCGTGACAAGTTTTTTGTTGACTTCAGCTACCTAGAAAACCGATCAAAAAAGTCGATATCGATTGTTAAGTAAAATATCGAGCTATGTGTCGATATCGGCACCAACACCTGTTTTACGGGTATAATAATATTCAAAATTAGGCACCTCAGTTCAAATAATAATCTAAGATGACCAAAACCTTCATAATCTCTAATCATAGTAAACCGATGATGAATTGGACGCTTTTAAGCAAAACAGAACCAAGCGACATTTGTTGGCAAAAAGACTTATTAGTATCGTTGTAAAGAGCGTAAAAAGCAGAGTTTTTCAAAATTGGGCCGCCAATACAAAAATGTGTACCCACGTTGAAAAGTGCTTATCAGTAAACGCTATATCATATAATTTCTATTATGGCTTTTGAACTTCAAATCACGTGTTCTCAAAAAATAGACTTTGTCGCTTGGTTCTGTTTTTATTAACAACGTCCAATTGCGAGCAAAATGTTTTTGATGTTTAGCGCCCAATAACATACCTTAAGTTCAACAGGCATCAATCCAAATAAATTACCGGTAAATCACCGGATTTAAATTATCATCATGCAAATTACACTGGTATCGGGAAAGGGTTTTGTGATAAAGTGAACACAGTCAGAAAAATACGGCAAAAGGGAAACAGCTAAAAAAACGAGCAAGTATAAGAGGTACAACAATGTATACCAACTTGTATTAAAAATATTCTCATATAATGAATATACGAAGTTAGATATCAAAAACTGAAATGACCATTTTGATGTCAAAAATGTATATATTTTTTAATTAATTAATTTATTTATTTATTTATTTGGTGACCCGCTGGGGCTACAAGCGTATATACATATATATAAGTACTGTGCATAAATAAAAAGAGAAAAAAAAATACACAAAAAAGGAAACGAGTGTAGTAGACAGGGGAGGTGCACCTCCCCCTTACTCAGCCCTCAGCCGCCCATTTCTGGGCATAAGTCATGGACAATTCAGCCCATTTTTTCCTATTGCTAGCTCTTGTTAGCCATTGGTGACCTGCCACCTGCCTAACCTCATCGATCCATCTCGTCACTGGTCTCCCTCTTCTACGTTTGCCCGAGGGCATCCACATCGTTGGAATTTTGTTCCATTTGAATGAGAACTCTCTGGCTAGGTGTCCAGCAAAATGGTGACGCCCACACCTTTGGCTTTTGTTTTCTCGAGGATTTTTGAAATTCGAACTTTGTCCTTGATCTTGATCTTCAGAAGATTTCGCAGCATAGAATTTTGAGTTGTAATTAATTTTTCCGTTTGTTTTTTGGTGTGTGCCCAGGTTTGGGCGCCATAAGTTAGTACAGGGATGACGTTGCTTTCGAAAATTTTAATTTTTGCTTTCAAACTGAGTTTTCCATTCCAAAAAATTTTTTGGCCCCAAAATGCTTTCCAAGCATTGGCTCTTCTGATTTTTGTTTCCTTTTCTGACCTAAAGACAAAATAATTCAAAGTAAATGGCCAAAGTCATCTGTATTGTAAAATTTGAAATTTGCCATTTTTTCTGATACGTACAGAGTTTACTTTTAGAAATCTTGTTTTCACGTTCAATATAGATATAGGTACATTATGCGGTGGATTTTGGGGAGCATTTTATTTATTTTTTCCTTACTTTTTGTATCTTGTGCGAGCCAAAGTTCTATTTAATGAGTTTCTCGTTTTTTCTTTTTTCCAAAGCTACCTCTTTGCATTCATCAAACTCTCAACTATGGGGGAGGGGGGGGCGGAGTAAATAACTTTTGTTGGGAATTTCTTAATTTACATTCAGCTCTTGACTTCATTATTAAAAAGAAAAAAGAAAAGGGGTACAAAATATTATACAATGTGCCCGAATTTTGAATGTTCACTCGTGTTCGAAGGAATGAGGACCGCCACTGAATCAGTAAGACTAGGTCTATCAACTGTGAGACGCGGTGTTTTTCCATTTTCAGGAAAGTTTACTGAATCCTGCTAGCATGACTTTTAGGAGTATTTCAAAATTCTTCGAGAAGAGATGAGGGTAAGTAAATTTACCCACCACTTTTCCTGCGCTACACATTTGTTAACGAAATTCTGGTGTCGGTATAGGAAGTCAGAATTTCAGATGTTTCGAACAAAACCTATGCAGCCTCAGTATTCGAGACACTCCACTGGGAATTTCACGATTAACCCTGTAAATCTGTTTCGCCCAGTAGCATCATTCACTGACAGTGCACAATGCACATGCATAGAAAGACCACCTTGTTGTTGGTCACTATTTCTGCCCTGCCAAGTTACTGCTAGGCAATGTGGGCATATTTTCACCTCCATTGATCGATGGTAATCGTGGCGTTATAAATCGCATTCAGCCGAGGCTGCTGGCTGAGCGTGTTGAAGATGGACGAGGTTTCTATTTTCGAAAACAATGCAGCAACTTCGACCGACCAGCGAGGTCTTTTGTTTGGAAAAACGATTAGGTAGTAATTTAGCGATAAAGATCAGTCTCAACACTTTGTTTCAAGAGGTGCTTCGGGGCTACTGAAACCTGTAACCTTTGCTTTTAGTTTCATGAGAATTATTGTGTACTTATACTTACTTGCATCGTCTCTTTTGTAATGGGAATATTTATTTTTATTTTTTGGTTACAATACCTACACGACGTTGGTGTATGAAACCAGCGACCGTATATGTGACGTGAAATTCCGCAGTATCAAGCGGGATATTTATAAATTAGGCCATTGTATTTTTATTGTAATAAAGAGCGAGCAATTTTCTGGTTTTTTCCTCAGAAAACCGTTATTGCCTACGTCAACGAAGATTTGACTGGATTTGTATACAATTCTCAGTTTTCTCATTCATTATAAGAACTACGCTAATTTTCCATCCTGTATCTGACTAATTTTACGGGCTGAGTAAAAGAACACAGAATTTGAGCGGACATATCCTATACTAATCTAGCTAAATAAGGAAACTGAAAAGGAGAAGCAGGTAACAAGCGGGAGTTTGCTGAAACTACAGTGCTGAATGTCCCCTTATTCACACCTCTCGCTAAATTTTTTAGGGGTTCAGACCCCTCGCAATTAGTTTTTCTCAAAAACTTTGAGTACCATAAGACATGAAAAATGTTTTTCAACTGGAATTTTTCTACTCTGGACTCTCCATAAAAATTGTTTTTAGTACCTTTTTCGTATCTACCCTAGACATGTTACAAATCGAGGCTCAAAATGACCCTTCCGAGTAACACAGTTTAACATGAAGAGAAAAGTAGTTTTTGAGCTTCTTTCTCATTTCATAGGATTTTGAGAATAGGGGAAGTTCAACTTTTTCATGTACTCGATTCTCCACCTCCATAAGTTCCCATTTATGGTAATTTTGTCTCCCTTACCCCCTTATCCCTCGGATACTAAACACTTGAAATTGGACGTTTTTGTGTTCCAATTGCTTGAACAGACAGTATTTTGGGAGGGAGTTTTCGAACGATAAAGTGTACAAAGATTTCATCTGTATACGAGGAAAAATAAAATTACCGGTGACTGTCTATGGAAAATCTGTTTGATCGAATTTGCAGGTGCGAATCCCTGTATGTAAATTAGCAGAAGGCGTAGAAGTGGGGAATTTTAGTATGTTTGTTAAGATCCCACTCGTAGTAGTTTTAGTAAACTCCAGCTGGTCAACCTCTTTTTAATGGAAACTTCCATGTTCCTCGAAACGTCTTTTCTAATTTTCAATTATCAGGTACTGTCCCAAACTACGCCCGCAGAAGACGACTGAAATGGTGGAATGGATTTCAAATCTTAAACATAGCAACTTATGTTGTTGACTTGTGTTTTTGCGGTCAGGCCTGCATTGTATACTCATAAATTTCATTTAGGGCTACTGGTATCGAAAATGAATTCAGCGGTCCTTAAAACCTGGCTACTCACCATTATGTTAAATTGGCTAACTGTTCAGTTCTTTTATATGATATTAATATGAAATGTCATACTTTTACATATTATAATGAATTCTCAACAAAAAACAAAAAAGATATAATCTTGAAAATAAAAACAATTCTATCCTTAAAAATATGATCAAAAAAAAAGCACCTAACCTCTTTAAATGTGAAAAAATAATTGAATAAACGTCAAAATAAGCTGAACAAAATGGCAGCTTTCATATGACTTTATTATGAAATATCATCGTTTAACATGTAATGAATTCTCAACGAAAAACAAAAAAAGATACAATCTTGCAAATGAAAACAATTCATCCTTAAAAATATAACTAAAAAGAGGTACAATCTTCAAAATGAAAACAATTCTGTCTCTTCAGTCATTTTTCAATTATCATTTTAATCTTTTTTAAATCATAAGAAATTAAAGTAAAAAAATATTGCTCATAGAAAAATACAACAAGATGTAGTATTACACATTTGCTTACAATTTCAATTCTTTGTGTAAACGATATTTTTTAATTTTTATTTCTTCCTGTGCTTCATCTAATTGTCTGATAGGTATATCTCGTTTAATGGCAGCAATTATTGCATTTAAAAAAAAATTATTATCGCACTACAATTGTATCTCATTTGATCTTTGAGATAAATTAAAGGATGCTTCATTTACTGTTGTTAGAAGTGTATCCTTTATTTCATAATTGGGATTAAGTGTAACGACTGTAGTCCTATTTACATTTAACGTGACGGCACCTGCTTAGATAGTGGCTAACTGAAACTACTGCAAGTGATAAGGATGTACACAATACCATTCATCGATCAAAATATCAGTGAGTGTATCGCCATGTTCCCAAAAAGTGACGTGTAATTGGGCAGTATTATCTTTCAGTATGGCAATAGTGACGTACTTGATGTTGCCATCTTTCATAACCTTTTCTATATCCAATTTATTGTATGTCTACTATTACAACCAGTACGTCGACACTGCCTGTTGCATTTGACAATGGAATGAAAGGTGTGTAGGTGCGTATATAATTGACCAGACCATCAATTTCTGTAATGGTTGAATTGGGCGTCAAAGTACCTTGCAGTTCTTTCATATTATTGAAGTCATTTTCGCGAATATTGATTTTAGTAGTACGAATGGATTCATTATTTTTCAGTAATGGGTATAACTTCTCGCAGCATTGGTTATACGCTGACAATCAGATATTTGTATTCGACTTGTCTATGTCATCTAGATTAAAAAAGCAAAATTTACCACCTTTATTCCTGGTATACGACCGCATGTCGCTTAGTTTCCTGACAGTTTCTTCTAACGTAACATTGATCATTTTATCCTTCAATGCATTAATTCTGGGCGGCGTTGATGTAACATCATTGTTGGACGTTGATGTACCATCATTGTTGGACGTTGATGTAACATCATTGTTGGACGTTGATGACATCTAATAACATTAAAGTATATGAAAATGTTGGCAATTCAGTTTGTTAATAGCTTACTTGGTACATGTTAAAAATGTATGTAATACTTACATTGATCAACCTTGCAATTTCTATACAAAGTTAAGAAGGAAAAGTAGAATCCGAATTTGAAAACAATAATCAGAATGAATGAACCAAGAATAAATTGTGAGCAGTAAGCTTAGTGTATGTATTCTGTCAGAATCACAATACAATCACGATGGAATTTCCTCACACTTATGAACGAGTAGAGTGTTGTGGCGACTCAACGCGCCTTTCGAAAACTGTTTAAACTAAAAAGACACGATCTCGTTCCCTCTCCAAAGGCAATCCTGCCGCGCTTGTTCTCCCCTCTCTTAACGTTACTGGTGATGCCCTTGGATCGAACATTCTCCGTCCACTGGTTGATTGCCTTAGGAGAAGGAATAAGATCGTGTCTCTTCAGTTTAAACTGTTTTCGAACAACACATCATAGTTTTTTTTAGAGTACACGTTTCTACACAGAAACCGCTATATTCTCCAGACTACAGAGCCATGCTTACTAATTGGCATACATAGCAGAATATTTTCATGGGAAAAAATTGCCTATGCATCAGTGTCGCCACAGGGTAAGCGTTTAAAAACAGGTCAGCTATTTTGGCACACCCTGTATTTGAAGAAAAGTGCTACAGTAATGTTTAAAAAGATGTACAAATAAATCAAATTCTACGTATGTAATTTATGTTATTTCGTTGTATTATACGCTCATAAGAGACTATATTAAATTTTTGATAATTACATTTTTTCTAAATTTATGTAAGTATATTTGAGAAAATTAACAATGCACATTGTTATTAACAGTTTTCTTTGAAAGCTCTTCCATTGATATTTACCTATTCAATTATTCTTCCACATAAAGAGGTTAGGACCATATGTATATCCTCAGCTACAAAGTTTTATATTTGTATCACTCATGTTTTCAATCTATATTTATTTGATTTTGAAAATTTGAAACGAAAATGTGTTCATTTCTTTATAGTCCACATTTAGCAATCCATGAACTACGCTTGTAACTGTATAAACTCAATTATTACGAGGCATAACCGACTTTTTCCGAACCGCAACACGCAGTTCACAAAGGTTTTAGTAATTGAAAATTTAGCAAAACGAGTCACAGAAACTGAAAGTTGTCTAACAAAGCTAGATAGTAACCAAGATAGGAGCAATATGCCGGCTTTTTCGAGCTCGCTATGTCACACCAGCACACATCCTAACACTTCATGTTCGCACATCAGCACCTGAGATCTTGACAGCGAGCCATTGTACCCACCTGGGCCACTTTACCCACCGGGACATTACAATCAAAAGAACGTCGCTGTTTCACAAGCCTCTCTCTCTTGATACCAACGAGTCAGTGAAGCGCCGGTAGTCGGTATGCGGCCTCCGGCACAGCAGTAGGTACCTGCAGGAGACTCAAAACAGATAAAGGTGTTGCTACCTCTTCCAACACCTCTGTAAACCGATAACCGAATTATTTAAACACGGATCCTCTAACGCCCTCTCCAGCTGTCACTGTCCTATTACTCAACATGCATTTACAAATAATTCATTTTCGACGCTACACAGATGAATCCGATAAAGCGATCATATACAGAACTCTTATATACATTGCTGCAACAGGTTCGTAACTCTTCTCGAAACGGCAAAGGATGAACTCGCTTTAATTCGTCGTAAAATCACTTCGTAATTTATGGCTGAAACCTTTCACGGTTTTCGCTTTTCGGTTCCTGAGTAGACGAGACATTTTAATGCGATTTTTATCGCCGTCGTGTGAAACTACCAACTGCCACGTTTGTCGGACGGCGCTGGCAGCGATTCTTTCGCGCACATCGGACTGCAGTGCAGAAACGAGATGATTGCGAATACGAAGAACTTGAGCCAAATGAAGTGCATTGAATTGAGAATGAGAATGCGAATACAAATGAAGGCCTTACCTGGGTACGAATGCGAATTCGCGTGATGAAGCGTTCTTGTGTGCGTCTTTTGACATTTACAGACTTATAAATCGTGCGCGTGAATTGGTTTGTTATAAAGTTCGCGCGCGACGCGACAGGTTATAAAAATGAAATAGCGAATGCCGGTCTAGGCGAGTTTTAAAAATCGTTCGGCACCTAAAAGTACCTACACTTTAGCTCATTAAGAAGTCCGATCGACTGACCGAATAAGAATTATGGCACTTTTGCGCCCGTGTGGGAGAGAGGACGATGACTGTAGACGGTGTACCTGTCTGTAAGGGGATTTCTGTGAAAAAAAAACAAAGGATTTTGCTTTGTATCCGACAAAGGTCGTCGGAGGAGATACCTGCGCCGAGAGGATTCTTGTTTAAAATCGACAAGTGAACTCGCTGATTATTTATTATACGTAATTGTCATACACCGGTCGTGGCTGATTCAGTCGGTTTGAGAAAAGGACACCGGACGAGAAATATGCTTCAGAGGTCATCGTGAGGAAGTTGAAAAATGGAGCCGATTAATTTGGCCAAGAAATATGTTCTTTTACAGTAAATCCTCTTCTAGCCAGAGATCACTCGGTTTTCTTTCAATATACACTAGGTCAACGGCTGAAGGCGAACACCCTTTATTTTCTCACGCATAAACCAGTACGCAATTGGTCATAACAGATGAAAAAGTTTCTGGAAGCCGAATTGTGGTACAAAAGGTCAGTTAGCAGCACTGATTGACATGAATAATTAAATTTAGATTTTGGAGCACACACGGGCGTGAAACCAAGGACTTATGACGTTTGAAATTAGTGATCCAAGAAACGTCCATTACAACTGTTTGTCCGGTTGTTTAGAAGCACGTCAATTTTACTGTTCAAAGAATGAAATTAGGATTTCGGGACAAAAATTAGGTCTGGATCGAAAATCCGTTCTATTCAGTTTTCTGCCAAACTGCCCAAAGAATGTCGAAAAAGGGGATTCAAAATTACCTTGTACCCTACTATGCATTCATGCCGGCCTACTTAGGAGCCCCGATTTTTCGACTTTTTGTTTTTCTTTTAGTCTCACAAACTTCAGCGAGCAGAAGCAATCCCCATCTACCAATTCCTACGATTCCTTCCTCCCGCTTCCCCTCTATCCACAATTCTTCATACACCAGAGGAAGTTCATGATTTTCGGTATGCGAGTGTGAATCTGATTGGATGCTGTGATTGTCGGAGGGAGACAGTGTAGGTACTAATACATTACTTCCGGGTTATGATCGTACGATCGGTGGTCTTCTGAGAATTTGGAAACGTCGCTGCTGGATGAGCGCGTGTGAGTGAGTCATCGATATTCGAAAGTAAGATCGGCGATTGTCCGGAGCCTATTGTTTTTATTCTGGTAATTCTTGTAATGGTCGAAAATAGATTGACGGGTGAGGTACCGTGCGGTTCTCCTGTATAGGTGCGGTATTGTTTTATTCGAGTAATTCTCGGAATGATCAAAAATAGATTGATGGTTGACTAAATGATGCCGATTAGGATGGCGTAAAAGAAAGAAGCCTTCGGAATGTGTAGAAGGTGATTTTCGCCTTACGACAATCCTCCATGTCACCGATGCAGGAAACAAAGTTAGCAAAAATATTCGGCGATCTGTTCACCAAAATGTTCGCCGAACATTGCTCTATGTGATTGATATATAAATAGTGTTTACAAAAATTTTTGGTTGACTGTTCGTTGAAATATTTGCTTAAATGTTCACCAAACATGACATGGAATGAGAAAACCGACTTTACATCAGAAAATTCAGTTTCGGGTTAATAACAAAAATTTATTAGAACTGCATTACTCTTTCATATAAGATCATTACTACTTTGTGTTTACCAAATGTAGCTCCATACGACACTACACAACAATTTGAGATTTTGTATAAAAAAATAATGATGTAAGAACATAATGATTCGAAGATTCTATTAGTCTTTTCAACAAGAAATTTAATGCTAATGTTAATTTTTGGACCATAGTTAATTTTTTTTTTTCTTGTCTCCTATCTTGAATGCGAATTTTAATATCATTAAAATGACACCACTGATCAAGCAGTTATGCGCCTTCAGTATTGTTATCAGTATCAGTTTAGCTATTTAAGTGGCTCTGTGGCGTACTGTAAGAACTCTACTTCATAACCCGAAGGCATCGGGTTCGATTCCCAGTGCCGGCATCGTTATCAGTAATGTAAGAAAGAACTCGTCCCACATTCTAACACCGCATTCTGATAACCTACACAGAGTCACAACCACTTACAGCAGAGGCTTCTGAGCAGTGTGTAATCGGTCGCCAGTATCTGAAAGCTGTAAGTGGGTAAGACGCTACCTGTCGATGCTCGTTGAACTCAGCGTCATAAACCACGGGGCTAGTGATACGGGTATTCGACAGGAAGATAGCGCAGTCGACTTAGGCCGATTCCCGGCAAGAAGAGAAGAGGGCTAAGGCAGCCCTAAAAAGGTTCCTCGATGAATGCTCGAGGGGCCGGTTCCAGGGCTCGGGTGAGAGCAAATGAAAAGAGAGATCAGTGTAGCTATTTGTGGACGATAAAAGAGAATAAAACGAGAAAAATAATATGATAAAATTTTAATTTTGAATATAGAAAACGAGAGGTTCTTAAGAAAAATGGTGTTAACGCCATTGTATTCAGCATTCAAAAGATAGCTAAAGATCATAATCTCATCCCATTGTTTTTTATGTTGTTGTGTAGTGTAATTGATATGTATCTAAATGTGATGTGGAATGAGAAAATCGACTTTATGTCAGAAAATTCAATTTTGTGTTTATGACATAAATTTGTTGGAACTGTATTGCTCTTTTATATAAGAGCATTACGTCTTTTTATAAAATTGATGCTAGATAGCTCTGGGATCGGAGTTTGTACAGACACAAACCAGGTAGGAACATAGGTAGTACAATAAGTTTAAACGCGTTTTTATCAAAATCTCGTTTCCTTATGTAAGGTCAGTTTTCTCATTCCACATCACAAATAGGTAGTATTCGCGAAAATGTTCGTCGAACTGTTCACCAACGTGTTTAAGGAACATTGCTTCATTATAGAAAATAGTGTTCGCAATAATACTTGGCGAACTGTTTGCGAAAATGTACGCTGAAACATTCGCCAAACATCACTTTATGTAATTGATATAAAAATAGTGTGCACGGAAATGTTCGGCGAAATGTTCGCCAAAAATGTTCGACAAAATGTTCGCACAAAATGTTCGCACAAAATGTTTGACAAACTTTTCGGCAAAATGTTTGCAAAAATATTCGGCAAACTGTTCGTCAAAATGTTTGCCGAAATGTTCGCTCAAATGTTTGCTAAACATAGCTCCATGTAATTGATACAAAACTAGTGTTCGCGGAATTGCCGAGTTTACATGCGGATGCAGTTGTATGAGCGCAAATTCACGGCTACTGAAACTAATCGGCTTAGTCCCTTCGACTGTGGTCACTCTGCTGGCAGCTTTGCCTTCAAGGCTTCTGACTGTTCGTTCACCGCGGGCAGTCGGGTGTTGGCCAATCGTCCGTGGCATTTGGTCGACGCACGCGTCATCGCGGGCGTCGCACCGTTAGCTGGCGTCGGCGCTTGTCGCGAGGCGTCTTCGGCGCTGCGACCAACGACAGCGCGTTTGTCGTCCACAGCCGTCGGACAGTTCTACGATATTTATCGTAAAACGGTTACATTGTCAGCCTGAGTGTAATTAAATTGTCAAGGAATATCGTTATCGCTGTATCGCGCTGTAGGGACGCACGCGTGTCGAATTTCACCCGGTCTATTATCAGCATAAATTTACTTATCAACCGGCGTCGGCGCGATCCGCGGATAATGTGACTCGGAAAATTATTGCAAAGCGACGCGAACAGTTTGTAAATTATACGTGGGACGTTTTGTGAATGAGCGAATTTGATTTATTGACCGAGTTCGCAGGGTACTTCACTGGTTGCTATTTATATGATATCGATGGCATTCTTGGCATCGAACGATATCTACTTATTGGTCAGTGGTTGCGCTTTTTCATTATCTTCCTTATTTCCACGGCGTCGTATCGCATCGTATCGGTTTCCTCACGCGGTATCCGGTTCCTGCGCGTTTCCCGTTGGCCTTTTCCCGTATACCTAATTCGTATTTATATACACATACTGAATTAGGGTGGAATGTTTTGGGCCTGACTCCACGAAAGAGGCCATTACGTGTGAAAATAACGTGCAGCATTTTTTTGGAGTGTGGTCAACCCTTTTCGGTTGCGACGCACTGTCAAAGCTGGCAGGTTAGCATTTTATGAATTTCAACATTATGCCTAATCATTGTCTTCGGATGTGCCTAACGTTATCTTAATATTCCTCAGGCGATAACATATGTATAACCCATTCGCCTCCACTTACCATACTGCCTCTCCATGCAACATGAATGTATTTTTCATCTGAAACTCGGCACTCACTTGAACAAATGGAACCTTTCTTCGAGAGGGCGGGGAGGCAGACCCGAAACATTCCTAAAAAACGTTTTTTCGTTTTACCCTAGTATATTCATGTTATGTTGTGTAAATGCACGTGCACAGTTGTGCAAATAAATTACTCACCTCGATGGTTTGTGATTTTGAAAAAAAAACCGGATTCGCGGGATTCCGCGACTCGGCCTGCTTATCGAATCGTGTCCGCGGCGTGTGATAATTCGCTCGATGACGTGCGAATGAAGCATTTGTCTCGCCGCGGTTGAAATGCAATTAACGTTACTTCGTATGCCGGGTGACAATATGTACCGAAGAGGGTGGTTAAAGTGGAAACGAGATGCGGATGTAATTGAACCGGATAACGCGTTCCGAGTTTTTCAGGCCAATGGTGTTCTCGTAGACGTAGAAACGAAGTCAATGCTATCGGCTTTATGGAAAATCTAAATATCTGACCAGTGGAAGTACGCGGGCATGGCGAACTTACCGGGTTCGCAAGATGGAAGGGGAGGAGGCTGAGTGAACGAGGACATTGCCCCATCCGAGCTAATGTCTTTCTGCGGAAAATTTCGTTTTCCCAATTCAGAAGTAAGAACACAAACGCCATTGAATCGCGTTTGCTAATTCCGATTTTCACTTATTTTTTGCGTAATTTCTAGTTTTCTATGAGTGGTGAATGGTCAGTCCGTTAAGATATTCCTCAAGACGTGATGAGCGAGAGAAGGAGAACGGGAGATTCCTCTCGGACCTGGACTTTCTTAGAAGTCCAGATTTCTCATCGTCCAACTTTTTTCCCCCTTCCTTTATATACTGTCTGATCTTTTTCTCGGGCAGGGACGTACCGAAAAGTTTTTTCTGCGGGAGGGAAAGGGAGGGGTAAAAATTATGAAAGTCTCAACTGACGCAACTCAAAATTCCCAAGTATCAAAGTAAAAGAAGAAAAACCTTTTGACTTGTTGGAATTTTCCAACTCTGCTTGACTAAAATGGTAAATTTTCCCAACTGTTGAGTGAAAAATTCCTACGGGGGGAGGGTGTAAGTTGCCACCCTACCATCCCTATCGGTACATACCTGTTCTCGGGTCTTCGAACGCAAAATCGTTTCTTGGGAACTGTAGAAAAATCTCATATTTTTTTGTTCTCCCCCCCCCCGGACCCGAAAATCGCTGTTCCTCTACTTCCCTTCAGAAGTTATAACGAGCAGAAATCTCTAATCTTCAGTTGTATATGAAGGTATGTTCGTTTGTCTGTGCCCATTTTGGCGGATCCAGGGGCATTAGAAATATGGTATCCACCCCTTTTGGTCAACACCGACTCGAAATTTAAAAATACACGCAACTCTGCTGGGGTTCCCTCTTTCTTACTGCTCTGTGGGGATACTGAGGGTGCTGAAGGGGGCTTGGTGTTCACTGGTCTTCCTGGGGGTGTGTCCGCGTTCTCCGGGGTTTTCTGCCTGTGATGAATCTTGGGGGCTGCTAGTATAATACACGTAATGTAAGTCTCGGTTATGACGACGTTTAAGAAAACTCAGCTTTCCATCGTTAAAACCAATATATCGCTCAAACCAATATTGTTTCTCTTACATTACCGTTAGCCAGTGGCTTAGCCAGTCTAGTGTTCGAGAGGATCTGGTCTTGACCAAAAATTCGTGGAGGAGAGGGTTCGTGGGAGGTTCTAGAATTAGAAAACCTCACTATTTGACGAAATCGCAAAGGGCAAGCGAAAGGTTCCAGCTCCCTACCACTGCTTCTGGCCGGATTTGAAAATCATATCGTTATAAGCCTGCTGTACATGCACAGCTTTCCTCTATGGAAAGTGTTCAAAGATTTCACATGTTCGTAATGCATGCTTCCATGTTACTAGTAAGGAATACCTATATCTGTAATAAAAATAATGAACATACATTATTAATTTAAAAAATCAATCTAATATTGATAATTGAAATATATAATTTATTAATAAATAGGATAGATAATTAACATACTAATCATTACAATAATTAATATATTATCGATAGAAATAACATAAATGTTGGTAATCAAAATAATTAATGTATTAATAATTAAAATATTCGGTGTCAACAATCAAAATAACTGATAAAGTGACAAACAAAATAATCAATACCGAAATAATGAAGATAATTGATTTGTTCAAAATTAAAATATTTAATATTTTAATAGTTGATGTAATAGGTGTATTAATGATTAAGGCATTTAATACATTAATTATTAAGATAATTGATATGGCGATAATCAAAAATAATCAGTTTATTGCCAATTAAAATAATTACTATATATCAACAATCACACTAATTGATGTATTGATAACAAAAATAATCAATATTTTAAAATTAAAATAATTAATTGATTAATAATTGGAATACTTACTTGATTGGTAATTGAAATAATCATTTGATCGGTAATTAATACAATCAATCCATCAGTAACTGAATTGAATAGTTGACCCATTTCAATGATTAAAATAGGTAATTCATGGGTAATTGAAATAATTGGCTTATTAATCGTAATAATAATTATTGATTGATTGTTAATTAAAATATTCGATATAACAATAATCAAAGCATCACTGTTGTCAATGATTAAGATAATTGATGGTCTGGTGGGACGTATGGCGATTCACGCATGCCAAAGTGACCTCTGAGACACCGCACCCCTGGCCCCGGAAACTACCCTTTCGAGTATCGCATCAGTGGCCAGGGGGACGCTTTGAGGCCGACCCGAGCACATGCCTCTCAGCTATAAGCAAATCCAAACAAACTAAAGTAATTAATACGTCAAAAATTAAAGTAACATATGTATTGATATTTGAAATAATTGATGTGTTAATAAAATAATTAATACTGTGTTGATTGTTAAAATTATTAGGTTTTTCAAAAGACAAAATAATTCTGTTTTGATAATTGAAATAATTTATGTATTTATGTGTAATAAAAAATCGTTATGTTGATACTTCATACATTGATGTTTCGATCCGGAAAATCAATGTAATATAAGTAATTAATATCTTGATGATCAAGTGTAACTAATATACATTGATAATCGAAATAGTTACAAAATCATTAATTAAACTAATCGAATTATCAGTACTCAAAATATTAGATTTATTGATAATTAAAATAATCAATTTACCATTAATTAAAATAACTAATACTTTATTATTTAAAGTAATCGGTATTTATAGCTGAAATAGTTGAAACGAATGATGTCTTACTACCTTTATATAAAACTACAACGTCGTCATAAAAATCATAAAAATGGAAAATCAGAAGTGATGATGATGAAATCGGCTGATCTGAGCGTTGAACAGAAAATAATAAGAAATGAAAAACAAGATTCAATCTGTATGATTTTAACGAAGAATAAATACTTTCTAATTATCACATTACTTCCGCGATCTAAATTCAAATATTAAGAAAAGGAGCTTAAATTTCCTTGATTTATAGACCTTCTTGTGGGTTATTAATTGTGAGCGTGGAAATTCCATTTCCTCAACCCACGAATTATGGAAGGTATTGAACTAACGCCGTCATTAGTGAACGTGAAATGCAAGAACTTCTTTGATATTAGAAAAGAAAATGTCAAAAAAAGTGCACCAAGTTATATTAGGTAATAGACATAGTTGTTTCTCGGATAAAATATTGATGTTACGAAACAACTGGGCTAGCTTCAGCAACTTGAAAAACATGAGTAAACAATAGATTTCATTATAAAAAATTATTTTAATTGGGTATTTTCCTGAAATTTGTCAAAAACGCTGGAAACCTACCAATTCTTGCTTCTTTATCTCCAATAATCGGGAATAAAGGTATCTCAGCTAAGAAGTTTCAATTAGAAGAGACTCGATGGCCGCCATTCATCTTCTACCCTCGAGTATCACTGTCACGCGGTGTCACTCTCATTCGATGCTCGCCAGCAGCCTCCAGAGTTGTCGGTCTTGAAAAATTTGTTGGAAATTCGATCAAAATTCCGCATTGCAGTACAGTTGTAGCTCAGTCGGAGTTAGAGAATGTGTGTCAATGTTTTACCGCAGGGGGTGCCCCAAAATATATTCCTTTTTCTCAAAATGATTTATAGTTTCAAGGTCTCTGAATTCGATTCTGAGAGCGATTATAAGATCCGACCCTTCTGATGGTGGTACAATAAGGGGTCGAAACCAATAATGATCAATTTTTCTGAGATTAGTAAATAGTGAAGAGATCTAACAAAAAAAAATTGATTGGTAGTCACTTTTGGCCCCTCCTCTGTAGTGGCGATGTTCGAAGCTAGAAAACACTCAAAATAGAGTCTAATGACCTCTAAAACCTGCAACCGTGAAAACGAATATTTGGTCTCAACCCAATATGGTGACGTCTCGAATTATTGGATTTGGAAACTACCTTGCAAATCGAATTCAGTAACCTCGGAAAACTTACAAATTAACCCCTATTGTGCATATCATTCTTTTTATTCCTTTCCCTCTCTTTTGTAAATCCACCCATGGGCGTAGCTAGAACTTTTTCCAGGAGGGGGCAAAACGGTAGAATTTGTGCAGGTGCAAATCGCTGCTTTGCTATCAGCGTAGTGCCAGTCACACATTTTCGTTGTTTAGCGTCTAGGCCTCTTAGCACATCCTATTTTCTACGAATTTTATTCAGTTGGCTTTAAATATTCGAAAATAATAATCTTGTGAGCACTGGAACATAATTTTTTTCAAAATCCAGGCCCTTCTTGCCCCTCGCTGGCTACGCCCATGAATCCACCGTCGGTACCATTAATCCAAACTGTGAAGCCAAACTATTTTGTACTCGATTAGCACCACATTTATTTTATATTATTTTATGTTGACATTGAGTAGGTGTACAATATGTTACATTTATATTATTTCTTTCTGTCATATCTGTGAGCCACCACCTACTCCGCCCACCGTTGAGCATATGTCTCTGTCACCATCTTCCGAGCTTTCCGGTTTGTTGCTGTCTGTTTCCAGTAGGGCCCTAGCAGTTGAAGATTTCATTTATCCAGCGTGTGGTCGGGCGGCCTTTGCCTCTGCTATGGTCCAGTGGGGTCCAAAGAGTACATTGCAGATTCCATTTCTCAGGATTCCCTCTCGCTATGTGACCAGGATATTTAAATTTTAGTTTTTTGATCTGATATCCGATACTTTGTCCCCAGTTGTTTTATAATGGATTTTGTTTTTATTTTATCTTTTAAGTGCACGCCCATTATACTCCTTAGCATAGAGTTTTGATATTTTAGCACCACATACCCTATTGAAATCTATAAAAACAAATGTTCAATATTTTGAGAAGCAGGGTAAATTTTTTTGGTTGAGAATGACAAAACTTCGCGTATTTTTTCATATGTATGTGAGGAAATGTGTGGCATAATATGTTCCCCGTATCCGATCGAGCTTAAACTGTGCAGGATATTTTTTGTATTTTATTGAAATCGATTTGGGGATCCGAAAGAACACGAAGAATTTCCACCAAAGAGTTGACATTAGACCCGAGAGATATGATGTGAGTGTAGAAAGGCATCCAAATAGAGCGCCAAGCTACGAGGATAGTATAAAGGACTTAATAAAACTCATTAAGACTTGAAGAGATCCAGGCTCTTGCACGTAATTGATTATAGATTTGTTCTCCATATAAAACCCATGTCAGGACTTGTTCAGACTTTATAATATCTACACTTTATTAATATGATTCGGGGTAGACATTTGAATGTCAAGGCTATTCGAGGCTAGTCCAAATTTGTTACAAAAAAATAATAATGATAATTTGCATTTATTTCAAATAAGGCTATGGTATAAAGAATATAAGACTGCCCTAGACTCTTATTTACCCGAGGCTCCGCAAAAGTACTGCGCAGCCCTTGTGGGGGGAGGGGGTATTTTGGTATAAATAGAATTAACCAACACGTTTATATTTGCAATTTCGTATGTTTATTAATCTCGCTGAAGTGGGTGAAGAATAATCGTACTTAAAATCATTCTAGATTCGTGTCCGGTCATTTCCTGCGAAATCAACTTCTCCCTGTACTCGCTTGTCAACAGTTATATTTTTTATGTTTTAGTCAAAACACTTATACTAACGTAAGTGTACAGCACCTTGAATTGCGCTAATTTTTTCATTATCGTGACTAGGATCACCCATTTAAAAAAAAGAACCCATGCTGCGAAGTTACGCACTCATTGAGAAAGATTTTCATCAGTGTAGTGGAATTTAGAAATACCGAAAGATTGCAGCCATATTATAAACAATTCGGGCAGTGAGGCTATCGCTTTTATTCTATCTTTTAACTCTTTAAGTTCCTCAGTGGGCTGCTCGAAAGTAGAACGAGAATTCTCAATGAACAAGAGACCCGATTTATGTGTCTCATTTGATACGAGTAATCTATTCCGACAATATTCACCTAATGTCACCTCTTAAGAGAAAATCTTTTGTATTTCAGTATTCATCTAATTTCACTGCCTTACGAGGAATTGTATCCCTAGAAAACGAGTTGAAAGCTTGTCAGTATTTCCTTTCATTCAGCAAGTTATAGCCGATCGGACGTTCCTAATAGAAATTTTATATCGAATCCAGTGGTGGTGATCCTGGAAGATCTGGAGGAACCTCCCTAGTCCCCAAAAATTTCCAAGAATCAATCTTGTCTTCGATCATAGCTTACTGCCTTTAGTATATAGAGAGATGTGTGGTCAAATAATGCTTCGTAGAAAGTGAAATGTAAAATTGTGGACCTATTGTTATCAAGGAACCACGTTTGTTAATGTGAATTTTTTTAAAATGGAAATACTAAAATAATGTAATTTTTTAATAAAATATTTGATCTTCAGCTTTTTAGGAGAGAAAGTGTAAAATTACACTCTAGGGTGAATAAATGAACGAGTTGGATTAATATTTCGGTAGTAATTTGGTCCATTTGACTTTTAGATTATGTTGCAAATGGTTACTGGCCACAGCTCTTTTGAACTGCTGGATCGGGTGGACCAGAAACTTTTTTTTTCTTCTTTATTTTAATTGATTTCAAAACGGCTAGTGTAGAAGACTTGCCTTATAGGAACCGAAAGATAAGTGTATTTTAGTTTTCAGTTTTGTGATTTCTCTAAAATTTTACATAGGTCTGTCAGTCGTTTATTCATTCGGTCTTTCCTTCGATGGTCATTTGTTTAATTGTTTCTTTAAATATGTTCGTGGAAACTCAAACTAAAAACGAAAAACATTGATTTGAGAGTAAAGATTTCTCTGAACTTTTTCGTCCTTTGTGTCATAAAGGAAGCAAACATTGAATCAGAAAGTGATCAGGAAACGCAGTCCTTTCTATTATGAGTACAAATTCTGAAGTGTTGAAGTCTGCAACTATATTACACTTTGATTACAGGGCATTCGCACTACGTCTTATATTACACGCTGCTAATACTATGTTATTTCTACAGTATTTTCCTGGACTTGTGAGCCACCTGCACGATGTCTTATTCGAGCACGTGTATTTCCTCTGGCTTGAGATTATTTAAACGTAAATTTATGGATCGAAAAGATCAAGGATAAGAAAGTATTGAAGCGAATAGGAAGGGAAAGAGAAATTTGGAATCAGCCGCGGAACTAAGGAGGCCCGGCCCCCGTAACATTTTTTGGCTCCTTCAATTCGCAAAGCTACACTCGGGCAAACGTGTATAATCAGAGTGTCTTTAACAATTCTATAAATTCTATAAAGTACTCTAGTTTTAAAGGAGGTACTATAAACCTATAAAAGTACTTTATTTTCAGTTTTGGTCCTATGGAAATACTTAAGAAATTCAGCTCGCGAGAAAGAAAAAAAAGATGAGATGAGAAGGCATAGTGAAACGTGAAACTGTGCGTCTGAATTGTACATTTTTGAAATAACAGTTGCTGCTGAAAGAACAGCTTTTTTTTTCTATGTTTATGAAAACGTGGAAAATTCTGCGAAAGTTGCTATCAAATTTGTGTAAAGGTTCTGTAAAAGTCCTGTATTTTTGAATTTTAATTTAGCTAGACACCCTGGTTTACCAGGTTATTTTGGAATTGATGCTCCCCATTATTAACTGTACACACCCAACACTATACTTTTATCCCAACTGTGCTGAATGTGCCGTCAAATTGACGATCATGCAAATTCATTAAATCTCTATAAAAAGTGTTTTTTCACTTAAAGATAAAATAATCGACTCCCCATTTTGTGGTCCCCGCCCACGGGTACTTTAATTCTAGCTACGCGGTTTTGTTAGGAATATAATTATGAAGAGAAGAGTTAGAAAGATAGGTCATAAGCCACTTAGGAGTATTGATTACTGCTAGAGGGAATGGTTAAGGGAAAGAAATGGAAAGGAAGGGAATGAGCTATAAAGAGCAGATGATGAATGATATAAGGTGTAAATCCTCCACAAAAATGAAAGGAGAGAGAAAAGTGGATAGACGCAACCTACTAGTCGAGAGACTAAGAAATATATTATCATCAATGTAAATTTGAATATTCAAGATATGGGCTCTGGAGACACACAACCTACTTTTGGAGAAGTGTATTAACAATAGAATACTCTCATTAAGTATGAGAAAGTTTTCGTAGTCTTCCGAAGATCCATTGGATGTTACTTAAGTTGCATATCATGAATTGGAAGGCGCATGTCCAACTTCAATAAAATGGTTTAACCAACTCGCCTAAGATTTTTCATGCTGATGCCGGATGTATCCTGAAACTGAAACAAAGACTTGAATTTTTCCTATTCGGGTCTAAAACTGCTGAAGTAGCTTTACACAGTTTTCTCTGTTCTCGAAAAATCTCACGTCTGGAATTTTAAATGTAGAAAAAATTGAAATAAAATGATTATATTTTGAAGTATGTTTAAAACAGAAGCCCATATGCGTTTGTATTTTCGAGAAAAAGCAAATACACCTACAGATACAAAAACAGTGGCGAAGAACCAACTCCTCACTTCGAAAAGCGAGCCATACCAAAGGTAGAAGCATCTGTGAGAAAAAGTTTCGTCCTAATTATACATATATTCGCTAGTATCCAGTTTTCCGAATGTAAAACGTACCCTAAACTGGAAAAAGGAATTTCAGTATTTTCTAAGTTCTGTTACAAGCCGTAGCTTACAAAATGTACCATCATTCCGACAGATACCGAAAATCAAACATTCAAACCATCACTCATTATCAGAGGAATCGTCGCTTATAGGATTATCAAGATTGTTATCGCTTGATGAGGACGAGAAAGTTAGATTAAACTGTACTACATGCCTGTGCAAATCAGCACAGGCGAGCACAAGAGATAAGAAGCCATACTCGAAAAGGTGGTTTCCGGGACCGAGGGTGCGATGTCTCAGGGGCCACTTTGGCTTGCGTGCATCGCCATACGTCCCACCACACCATTAAAAAAATGGATAAAAGAAGCTTAATTAACTCGTACATGATAGCCATTTTGTTTCGAATGCAGGACGGACTCGAATTCAAGACTCACCCTAATTTTAGAGAGAGTCATAGAAATATCTAAAAAAAAGTGCACCTAGTACTCCGAATTGGGTTAACTTGCTGCCGTTGAAAACTTCTCATTTCCGCAACATCATCGTAGTTAAATAATAATAATAAACCTTTATTGTGTATAAATTTACAATACCTAATAAGCCCATTATTGGGCATAGGCCTCACTTAACCTGCTCCATCAGTCTGTCTGCTGCTACTCTGTGGTATTTTTTATTTCCAATAAATTTTATAATATTATCGCTCCATCTCTTCCTTCGTTTGCCTCTCTTTCTCTTCTTTGTAGGGTCCCAATTTGTAATTTTGTAAGTCCATCTGTCATCGCTCATTCTCGCTACGTATCCCGCCCAATCCCATTTCAACTTTCTTCTGTCATGTTGGAAGTTCCTGCTGTACATGACTTTGTTTTTCCCCATCTCAATTATTCTTACTCTGTCTTTCCTTTTTATGTTCAATAATGAACTTATCGTAGTATAATACGTCACTTCGATTTTTCTTTCATCCTTTTTTGTTGGCGACCATGTGTGCCCCATGTGATATGGCGGGAAACTTTTGTGCTTTGTCTTAAACGGGCCTTTTAGTATTTGTTGACAGACCAGAATTTCTTCCAGGCTATAGATATTCTTCTCTTTACCTTGTTTTTTGTTCCATTTTCCATTGATAATTTTTGCCCCAGGTTTACTATTTTTGCTACGTTTACCATGTCTATTGTGTATATTCACTTTAGCTTGCCTTTTCTTGTTCCCCAGTATTTTAGTTCATTTGATGTTTATTCTCAGACTCGCCTTCCTTCCAATTCTTTAATCATAATCTGTAACTCATCTACATCCTTTGCAATTAATAGGATATCACCTGTGAATCTCCAATGGTTTAAGTGTTTCCCATTTATATTTATCCCCTTTCCTTCGTCCCAATTTACGCTCCTGCAGACCTCCTCAAGTGTTGCTTTGAATAGCATTGAACAGGGGTGGCAAGTTGGGTGTAGCAGGCGTGCAAGTGCTAAACTCGGGAAAATTAGAAAAAAACTCTGTTACACTCTGAAAAATCAAAATTTTACATTACTTGGGAAAATTCTCCGAAAAATTGAAATTTTGCACCATAATTTTACGGGAAAAAATAGAAAAAAAATGTTTACCTCAAGAAAATCGCTACTTTATTGAATTTATGATCAGTCATCACCATCGTAATTCGTAAAATCAAAAATTGACTGATTTTTATTTTTTTTTCTATGTAAAAGTACAGCGCCACCTATCAATCGTGTGTTGTAACTTGTATTGAGGCGTTTGGCTGTATAAAACACGATTGAAAAAAATGTGTAAGCCTTTCATATAAATCCTGAATGGTCACGACTCACAAAGCTTGTATATAGTTATACAAATTAAGTACGTAAATTTTTCTCGGGGTTTAATATAATTATTAGATTATTACCAATATGATTCATAACTGTATTCTTCTGTTTCTGTTTGCTAGTGGATTAAGATTGAGATTGATTGAATTTAAATTGAATTGTGAGTTTGTTCATTTATGATCAATTTCAGTTATCAAATTAAGTGTCGATTATTTACAAATATTTTGATTTGATTATAATTAATTTGATGTTTTAAACGTTTTTTATTGCGATAAATAAAGTCATAAGCATAAGCCTTTGTTGAATAGAAATTTTCGGGGGAGGGGGAGGTAGGAGTTTCTTGGTCAATTTTTGAAAAAAATTTGTTTTGCATCATGCTACGGACGGGAAAATCAAAACTTGCCACCCCTGGCATTGAAGATAGTGGGTCCTCCTGTTTTATTCCTTTTTGTACATCGGTTACTATTCTTGCTTTGAGCCTCTGGTACATACTTTCTATTATTGTAACATAATCTTTTGTGTATTCCTTGATTTTCTAGTGCTTTTGTTAAGAAACTGTGCTCTATATTGTCGAAAGCTTTTGTGTAGTCTATGAAATCCAACTGTACCTCTGTTTGGTTAATAACATCCAAATTCCTCTGCTTTCACTGCTTCCTCAAGAAAAATCACTTTTAGTGCATTTGACCTCGAGTTCAAGATTCCCCATTTTATGTTTCATATTTTTCCATAACAGAATTTCTTACACGGAGTGCGAATTCACTCATGAAGACATAACTTGTCTCCTAATGCCGACTCGCCAACAGAATGTCTAATCTACTGGTAACCCTATGAAATTATTTCCGAAGTGGTCAGTCATTTACAAACGATTTCTCCATGTACGACAAAATTTTTTCCCGCCAAAGCACATCACGAACGCGTCGAAATGTAGATAGCAGTGGCGCCACCTAACGTTGTTTCTGGGAGTAACGAACGCTGTTGTGGTTATATGAGAATGATACGTGTCGCAGCACTTGTTTCATTCCATCAAGTACTTTCTCGAGCACTCAGCCCAAAATTCTTAGCTTTAAATAATTCTCGTCATTTTCGTGTTTGTTTGCAGCATACACTAACCGGTCATTGTGCCAAAGTTCTGGCAGCTAAATTTTTGGGCGAACTTTCAAAAGTGGTTACTGGAAGTCACGACAGAACGCTGAAAATCTTCGATCTTCGTAGTCGAGCGTGTAAGTATAGCCCTCGATACTCGAGTGTAGTCGTAGTATTGATAAGAGTCGATCACTTTGAGGCAGAAATGAGTAACCAGCTCAATACAGCTTCGAAGTGGATCCAGTTGGCCTGTCGTTTCTTTTACGAAGCTATGGTGATCACTCGCGTTCCTCATTTCAAAAATCAAATTGGATTGTTCGATCAGATCCCGATTTGGGCTTTGAAATACAGATTTGACTCCTTTTGATGGGTAACATTGGTCCGACTCAAAAAATCAAAGCAGGCCCGTAGCTAACGCTAGGGCGGATAGCAAGCACGCCGCCCCTGCTAGCACATTCTCAAAAAATAAAAAAAGAATAAATGATACCAGCGAAGCGAGCCAAAAAATTTTTGTGTTGTACCCTTATGGCTCATTCCCTGGTTGAATATCAAATGCCTTGGCACACACAAGCGATTAACTAGGGGCCTGGAACAAAGTATTGGATTAGGAGTTCTGAGGATCGCTTAGTCGGAAAATTTAATCAGATTTTTAATCTCATCCAATTTTCGGCCCCGAATGCGATTTTTTCTTCCTCCAGAGTCAGTTGGGACAAAGTGGTCTGGTGGGTAAACGAGCGAATTCTCGGTGGCCTCGCACAAATATAGCTTGATGATCCGTGAATTAATGTAACATCTTGAAGCTTCTTCAATGCTTATGACTCTTCAAGACTTCTTCAAGGCTCTTGCTATGTTTTAGAATTTTTTAAATTCTTTAAGTCATGTTTAAGACTCTTTACAGATGATATTACGCACTCGGTTAACATTATATCCCTAGCCTGGAGACACCTTAAGAATGTTACAGATTCTTTGGTATTTTCTATACTCCTTTCCGAATCATTGAGATATTTTTTATAAATTATGTTACCTTATTAGACTCTTTTAAATTCGTTTCAGCCTTTTTGACGTCCATCTGGATGGGTTTAGAACTCTTTGAAACTCTTTTAGGCTTCTTCAATCTTGTTTAAAACTTTTCAAGACTTCTGAACGCGTTTTTATCATTTCTAACGATCTTCGAAACTAAGACTATTTCCGGTTTGATTAAGATTTTTCAAAATTATTCTCGACACTGTCAGCGCTAATTGAGACTTCTTCATACATATTTAAGATTCTGTGAAAATCATTAAGACGTATTATTTAAGATTTTTCGAAATTTATTAAGATATTTCCAATCCTGCTTTAGATTTTTCAAAATTTCTTTAGAACATTAGAACGCTTCAAAGTTGACTGAAACTTTTTGAGACTAGAGACTTTTGAAACGCTCTCAGCGTATTTAAAAGCGTATTTTTGAGATTCCTTAAGTTTTTTCTAAACTTGTTTATTTTAGTGTTTGAACAAGTCTGAAGAAATCTTAAACACGTCTATAAGCGTCTCGGAAAAGTCTGGAAGAATCTGGAGAAAGTCTTTGCCGAGTGTGTAATATAATAATTTTTAACAAGGTCAATAATCCGCGTAATTCTGGACGAGTCTTTTAAGAAGTAATTTAAAAATGTATGAGGATATTACCCCTCCCTCTCCGAACTGGAAAAAAGTATAAAATACCCATAGTACAACTCATCTCAGCAAATCTTAAGAGGTTTTGTAAAAGCCTGCAAAAGTCTGAAAAAGTCGATTGTAAATATAATAATCCTAAAACCGAAAAAGTTTTAGAAATAGCCTGGAATAATTCTGGATAGGTTTAGAAGAGTAAAAGAGTGTTAAAGAATTTCAAGGATGTTTAAAGGATGCACTCCTTCCGTCCATCCTCTTCTTTGGAAAAAATTTAAAATACCCCATTTAATGCTTATCGTAATGAGTGTTGAAGGATTTTATAAAAGACTGGAAGAGTCTAGAAAATTCTTTTTTGGGTCTGAAATAGTTATCCTGAACAAGAATGAAAAAGTTTTGCGATGGCCTTCATGAATTCGGGCTGAGTATTGAAGAGTAAAATATGTCTGGAAGAATTTTGAAAAAACTATGAGGGCATATCTCTCATTCTCCCCCCCCCCCCGCTGAGTCAGAGAAAAACTTACAAAATACGCATTTTATTTCTCATCTTAACGAGTCTTAAAGGTTCTACTAAAAGTCTGGAAGAGTCATGAAAAAGTGTTTGTAGAGTTAGGAATGATAATCGTACACAAAATCTGAAAACATTTCTTCTGGAGACTTGCCAGAGGGAAGCAAGAATGATAACTGATGTGAAAAAAAACTATTTCAGAACTGAAGAAAGGTCTAAACAAGAGGTCCACCGTCTGCAGTTTTATTTAAGTGCCCTTGAAGAAGTGCTCAAAAAAAAAATTAAACTAGAGAGAGAAAGGGATAAACATAAACGGGAAGCTCTTGAATAACTTGCGTTTCGCAGATGATGTGATATTAGCGAATGAAAGTTCCTCCGATTCAAAAGAGGAAAGATGCTATGTTCCTCTCCTTCCTCAAAGCAAGACACCGAGTTCATCTTTACGATCCAGGATTTTTTTTTTTTTTTTTCTTCTTGATAAAAACAAACTGTTTCGTAATTCCGATAACTTATCTAATTGAAATTCATACGAATCTCAGAATCCAAATAATGAACTTCAAATGAGCGGAACTAACTTAACTTGGAAAACTGAAGAAGTCATCAATATTAGTTTTAATCGGTTCGATTTTGTTTTAAGCTTAACGATCTCAAGAACCTCTATTCCAGCAGTTTTTTGATTTTCTAAGTTGGAACAGTTTCGTCTATTAGAAAAGTCAAATTGGGATTTTAAAGCCGAAATTAGGGCCTGATTGATTATCTAATCTAATTTCCGAAATGAACAACCCCGAAAAGTCTTATTCCGACACTCTATTCAAGTTTTTCGAAAAAGTTGATTTGGTCCCTTTAAAAGAGGGTGGTGGAGGTTGAATTTAGGGCCAGAAATTCAGAGTTGGATCAAATCGAAATCAGCGATCCAGAAAACCCCGATTCCAATTCCTTGTTCAGTTTCTTTGGCAAAGTAAACTTAGCCTCTTTCAAAAAGAGAGAAATACAAATTTGGGGCACCAGTCGGGATCGAGTCGATAGTCTCATTGCATATTTGAACTCAGTGATCCAAAATAACCCTATTTAGATAGTTTGTTCAGTTCATAAAAGGCAAGTGATTTTGTCCTGTAGAGGTCAAAATTGTAGTTTTGGGGTCACGTCAGGGTCAGCGCATTTCCGAACTCAGCGGTCAGGAAATCTCATCTAGGTCTATTTTCTTTGTGAAGTCAAACTGGCCTCGTTGAAGGTAAAGAACAAATTTGAAGTGCAAACAGAGATCATAAAAATCGGAGTGCATTTACGAAGTCAGTTACTCAAAATAACCTCTATTTCACTACTTTTTTCTCGATATGTTTCAATTTAGAATTCTCAAGTTTTTGATACATTGCTAACCTCTTTTTACTGAGAGGGAAAATTTTTCCATCCCAAAATGAAATAGACTTCAGTCTTTGAAGTCTCTCGTTAACCCTATATCTCGACTGGATTCCTGAATTTAAAAAACAGGAAGTGGGGAAAATTCGTGAAATACCCTATGGATCCAACTTCGCAAAGAAAACAATAGGAGGGGCAGTTCGTAAAATACCCTGTACAGTTCTAAGTCTTCAGGACTTTCTTTAACTGTGTACCTAGGTCCTTGAATTTCAGTGTTGACCTTTTCGAGGAAGGAATGTTACTATTTTGAAAATACCAACATAGATGAACATTTCCCAATGTACCAGAAACGTCTATCTACTTTTACCAGCCAGGATGATATCCTTACCCCAGTGTCATGTTTACTCACAATATTGCACCACGTTCTTTCTCAAGTCAAATTCGAGATTTTCGACGTCCTACCGTTCTGTAGTACTAACCATACTAACTATTAACGTTCTTTAATTACAAAAAATATTCTACAGGCATCGAAACCAAATTTGCCGGATCGAGTTGCAATGATCTGGTCACCATGGACAGCGCCGGCTCGGTCATTTTTAGCGGCCACTTTGACAAGAAAATCCGCATGTGGGATACGAGAACCGACAACAAGCCGAAAGAGATTGAAGTGCAAGGAAAGGTCACTTCGTTGGATTTATCCCGAGGTAAAGCTCCACTTCCTTTTCAATGAATTCATTTGACGGACTTGCATTACAAAAGAACGTAATTAAATTGTATTCCTGTGCAGATTTCAAATACCTACTCGCCTGCGTCAGAGACGATACTCTTAAGGTGATCGATTTGAGAACCAATGAAATTTTGCAGACGTTTTGGTAAGTGATCGTCGCAGGTCGACCTTATTTTGAAAGCTGATGTTGAATATTGGCTGATATAATAACTTGTCCACCATTTGAGGACTTGTTTCTTCCCCGTATCTGTATAACATTGCTAACAATAGCCGTTTGGTACCTAAAAGATACCTGGAAACTGCTTTTCTATCGGCTAAATTTTCACTTTCATTATTCCTCCATTATCTTCCCTTTTTCTTCTGTCTCCCCCTTCGATCCACTACATTGGCTCAAAATTTCCGAATATACCGGGTGAAATCTTATATGAATCGAACCAGCCCACTGAGACATTTTTTCTGGATAACTTATACCGGGCGTCTCTTTTGCAACGACCCCCTTTCACCTGGTAAGTAGGCAACGTACCCCGACAATATGTAGATATGGTTGCATACTCTACTTTTGAAGGGACTGAGTTCTGGTCAAATTTACAGAAGTTTTCATCTTTGATTTTTTTTTTTTCTCACAACTGGAGGTGGACAGAAAAATGGTACCAGTATGTAATAGTAGAGGGCAGTTGTGATAACCACAGAAGGAAAAAAGGTCGGAATCCGTTCAACAGGGTGTTCATAAAATTCATTTTTGTACAAATGATTGGAAAATTTTCTTAATTTCCTGTGAAACTTACCCACTTAAAAGCTACTGTTTTCTTATTCGTAAAAGATTGTACATTAAATTTCCCATAAAATGAGTAATCAGCAATTTTCTTGTATCTGGATTAGAACTGCTCAAAATAGAGTACAAGATATCCCCATTAAGAATTATTACTTTTTAACATAGATACGAAGATAATAATCATTTTCTTCAGCTACTTTACCACTTCACAGAATTAAATCGTTTGTGGGGCTTATTCACCTTCCTCCTTTCATCTATTTACCTTATATTTGAAATTGAGACCCATGCAATGAGGGCGGGGTGGGAGGGAGGGGGTCTAGTATTTTGTAAAGTATAATATAGCTATCCAATAATTGGTTTCAAAGGTCGCTAAATTTGGTCCTGGTAACATTTTGGCCAGATTCCTCGAACTGTGGGGGCATACCGATGGGAAGGAGGTGCAGGATGACAGTTGTGGTAACTATACAGAAAAAAACTGAAGATCATGGAAAGTAGTTGAACATGATTTTCATAAAATAAATTTCACTCAGTATAAAATTATTGATACATATTTTTTTATTACCCATAAAACTTGCTTTTTCAATATGCTAAATTTTAATTATAGCTATAAATTCTTCTTGCACTCTCTTCCCCACATCAATAAAGTAAAATAAATGATTTAATAGAATTTGTTAATTCATTTAACAATAGATTAAAGTTCACTATAGAAATAGAATCGGATAATAAAATCAGTTTCTTAGATTTGCTTATCATTAGAAATAATCATGAGTTCAAAACTGATTATTTTGTTAAACCCGCAGCTAGTGGACGCCTACTTAATTTTTATTATTTTCACCCTTCCTTTTAAAAACTAGATACCTTGAATAATAGTATTGTTTATGGAATTTTTACTTTATCCGATAAAGAATTTCATAGTAAACAAATAAATTTTATAATTGACTTAGCTAAACGTAATGACTATAATAATGACATTCAGAAAGCTATCAAATATTTTTATGAGAATAACCAAAAACGTAATGATAATAATAATTATTCTAACAATGATAACAGCATTGACAATAAAAAATTTTACGGGTTGACATATTTGAGGGCTTAAGTTATAAAATTAAAAATAAGTTGAGGAATGTTTGTGACAATTTGTCAATTGGTTTTAAAAGTAATAGTAATTTTTATAAAACATTTTTTACAAAACTAAAAAATAAAACTGAGAAAGACAAACTTCTCTGGTTTAGTCTATAAAGTAAATTGTAGAAACTTTGAGGCGGTTTATATTGGTGAAACTAAACAATTTAAAAAAAAAAAACAAAACGGATAAGACCACATGAACTTGATATTATTAATAATAAAAATGTAACCGGATTATCTGAGCATGCTCTTTCTGTCAATCATACATTCAATTTTAAGCAATTTGAAATTTTACGCTCTAGTTGTAAAAAAGAATCAATAACACACACACACACACACACACACACACACACACATTCTCTCTCTCTCTCTCTCTCTCTCTCTCTCTCTCTCTCTCTCTCTCTCAATTGTATGCAGGATAAAAAACACAAATTTACAGACAAGTGTTGTCGGTTGGTTGTGTTGGTTGGTCAGTCGTGTCAGTTGGTTATGTTGGTCGCTTGGTCAAACGTGACATACATTTTTCATTGATGGCCAGTGAAAAGACATATGCATGTCAAAATGTGTGTCAGATTTTGATCGACTGACCCTGACCGACGCCGAGAATGTCCGATTAACATTGCGAATGTTATTGTTATTGAGATAACGTCATATAGCTACTGTTGCTTCATGATATTCGCACTTCAGTTGTGTGTGGCGTTCAGTGATACCAGATGATTTCGACATTTTCCAATGTTGACAGAATGAGTGGAACGTGTTCGGTAGCCATAAGACATATCCATGTTACTATGTATATGCATGCAGGAATGAAAATAAAAGGCGACATGGGGGGGGGCAACTTGCCTCCGTTGGAGTTGGCAAATTTTAGTAGATGGATCAAAAGTTGGGAAAATGCAACAAGTCATAAGTTTTTTTTTTTTTGCCTATACCTCGATGCGCAAAATCCCACTAGTTACCCGGGTAATTAACGGGGAACAAGGGTAATCTGAGGGTAACCGAGGGTGACAAATGGGCAACTTTTCCGCCGCGGGTAACTAGAGGGTAACTAATTGCGTAGTATCCCGCCAGTTACCTGGGTAATTAAAGGGGAACAAGGGTAATCTGAGGGTAACAAATGGGTCACTTCAGGGACGTACCGAGAGTTTTTCCGGGGGAGGGGGGTAAAAAATTGTGAAAGTCTTAACTGACTGAACTCAGAATTCCTAAGTATCAAGGCGCAAAAAAAAACAAAAAACTTTTGACCTGTTGGATTTTTCCAACTGATTCAACTCAAAATTCTCAAGTAGTATCAATGCAAAAGAAGTTCCCAAATTCCAAAGTATTTAAAAGCAAAAAAAAACAAACAAACAAAAAACCTTTCAACTTGTTGGATTTTCCCAACTCGCCTGACTGAAATGGTAAATTTTCCCAACTGCTAAGTAAAGAATTCCTACGGGTGGGGGGTGTAAGTTGCCCCCTGCCCCCTATAGGTACGTCCCTGGGTAACTATTCCGCGGGTAACTGGGTAACTAGATAGTAACTGATTGCACATCGGGACAAAGCTATACAAACAAATTTGGATACTTGGGAATCTTGTGTTGAGTCAGTTGGGAATTTAACTATTTTTGCCCCTCCAGAAAAAACTCTTCGCTACATCTCTGTCTGCATGCAATGTAGATACTCGTCATCAGTTTACTGATGATTTTTCTCTCTACAGTAGTCCCCGATTGACAATGAGGTCAATTGTGAATGCATTTGTGAACATCACTCAGTAATCACACTAATGCTGAGCGATCACTTCGCACACACTATCTTAAAATGTTGAGATGTTGAACACTCACAAAAAAATGTGATCGGCTAAAAGTCTCAAAACGGTAGTGGTTTGTGACATGTTGTGTGAGTGCTCTCCAAATTGTCAATCGGGTCGTTAGCAAGAACTGCCCACTGATGTTTTACTTTTCATTTCCATTATTTTCACTCAATTTTAGGAAAGTTGTTCAAGTTTATTTTAAGTGTACACAATTGTGATAAAAGTTCTTTTCACTTTCGTAGAAGTTCCAATCCAAGTTTATCGTCCGTTTTTCGTGATAGTTTCACTTTTGACATATGTATATGTCTATTCTGGTACTGTCAACAAAAAATGTATGTGTCACGTTTGACAAACTAACCAATACAAGCGACCAACACGACTGACTGACTCGACCAACACAACTGACTGACACGACCGACCGACATGACTGACACCAAGAATGTCGACAAATGCCGAAAATGGCCGACTAATGCCGAGAATATTATTAGGATGACGTTATAACAAGAATGACGTTATAACAGCAAACTTTGTAGGTTCGTGATATTCGCGATTGTTCTCAGTGGTTGTGTGTTCAATAATTTCTGATGACGTTGATATTCTTATGTTGACTGAATGAGTGGAACGTGTTCCATAGTCCTAAAACATATCCATATGTACCAATGTGTATCTACATCGTAGTGTAGATAGTCGGCATTTCTGTTTCCGTAACTGCCAAGAGACTTCGTTGGATATGTAGTAGACCTTACGATTGTAGATATTATACACCAGAGGACTGAATTATACAGTCTTCCAGAGAACATAGTATCAGTATAATGATACAATTACTTTTTTTTCCCCAATGTAATAAACCTTAGCTTATATTCTGATACGTTGATAAATTGGAACCAACTGAAGTCCACGCAGATGATAGCAGTCCGTTTGCTGTTTCCAATGATGAATATTTAAATTCTGTTTCAGTGCCGACGGTTTCAAAGTGGGTTGTGACTGGACAAGAGCCGTGTTCAATGTGGATGCAACCTACGTATCCTGTGGTTCGGTGGATGGAACCGTATACATTTGGGACGTGAGCACCGGCAAAGTAGAAGGGATGCTGAAAAATGAGCACTCGTTAGTACACGTATATCTGTATACACGATGCATTAATATAAGCGCGCCAACGGTAGTTGGTTGTGCCTGCATATCTGTCGTATTTACCTTCTCTTATTATAATTTAACTTCGGTTTGTGTTATACCTATGTATCATCAGGCGGGGTTGTTTTTTTAAATTCGTTATGAAACGTTCTTTCAGGTCATCGGTCACAGCAGTTGCGTGGCATCCGTTCACCAACCATTTGGTGAGCGTTGATAGAACGAAGAAGGCGGTCGTCTGGTCGGACGTGTAGCGAATTTCCGTGCTCGCAGATTCCACAATTTAATTTATACGACCCACGATTTCGCGAAGAGCACAGGGAACACTGTGCAGATGTTTATCTCTAACGTATTTTCAAAGATACAGATTGTTTTCTTGGGCCTGTGACAGTCTCTGGTACAACGATTGCTACACTGATGCATTTTTTTAAAATTTACGACGCATCAGACCGTTGAGCGCTTTAACAAGTCGCCGGGGACTGGCCATCCGCAAACCGAAACGATACTGTCAATCTTAATTTAAGGGTAGAAATAAGGAGTTTTTTTTCCAAAGAATAAGACATTTTCATTGTCTTATTTGAATCACATTCAACATTTACTCACTAAGCCTATGGTTTACATTATTGTAATTTTAACTAGTAGCTTTTTTTCCAAATACTTGATATAAGATTGATAATATATTCATAAGATGTGTCAAGTACTTAATGCATTATTTGCATTCTTCCTTTTTCTATTTAAACTATTATCATTTGATATTATGTTTTATTTTGCAGTTTCCGCGAACCTGAAAATCAAAAAACTGTGAGCAAGTTGCGTAAGTGGATTACTATGTTCGAATACATTGTAACCTAAATGCGCAATAGAACTAAGATAGGTGAGTGACAATTTTCTGTCTGATAGAAATTTTGCATTCCACTGACTTATTTACCATTTATTCCCACTCAGTTTTTCATATGGAACCCAGACTCGTTAATCAAATTTGACAACGACACTGCATTAGTCCCTCGCATTCTGAATTTCACGTTCAAACGTGCCTCATTTGTTTGTATTTCGTTTTTTACATGTTTGTACAGATTGTCTCCTCTTGGTCATCGACAGCTTAGGGTCAATCTAGGAGGTGGGAAAACAAGAACCCTCTGTTGTTGGAATTTTGATCCCAGACTGGTTCCAATCATTCGTATCTCGTTTGTACACGTTTATGCAGCATATATCATTGTTTGTACGTATCAACTTACTGTACGGATGGTAGTCTCGAGGATTGGAGAAATGCAGCCCCCCCCCCAAAAAATGGGAATTTCGATTTCAGATAAGTGCCAGTCGTTGTACATCATATACGTAAACACATTTATACCGCGCATTCCGTAGTTTTTACATACTCTAGGTTATTTGCCCATGTTCGGAGCCGCAAAGCATATAGAGTTGTAAAAAATCCGAATCCGTGACCGAGCAATTCGAAATGCAAAAATCCGAAACCTCCTATCTTGGAGAGGGTAGGGCTGAATTTTCTCGGTCCCCGATTCGGATTTTTTACAACTCTATATGTTTTGCGGCTCCGAACATGGGCAAGATTCAAGAAAGATTATAGCCATCTTGGAAAATTGATTCGATAAATTTTGAAAAATCCCGAAAATTCAAAATAATGGACAAGACTGAACACTGAAATTAATTTGACATTAGCAGTCTTTAACCAACTCGAGTACAAAAGTTCAACGTGTTCCATGAAAAATTGTCACCTTGGCAGAATTGTTCGTAACTCATGATTAAAATTTTGAACATTTAAAAAACTGGACGAAACTGAATGCTGAACTTACTTTGATGTCGGTAGCCTTCAATCAACTAGTGTACGAAAATTTGGCAGGGTTTTTGGATAACTGTGGTCACTTTCGGAAAATGATTAAAGTATTAAGATAAAAATTAAAATATCGCGATTCAAAAATTCAATGAAATTGAAAACTGAACATGCCAAGAGCTTTCAACCGATTCGAATATGAAATTTTAGCTAGATTCGTAAGAAATGGTAGAGTAACTCTTTTTCTAATTTTGCTCTTAACCCGAGTCTTGGAATCCGCCCTTTCGAGCATTACTTCAGAGACGTCGGGGAGGCTGCTTTCGGGCTGTCCTAGCTCTCTTCTCTTCTGGCCGAAAAATTGGCGTAGGTCGAAATCTGGCGAGTTGCTACGTGGGCTCGAACCCGGGACCTCCGGATTCCGAGACTAACGCGCTACCCACTCGGCCAACCAGACCCCAATGGTATAGTCACTGGGAGAAGTTATCAGAAAAAAAAAATTGAATCTTAGAATGTGTAAAATGTGAAAATTCAGTTAAATTCATATCAGAAGTTTTTAACTAACTGAAATACGAAAATTGAGCTAGATTCTTAGAAAATTGTGGTCACCTTGGGGAAATGATGTTATGATAAAATGTAAATGATGAAATATCAAAATTCGAAAAGTTGAACGAAATGGAGAATAGAACATGATTCAGAGGCTTCAACAAACTCGAATACAAAATGTCGACCAGATTCATGGAAAATTGTAGTCACCCTGGAATGAACAAAAAAATCGAAATTCAAAAAATTCGACAATATTGAAAATTTAAATTAGGAGTCTTCGAATAACTCGAATACCGAAGTTCAGCCTGATTCGTAGAAGATTGTAAACTCAGTTTGGGAAAATTATCCAAGCTTTGCGACAAAACTTAAAGAAAAAATCTCAAAATCACAGAAATTTTATCAAATTGAAAGCTCAGCGTAATTTGATATAATGACCCTTCAACCATATGTACGAAAATTTAATAATATTCCTTAAAATAGTAGAACAATAAATGAGTATTGAAAAAAATTTTTATAATAAATTTGAAAATTATAAAAAATTAGACACATTAGAAAATTGAGTTAAATTCGATACCACGAGTTTTCAAACAACCCGTAATCAAAAATGCAGCAATATCATAGATTGATTGAAAATTATGGCCACTTTTTAAAAATTTGATCAACAGTAATAATAACGTTGGAGAAAATATGTAGAATCTGACTTTGGATTTGATACCTGGAATATCTACAAAACTGATGTAGGTAGGTAACTTTGTCGAGAAGGGGAGGGGAGAAAGGGGGAAATACCCCGGACTTTCAAGGGAGCCCGATATTTTTAAAAGGCCTGAATTTCAGTCATACTGTACATCAAATCAGCAATCACTCCTCACACCATGAAAGAAACCTCTTATCTCGTAGCTTCTAATTTTCTCCCATCTAACGAAAGAACAAATTGAACTGGAAGAAGAGTGGGTCCGTGAAAATTGCCCCAGGCCCTCTTTCTCTCTACGGGGCGGTAGGTAGGTATACGAAGTGTTGGAAACAGTTCTTGAAAATGACAGGGTGTATTGGATTTTGGTTCCTCAGATAGAGCTGGATTACAAACCTGATGCAGCATTTAGGATCGACAATCCAACCCTCGCTCTCGTCGGAACGTTGTTTGATTTTTCAAGTCACATCAGTTCGGATAGTTTTGGGTTCAAGTGTGGACTGCTTGGGCCCAAACTTCAGCTAAATTCAGAATATGATGCGATGTTCACGAACAGGAACGCAACAGATACGTATTTCGATGGTTCTGTGCATTTTGTAAGGTCGTGTTTATTTTGCGTTTTTTAAAATTTAAATCCATACTTTGCTGCACAAATACGGGTTTGATCAAAAATGTGATGCGATATTCGTAATCAGCGACCAATTAAAGTCCCATTTCGGTACATCGTTCAATATTTCAAGCTAAGTCAGTCTCTGCACACTTTAAATATGCTATTTGGTTTTTAGGCCCAATACGTGGGCCAAATGGGAAATCTTACGAGTTATTCGGAATCAGAAAACACTGCTGTTCCGATACTTTCAATTTCTCATGAAAAATCAAATGTCGTTTCTTTTGGGTCCGAAATGTGACTTTTTGGGAGCAAACTAGGGTCGGTCCAAAAGTCTAATCCGGTATTCGTAAATGGTTGTTTAAAATGCTTTTAGTTTGATGCCTCGCTCGATTTTGGGTTCTGAATTCAAGTACAGTGACGAAATGTGCCGAACAAACATGTATAAACCGTGCACAAACGATTGACACTGGTCCGAAATCAAAATTCTTATTTGAGGGGGGGGGGAGGCTGCATTTCTCTAGCCTCTGCTCCATAATACCCCCTTACGATTACTCTAGAGGACGGTTAATGTACATGCGACGGAATATGTTGTACAAACAAGTACAAACGCATGTCATTAGTCCTGTGTCGAAATTCTAGTGAGGGCTCTGGTGTCTTCAGTCTCCGGGTTGACCCTAACCTACAGATGAAAAGGGGTTGATATAAACGAGGGGCTATCCTAATGCAAGCTGTACAAATAAATACAAAAGCGATTGTAGTATATTTGAAGATGAAATTCAAGACTCGGAGGAGGGGGGCTGGAGAAACAGGCACCCTTTTTATGAGAGAAAACATTGTACCAAAAAAAAAACAAAAAAACTAGACCCTTTCACTTGTACTTTCTCGTTTTTGCTCCACTTCGACCACAGTTCGCCTTCAGAAAAAAAGATGGTGGGATTATCTGTTCTTATGTGCATATGAAATTGCATACTCAATTCCCCGTAAATACGTCTTTTAGATCTACAATCACAGTAGCGTTGCAGGTATAACTGCTCATAATTTGGTCTTATTTATGTTCATTTCATTTATTTATATTTGCTGCTGGTTTGTTTAGTTTTGTATTCGAGAATGGCTCAGATAAGGGCCTAAATGTGCGTGCGACGTTGGTCAATTTTTTAATCGTGGGGAGAAAATGTTGAATTTGTGGTCTAAATCGGAGCAGATCAAGAATCTGATGCAATATTCGATATCAGCGACCTCCCTCGCCACCTTCGCAAAAAAATCTATTATTTCTTCAATTTTAATTAATCTTGACTATCCTGAGTCCAGCAGCTTATTAACTTGGACCAACGGAGCTGAAGGCCACCCACAATAGGACGGTCGCTTCTAGGTTTAAGATTGATTGATAAAGTTAGTACTCAGATTATTGGAGAAAAATCGAATATTTCTGATGTTGGATGGACGGTGAAGAAACTTACACTCGGATACACAGGGCACCTGGCCAGAAGTCACGGGGATAAACTGAATGAAATTGCGAAGTCTTGGTATCCTAGAGATCATGGTAGAAGAAAGGGAGACCTCCCACGAGGTGGCGGGACGGAATTGTTCGAAGATTTGGGATTTTATGACAGAGAACTGCTATGAACAGAGGGGCTTGAAGACAGACAGGGCTGGGTGGATCCGACGGCGTGACGACCCCTACCAGGACCGTTCGTTTCTAATAAATTTCTCTTGTATTTTAACCACCTAGGTTCGTTCTTTTCGGTCGGGTTAAGGCAACAAATATATAAATCAATTCTTGAATCAAAAATCTGATGCGATATTGCTACTCAGGGATACAAGAAACCAGGATCTCGCCAACGGAGGGTCAGCGCCAAATTTGGTCAACGAATTTGAACTCAGTGAGAATAATTGAGTAAGAATAGGTGGTTATCTCGGTTTTTTTGAATTTCGAAAATTCTTGATAATTTCTCTATACAATACATCAGATACTTTTTTCGGCGAAAAAATTTTCGGAGAGCGTCGGGGTCGGGATCTGGTGAAATATATTCAACACGTGGGGACAAATTCAAATCCGCGTCAAAACCGATTCGTATTCATTTTTCGACACCCAGTATTGCCCCTCCCCACAGTTTAACAAAACTTACTGGCTGGAAAGGCTAGAAATCATGTCCGCTCACCGAAATTTCAAACCGATTTGCTGTAGCTGCCTCCAGTCAAAATTTCTCGTGGAAATTAAAAATTTCGACGTATATTCGTGTGTGTTGTATTGCATATTCAACGTGTCGAAGGCATTATCACATTGAATTTTTATTTTCGTCTACACGTTTGCAAATATTTCAAAAATGTGGTAACGCCTACAACACGTTGAATATGCAATACAACGCACACGAATATACATTTTCGAAATTTCTAATTTCCTGGGGCGAACTGGAAAAGTATGAAGAACTGGAGACAGCTAGAGCAAAATGGTTGGAAACTTTGCTGAAAGGAAATCATTTCTGCACACGAATTTCTCGTGCGAGATAATTTCCTCCGTTCAGCTCTATCTCAAACAGTTCTTGAGAAATATGAGCTTTTTCCAGGTGAACTGGCTGGAGTGGTCAAAAATGATGTCCGCTCAGCGAAATTTCAAACCATTTTGCTGTAGTTGTCTCCCGTCAAAATTTATTCGTGACGCGGAAGTGATGATTTGATAATGACGGCAGAGCCACCTCTACGTTGGCTGGTAGGATGGTGGGCACAGTAGATGGAGTAGTTTTGGAGTTTTGGTAAGCTAGCTGATCAGGTGTGTTTCGGAAATTAATGCCATGTCGATACAGTTATTGCTAAAGGGCGATTCCAGTTCCATTGTACGAGAAGAGAGTCCATTAGCATTCCAACAGACGAGTTTCAGGAACGGTGGTGAAGTAATTTTTTGGTTTTCTTACGAGGAGGGTTAGGAGCTGCCGCTGCTTCTAGCGATGCGATACGTGTCTCTAAGGTCGACAGTTTGGTTTCAATTTGATATTGGGAGGTTTCCATCCGTTTTAGGATGGCAATGATGTTATCGACAGAGCTTGACAATGTTTCAACAGCGACTGGATGAGCAGTAGATGATGGGGAGGCGGCGGCTGCGTAAGAGACATTGTTACGAGCAAAACTTCCCGAGGAAGAAGATTTGAGATTCTCATAGCTTGGCTGTTGGGCGGAAGCTTGCTCTGGTAGTACGAGCCGCCATGATAGTTGGTAGCATGGTTACCTTTGCAATACCACAGATGGAGGGGGGGGGGCATTTTCTGAATAAACGAAGACATTTGTGTGATTTGGTGCAGTAGTTTGCAGTGTGATCGATATCTAAGCAACGCCTGCATTGTGGTACAGATTTTTTTTGTGAGGGGTACTCGACAGTTGTACTAGGATCACGTAATTTGTATAAATTTAGAATGGTACGATTGTTATTACGTACTCTGAGATGGACTTTGAAAAGGGCGAGTTTTAAGATGAATGTTTTGTCTCAGTTGCATCTTTTGGGAGTGTACTCAACGTGAAAAACTGAGTTGAAAACAGTATTTACTTCGAAATTTTGGACTTTTTAAAAATTTTTCCATACTATACATCATGTCTGTTTTTAAGCAAAAAAATTTTCGGAGAGCCTCGGCGTCGGCGATGCACAGTGTAACGAAACACAAAAAAACCGCTCATAATAGGAGAAAACGAATACCAAAAAAAGAAAAAAACAAACAAAGGAGTGTGTTATAGACAGTCTGGAGGCAACGTTTTCGTACTCCACATATTCATCACCCCACTCTTTCAACTGCTAGACATAACCAAAGACAAGACAAACATTAATCGTGTGTCACAATCATTGACCTTTCTGTTTTGTGTGCTTCACGTGTTAAATTAATTTTGGTTGTACTGAGTTTTTTTCTTTGAAAAAAATCATGAAGGAACCTGAAGGTAAGTCCATTCCAATAATTTTGAATGTATTTTTCCAAATTAATTTCTCTGGGCATACAAAAATAATTACTAGACACTAAAATTTAACAGCAAAATGGTGCATTTAGGACTGCAACTTTTTTGGCAGGTCCTGGCCGGTCTTGAATTTAGTACCATCATTTAGAGGGCATCTTAAGCTACAAATTAAAAAAAAAATAGCTGCCAGAACTTGCCTAAAAAATTAGAAAAAATTTTTAGTCATTAAAAAACAGGTGAAAAACAAAATTAGTAAAAAAATAAATAGATAGACTAGTAAGTAATCAATCTTGATGAATGATACATCAATGCCCACAATTCTTGGGGAGCTGAATCCAAATTTAGCATCAAATTTTAGCTAGTCCCCCCCCCCTATGACCCAAAAGTGGGCCCAAAAGGGGACTAAAAAACAGAGTAACTAATTTTTGTAGATGATACATCATTACCTATAGTTTTTGAGATGCTGAATTCAAATTTGCCATTAATTTTTAGTCAGCTCCTACCCATGACTCAAAAATAAACTTAAAAGACAGCTTTAAAATAAAGTTAGTAATTTTAGTGTGTGATACATCATTGCACATACCCAGTTATTAGGACGTTGAATCTAAACTTGGTATTAATTTTTAGCTACTCTCCACCTCGGACTCAAACAGGAGGTTTAAAAAAAATTTAAAGAGATTTTTCAAATTTTTTTGGTAGGAAATATGGCAGGTAATAGAAATATAAAATATTTCAACTCTTGAAATCTTTTTAAAAAAAATGTATTTAATAGTTAGGTATTAGTAGGTTTTAAGACAAATAAATGACAAAATTTTCTGCTAAATTTTCTACGTTTAGTTGCGCATCACATAAGTGAAATAAAATTTAGCATTATTCTATAGGTTTGAATAAAATGTAACTTTTTCGTCTGAAAATAACTCCAGCTACCTACATCAAAGTTGCAGGCCTATTTTGTCACATTGTTATATCATTAGGTTATTTAATCGTAAATGATGTTTTTGATTTATGCTTAACAAGACTGACTGCTGAAGAGGGATTTAAAACTCTATCTCAAGAGGTAAATGAAAGTAGCGATGGAGATACTGATGATGATATTTTTAATTAATTTGTACATGTATTTTTAATTTTATTAAATATAAATTTTTGATTTTATATACCTTCATATTTTTATATGACTTGTTTACCCGTCCCCTTGAATCACATAGTACAGGATAGAAAGCAAGCCATTTTCAAAGTGTCAAAATTTGGAACGGTGCATATGGTTAAGTTCCGCACATGTGCACTTATCTAAAAGTGGTCCAAATCGTAGATTGTATACATGAGATAAAATTAAATCGGGGTTAAGTCTATCAAAAATCTAAGAAAATCTGACAGGAATAATTCAAGTGCGCATGCATAGGACTTTACCTCCATTTAGTACCAGGTTAATGTAAACATACCCGATTGTTAAGGAAAGGATTTACCGCTGACTATCCAGTACTGTATGATTCAAGCCCCTCCCTATTCTATATACACCTTTATATTGCATAAAATTATCTAAACACTTTAATATTTGGATTCAGAATACTAAAATTAGTCGGTTTCATTATCCAACTTATATTTTATCATACAATTTTCAGTTTCCTCTTTACCTATCTTCTCATAAAAGTATCTAATTGTCAAAACAATCAAATATTTATTTTACATGCCAGAATTATTTCCCAACACAGTTTTTTCAGAAAATTTTTCACTTTTCCCTCTCCTATCTCTTCCCCAAAGGACCCAATCGTCAAAACAATCAAAAAATTGGATTCAGCATGTCAGAATTATATAATTTCAATACCAATGTTGATTTTTTGGTAAACTTTAATTTTTGTCCCCCCCCCCCCCACTACACAGCCCCCCCAGAACCGCCAACTGAAAAACTGAATCAAAACTCAAAATTTACATTTAAAATACAATTTAGGAAGAACTCATTTTTTCTTTTTTGGATCAGATTCTCTTCAAGAATTAATTATGAGCGCTTTTTTAGCATTTCATTACACTGTGCGATGGTGCTAATTACTCAAACTTTCGAGACTAATTCAAGACCATCGTCAAAATTGAGCGACAGTCATTCTTTGACCCACATTGACAAAATTTTTGAGTGTATCTCGGGAATGGAGCGTCGCCGCCAATTTCAACAACGAATTCGAACTCAGCGTGAAAAATTGAGAGGAAAACAGTTTTCAATTCAAAATTTTTGATTTTGGCGAATTTTGAAAATTTCTTCAGCTGAACAGACAGTCTCATTCAAGATTGTCTGCTCTATCCAAATTTTCAAACCGCATCGCTCTAGCTCGCACCGATCCAGAGATTTTGGCGTTTTATTAGTTCGCACCAGGAAATGTGAGATTTTGAAACATGTTCACTGTGTTGAAGGCATTACCACATTCTTCGAAAATTCGGTTTTATGTGGCCCATTTTCGAGTGTATCTCGGGAATGGAGCGTCGCCGCTAAATTTGAACAACGAATTCGAACTCAGCGTACAAAATTGAGTGGAAAACAGTCTTCAATTCAGTATTTTTGACTTTGTCGAATTTTGAAAATTTCTCCATACTATACATCATTTCTTTTTTCGGGTGAAAAAATTTTCGGAGAGCTTCGGCGTCGGTGATTGTGATAATTTGTCAAATTTTCGAGGCGAATTCAAAACCGTCGTCAAAATTGAGCTACAATTTTTTTTGACCCATTTTAACCACATTTTCGAGTGTATCTGGATTGTTTCGCGAATTTTTGAAAACTGTAGTAACACCTTAAACTCGTTCGATCTGCAATACAATCCGCACCAATATGCATTTTCGAGATTGCAAAATTTCCTGGGGCAAACTGGTAAAATGCGAATAACTTTTGATTGGAGAGGGCTAAAGAAAAGCTGGAAAACACGTTTTATTAGAAATTTTCTCCTCTATCCAGAATTTTAAACCACGTCGCTCTAACTGTCTCCATTCCAAAATCATTCGTAAGTGGTCGGTTCGCCCCAGAAAAATTGAAATTTCGAAAACGTCAATTGGTGCCCGATGCGTGGCATATTCAACTGGTCGAAGGCTCTGTAACAAAAACGTTTTCATTTTCGGGTATCTTGGGAACTGCGCGTCAGTGCCCAATTTTAACACCAAATTAGAACTCAGCGTGAAAAACTGAAATAAATACAGTCTTTAATTCAAAAGTTTTGATTTTTTTGAATTTTGATAATTTCTCCGTAAATCATGTCTGTCTTTGGGCAAAAAAATTTTCGGACAGCTTCGGCGTCGGCGCTGGTGCTAATTACTCAATTTTTGAAGACGAATTCAAAACCGTCGTCAAAATTGAGCTACCGTCATTTTTTGACCCAAATTGATCATAATTTTCAACTTTTTCGAGTGTATCTCGAGAATGGAGCGTCCGTGCCCAATTTGAACGCCGAATTGATCTCAGCGTGAAAACTGAGTTGAAAACAGTCTTCAATTCGAAATTTTTGACTTTTTCAATTTTGAAAATTTCTCTATACTAAACATCATGTTTTTTTTTGGGGACAAAAATTTTCGGAGAGCTCCGGCGTCGGCGATGGTGCTCATTACTCAAATTTTCGAGACGAATTCAAAACCGTCGTCAAAATTGAGCGACAGTCAGTTTTTCAACCAAATTGACAACATTTTTGAGTGCATCTTGGCAATGGAGCGTCAGTGCTCAATCTATCTGAACACCGAATTTGAGCTCAGCGTGAAAAACTGAGTTGAAAACAGTCTTTAATTCGTATTTTTTTTTCGAATTCTGAAAATTTCTCCATCTTGTCTTTTTTGGGGCAAAAAAGTTTTCGGAGAGCTTCGGCGTCGACGCTGACCTCTCAAGTCAGCGTGATGGGAACGCTACATTTTTCGCATGAGTGAAGATTTGTTCTATCGTGTATACTAATTTAGTTTGAGAACGAGCTACTCGTTTTGGAGTTATGTTCGGTTATCTGGTATTCGAAATTCGACGGCATTTTCGATCTTCAGGAGTATTTTATTGCCGTAAGTGACAGAACTGAAATTCCACAGCCCTGTTTTTTGCATCTGTTTGCTGACCCGATCACGTGGTGAGATTAAAAGGCACGCCATAGACCTTGTTCAGCAGTCTTCTTCTTTTAGTCAAATGAAGAAAGTCTGAATCTTCACAAAGTGTCCGCAGTGTCGAGAAGTTGTCTCCTGTTCCAGAATCTCCGAGTCCAAACCAATCTACTACGCGAATCGACCGAGACCATGCTGCCACTAAGTGAGGCAGGACCGTGCGGTGCTCAACTTTGCCATCATCGGATTCGCTGTCAATGGCTCCAGGACCTATTTCGTATCGGCTAAGCATCACGTTTTTATTTGGTCATTTTTGAAATGTCAGAATTTCGTACCTTAGTCCGAGAATTTTCGAATATGATTAGTTTCTCGTGTAGACCTAGCTCCCCTAGTTTGGATTTCAGTTTTCGTAGTATTTTTCTAATCAGGTGGGCAAAATTGAGTTTCCCCTAGGTAGATCTCCCGCAGGAGGAATCAAGCCAAAATGTCCTGTGGTTAAACACCTATAAGTATGGTGATAGTAGGCTGAACGTTCTCCTTTCGGGAGTTATTAGCCCTTTTCGTCGGCAATCTACTATCGGCAAATCTTCTACAGGTAAGATCCTTGGAAGAAGTTTATTTTTCCAGGGCTCTTATTCCGAAATTGGGGTCGGACATCTGGCTTTTCGGGAAATTACGCTACACGCTACAGTACATAGTTCATGAAGAAATATAGTTCATAAATTACTCGGTAGATCTATTTGTTCAAATTATACCCTTCCGGCGTATTATTTTCGTATATCCAAATTCTACTCACCCCTGCTCTCTGTTTTAAAATTTTTCTAATTTCCATATCTCCTACAGTAATTTGGTTTTTCTCTCCCCGTGTTCAGGATAAAAATGTACCACCAAGTTGAGGAGGAACAGTACTCACCTGAAAAATTATCATTGCCGAGAGTTTTGTGCCTTAACCCAGGAAGTAAAAACCATTTCTATCGCGAGGATAGAGAACATCATCCTTCTCACTGTCCAAGCTAGTGCGCTAATGCGCGGTTTTACAGCAGCTGTCTCAATTATGTACCTTTGTAAAGAATCATTTCAATCAGCTACGTTCATTAGCTGTTAAATAAAAATATGGCTTAGAATGGCCTTTGTGGTATCACCTAACTGCAGACATTACCAACTCCTGGAAAACGACGAGATGGTACCTGCTGCTGTTCTCGAATGTACATAAATTCATGCGGTTACCAGTTCCGTAGGAGAAATAGTTTTTCAAGTAAGGCTGCCCAGCTTATACACAAATAGGCTTACCGAAAAAAGTAATTAACGCTCAACCTTTCCACTACTTATACGGTCCGGCACCGCGAAATTAACATGGCGAGTAATCCAATGGGCGGTCGCGAAAACCGATCCCCCAAAAAATGGAACTATAATTACCCGGTCGCGCATTCGCCTCTCGTAATTAAAATAGTTTCGACGATTAATTTGGTAAATTACGAGAAAAATAGAAAAAAAGAAGAACGCATTCAACGCGAAACATTCCCGTGACGAAATTAATGATTTAAGTTTCCATTTGCGACGCATTTTCGCTTCCAAAAATGCTCTATTTCACGTCTAATTAATTCGCACCTGTTTCTTATCATAGCAAATTACATCCTCCCTTGCACTGGCGAGCGCAGCAGCCAAAATTAAAGAAACTAAAATTTTTTACATTTTTCGTTCGTTAATTGCGAATTTCTTTAAACGAAAACTTTTTCAGTCGACACTCCGACTTGCAGAGAGGAAAAAAAAACGTTGAAATAAAGCAGAAATCGTTAGAAGTTTCTTTATTATAACTGAAACGAATACAAAACGTAGAAAAATGAAAAAGCAAATTTATATAGTTTGATTGTATTTCTTCGTCTTCTTCTTTTCTCCTCTTTTTTTTTTTATTTTCTTCTGTCTCTTGCTAGCTGATACTTTCTGATCTTTCCATCTTTGCTGCTAACCGTCTTCGATTTTATCCAAACTTAGCTCGAAAAATATTGACTCGATCTCATTTTTTTCTTTTTACCTTCTGCGTGTACATATATATAACAAATCGTTATTTAATTTTGTTTGTCTAACAATTTTTTCTTCCGCTCGAGCAGTTTAAGAATGGTTGAAAGTTTCTCGCAATCATATGAGCGAGAGATAGAGACTTGAGACGGGAGACAGGGGGAGACACATTCTTGGAATTCGATTTGAAGGAATAAACTGCCGCTGCTCAAACAATTCACTATGTTCGATGAGCGTATCTATCGTGTATACCAATCGCAGATTATGGTGGAGGGTGGTAGGAGGGAGCACTTCATTCCAGTTTGAATAACATGCCTCGATTTCTGAATACGAGAGAGTGTTGTACAATCGTCTGAATCAGTTACAACGAATTCGAAATGGGTCTGAAAACCTTAAAACACTTTCAATGAGCGCAACAGATTTATAACAAGGTGAATCCTATCGGACTCTTAACGTGGTCTGTTGAGTATCACCGTAATTCTCATGAGTCTGTACCAGTCTGAATGAAATTGAAAAGTATAAACGACTCTCATCGAGGTCTGCACAAGACGTCAAAGAGTCTCAATAAGCTATGAATCTCAGAAAGGACGCGTCTTGAAAGTATCTTAACGAGATCATAACACTGCCCAACACACATTTTGTTGCCGGCAAATAAACAGCTGATTTTTTTTTTTTAGGATGCTGATTTCAAAAGTGCAACCCGTTTTTTCCTATCAGCTACTGTCTCTGAGATACAGCTATGTCCACTTGGTACATATTGTGCAGGTTCAAGTGCAATTTGGATTTACCCAGATGTCCCATCTGCTAGACGTCCTGTTCCACATTCAGAAGAAATACCTATTCCCACATTTCGCGAGTTGCCATACCTTCCTGAAGATGAGAATACTGCATCATTTTCAGATGTAAATCAGGATAATGACTCTGATTATGTCGACGATTCTTTGACACCTCAACAATTTGGGTCCATTAGCCTGGCCCCCCAAATTTGATTTTGGACCCGATTTTGGGGTAGGGGAAATATACCCGAAATGTACCCAAAGGTACCGCTAATATTACAAAATGTACCTCCTTCTCTTGCGACGGAGGAACAAAAGTACTTTAGTGGGGCCAGGGTAACGGGAGCCCCCCCAATTTGTCTGATTTCGTCAAATTTGATTCGAATGAAATGTACCCGAAATGTACCGAAATTCAAACCGTTTTCCTCTAGCTATCCCCAGTCCGGAGATTTTCGCGTTTTATTAGTTCCCCCCAGAGAAACTCGCCATTTCGAAAACGTCGATTGGTGTATGTTGAGATGCATATTTGACGTGCTGAAGGCACTACCAGAACATTGGACAATTTGAAATAAAAATTTCGACGCCTTCGAAGAATGAAATATGCTATTTCTCATACGCCAATTGACGTTTTCGCATTCGCTAATTTCTCTGGGGCGAACCAATAAAGTGCAAAAATCTCTGGATTGGCGGCAGCTACAGCAAAACGGGTTGACACTTTCAAAAGAGGAGATCAATTTGCTCTCAAAATTTCAAACCGTTTTCCTCTAGCCATCTCCAGTCCGGAGATTTTCGCGGTTTATTAGTTCCCCCCAGAGAAATTTGCCATTTCGAAAACGTCAATTGGTGTATGTTGAGTTGCATATTTGACTTGCTGAAGGCATTTCCAGAATATTCGCCGTTTTCGAAATCGCTCATTTCTCTGGGGCGAACTAATAAAATGCAAAAATCGTTGGATTAGTGGCAGCTACAGCGAAACGGGTTGACACTTTTGAAAGAGATCAATCTACTCTCAAAATTTCAAACCGTTTTCCTCTAGCTATCCCCAGTCCTGAGATTTTCGCGTTTTATTAGTTCCCCCCAGAGAAATTCGCCATTTCAAAAACGTCGATTGGTGTATGTTGAGATGCATATTTGACGTGCTGAAGGCATTACCAGAACATTGGAAAATTTGAAATAAAAATTTCGACGCCTTCGAACAATGAAATATGCTATTCCTCATACGCCAATTGACGTTTTCGCATTCGCTAATTTCTCTGGGGCGAACCAATAAAGTGCAAAAATCTCTGGTTTGGCGGCAGCTACAGCAAAACGGGTTGACACTTTTGAAAGAGGAGATCAATTTGCTCTCAAAATTTCAAACCGTTTTCCTCTAGCTATCTCCAGTCCGGAGATTTTCGCGATTTCGAAAACGTCGATTGGTGTATGTTGAGTTGCATACTCGACGTGCTGAAGGCATTTCCAGAATAATCGCCCGTTTTCGAAATCGCTAATTTCTCTGGATCGAACCAATAAAGTGCAAAAATCTCTGGATTGGCGGCAGCTACAGCAAAACGGGTTGACACTTTCAAAAGAGGAGATCAATTTGCTCTCAAAATTTCAAACCGTTTTCCTCTAGCTATCCCAAGTCCGGAGATTTTCGCGTTTTATTAGTTCCCCCCAGAGAAATTTGCCATTTCGAAAATGTCAATTGGTGTACGTTGAGTTGCATATTTGACTTGCTGAAGGCATTTCCAGAATATTCGCCGTTTTCGAAATCGCTCATTTCTCTGGGGCGAACCAATAAAGTGCAAAAATCACTGGATTGGCGGCAGCTACAGCAAAACGGGTTGACACTTTTGAAAGAGGAGATCAATCTGCTCTCAAAATTTCAAACCGTTTTCCTATAGCTATCCCCAGTCCGGAGATTTTCGCGTTTTATTAGTTCCCCCCAGAGAAATTCGCCATTTCGAAAACGTCGATTGGTGTATGTTGAGTTGCATACTCGACGTGCTGAAGGCATTTCCAGAATATTCGCCGTTTTCGAAATCGCTAATTTCTCTGGGGCGAACTAACAAAATGCAAAAATCTTTGGATTGGTGGCAGCTACAGCGAAACGGGTTGACACTTTCGAAAGAGGAGATCAATTTGCTCTCAAAATTTCAAATGGTTTTCCTCTAGCTATCTCCAGTCCGGAGATGTTCGCGATTTCGAAAACGTCGATTGGTGTATGTTGAGTTGCCTACTCGACGTGCTGAAGGCATATCCGGAATAATCGCCCGTTTTCGAAATCGCTAATTTCTCTGGGGCGAACAAATAAAATGCAAAAATCTTTGACCCTTTCGAAAGAGGAGATCAATCTGCTCTCAAAATTTCAAACCATTTTCCTCTAGCTATCCCCAGTCCGGAGATTTTCGCGTTTTATTAGTTCCCCCCAGAGAAATTCGCCGTTTCGAAAACGACAATTGGTGTATGTTGAGTTGCATATTTGTCGTGCTGAAGGCACTGCCAGAACATTGGAAAATTTGCAATAAAAATGTTGACGCCTTCGAAGAATGAAATATGCCGTTTCTCATACGCCAATTGACGTTTTCGAATTTGCTAATTTCTCTGGGGCGAACCAATAAAGAGCAAAAATCTCTGGATTGGCGGCAGCTACAGCGAAACGGGTTGACACATTCGAAAGAAGAGATCAATTTGCTCTCAAAATTTCAAACCGTTTTCCTGTAGCTATCCCCAGTCCGGAGATTTTCTGCTGCATTTTTTTGGAATTTTGAGTTGAGTCAGTTGGAAATATCTAACAAGTTGAAAGGATTTATTTATTTTTTAATTGATACTTGGTAATTTTGAGTTTAGTCAGTTGGTACTTTCACAATTGTTGCCCCCCCCCCCCGTGAGAAACTCTCGGTGGTACGTCCCTTTGTCTATTATCGTCACATGAAAGAATAAATGCATATGGAATAACCCTACACAGGGATACGATAATTTGAATAATTTCATCAATGCCGTCTTGTAGTAGCATGTTTCATACTTGTATTCTGATTTTTACTTCACCTTTACGCCTATTGCTTACCTCCTAGGGGACATCACCGCACGCCACTGGACATATTATGTCTTTAAAATTGGAGTGGCCAGTAAGTAATAATTGCTTTGACTCTAAAAAAAATGGAGAGCGTAAAAAAGGCGAAATTATAAAATGAAAAATGAATTCAGTCGTCCAAAAAATTCCTCTCGGTTGAAGTGGAATTTAAGTTTAGTAACACATTCAGTGAGAAAAACACAAAGGCTTTTATTTTGGTTGAGATATACATATCTCAAGAGGGGAGGATGTTTCGAATCAATCAAATAAAAAATAAATAAATAGAATCGATTTTTTTTTTCTAGTGGTTATCGATGATCACCCGTAACCTAAGTTACCCAATGAATATTGTCATTTTTTACGTTATCAATGAGTAATTCTCAGAATTGGGGCATATTTCAGTTCATCAAACTTTTTTAGACTACATATTCAAAATTTCAATCGTTTTTGTAGTGAATGTATGGAATATTATCTCCTCAACCTTTCCTGACATGGGCATACCTGCCCCCACCCCTAGACATACCGCAAAATCAAATAAACCCTCAGAATATTCCATCATAGTGGCTGTTATGGCTCACATTTTCAAATTTCAAGTTTGTTGAAATGATGTAATGAAATGTTTTCCTCGGGGAAAACTAGGTGGGAATTTACTAGTATGAGGGAGAATACATTTTGACAGCAGAAACAGCAACTCAGATTATATCACGTGCCCTCAGGCTAAGGCAAAAGGGAGGTTCTGCATTTAAGTTTCCATCGTAGTGGCTATTTTTCAGTAGCGCTCTCTGGCTCAAAGATTGAATCTCGAATGCTGCCAACTGGCTGCAACGCTGTGGTGCTGCAGTAAGGATACCATGCGCATCTCAGATCTTGGATCTCAGTTTTACGATCTAGTTGTTCAAAGAAAATATCTGATAACGTGCTTATTTACAATTTTTGAGGTATTTCGTAGTGGCTTATCACATCTTGCTGGAATGCTGCTAAATCCTGAAAAAAAAAAAAGGATTATACTGAAATTATTACGTGTATTGACATTGAAATATTAAAAACTGCTCATAAAATTATACTTGAAGTCTTAAATTCAATTTATCTACTATTTTTCTTACGTAGTGGATCATCTTTAGTTTTCTTTCGTAGTGGCAATGCTAATATTTCTAACCAGTACCACGGAACTAAATATCCACTACGTAAGAATGTACATTAGGGTGGCCCTCTGTTATAGATGACGAAAAATATATTTTTGATATTTCGCTCTCCCATCCCCCAGAATTGTTCCTTCATATGAAAAAACATTCCCTTAAGAATTTCAGTTCAATTGATCACTTTTAAGGTGGCCCGAATAAGAGATTTCATTAAAATGAAGGTAACGCGCCGGCTATTCTTGCATGTCCGTTGCGACCCGCGAAAAAACTCCTGCATCAACGGTCCCTGAGATACGCCGTATAATTTTGTTGACTAAAATTCAGTTTTTGCATTTCTGATTTATAAAATGAATATTAATTTTTTTTCTTCTGTTCTACTCAGTGTATTCTAGTTTACTGATTTAATTATGTTAATTATTTGTTGGTTCGGTTTTTATTTATTGTTTAAACTGTGAATTACGAGTTAAGGGAGCAAATGAAATTGTGAATTGTCCCTCACCGTCAAAAATTTAAAAATAAGCAAAAACGAAGAACAAAAACAATTTTTAATATGACGGAATACAGAATACAGTACCCAAATTAAAAAAAAATCAACACTTAGTTTAATATGATTGAAATAATAAAATGTTACGAATGTTTAATGTTTGTTTTTATTCCGAATATGTATGAATTAAAAAAATTTAATGTTATTTGTTTATACTTTTCAAAACAAATCGCATTTCAAAAATAAACGACCTTTAAATGACCTCCCCCCCAATTTGCTATGAAAGCGCTAAAATAATAAACTATTAATATGGATATCATTTTAATCGAAAAAATAAGTTGGATAATATACTGAGACAATGTTTATCTAATTTCAAAATGATCTAGCCAAGTATTTACCTAAGAAGCCCCAATCTTCTTTTTAATAGGAGATGCACCAAGGAGATATTGCCCCTATTCATAATTTCTTGATGACTGATGAGTGTGATGAGGGCAAGAGAAAGGGTATCTCACATGCAAAAGAATATTATGTATTTTTCTAAAATATTTTCTGCGATTCATTAATCATTAAGTCTTTTCAATTTTTTTTTTTTAAGTTGGAAGATTATTTTTAGTAGGTATTTTTGAGTAAAAAATTTAGAAATGTCACTTTTCGGGGAAAGAGTTTTGAAAAATACGCAGAATTGGTGTAAAATATGCCGTGAATGCCCAAATATGCGAAATATACAAAATGAAGCGCTGTTCATTTAACTCAGAATTTTGTGATTATCTTTTGAAACTTCTGAAATACACGCCATAGATAAAAATATTCACTCGCATAAAAATTGCAACGTGGGTCATTATAATAGAATCTTCCAATTCTAACTTCTTTGTTCTCTTTTTCAAGGTATAATTTGCTGATTTTTAAATGTTTTAATGACCTGCTTCCAAAATAAATGACGTTAAATCACTTAAATGACTATTAGACACCCTGTTTTTTTCTTTTCTTTTATTTTTTTCCTTCAAAAGAAGTTATTCAGAAAAATCTGCGGTGAAAAAATTTGAAACGCCAACTGTACTTTTATAAGCATTTATGCTTACCGTGTAAAGCATCGTTCTTCACCCGGCACTCTAACGTATGAGTAGCGCGCTCGACCGCGCAACCTCCATTTTAATGAAATCCCTCATTCGGGCCGCTTTAAAATAATTAATCCGGTTGAAATTTTTAGGAGACCATTTTTTCATATGAAATAACAGTTCTAGGGGATGGGAGCTGAAATGTTCGAAATTCGATTTTTAAGGGCCACCTTAATGTACATATTTATACATCCATATCCTAAGTGTACTTGTAGCTCACTTACCTTGCCAGTTGACTTTCTGAAGACCATGTAGATGATTTTCCACACATTATACAGGAAAACTGGTTGCCTGGATCATCATCATTCCACTACTGCACTGCTAAAGAAATATTCACACAACAGATGCTACTGCGATGGAAATTCTTTCGTAGTGTCTATAGATTTTTAGAAACGCTCTGCCCCCGCCCCTTTTCGGCATTAATTGAGCCGTAGGCTAGAAATAGTATCAGAGTTATGTCTATTACCAAACTGCCCAAAAAATTTGCAAGAAAGGTGCTTTCCAAACCTGATTTTTATTGTGAGTAAAATATGCCCCGATTTTGAGAATTACCCATATACCAAAAGCCAATTTAAACATGTGATGTATTCTTGGTGCTTCGATGAGTCATGCGAGAAAATAAAAGGCTAGAAGAGACTTGTGTTCGTCGTCAGTATTACGAATTATGATGCAAGAGAATGGTGACTACAACTGCCCTCTACTATTACCTACTGGTACCATTTTTCTGTCTATCTTTAGTCGTGAAAAGGGGAAAAAACAGATAGAAAACTTTTCAAGATTTGACCATAATTCAGCCCCTTCAAAAGTAAGTGTATGCAAACATATTTTCGGGGTAGCTTGTCTACTTACCAGGTGGAAGGGAGCGCTCCCCGATCTGACAAAATTAGTGTCGTTCGACAGTTCGACATGTGTCGAACTATCGAAATCTTCGACTAAAGCTTTCTAATTGGCTGAAAATAAAGGGGCGGGACGAATAAATTTGATTGCTGTCGAATTATTGTCGAACAGTGTCGGAAGTTCGACTGAGTGGAACGAGTAAATTTGATTGCTGTCGAATTACTATCGAACAGTGTCCGAAGTTAGGCGCTGATCATCTAATATTCGTCAGCCGCATAGTGATGTGCAAAAGAATTGAGCTTTGAAGGTTGTCGTCGCGTCGGCGCCTTTACACGTTTGCGAATATTCCCACGATCCTGTTCGGTAATAGGTACGAGTGTGTTATCTCGACTCCGGAGTCTGGAAGTGCGGAATAAGTGGTTTCAGTTAAAATTTCATGCGTCGCTGAGTGGTTCAGTGGTTTAATATTCGTGAAGCGGATTTGCATGCACTGTTATTTATCGGTAAGTTATGTCACATTTTTGTCATTTAATGGAATATTCAGTTACTAATTATTCTAGGAGTGGATCAATGAGGGAGGATAAGGGAAAAATTGCCCCTAGCCGGTCCACCGGCCGTTTAAACAGTTTTTGCTTGACCCCTCAGACCCTATGTTTTTTCATTAAAATGTATGTACCTAATTTTGCGTCTGTGCATTTCTAGTTTTACATTGTAGAACCAGGAATTTTCCAGTCAAAGCTTGAAGCTGTATTCAGTTATTCCTTGAACTCGAAATTCTTCTCCACATCGAAGGAGGATATAATTTGTAAGCGAATTATATATAAGATGATACGTCGATCAAAGTATATCAATTGGGTACATCTTGGAAACAGTAGACTGTTTCAGAGTGAGAGGGGTGTCCTAGAAGTCTGGTCCCACTATCTGATCATTTCAATTTCAGCAACTAAACCCGCGAACTGCACAGTTTGCAGAACGGCAAGAAGGTACACAAAAATGTTCCGTATGTCTGCCGTGGTCACATTGAGAGTCTGGTCTCGAGACGCATGAAGACGGGCGAGAATCAGGCAGTATGTGTAGTGTACCGAGCAAAATTGGAACCTGACTTTTGGGCAGTGTTGTAGTCAGGATTTTCTCAAGGGGAGGGGGGAAAAAGTCGAAAATTGTGGTATTTTTTGAAAATTGCCAATATAATATGTATTAGGGGACTATTTTATAAAAAATGAAGGTAAAATTACTGCTCAAGCAAAATAATAAAAAAAAAACACGTGTTTTAAAGGCGAAAAATTGCTCATTCTTGCATATTTTTACGTTCAATTTCAGGTTTTCCTCTTCGCCCCCCTCCTCTTGGCTATGCTCATTCTTTTGGGACACCCTATACTCGCAAATTTTGTTCAAGAATGTACACAGTAACTGATGCCACATGTGTTCCCGTCATCACTAATTGACAATTAGTTATCATTTCCTATACCTATTCTTGTTTGATTATTTTAATTAGGTAGACTAAGTAGAGATCGGATTGGGATTCTATTAATTTTTTCAATACCATTATTGTGGAAATCATGAAGCCGGATTAAGATTAAAGTCGCTTACAAGCACTTGGGCTCCCAGGCACACCTAGCTGGAAATTTTTTTGTATCTGTTCAGTAGTTTTTTATTTACAGCACCGTGTCTGGCTGGTGGCCCGCCAAAATGTGCTGAAAACAAAAATGCTCAAAATTCGGCTGCCTCTCAAAATTGGCCGCTCCGAGCTGGTGCTTGTTGGAGTGCCTGTAGGTAAATCTGGTGCTGTACAACACAGAAAATTCTGTTTTTCTTGAGTGGGGCAAAACCTTATTGTCTGTAACCCCGCGCGATGACTAGCAGCAGCTTGAATGGGAATTAGGAATGGAATGGAATTCCTTGTCATTGTACGTCTACCATTATGAATTTAACATCGCCGATGCAATCTTTAATTGATACATATGATAGAGTGTATGCTCGAGTCGTATTATCTCATTAATAATTTTAGCGATGAAATCCTTTCATACATCATTATTCTGACGCCTGAATTCCCCATTCATATATGAACAGGGTTCTAACTGTCATTTAAGATATTGGAAGTCATTTATTTTGAAAAAAGGTCATGAAGTCATTTAAAGTTATTCATTTTCAATCATGGTCATTTAAAAATTTAAAAGTTAGTAAATTATACCTTGAGAGAGAGAACAAAGGACTTAGAATTGGAAAACTCTGTCATAATGACCAGGACTGCAATTTTTGTTTGAATTGGGCACGACTCATTAAATTTTTTGAAACTTGATAATTATATGTACATAGAGGAATTGGCATTTCATAGCACACTTGTGGGTAGGATCGACGCTCGGAAACCGAAGTCAAATTTTTTGTCGAGAATGAAGGGAAAATTTTTCTATAATTGAAAACAACGCATCACCTTCTTGGATTTTCAGTATTTTGTTCAATTTCTATTTTCGGCATGAAACGGAGGCGGAAATATAGGGGGCTAGGGGGATAAGCCCTCCAGTTTCGAAATTGTCCCCCCTAAGTGAAAAATATAAAACTATACGAGTATCGCTATTATCGTTTGTGATGTCATGCTGCTTTTTTTTCTTTCTTTTTTTTTTTCTTCTTACAAAGGAAATATTACAGTGAAAAATCTACCTTTTTGTAGTTTTTTTTATTTATTAATTTTTTTTTTGGGGGGGGGGAGGCTAAGATTTTTTTGGATTTTTATTACCCTTGACCGTGGGCTTAAGTGAGTTGGCTAAAGTAAGTTGGTTTAAGTGAGTTCAGTATTATCGCCCTCCAATTTCAAGGGATAAAGAGTGTAGAGGAGACCAATCGTGATCCCACTGATAACGAAAAAGACCAAGGTAGATGTGTGTGTGTGTGCCCAAAGCAAGTAAACTACAATGTTCAAAGCTGTTTGAGAACCTTTTTTTTCCAATGCATTAGTCACAAGAAAATACCTACGTAAATCCACAGTTTGCTCCTTACATTCCACGTAATAATGACTATAGATCTTTCTACAAATTCAGAAGAAAACCAGAAATGTTACAATATATGTCACTCCAGGAGACACGTGCAGTTTGCAGTTGTGTTGTTAAAAGAAATTTCCATGGAAATGTCAACCACCACTAAGAGGCACAGTTTTCGCTCAGATATACTCAGATGATGTCATAGTAACAGGAGCGTGTCGGGAGAGCACACCCCTCACTACTGCCCCCAAACCTTCGCGGGAGTGCATTGAACAACTTCCCAAAGTTTCATGGCGATCAGATGAACAGTGTAGTAAAGTCTGCAGCTGTGTTGTTTATAGAAATTTCCATGGAAATATGAAGGACATACACAGACAGACAGACAGACATACATTCATGTTTATGTGTATAGAAGATTTTAGGCACTGGGTCTTCAGCCCCCCCCCCCCCAAAAAAAAAATCGCTCTATTTCCGCCCCTGTATGAAACCTATTTGAAGAAAATTAGATTTTTGCAAAAACGTTTGTTCGAAACACAATACAGGTATAAGGACATGAATGGGTACCTTTATTTTATTTTTTTTTCACGAGACCAGCCCTCGACATTTTTTTCCCTTTTTCTTATACCATAAAATCTATGATGATGCTTTCGCAATTTTCTATTAATCGAACGTTATTGTTTTCTCTGTAGATCCTTTCAGAGGTCGCAAAATTAGATTGTATATTTATCTATTTTGAATATATTTAGGATATAGACCTTAACTCGTGGTGTGAATACTTAATATTTCAGTAACTTAGCATTGAAATCTTACACTTTCTTCTAGGTGTGGCTTCGACGGTGATTACTCTCGGTATATGGACGGCGAAATACTTCCACAGTACGCAGTGTATCACGCTTCGCATGTGTAATAATTTATAAAAAATTGTTTTCAATTTTCTCAAAAATATATATAGGTGAAATTCTGAATTTTCTATTCTTTCCAGTATTCGAATGACTTTAATAATCCGTCTGTCTGACGCGAAACATTTATACCTACCCTGAAAAGAAATGCTTCAGGTTCACAGAAGTGAAGGACACATATCTATTAATAGTAAAAATGAGAGAGAACGCGCTCAGCCAGTAAAAATTGGGAGAATGGGGTGGGTAAATGAAAAATGAAATACTCAGCTTGTAATTTTTAGCTTAAAATTCCTTGCTCAGGTCTTTTAAGGGAGGGGCTATAGCCCGTACCTCCCCCAGGTTGCGCCTATGAAAAGATCCCTGGACGAAAAGGGAGGAGAGATTAATTTCTAGGGTCAGAAAATATCGAAATAGTGTCGAACGCCCTGTCGAAAAAACGCCGAAATACTATCGAAGGAATGGCCAAACTATCGAAATATTGTCGAACGCGCCGTCGGAATGTCGAAAAAAAGACGCCGAAATAGTATCGAAGGAATAGCCGAAATGTCGAAATGCTGTCGAACAAACAATCGAAACATCGAATCGAAAATTGTCGAACTGTCGAAAAATTGTCGAGAAAGTATCGAACTTCCGAACTTCTGTCGACAGACGGGGCGTTTCCGATACAAAATGCTGACTTCTGATTGGTTGTAATTTCTGCCGAACTGCCGATATTTCAGTCGAAATGAGCAAGATCGATAGTGTCGAAATAACTGTCGCTGACGACCGATCGGGAGGTCATTGCAAAAGAGACACACTGTATTTCCTTCCGAAAATTTTCCTATACAGTTACTTTTCGTTTCCTTGGGTCGTATATTGGCGTTAAGGTCCCTGATCATTATTGTATCATATTCTTTTTCATTTCTGATTGTTGGATCTAGTAGGTCATAAAACTCAGCTTCATCCGCTGCCAGAGTAGGTGCATACACAATCGCTAATTTGGTGGATCTTTTCATATTCATTTTAAGTACTGCAATTCTTTCAGAAATTCCTTTTATTTCTGCAATTTTTTCTTCGAAAGTCTTTTTGACATAAAGGTCCACATGGTGCAAAATGCCGATGACTTAAATTATCGGCAAAGCTTCAAAAAGCGTGGGTCACCCTCCAGATTGCTCCATCCTGATGGTAGCCTGCAGCTTCTCGGGGGTGAGCAAATCAAATTCGTCTTTGTCTTCGGAATGCAGCGAGAAGAATCTAGACTTACTCCGTCTCACGTCTCCAATGCCCTATACGCATCTTCAACACATCAGCACCACGTATAGGTTAAGCAACAGAATTCCGCCCCGCTGGGGTTAGTCACGAAGGGTAGAAATTAAATTGACTTGGTGTCGTACACAGGCGACGTGATAATCAAGTCGCGTTAACGAGCTACAGCGATGATGGCGCGGCGCTAGCGTCCATTCGCAGATAATTTTCAATTCAGGAAAAAACTCGTAAATCATTTCTTGCATTCGAAGCGAATAAAGCCGAACTGCGCCTACAACACAGTTTATTACCTGTCACGTGGAAAATCATTCAAAGCTAAGTACCTAATTCGGTGATATATGATTTATATTGCGTCGCTTCGCACACTACATGCACGTAGGACGCTATGTAAGGAAAAATAAAGCGACCGAGAACAGGTGAAAGGTAAAGCAGAAAACGCAAAAAAAAAAAGGATGGAAAGAAGAAAAATGTATTAAAGACAAATACGCCTTTGATATGTCGCTTGATGTTTTTAAATTTCGAAGCAGGAGGCAGAAAAAAGACGTCTTTAGCGCAGCGCCAGGGTTCGTGGAGCATCGCACACGAAAGAATTTCTTCGAGTGCTTCGCAGCTTTCTATGTATGTGGGCTTTCGCGAAATGCTTCCGCAGATAATAGTGTGCTTCGACGAATTACGCCGAAATGAAAAATTATTTTCTGGGGAAGTGGAAATCGTCGCACACAGATACTTCTGCTTATACTCCGGCATTTTTTTGCCGCCGGATATAAATATACCCGCGTCTTGCTCGCGTTCGCTCGTCATCAGCCTCGTCTTCCAGTAATTGATCGATAATCCAGCCGACTGGCGAGCGATTACGCATAATAAACCCGAAGTGGATATTGACCTCGATTCCGGCACAGACGAACAGACGACGTGGTAATTTGAAATGGGGCATCGCTTGAAAAGAATCCGAGCGTCGCCCGTTGGTCTGAAACCTCAGAGCCGCGAGCTTTAGTACGAAAATTCGGGATGGAATTAAGCGCGTTCTAGACGGTCAATAATATTGACCGCAAAAAATTGACATCCAGAATCGAGAAATCCAGAAATATTGACCATTTCATCCACACGATCAATGTTGGTTCCCTAGATGATCAAAAACTAGCAAGACTGAACGTGTAAATTATCACATTATCAGCATTTAGTTTTTCTTTATCAGAGTATTATATTCAATTGGGCTTATTCGAAGTCTGCTACGAGACAGAGTATCCAAGTTTTCGACTGTATAATAATACAGTGGAAGCCGCTTATTAGAAATGCGCTTTATTGAATTAGTCGCTTAATTGAATGAGATTCTTGAAAACGGTCCGCTTTCAATGTAGAAAATTGGTCGGTTATTTGAATTAACAATTCGTTTAATTGAATCACTTTAGGGCTACAATATCGACGCATTCAACTCTTTTTAACTCTTATCGCAAGCAATTTTACTCTGTATCAACCTGTCTCGACAATATGTTACATTGTAACATGAATATTCGTAGTCTTATCTATACGTAGGTACAAAGAAAATCAGTAGTACTGCAGTTCAACAAGCGTCGGTGAGTCGTATTTTTCATCGTTTTAATCAATACAGTAAGTTCTTTTTCTAAAAAAAATGGCAAGTGCGAGTGAAAATGTGACCTGTGGAAAACGACGTGATCGAACGGTTCAGGAAAAATCTGAAATCTTGAAATCGTACGATGAATTGCCGAAGATGAGTCAGTCTGCTGCCGCTGTAGCACTGGGTGTTCCGCAACCGACGTTATGCAGAATTTTACGCTCCCGAGATGCAATCCAGAGTGAGTTCTCTTCGAACACTAATGTCTATTCTAAAAAAAGAAAACGAACCGGAAAGGACGCAGACGTTGAAACGGCCTTAAAAGACTGGTTTACTCTTGCACGCGCTAAAAATGCTCCCTTGAGCGGCCCCCTCTTACGCGAAAAAGCTAATGATTTAGCAGAAAAAATGGGGAAAAATTTTGAGGCCACTGAAGGATGGTTCAATCGGTGGAAAAAGAGAGAGAATATCGTTTATCGGAAATCATGTGGCGAACAACGGGATGCGGACGTAAAAGGAGCTGATGTATGGTTAAAAGAAGAATGGCCTAGGTTAGCTGCGAGGTATGCCCCTGACGATGTGTATAATGCGGATGAAACCGCACTGTATTACAGAGCGATGCCAGAGACGACCTTCATGTTCAAGGACGAAAATGCCAAAGGATGTAAAATCGCAAAGGACCGCATCACAGTGTTGACCTGTGTGAGCTTGACGGGGGAGAAAGAAAAGTTGATGGTCATTGGAAAAAGTAAAGCTCCACGCTGTTTCAAGAATGTGTCGACCCTACCAGTTGATTACCATGCAAATCAAAATGCATGGATGACTTCGCTGCTTTTTATCGATTTCTTGAAGCAGTGGGACCGTCGGCTTCGTCGTAATATTCTTTTATTAATAGACAATTGTCCTGCGCATAAATTTGACTGCGGTTTGAAGCATATTGAAGTTGCTCTTTTACCAGCAAATACGACCTCCTTGATTCAACCGTGCGATCAAGGTGTTATAAAAACTTTGAAGTCTCATTACCGCACTGAGATAAGGCGAAAGATAATCCAGGAAGTCGATAGTGACCTGACGAAGCTTTCAGCAAATGAATTATGCAGAAAAATCGATCTTCTCTCCGCGGTTCATTTGTTGGCACAGGCTTGGAAGCGCGTAACACCTGTCTGTATTCGCAACTGCTTCCGAAAAGGCGGTTTTTCATTGACACCTCTTGATGACGTTGATTCCATCGTTGGTACTGACGATTTTGAAATTCCTGATGACCTTACTTCGGATGCGTTCCAAGAATGGCTGGCCATTGACGAACATGAACCCACTACCGCTGCTGTGAATGAAGACGATATTTGCTCGCGCATTATGGAGGCAAAAAGACAAACAGGAACAGAGGAAGAATCGGACGACGAGGATGAGGTGGGAACAACCGTACAATTTCCAACATCGAAGAAAATAGAAGATGCATTAACCGTTTTAAGACAGGTTGTGCAATGTAGAGGAGAGGAGGAAGAGTTTGATTCTCATTTTAAGTATGAAAAGATGATAAATGGATTGTTAAAATTTAAGCAAACTAAAATTAAGAACTACTTTTCGCAATAACTTTGGTCTTAAAAAAAATTTACACAATTTTTTGTTGTCGCTTTATTGAATTAGTCGGTTAATTGAATTATTTATGGTCTGCCCAAATCGATTCTAATAAGCGGCTTCCACTGTAATTATGAGTGATTTGGATCTTGGAATTGCCGCTTTTGCTCTATGATCGTGATATGATTAGATTTTTATGTTTTACAAAAAAGGCAATGAACGGTAAGATACATCTCAGTCACTTCTAAAAGAAATGATTACGCTTATTCTTTTTTTCGCTGAGCAGCGGCTCGTGCTTCTTCTTTTTTCATCTTCATCATTCGAGACATGAAGACATCAACTATGAAAAAAAAAAAAAAACTGAAAAAACTTCCACCAAATTGCTTTCCTCGTTACCAAACCAAACTGTCGTCACATGTGCATTAACTGATGAAATCTTTCCAAACAGTGTTGATTCTTGATGCCCGTTCAATTTCTTGTTCCCGTCTCAATTTTTAATGATCGCGTCAATATTTTTGTCCCCTTTTCCCTACAAAGTCAATAAAATTGGCAAGAGTAGCAATATTGGTCAATATTATTGACCGTCTAGAACGCGCTTAGAAAACAATGATGTAAGCTTTCCAATTTCATTGCCAGCCTTTTAGGGTCGGCGTAGCCGAGCCTATTGCAATCGCTTCTCTCCCTGTAGCGTTTTCTGGTACGCCGCCGGTAGCTCTTCCGAGTCCGAGAGCTTCCTCTGGTTTGCTGACTGGTCTTTCCGCCGCTCATTCCTTAACAGTTATCCGTGATCCAAATAATTTTTTTGGTGATTTTCCCAAGTCTGATCAAATCCTTCAAATTCAGGTTAAACTGACATAAATAATGAGTACAGTAACCCCAAAACTCAAGGATTCCTCAAATCCAACAGCTAATGATTTTATACAAGGTGTTTCACGTGAGTATGCCAAGCTGGTAGGAGATGATAACACTCGAATACATATCTCCTATATTCAAGATTGAAGGGGCTACAAGTTTTCGAAATTTAAAAATCAGCAAACTTTCATTGTACTAATATTTTAATCCATCCCCCCTATCCCCGAAGATATTCAATTAGTGTAACATCAAAAGGTAACCAAAGATTTACCACACTGAATTGCCTATAAGTGATATTGAAAGAACCACACCAGTTCTAGAATTCTAATCATAAGATCTGAGTGTAATTTTGGAAGTACACAATTTGTAATTATTATAGCCCCTTCAATTTTCGAAATAGGTAATGGATAGTAATAATAACGAAACAAATAATCACCCATTGCCTATCCTGAAATTTCAAGGAGCTATAAAATTTCAATTTGTGTACTTCAACAATATTTATTCAAATATTATTATTAGATATTTTATCGCTACAGTCAAAATCTTATTCAAATTTTATAATTAGAATTCTTACAACTACATTTCAAAATTTTGTTCAAATTTTATTATTAGAATTTGAACTGGTACTGTTATCCTTTTAATGTACTATTCATTGATTACCTTCGAAAAAAATGTTGAAGTAAAATAAGTTATCAAACTCAAGATGAAAGTTTGTTAGTTTCAGAAAAGACTTAGCCCCCTTCAACATTGAGCAACCGCCTCAGTTTTACATAACTGTCTGTTTCTCTCGCCGAGTATTATCTCCATCAGCTTACCATACTAAGCTGGAATATCCTGTATGAATCTTTCACTTTCTTTATTCTTAACCCCCCTCCATCCACCCCGTGTTCTTACAGCTATAAAAATATAATATGATATCAAAAACAAATTCAGTGACCTTGAAAACTCTACATTTTATTCTCAAAACCCGGAGTCAGAGTCAAAGTTCGGAAAAAATCATATGCTGGAACCGGAACAAGTTTTAAAATTTTATTAAAGTCACAGGTGCAGCTGGAGCCAATTTCTGATTTTGAATCCGACTCTAACTTTGGCTTCGATGTTACACCTTCTCTTTTCCCTCAATTTCTCCTTAATTTCCCTTCTTACGCCTCCCCATGAAAATAACCAAAGCTTGAAAAAAGAATTACATGTTTGATAAAGCCAGAATCGGAACCACCAAGAAGTTTTTGCCGGAATTGGAGCAGGTGTCCAACCAAAATTTTTTACCACACCCAGAGTCCAAAAACATTGTTTCCTGGAGCTGAAGCCAGTTGTAAGGACTTTAGCCGGAGCTGGATCCGGAGCTCGATTCAAATTTGCACCGGAGCCAGAGCTAGCTGGGAGCGGCTCCGATTTTGATACCGACCCTGGGTCCCTCTTTGGTACGCGTATTTTAAGACAATTTTGACTCATTCCGCAATCAGAGCTACCAGTTTAAACTAGAAAAAAATGAATGAAAAACTGAATTCAAAGAAATTTTGAATACTCTATGAATAACCGATAATTTTTGATCGTTTGATGCAGAGTGACCACTTTTCTTCAATTATAAATTTCCCTGACTTTTCCCTGATTTTTCCAGATCCACTCCTCAATCTTTTCTCAACGAGTAAGACTATTGGTTGGAAGTTCATTAATGAATGTTGTCATTCATTCCCCCCCCCCAATTTCTAGTACCGTAATTTCCTACCAATAGGCAGTTAACAAAAATCTTATGTAGAACTAAACATTGGTACCAACCACCATGATACTTCTAAGCCACGCAGTTTTATTAAGAATTTATTTTTTGAAAATTCCCTGACTTTTCCACGATTTTTCTCTAATTTCCAGTTTTTCTAGGAAAGTGGCCGCCCTGTTGATAAAATTCTTGACTATAGGTTCCAATGAATTCATTTTAGTAGCCCATATTCAAACGACTGAAACATAAAAAAAAATTTCAGATGAGTAGTATTTGACGGGGACAAAAAGTTCCCGGTGACAGAAAAGTAACGAGGTTGAAAACAAACTTGAATGTTTCATGCTCCTAACAACTCCGTGGAATGAGAAAAATACCCCGACCCCCAAAATGCGTGAAGGGTCAGGGGACCTCCTGCAGAAGCGAAGCTTCTTTCACACTGCGTGAGTTGCTACATCAGTCGGTAGGTGCATGCACTGAATGTTATCTGACAGAAGTTAACGAATGTGTGGAGGGGAAGCAGTCTGGTTTTACATACACGCTCTTCCTCTTTTTCTCTCTATCTCATTAAATGTAGGTGGAGCGTTACTACGCCATTTCCGTTGCATACTTTCGCGTTCGCGTTCGTTTCACTGTTTGTACATTAACTACCCATCCTGAACCTGCGTAAAGAAGTTTCGCTTCAAAAAACCGAATTTCTCTCCGTGCGGCCAATGTTCAAGAGTAGTTCTTTAGAGGGCTATTTTACCTCCCCCGCCCCTTCCCATTTATAACGTTTCTATGGGAGATGAAAAAAAAAGTACACGAGACCATTATTATAGCAAATCTGGCGTAGAACAATTTTTGTTTGCAAGCATTCTTCGTAAGGGTTGACGGTCTCAAAATTGTGGGTAAAAACTATTTTGGGATTTAAATTTCCTATATTAGTACCTGGGATGGGGATTGGATTTTTGATGCGTTATTCAGCACACGATTTTCAACATTTTTCTCTGAAGTTCCACTTGTTACCTGATTCTTCTTCTAAATTTCTTTATTTGTCTAGACTACCAACTTCTTATTTCTGGTAGAAGTTAGCCGTCTGAACTACTGAATTGCAGCTTATAATAAGTTAAATCACATTGAAAGTACAGGGGCTAATTAGTGGTATAAATTTCAGCATCCCAATCAAGTGTGACGAGCCAAGTTACCAAGTCAACCCGCGAGGACTTTTGGTCGTCAGAGCTTTCAAACTGGCAGCATTGGAAGTGTCGAGGATTACGAAGACACGATGAAAAATTTACGCAAAACTTTCGCCGGCATTTTTGGAGACGATAAATAACACCCGACTGAACAACCTCGGTCAATAATTCGTTACTTGTTTCGTACATAAAAATATATTCGTCTGACGGAATATCATTATTAATAATTACGAGTACTAATAAAAAAGTAAAAACAAATTATCTATCTAGTCAAAACTGCAGTCCCTTTTGGTCACAGTTCGTTTGCTAATCGAAGAGATTTCTAAAAGGAACTCTGGGAAACTGATGAGAATGAGCACTGCTACCCTTTGGTTCAGAAAAGGTCCACCGGGTATGAGATTCTGAAGACCGATCCAGTTTTTGAATGATTATTGTATTTGGTTATATTCGGAAGATTTGGGGTCTGTGATGAATTATTTTCAAAAGAGTTCTAAGAATCTCTCTGGTTAACAAGCGTACTGTACCTTATTTCTTTTCTTCTTTTTCTTTCTCTGTCTGTCTCTTTCTTTTATTTTTAAGAATCTATAATTAATATTTAATTCCTAAATAGATAGGCGATTTAGCTTTATTCGCGCTTTCCAAAATTATAGTCAATTTCACTTGAAAATGTGATTATGTTCTTATCCTTTCTCCCAATATAGATTATTAGCCCGATTATTCGTGATACTCCTCGTTCATGGAGTATTACCACATTCAGACATTATGAGTGTTCTCTAATAAGATATACGAACCTATATGAATACCAAAAATCTCACGAAACAGAAAAATCTCGGACTCATATTTTTCCCTGTAGATTTATTAAATAGAAAATGAAGTTCACTTCTATAGGTATATGATAATTTCGGACAATGGTCCTTCTTGTGAATCTAGACAAATATCAATTAAAGAATGCTTTTCTATATTTTTCTACCATGTTACAAATTATTCGGTATTATTATATACTAATATTGCAATAATATTTTTGTACAATTATTATTTTATAATTTTTCAAAATGATAAATGCAGTTATACAATTTTTATTCGTTTATTCACTACAGAAGTCATTTTTAGGTATACGAGTACTTCAATACACCATGTACAGTAGAAAAATAATAAGCATATTGAATTTTATATTTTTAAATTATCTAATGATTTGGAACACCTATTGTTCATGACTAAGTTCGTGAGATTGCGAAGTTGTTCGCAGCCAGTCACTGAATGAGGTAATTTAAAAATGTACCGATTATAGTCTTGAATAAGAACTTACATCGTGCGAGGAGAAAAATCATCGTTCGTTTTCGAATGATATTTTTATTTTGTTTTTCAATTACCTAGCCGGCGGTTGACATTTACTATTTATATTTAACAAATATGGAATTATTGTTGCCTAGCTGTTTGATAAATATTTTGTTATTTTCTTTTTGTTATCTAATTTATAAATTGTTATACGAGAAAATTATGAATATACGTAATTCTAATTTGTTTCGGGAAAAAAGAGTTAACGCATAATTCGCTTGGTTTTTACTGTTTAAATATTATATTATTCAATAAACGTGTAATCTGAACCCTGTGTTTTATATGATTTACCAAAAGTTATTCAGTGACGGTACTGCACTTGATAAAGGGCAGGTACGGACATAGAGATAAAGGGGCAATTGCCCCTCTCAGAGGGAAAAAATTGAAAACGAGCACTTCACAAATAGTAACATCTTCAGGTCTCAAATGTGCCTAATAGTCTTCTTAAATAATTTCAAAAAACAGCGTGAAGGAGTCTTGAAAGTCGTAAATGAGTCTTGAATGAGTTCTTACCAAATCTTTCGAAATTTTGAAGGAGCCTAAAAGAGGGTCTTGTTATCAACACGTATGCAGGAATAGATGTAACGATAGTCAAATTTTCGGAAATCCCAACAACCCTGGAATAATTGTAGAAAAACAAGTCTTCAACAGTCAGTGAGTCCTGAACAAGAGCTTTACAGAGTTGTATACAGGCTTTAGAAACTCTTAAATAAACACTGAAGATCATAGGCGGATCCAAGGGGATCGGGGGGGGGGGTGGTAGAACTCCCATCGAGCCTAATTTTTAAATTTAAAAATACAAAATAACCAGCCACTAGATAGTTTTTATTTAATATTAGTATTAAGGCTTCCGACTCGGTAAAACACTGTTCGGTCTGAAGGGTACTAAACAACCAAGGGGTAGATAAGGACATAATAGAAACTATCAAAAAATGGTACGAGGGGGCAACGGCATACGTAAAACTAGATATTGAAGAGGAGGAATTTGAGATTCAAAAGGGGGGTCAAACAGGACGACCCGCTATCGCCCAATTTGTTCACGGCAGTTCTTGAAGAAATTTTTAGAAAACTAAATTGTGGGGGAAAAGGCTTAAGGATAAATGGTCAGCGGCTGAGTAACCTGCGCTTCGCCGACGACATCGTCCTGATGAGTAATAGCATCGTTTTTAAGGTCGAATACGGGTTTTCTAGGTTGCAGAATTCATTTTTGGAGTCTTTTCCTCTCTCCCTTGCCATTAAGAACTACAGGAGGCTGATTGATATTCAATTATTCCGATTTCAAGATCATCTTTCTGTGGAGCCCTAAGCGAAGGCCAAAGAGGAAATAACTTCAAAATTTCAACTCAGGGACCCGAAAAAAACTTATTCGGACATAAAGAACGTGGAAATTGGAATAATAGGGGTGATTCCCCTCCCAAAAAGAACTCAGTGACCAAAAATTACACTTACTCAGACATTAGAACAGTCATTACTCGTGGTGGTGGGGGGGGGGGGGTGATTTGCTTGCGGTAGGCATACTCCTATATAGATTCCAAATATTAACAAGTAACCTCGCTACTTGAGGTGGGTCGGCAAGAAAGCACGCATTTTGACTCTCGGTAGTCTTGAACAATCGATACTTTTATGTCTTACATGAAAATTAATAAGTAATTATCCACCTGATCCGACCCTAACAGAAAAATAAAGAAATAAACACAGTAATAGTACGTTTTGACCACAATTTTCCATGGAAATTTCTATCAACAACACGAACGAACTCTGCAGTCAATTTATTGAAACAATGGTTGGAAGAAAAGGAAGAGAAAGTGATTGCAAGAGGCTTATTGCCGACCCTAAAAATTACCTTTTCCCGATTTTGTTAACTAATGGCAGTGTCCCAATAGATAACAAAAGTAAAAACAGTTTATGCTCCTACAAATTTGCCTACTTCCCGAACATTTTTTCAAAATCTTCTCCACTGAGGGTAATTTTTTCAATCGACCAATATTTCTGAGTTCGGGAGCATTTTCATCCATTCCCTAATGACACGTTCTTGCTATGAAGTTGCGGAATTCGTCTCGAGCTGGATATTTTTTGGACACACTGTACACCAAAATTACATATCTCCAATACCTTGTGAAGGTCACAGCCGGAGCAGGTAGTTTAAAAATTCCCCGGCCTGACCTTTCGGATTCGGAAATTTTGTTGACTGGTTTCAGCTATGTCGAAATGCAGTTGTCCCCTTTGGGCTAATTGATTTCTTTTCAGCTGTCAATATGCCACGTCCTTTGATAAGCGCTTGGCTTCTCTATTACTCGAGAAAAGGCTAGACCATTGTCTTCGCCGCCATTATACCTGTCGCTACGTGAATTTTGGGAATTTTATTTACAATATACTCGTCCGGTCGAGTGAATTTTGTTTACGACGTATGTGTCTCATATTGGACGGCTATTATCCCTATTACCCCACTCCCCGTATTCATGGCCAATGAAAGTCGAGGTACATTTTGAGGGCTCGGTTACTCGAGAGATTTCAAATTTCATCGCCGTCAGATATGATTCAGAATTTCGCGAGCAAAGGTGTTTTGGACTAGTGATGTTTAGATGTTCGTGTGAAAGTCGTGTGCATTTTGGATTCGATATGCGTTTATGTTCGTGTTCGTTGCGTGCATTTTGAATTAGATGTTTGAATTCGCTATTTGTGATGTGTTGATTTTGCATGCAGCTGAAGTTGGTGCTCAAATTCAGTAAGCCGTTTCCAGTGAGATTGCTTGTTGTCATTTGCCTATTATATTGGGTGATTGTCACGTAGTTGGTTGGTTGTAGTGTAACTGTCATATTTTTTTATGTTCGTGTTTACTGGTTATGTGCTTGTCTCTCATTTGACTTATATAGCGTGATTGCCGTCGTGTACTTAGTTGATTCTAGTATTTGTCAATGTTTAACTATAGTTATGCTCTATCTCTATCCGTGTTCAGTGATGTTCCTAGGCCACTCTGCTCTGTGGTTTGAGGCCCCCGAGCTCATTTAAAAATTTTGAGGGAAGTTGGCTGGCTAAATTAGCCGTTATATCTGGGTAGTTTAGGGGGTGTTGGGTCAAACTGTGATAGGGTAATACCGGTCACTTCTCTTATCAAATATTGATACTGTAAAATTATGTTTCCAGCTTTTGATGGATCGATGTACCCTTTGAGGCATGACATGGTCGTTGATTCGTGGGTGGAAACGCGTCTTGGAAGCAAGAATAGAACCTTATAAGCAAGAAAATTTATGCTTTAGCTTTCATGTTTCTCTTATCAAATAATGATACTGTAAAATTATGTTTCCAGCTTTTGATGGATCGATGTACCCTTTGAGACATGACAAGGTCGTTGATTCGTGGATGGAAACGCATCTTGGAAACAAGCATAGAACCTTATAAGCATGAAAATTTTTCCTTTAGCTTTCATTTTTTTCTTTTTGAATATTGATACTGCAAAATTATGTTTCCAGCTTTTGATGGATCGATGTACGTTTCGAGGATCTACATGACATGGCCGTTGATTCGTGGGTGGAAACGCATCTTCGAAGCAAGCATAAAACTTTGTAAGTAAGAAAATTTATGCATTTCGTCTTGTTAGCAAGCATAGAACCTTATAAGCATGAAAATTTTTCCTTTAGCTTTCATATTTTTCTTTTTGAATATTGATACTGCAAAATTGTTTCCAGCTTTTGATGGATTGATGTACCCATCGTGGATCTATAAGACCAGGCCTTTAATTCGTTAGTGGAAACGCGTCTTGGAATCAAGCATAGAACCTTATAAGCAAGAAAATTTATGCACTAGGTTTCATTGTTTTTCTTTTCGAATATTGATACTGCAAAATTATGTTTCCAGCTTTTGATGGATCGATGTACCTTTCGAGGTTCTATATGACATGGCCGTTGATTTGTGAGAGGAAACGCGTCTTGGAAGCAAACATAGAACCTTATCAAGCAAGAAAATTTATGTATCTGCTTTCATTTTTTTTTTTAAACGAAATTTGATACTGCGAAATTACGTTTACAGCTTTTAATTGAATGAAGTACCTTTCGAGGATCTACAAGACATGGCCGTTGATTCGTGGATGGAAACGCGTCTTGGAAGCAAGCATAGAACCTTATAAGCAAGAAAATTTATGCTTTAGCTTTCATTTTTCTCTTATCAAATAATGATACTGTAAAATTATGTTTCCAGCTTTTGATGGATCGATGTACCCTTCGAGGATCTACATGACATGGCCGTTGATTCGTGGGTAGAAACGCATCTTCGAAACAAGCATAGAACTTTATAAGCAAGAAAATTTATGCATTAGGTTTAATTTTTCTTTTCTTTTTGAATATTGATACTGCAAAAATATATTTCCAGCATTTGATGGATCGATGAACCTTTCGAAGATCTACATGACATGGCCGTTGATTCGTGGGTGGAAACGCGTCTTGGAAGCAAGCATAGAATCTTATAAGCATGAAAATGTATGCTTTAGCATTCACGTTTTTCTTATCAAAAATTGATACTGCAAAATTATGTTTCCAGCTTTTGATGGATCGATGTACCCTCTGAGGATATATATGACATGGCCGTTGATTCGTGGGTGGAAACGCGTCTTGGAAGCACGCATAGAAACTTATAAGCAAGAAAATTTATGCTTTAGCTTTCATTTTTCTCTTATCAAATATTGATACTGTAAAATTATGTTTCCAGCTTTTGATGGATCGATGTACCCTTTGAGGCATGACATGGTCGTTGATTCGTGGATGGAAACGCGTCTTGGAAACATGCATAGAACCTTATAAGCATGAAAATTTTTCCTTTAGCTTTCATTTTTTTCTTTTTGAATATTGATACTGCAAAATTATGTTTCCAGCTTTTGATGGATCGATGTACCTTTCGAGGATCTACATAACATGGCCGTTGATTCCTGGGTGGAAACGCGTCTTCGAAGCAAGCATAGAACTTTATAAGCCAGAAAATTTATGCATTAGGTTTAATTTTTTTTTTCTTTTTGAATATTGATACTGCAAAATTATATTTCCAGCATTTGATGGATTGATGAACCTTTCGAAGATCTACATGATATGGCCGTTGATTTGTGGGTGAAAACTCGTCTTGTTAGCAAGCATAGAACCTTATAAGCATGAAAATTTTTCCTTTAGCTTTCATTTTTTTCTTTTTGAATATTGATACTGCAAAATTATGTTTCCAGCTTTTGATGGATTGATGTACCCATCGTGGATCTATAAGACCAGGCCTTTAATACGTTAGTGGAAACGCGTCTTGGAATCAAGCATAGAACCTTATAAGCAAGAAAATTTATGCACTAGGTTTCATTGTTTTTCTTTTCGAATATTGATATTGCAAAATTATGTTTCCAGCTTTTGATGGATCGATGTACCTTTCGAGGTTCTATATGACATGGCCGTTGATTTGTGAGAGGAAACGCGTCTTGGAAGCAAACATAGAACCTTATCAAGCAAGAAAATTTTGCTTTAGCTTTCATTTTTTTTTTTACGAATTTGATACTGCGAAATTAGTTTCAGCTTTTATGGATGAGTACCTTTCGAGGATCTACAAGACATGGTCGTTGATTCGTGGATGGAAACAAGCATAGAACCTTATAAGCAAGAAAATTTATGTGTTAGCTTTTATTTTTTTCTTGTCAAATAATGATACTGCAAAATTATGTTTCCAGCTTTTGATGGGTCGATGTACCTTTGAGCAATGACATGGCGTTGATTCTGTGGAGTGGAAAAACTTGCGTCTTTTTTTTTGATATAGCAAAGTTCACTTGAGAGATACTCATTATAAGCGTGATCGAAATTTTTTCCTTTAGCTTTCATTTTTTTCTTTTTGAATATTGATACTGCAAAATTATGTTTCCAGCTTTTGATGGATCGATGTACCCTCTGAGGATCTACATGACATGGCCGTTGATTCGTGGGTGGAAACGCGTCTTGGAAGCAAGCATAGAACCTTATAAGCAAGAAAATTTATGCTTTAGCTTTCATGTTTCTCTTATCAAATATTGATACTGCAAAATTATGTTTCCAGCTTTTGATGGATCGATGTACCCTTTGAGGATCTACGTGACATGGCCGTTGATTCGTGGTGGAAACGCGTCTTGGGTTTCCTTTAGCTTTCATTTTTTTCTTTTTGAATATTGATACTGCAAAATTATGTTTCCAGCTTTTGATGGATCGATGTACCGTTCGAGGATCTACGTGACATGGCCGTTGATTCGTGGATGGAAACTCGTCTTGTCAGCAAGCATAGAACCTTAAAAGCAAGAAAATTTATTTAATTTTTTTCTTTTTGAATATTGATACTGCAAAATTGTTTCCAGCTCTTGATGGAATGATGTACCCATCGAGGATCTACAAGACCTGGCCTTTAATTCGTTGGTGGAAACGCGTCTTGGAATCAAGCATAGAACCTTATAAGCAAGAAAATTTATGCACTAGGTTTCATTGTTTTTCTTTTTGAATATTGATACTGCAAAATTATGTTTCCAGCTTTTGATGGATCGATGTACCTTTCGAGGGTCTTCATGACATGGCCGTTCATTCGTGGGTGGAAACGCGTTTTGGAAGCAACCACAGAACCTTACAAGCAAGAAAATTTTTCCTTTAGCTTTCATTTTTTTCTTTTTGAATATTGTTACTGCAAAATTATGTTTCCAGCTTTTGATACGATGTACCTTTCGAGGATCTACATGACATGGCCGTTGATTCGTGGGTGGAAACGCGTCTTGGAAGCAAGCATAGAACCGTATAAGCAAGAAAATTTGTGTATTTGCTTTCATTTTTTTTTATTTTACGAAATTTGATACTGCGAAAATATGTTTACAGCTTTTAAAAATTTGATACTGCGAAATTATGTTTACAGCTTTTAATTGGACGAAGTACCTTTCGAGGATCTACAAGACGTGGCCGTTGATTCGTGGGTGGAAACGCGTCTTCGAAGCAAACATAGTACCTTATAAGCAAGAAAATGTATGCATTAGCTTTCGGTTTTTCCTTTTTGAATATTGATACTGCAAAATTGTTTCCAGCTTTTGATGGATCGATGAACCTTCGAGGATCTACAAGACCTGGCCTTTGATTCGTTGGTGGAAACGCGTCTTGGAAGCAAGCATAGAACCTTATAAGCAAGAAAATTTTTCCTTTAGCTTTCATTTTTGTCTTTTTGAAATTTGATACTGGGAAATTGTTTACAGGTTTTGATGGAACGATGTACCCTTTGAGGATCTACGTGACATGGCCGTGGATTCGTTGGTGGAAACGCGTCTCCTAAGCAAGCTTAGAACCGTTGAACCTTCCTTATTCGCATCTGCCTTATAAGCAAGTACATTTATCCTTTAGCTTTCACTTTTTTTTTTTTAAATTTGATATTGCAAAATAATGTTTACAAGTTTTGATGGAACGACGGCCGTTGATTCGTGGAAACGCTTCTTCGAAGCAAACATAAAACCTTTGAAAACCTTCCTAATTCGCAACGGCCTTGTAGGCAAGAAAATTTTTCTTTCGCTTTCATATTTCTTTTTGAATTTTGATACTGCAAAATTATGTTTACAGCTATTGATGGAACGATGTACCTTGGAGGATCTACAAACACCTGGCCGCTGATTCTTTGAAACGCTTCTTCGAAGCATGCACCGAATATTTAACTGATGCATATTTAATTCAGACCCCTACGACCTGATAGGTGAGTGATTTAAATTTTTCATTAAATTTCGTATTTTTACCCGAATTTTGATACCTATATCACATTTATTTTGATAGCTTTTGATTGAACGATCATATTTTGCGGATCTACAAGACCTGGCCGTTGATCCGTGAAAGTGCTTCTTCAATGCAAACACCGATCATCAGCAGTTTTTGGATGTCCTCTGTGAAAGTTTGGAATCTGTCCAAAGACGAAAGTTTCTGATCCGTCGTACCTTAAATAAAGGTATGTGGTGTCATTTTCATTTTTATTTGTTTGTAAGATTCGTGTCGTCGCACCTTACATTGAATTAATCCACTTAATTTTTAATTTGTTTTACTTTTTTCTCTTCGGATTTTCATACAGAAATTTTTTTTTAGCTTTTGATTGATCGATCGAATCATCGATGCTCTACTAGACCGTTGATTCATAGGAGCCTTCTACGCAAACACCGAATACCAGCAGGGTATGGATTGTCTCCGTGAGATTTCTGGATTTGTCGAATTTCCCAAAATTCGTTGCTGGATCACGGTATGTGCTGAATACGAGAAATATATCGATCCTTTAAGAACGTTTATCGTTACCGAAGGGGGTGGGGGGGGGGGTATCACAGTATCAGTCCATTCTGTTTTTCATGTTTTTTCTTTTAGGAAGTTTGGCTTCTTTCCACATGTATAATAAACTTCATTAACTGTATTTGCTTTCCCTGTTTCTTTTTGAGTTACTAAACTGTGTAATGATTCAAGTCCTTTTCCGGCGTTACCCTAGGTAGGGGGTTGGTTTTGGTTGCTTCATCTGTTTCGAAGAATACTTTCAACAATATTCCGTAAGATATATTTTTCAGTTTTTCCGTTCCCTCTTTCCACTTATTTGAGCTGTATAATGAATATTATACTAAGTGACCACATTGGAATTTCGTCTAGAAATCCGTAACTAGTTTTTATTTCTTTTTCAATACTTTCGAAGGGGATACCTATTGTACATAGAAATTTGACATTTCACCTGCTCCTATTGCATGATGAAGTAGACTCTATTCTTACAGGAATTGAATTTCAATCTTCCTTTCACGAAAATTGCATCCGGAATACAGAGCAATCACCCATTAACACTAGAAAGAAAAAAATACGTCACCGCATCCATCGAGCACATTTTGAAGGAATAGACGTACTAAAATCTAATATAGCTGTTATTATTTTGTGAAAAAAAATTAATTTGAAGTAATGTTCTGGCTCCCTCGGGACCTATAATCACCTTAACCTGAGTTTTTGAGTAAATCTTAGTAACGTTTTGTTCTCAGAACATTTTGAAGGAATAAACGAACTGAAACCTAATTTGGGTAGTTGTCAAAAAAAGTTAGAAATTTTGAATATCGCCGAAGAGTCAATTTCTGTATCGACTGTGGTTCAAGTGATTTGTGCAACGCTATTAAGGACACCTGACAAATGACAATAGTTTTTCAGCTGATGTTCAAATACAGCTGAGAGCTGTTTTCGATCTGCGGAAAGGGAACGGCAACTGTTCCCGACGCTGCAGGAAAACAATAAACAAATATGATTCGTAGTTTTTGAAGGTGCAATCAATCAATCAATTGATATTACTAGTTATATACAGCCCATATTTTGGGCAAAGGCCTCCCTCAATCTAAGCCCCTCCAGTCTGTCCCTGGCTACCCTTTCGTAATGTTCATTTTGCAAGAATTTCGAAATTTCGTCCCTCCATCTCGCCGTCTGTCTACCCTTTTTCCTCCCTTCCTTCAAAAACCAATTCGAAATTTTGTAGCTCCATCGGTTATCCTGAAGTCTTGCGATGTGTCCAGCCCAGTCCCATTTTTTTCTTTTTGCCACTTGGTTCATGTTTAAATTTCCTCTCATTCTTGATTTTAAGATTTGTATTCTGACCCTATCCGATTTTCTTATTCCCAGAATTGATCTTTCCATTGAGTTTTGTGTAGTGTCGATTAGGTTACTTTCTTTTTCTTGTAACCACCTTCTTCTCGTGTAACAATTACTAATTTACAACCGACCATTGGTATTCACGACCCCCCTCCCCCCCGGTCTGCGCCGCAAAAATACATACCTTCCAGCGATGTTACGAATTTGAGTCAAATTTATGCTCGACTGCGCTTCTACCGAATAAAATATTTGTATTCCAACTGCCTGTTCTACCAAAGCTAGAAGTTGGTGACAGTTTCCTCATACCAAATTTAATTGAATGGCATTTCGTTGAACCAAGGCGTCTATCACCGAGACTCACGAATGGAAAAATGAGACCCTCGACTAGTTCGCGTGGATTCTTCAGGCCGACGAACTATTCGAATCAATCCGAAGCGCCCCCAATAACTTACATTAGTTTTCGTTTATCTAAATACCGAATCAATCAAACGTTGAAAAGTTTTTCGTTTTCGCTTTTCTTGTAAGACCGTTCGAAGCCGCACGTCGAGCACGTTCGGTAATTCTTGGGCTGCCACGACTTCTAGACCGCGGCGAAAGACAAGAGAGACGAACTATTCTCCTGAAACAACGATAAGAATTTTTTTCTCCCTTCTAGTCTTGTTAACGCCCGTGTCGGTTTGATGACTCAGAATCGCGACGCTGATCCGCGGAGCTACAAGAAATTTACATTATCGTTAACGGCGAGTACAGAAAATGTCGAATGACATACCGCGGTCTGGCGAACTTGAACAAATATTTGGAAACTTGGAAACGGCCGAAGTTCGAACGCGGTGCCGCGGCAGGCGGCAGTTTGAAAACTCGCCGTATTTGGCTTCGCGAATTGTAATTATAAATTCGCGGTTCGCGGTGTCTTTTACAAAGGCCTTTCGTCTCCTTTCGCATTAATTGATCGTTACTGGTCGTCGGCGGCATTCGTTTTACGTATATCTGGGCCGGCCTTATGCTGTGTAGTTCGGAGCCGCGTGCGGATGCATTAAAACGAAACAGAGATTCGAACTTACAAATAACGAATCCACGGCAATCGTGGTCGGCATATTTGCGGTCCAGTTAACCGAAAATTTACCCTTTTCTGGTGCCTGTGTAACTTCCGGTGCCTACGGAACGCTCTGTCGCATTCATGACTTACCTACGAGCAGATATAGCCGAGGACCTGAGTTGGAGTATTATTCCAATTACGCGGTGTTTCAAACTGAATCTAAGGCATTTCAGAAAAATTCCTCAAATACGTTGCTCAATTGGCACTAACTGTGGAGTGATTAGGTACTTGGAACTGCTAGTGGCACTAGAGCCGGGGGCAGTGGATAGTTGTTCCAACGAGAAAATATTTTTACTTGAACTGAAACAAGACCTAGTCCTTTGGAGATCCTCATTCATTACGTACCGATCCGACTTCACAATAAGTAGATAATAAATAAATATGGTATACATGGGCCTAATATGGACCACATTTTGTGTTTTCGCTATGAAATGAGCAGTAGTGGGAAGATTGGATTGGAGATAGTTGCAAAGAAACTTAGAAGTATTTACTACCATAATCCAAATCCTGCGAGCAGAGGTACCACCAGGGGTAAATATCATCTGTTACACCGACGACACCTGGTGCTTAGGATGGATCGTCATACATAAGCTAAAAAAAAAATTCCGAATTTCTGAACGCGACCTAGTTCAAAAGTTGCCTTTGGTGAAAAAAAAAGTGTTAAATTTTTCTTTTTTTTAATTTGGATCCGCGCCTGACGAGAACACTCCTCAGCCCTCCTCATCATGAGGGTATAGTATTTTCCAGTAAAAAGTGGTTCTCCTTTCTCTAATTAAAATGTTACAATTTTTGAATTTCAAACGAGATGGTCTCCAAAGTACTGTTTAAGTATTGGTTTCTTTAGTTGCCAATTTGAAATACTTCATAAGATTTTTTATTTTGCTTTATTAATAGAAATTTGCATATATTTTTTTATTTATTAGGGTATGATCAAGAGAAGTAAAGCTCAAAAAGTAATACTTTTCTCTTTAATGTGCCAAGGTTCTCGAGCAGCAGGTTTTTTTTCGTGATCCTTCAAAGTAACGTTTAAAATTACAACTCAAAAGTAACTCTCAAAAAGTAACTTTTTTTTCATTTATGTGTCAAAGTAAGCACATGAAAATGTTAAAAAAAAATTAAATGAGAAAGGTGTGAACAAATTGGTTGATCTTGCACTCAGATAGAGGAAGGATGTACATCATCACCGAACTGGCGAGGTAAACAAGCATTAAGGGCTTCAGAATTACGGGATCATTCTTATTACTTTTTAGACAGACCTCGTAAGACTTTTTGCCTATTTGAAATAAGAAATTTGTATTTTGGATTCTGAGAACCAAATCGAAGTCATATAGGAAATTTGATTTACTTTATGGAATCAACATCTCAGAAAACCCCACTATAGGTACTTTATTTTTTTATTTTTATTTACAAGCTTTTGCTTGTTTGTGCGAGGAGTGCTCACGCCACCGAACGCGCCCGTAGACGGGCATGCGCTCTTATCGTCTTTCTCCACCACCTCTATCCCGTCCTAATCTTCCCTTTGTCGCTCCATCTTGTGAGCGGCCTACCCCTTTTCCTTTTCCATTTCCCTAGGCGACCATTCTTCTGCTAATCTACCCCATTTTTCTTCTACCCTCACCATATTATGTCCTGCAAAGCTCAGTTTCAATTTTTGGACCCTCCAGCCTATATTCTTGGCTCCAGTGGCTTTTATTCTTTCTTCTAGCCTAATTCTGTCCTTGATTCTAACCTTCATTACGCTACGCAACATTCTAAAGTACGTTATCCTCAATTTTTCGTATTGCCCTCTAGTCAATGACCAGGATTGAGCTCCGTAAGTAGGGTGGGTATCACTCATTGCTCTAATATTTTGATTTTAGTTTTTAGTGGTAGGTTACCTTTGAGAAGTGTCCTGTGAGCCCAAAAGTTTTTCCACGCTTTAGTAGTCCTATCCCCTAGCTCCACTTTTCCTCTATCTTCAAAAGCGATCATTTGGCCCAAATAATTATTATCTTTGACAATTTCTATATCTTCCCCTCTTACCTGAATCCCTTCGCATCCTAGGTTAGTCATTACTTTAGTCTTGGAGAAGTTCATTCTCAGCCCCACTCTCTCGCTTTCAATACTGAGCTCCTCTGCCATATTTTTTTAGCTCTTCCAGATTGTTACTCATTAATATTATATCGTCGGCGAAGCGTAGGTTATTTAACCATTGATTGACCATTTATTTTCACCCCTTTTCCCGCCCATTTCAATTTTTTGAAGACTTCCTCCAGGACTGCATTGAACAGGTTTGGAGAGAGTGGATCCCTCTGTTTTACCCCTTTCTGTATTAAAGACTACCCCAACCCTGTCCAATCTTATGTGCGCTTTGGTATTCCCGCACCATCTTCTGAGTACTCTTATAATATCGTTGTTCACCCCCCCCCTGCTTAGACAACGAAATTAAAACTAAGAAATCGGTAAAATAAAAATCAGAGAAAAACGAGAAAGAAATCGAAAGTCTGTTTTACAAAAAAAATCACTGGTAGTCACCTGATAAAGCTGCGCGATAAATGAAATGAATTTCCAGCACGGCAACAGGTTGCAGAAGAGTCTTTCCAAAGTTAAAGACGACATTTAGCCGGTAGGGGGCGTATTTGGTTTCCCTGGCTACCTATGAAAAAATACTAATTTTTGAATTTGTCAAGGGGATGGGGGTCCAGCCCCCCTTTACGATTGAAATTTTGCGATATGTGGGAAAAATCTAGGTCTCCTCCCCTGATTGGAAGAACCAGTTTCGCCGGTATGGTACGTCATGTGAGTGAAATACTATGCCCACGTTATTTAGATTCGAATTTTTGAGAAGCTATGTTGTGTACGGATTTTTATTATCTGTTTTTCGCGAATAATTTTTCCATGTATCGTTTTTGGTAATACCTTGCTTTCATCTGCTGTCTGAATTCTGAATTACAAAAGTAAGTAATTTGTCTAATTAAAGTTTCGTTTCATTACTATATTCATGAGAAAATAGCTTGAATCAATTTTAAAATAAAAATACTTTGAGTATGCAGCATCATCATGTCTTTCCTCTAACGTATATAATGTGTTTGAACTGAAAAATAGAATCCCTTGGAAGTTATCAGCTCCTTCAGCTCGAAGCGTTTGACTTTGAGGGGTCAAATATGGGATCAAATTACAGAAAATTTTATGAGGAATAATTTTTGTGTCTTTACATTTTTCGCTGGAAAGCATAATTTTCGAGAAAAATAAGAAAAACTGAAATTTTCCAGATGTTCCGCTCCCCATGAGCCACGCTCGGGGTCCGGGGCGGTGAATTTTTTACAGCATGTACAGACTACCTCAAGGAACACATTTCAGCAGAAAAACCTTTGTCCGCAATTTTGTCCGAATTGAGAGGTTTTTTTATCTATTTTTCCTGGACTACCAGTAGAGCAGGTCAAAACAAGATGTTTTGGTCTTTTCTTTGATATCTTCTCATCTGAAAGTCTGAAGTTGGTGGAATTTTTCACCCAAAAAGAAACTAGGCACTACCGAATGAAGATCTTGAATCGTCACACCTCGAACCTCGATTCAGCTTCTCGGTGGGAAATGAAGACGAGGCCTTTAATCAAATACCCTCCCTGTGTACAGAAAATTATCGATTTGAATTTGTGTTACAAAAGGCACCGCACTGGTGAGTATAACACGATGTAATAATTTTTTTCAACCTCAAATCAGTTCACGACCATCGGTAATATTAATTTCTTCATCAAAACGACAGGTTTTTTACAACTTGTAATTCAATCAGTCTATGTGACTTAATTACGAATCCCCACCCTATAGTGAAAATATACACCAGTGTATCTGGAACCAGGATTTCTTACTTTCTTCAACTTGCCACTACGGTAGTACAACGCCGAGGCACGCCGAATTTCCGATACGATTGCGACCGTGAATGCAAAAAAGCGCGAATTCAAAATAGCGAAACCAATTCACGTTTTAACTTCCCTCATTCTCCCTCCGCTGAAAGAAGTAGAAAACGAATAAAAAAAAAAAAAAAAAAAGACCAACCTTTGAGGAAGTTGTTTCTTAAGCTGCTCACGTTCGCCACCGTAAAACCATTACTATCATATTTTCAGAAGTTTTATTCTGGGTTCCTATTTATTTTATACACCGAAACATGGCAAGCAGAAGCTGTATAACGGTCATTCAAAAAGTGAAATAGGACTACGTTGAACGTGATATATTTAGTCGCAATTCAAGCTCGTTTTTCTTTTTCCCATTCGGAATAAATTTATACGTATAATTTTGAATTCGCGAAACCACCCGTGGATACGTTGTTTATTGTTTTTTACGCTGGGTGACGAAGTACGACGAAGCTAATACGAACGGAAAAAAATAGCTGCGAAAAAATAAATTTTTTCGTTAATATCTCACTGTTCGTGCAGTAAGACATATATTGCAGATCATGAAAACATGTGCGAAGATATTACCTTTTCAACGGAGAAATCTTGTTGACTCTTCTTTGAATTTTAAATTCCAGACTGCCACCGAAAAGCAAAACGCTGAACGAACTGAAATTTCGTATATTCTTTCATTTCTAGTAAATGCAGAATTAACACTTACATATCTTCTCGTTTTTTCCCCCAGATTTTTCTTACATTTATTGCCGACTTGCCGTGGACACTAAAATCATCAAAGAAGAATCTGTCTTTTCACTTCATTTTTGTTGTGTTGAGCGATATGTCGTCGAGCGCTCGACTTGAGTCCATGTTTCACTTATTTTCCATTTGCTGTGGGATCATCCATAGCCCAACTTTATAGCAAATGTCGAGAATTTTCTAGCTCTATCCACTTTGACTTATGGTGTGGATATTCTAGCCCCAATGCTTACGCGTCATGTCCCGCTATGCTGCACCCATATGATATGGCCCTATCCGATTTTTCCTCTTTCCACAGTACCTTACAGGAGCCACTTCTTACCTTCCTATTTTAAAAACATGTTTATTGTGGCGTGCCCATTAGTGTTTCGCTGACGTTACACTCTAACCATCAGTGCATTTCCGTCTGCTTACTTATCCAGGCCTTTACTTTGGATTTTATGACGCTGTATGCTACAGGAAGACACGGCCTGGGCGTTGCCAGTTCCTTTTTTATGCTCTTCTTCGCCAGCTTGCTAGCGAGACAATTTTCAATAAAGTTAGCCTTTTGTGTGACACTTCACAAGGCCCAGGGACAGACGCTGGAGAAGGTTGGGATATAGCTACCCGAGTATGTCTTCAGTCATGGACAATTATGCGTAGCTCTGTCGCGGACAACTTCGTTTAATAGTTTAAAAATCCAAGTACAACCTGGAAGCTATAAATAAACTGCAAATGTGGTGGGGAAGGAGGTCCTGTAATATGATAACTTTATAAATTTTTGTAGTTTTCATTTTTTTTTAACATATAGAATAGAGATATGTGGTGTGCTGCTAGTATTATCTTTATAATTCTCTTTTCTTCACGCTCCAAAGTAACGCTTTTTTCCGTTGTGTGCCAATGTAATGACATAAAAAGTCCAAAAAGAAATCGGTTGACTTGTTCGATTTTTTCCCAACTCCGCCTGACTGAAATGGTAAATTTTCCCAACTGTTGATTAAAAAAACAATCCTATGGTGGAGTTGCCCCCTACCTCCCCCTATCCCTACGCCTTCGTAATTTTACAGGTTCTCAGAGTCGGATACCGCAATGCCTTCGTTTGTTCTTCCTACGAGTGAGTTCTCGTTTACCTCCTGATCTTGCAAACGAGTTCTCGTTCGACTCCTGAACTCGCGATTGGTTTTCGTTTATCGTTAAAATGGAATCCCTATTGACAAAGACGATGCGATTTTCAAAAAAAAAAAAAAAAACGCACAGCGACATCGCAACTGCTACCGTGGGAAAAAAATCGCATCGCGATTGAGGCATCACAGGTGGCAGTGTGAGTCGCAGTGCGAGTCGCAGTGCTTTAGTGGCTTCGTCAGTCGCATGCTACTTAACAGAAAGTGGCATGCGATTACGCCTGCGGCTGTCGTAGCCGCAGAGGCATGCGTCAGTAGCTACGACAGGCGCATCGAAAATCGCATCGTGAATCGCCTTCGGTACCACTATAGTTGAAAGTCGCATCGAAACTCGCATGCGACTTCGCCTGCCACTGTCGCGTGGAAAGTTGCACCCAAGGCGTTTCAGCTATAGTGGTATTGGAGGCGATTCACGATGCGATTTACAATGCGATTCTTGATGCGACTGTCGTAGCCACTGACGCATGCGTCTGTGGCTACCACAGGCGCAGGCGTTATCGCATGCGATTTAGGGTATGACTATCGGCCGTAGTCGCACCCGGTGCGCCTTTTGATGCGATTTTGGATGAGACTTTCAACTAGAGTGGCATCGAATGCGATGCGTTTGCGAATGCAGTTTCTGATGCGACAATTACATTGTGAATCGCATTCGATGCCATTGTAGCTAAAATTCGCATCCAAAGGCGCACCGGGTGCGTTTTGCAATGCGACTTTAGATACGACTTTTAGCTAGAGTGGCATCGAATTTGATGCGTTTGGGGATGCGATTTTTGCTGCTATATTTATAGCCAAAATCTGGGAGGGTGCAACTGTGGCCAATATATGGTGTTAGCCAAAGTCGTGCGAGGATTACAGTGCAGTAAAAAAATAGATATAATATAATAAATTAATTATATGAGATCAGTATATGATTGTATTAAAAAATACATTTGTATGCAACAATTAGAGATATGTCTGCGTTTATACCATGCATGAAAAGCAGTCATATAGTATGACACAACCCCATAATTTTGAATTCTGAATGTGATGCCACAGCTCTTAGCCTATCAAAGCCCAAAGGCTTTGATAGTTGACAGGGTTGTCCACAAGGAGGGAGCTGTGTTTTGGATCAATGGAAAATGGAATTATGCTATTAACAGTTTAAATGACTTTTTTTTGTTGTTTTTTTGTTTTAACAGAGTGGCCACTTTTTTCTTAGAACAAATTTCCTGACATTTCCCTGACTTTTTTTGTAATTTTTCCTGACCTTTTCCCCACTTTTTCCGACTAATTCCACAGAAATTTTATAAGTTATAATAAAATGACCAAACTGGAAAATAAGTACAAGTACCTAATATAGTGTGTTGTATAGTTAAAGTCAATAACCAAAACAAAAGTAAAAACAGTGGTGGTTTTTTTTTGGGAGGGGGGATATAAAAAAATTGGGAAGCTTACAAGGCTTATACATACAACGAGTGTGTAGATCAATTTTGATTTATAAGATTCAAATTTTTTAAGTGAAAATTCAACGACATAAAGCAAAAGAAGGTATTAAAAATATACAATAGTAGAGTATTTCTTCTCAATAATTTTCGATTTCTGAACGTTCATCGAAACTTGACTTCCACCCTGGTACTATTCTCTCAAATTCTTCATTTCTGTACCCAACTCTTCGAACTGGTGACGAGCATCTTCTAATACTAATCTCTTCTTCTTCTCCTCAATTTCCTTCAATTTTTCTGCGGCTTCTCGTTTTTTGGCTTTTGCTTTCGATTTTCCATCTTGTCCTACTTTTTTCTTGTCTATAGCCTCCTTGTACAGACTATGTGCCTTCCTTACAGCGTGAATAATACTCTTATTCATAACAACCTTCACTACTTTTCCGCCATGGTACATGAGCGTGTCATACACTAACCTCTGGCCAACAAAAGACTCATTTCTGAGGTTTTTTAGTAAGATTTCTTTATTTATAGAAAACTGTTTCTCAACGAATGCATTTCCATACGAGAGAATCGGTACCATCTTTAGGAAATTGATTAATGGAGCAAAATTATCACCTTCATGAGGAATTACTTCGAATCATAAATTACCCAGCCTATGCTCAGGATTAGGTATTGACATTTTTTTCACTGTTTCATCAAAAAATGGTCTATTCCAAACTTTGATCAAATTGTTCTTCACTTAGTCAGCTTGAATTGTATGTCGGCGGTCAGCCTACTAGACAATCAATACAAGGGACAGACCTACATACTCTAATCCAGTCCCACCGAACTCACCCGCCTCTTTGGTAACATATTACTCCAATCTCAGCTTCATATTCATAATTCTCATTGCTCACTGCTCGTTGTGAACATATAAGGTTAAAAGTAGTTAAGCCCTGAAATCGAATTGGGGGGGGGGGTATTTTTCCAGGCCGGCAGCTTGGTTAGCCACCACGCTCTTTTAGGGGGCAGCGGAATTCGAAATCAACACAAGTTTTACAATGTTCGAGCACAATTCATCTACCGAGTTTCAAACCGCCACCCACTTTTGGGGGAGGGGATGGGCATACATTTCCCAAGTCCCAACAACTTCTTCTAGTTTCTTCGGTGTGCGGTATCGACATAAATCAGTGGCGGATCCAGGATTACAATTTGGGGGGGGGGCTAAATGTTGGAGAAAAAAAGAGCAAACAAAATTTTAAGCATGAATGTATGATTGTTGATAAGTGATCATGTTGATTCATTGATAACGCGATATGTATTCACGAACTGTGCTGTATGAGCGCTACTGTCATTAAAAACATCGGTGGCTAAAATAAGTGGAAAAGCGAGTGAAAATTTTTTTTTTGGGGGGGGGCTATAGCCCCTTTAGCCCTCCCCTTGGATCCGCCACTGACATAAATAGTTTTCAGCAACGCTCTTTTTTGTTGCACACGAAAGTAGTTTCATGCAACGTTTTTCTTTACAGTTTCTTTGGTGTGCGCCCTGCCTAACATTACAGACAACATTAAAAAAAAAATCCTATTCCTCCCCCCTTTTAATTCATAATTATTAACCCCAATGAGCAAACACTAATTCTTTATTTATATTTCATTACTATTATAAGCCAACATTTTTTTTTTTTTTACAACAAATTGCACCAGTACTATTTTTTTCCACCTTGTAATTCGTAATTGTTCACCCCCAGCTGAAGTGGTAGCCACAATTGCCTCATTAGTGGTAGTGAATGCAATTTTGAATGCGATCCGGAAGTAAATCGCCTCGTTGGGTAGTATCGAGTACGATTTAATGCCGAATCGTATTTAAAAACGCATCCACTACGACTTTCCAGTATTAGAGTCGCCATGATAGTCGCACTGGAGGCCTCTTTGAATGCGATTCGGCATTATAATCGTACTCGATACTACTAACGAAGCGACTTAATACCGAGTCGCATCCGGAGTGGCCACCAGTACGACTGTCGAGCCAACTAATACTTAAAAGTCGCAGTGGAGGCTACTCGCGATGTGATTTGGCATTCAATCGCCTCGTAGGAAGCATCGAGTGCGACTCACGAGGCGACTGAATCCCATATCGCATCGCGAGTAGGTAGCCTCTACACGCTGAATGCGGATTCTAGATTCTCGAATGCGAATTCACCGATTCTGGTAGCTACCACAAACGAACACACGAATTTCCGCACCATTTTTCATTTAAAACGATTGAATTAATCGTTGCACATTTTCACATTGATCAATAGTAGGTAATTTCATCGTCTACTAATAACTAATAGCTGCTATGATATGATCGCCATATTCGTCATTTACTAATTTCAGGGCGATTGTAAGATTGTAAAGAGGAACCAACAATCACCCTGAAATTAGTATGTGGGATAGAGCACTACACGAGTAAGTAAAAAGTAATCGGATAAATAATCGTCGAGTATCACAACCTGACGATGCCGAGTATACTCGGCATCGTTTCAGAAAGTATCACCGGTTACATTTACTGCATGATTACAAAATCGTCAGAATGGAATTGTGGCATCGTGGCGATTACGCATCGTGAATTGGTACCAGCTTATAAAGAAGAAAAAGAAACATGCTACATATTTTTACATTACCCATCACCATGATACATGCACAAAATACTTGAGCATTCCAGATTGATAAACCACAACACAAATTCACACAACACATTTTGTAATCACAGATTTAAATAGTTATTCATGTTACCATACCTAGATCTTGAAACACAACACTAGCAATGAAAACAAAATAAATTTATGTAAAATTGCTACAATACAATTTGTGCAATAATTTTTTTATGAAGGCATGGTTTTGATAACACACAGACACATCTAACTGTTGCATGTGCATATGGAGGGGGGGGGGAGCGTGTCTCGATGCCTCTGAGGCATCAAGAGTAGTAGTCGATACGATTTTATTTGTCAATTCGCATCGACTGCCACTCTCGATACCATAGACGTAGCGTCTGTCGATACGTCTGATGCATCGATAGTGGCCGTCGATGCGATTTTATTTTTTGAGTCGCATTGACTGCCACTAACAATACCTCAGAGGTATCGACAGACGCAGCGCCTATCGTATTGAGAGGCGCAGTTTATGCGACTTTTTTTTGCTTTGTGGCATCGACTGCGACTTTGGATGCTACAGTCGTAGCGCCTGTAGTTGCGACTGTAGCATCCAGAGTAGAACTCGATGCGATTTTTTTTTTAATTTTTGAAAAAGGCATCGGTAATGGTATCGACTGCTCCCAGTCGCATCGATCGTATCGTAGAATCGCACTCGATGCGACTGGTAGCAGTGCGACTCTCAGTTTCTTTTGTCACTAGGGATTACTCGTCGCATTTCTATTTTCGGCGTCTGTAACAGGGTCTTCCTCGTTACGAGGAAATATTTTATTAGGTAGACCTAGCAACAAAGATATCACTTTTCCAATGCACGAAAATAACTCAAGAACCTTGGAACTGCTGCCGACATTTGATTGATATAGAGTGATGCGTTCGTGAACTTTTACTGGTTGGAACCGTCGAAATCAAAGAAAAAGAAAAGATATATGTGTACCGAAATCGAAATCAAAGACGAGTGCAAAAGGAAAATTTAAACGCGATCTACACGCACTTAATTGGGAGAAGATGCTGCGACGAAATGCGAGACAGTCGTTATAGAAATTCATATTCGGTATTTTCGTAAACGAGTAAATTTATTTTAGGCTTTGCGTCGGAACGTTGAACATTCCAACTTAACGAATCGTTTTCCAAGCGAATGAAAAATTTCGCCTAACGTGTGCACAGGCCTTGGCCACACACGTGCATTCGCGTCGATGATTTCGGAAGAAACTTTTTAATATAATAACTCGTACAACGAATGCGATCGCTAATTCGTACAACTACATCGATTAACGTTATATACGTATTACACTTTTATTCCGAGCGCGAGAAAACTTTGGAAATAATTATTTTTAACAAAACCGGAATCGCTGTTTGCCCGTTTTGGTTCCAGCGCGAAAGGGTAAACTTGGTAATTACTTTTCAGACTTCATTAAATTTCGACGAAAGTTTAATTTTCTTACAGCGTATATACGGTGTGTTCGCATATATACAATACGACACTGGAATATACGTATACTATTAATATTCGCCCTGGCTGCGGTTTGGCGAATCTATTTTAACGGTATGGTGGCGCGATAAATTGTTTGATTCGTGCCAATAAACCCGACGACTCGCTGCTGGTACAGCGGAAAGATCGAGAGGGTGAAGAAGCGTCGACGAGCCCGGTAGGTACGAGAGCAGGCGGTTGCCGGTTGACGCGCCAATATGTAACGAAACTTCAAGCAAAAGATGACTTGAGACACCTGTATTCGATTGGCGCCCACGTAATCGGTACCGACCGGGTAACTGTGGGTTACTATTTTCGATAATATTAAGGTAAAATCATAACTGAAAATGAGTTCAAATACCTTTTAAAATTCTGAAATGATACCTATATTGTTGCGTCGGAAAAAGCAGACAGAAATTAAAATAATAAATATTTTAAGATTTTTACGTGTACGCGATTTCGTAGTACAGGAAAATGAGGGGTGAAACGGAAAAAATTGCCAGATAAAATTGTATTGTTGGAAATTGTTAGGAATGGCACCCTGAATATAGAGAAAAACTAAACTTTCTCTGACCTTATGCGCTCCGAGCTATGGTGGGCTCCCACTTTTAGATTTTTGCTTTTTTTTTAATTTCAATTTTTCTTCTTTTTTCTTTCTTTTCTTCTAGAAAGGACATATGTAATCTGAAAATATTATGTCATCGATCCTGGAGTGTATTTGCTCGCAAAAAAATTTTCACTCTTTTTAAGCAAGAGAATGAACGTTCGGCGCTATACAGTTTGTCACTGCTGTGCACCCAAACATTCGATACGCAATTTCAACATTGGGAAATACGGTTTCCAAATTATTTCTTCGGATATATTCGAGAATTTTAGTAGGGGAGCCGTTTACATTACCTGCTGCTCTTTGGTAATGTATCTTGAAATGAAATAATTCGTCTTCAAATATATTATTAGTTCCAAGTCAATTGGGAAAAATTTCTTTAAATTCTGGCTTTTTCTCTCAGCTCCACTTCACTCAACGAGTTAATCTGCAGGATGCATGAGTACTTTTCTAATATCGATTTATATTATTCAAAATGTTTTTCTTGTAGTTCAACAACCAATCGATCCAAAATAGCATTGAAAGTATTGAACCTAAAATGATCTTGTCCCTGAAACTGGACATGTCCCTCATACGTTTCATCAGATCGTACAATTTTTTTTATGGTCCGCTGAGAGTGTCTACTTTATAGTCTATACTTTGCGAAATTTCTCGCGCTCTACCTTCATACAAATCGAAATCATTTCTGCAAATTTCTGCTACAAACTCGGCAAAGCTTCCATGAAGATCAACAATTTCGGATAAGCTGGTAGAAGCACTTTGTAATTGTTTGCTGACAAGGTTGAAACGACTGAGTAATGTAGACCAAACGACTATAACATGAATGCTGTCTCTAACCGTTTCATTTTACGTAGAAGACCTTTTACTATGTTTTTTGTAATGGCCTTTTCATGAGGACCTTGTTCAATTGACGACACAGCAGCAATTATTTGAGGTAAAAATTTGTTGAGAACCAGGACCGCGTCTGCAGGAGCAGCCCATCGAGTAGTGGATAAAGATTTTAAGGACAATTCCGAATCCGCTATATTCTGCAAAATTCTCCTGCGCTTGGTCGATTCGGAAAAAAAAAATTATACACAGCTTGAATCAGGTTGAAAAATTCAGCGGCTTCGGTGCAACTTTCTGCCGCATGGGTACCTATTAAATTTAGACGGTGTGCAGCGCAATGAGTGTATTCTGCTAATGAATTTTTTGCTGTAATTCGTCCTTGGAGACCTTTGTAAGAACCTCTCATATTAGCGGCACTGTCATATGCTTGACCCCTCGTAGTGTAAAATGAGCACAGAATACATACATTAAAAATTACTCCTGCAAAAATCCACGCATTTTTTTCACTATCCCGTCCACAATTTGCCGCCCTAGGCACGTGCCTATGTTGCCTATGCGTAAATCCACCACTGCTTATTAGTTTATCTCTCCTGTTCACACCATTCCAAATATCGATTTTACCTCCAACTCTGTTAAGTACTTCCTCATTTTTTACCTTATCCGTTCATTTGATGACGATATCACGAGAGTCGTGACTTCGTGGGTCCGAGTACACGAAATCACGAGGGTCGTGACTTCGTGGGGTCCGGGGACAGGAGATCACGAGGGTCGTGATTTCGTAGATTCGGGGACACGAGATCACGAGGGTCGTGAATTCGTGGGTCTGGTACACGAGATCACGAGTCGAAACGAAGGCCTTCCGCGAAAAATATAGAATCAGCTTCTCCTGACAACTCCGGGGACTCGACATTAACTGACTGTAGATTATTAATTATTTTTGACCAACTTCGTAATGTTGAATTCGAAAATCTAACTGACATAGGTGAAGCATTTGCAACTACCTTTTCCAAAAAAATTTCAAAACCTGTCTCTTCGAATCATAGCTCCCCCGGAGTTCTTTTGAGAAGTAATATAATCATCAACCCAGTGAGCAGAGCAGATGTTTTGCATTCATTAAAGAAACTACTCCTATAAAAAGTTATCGGCCTAGATGGTGTACCTTTCTATATAAAGCTTGTGCTGAATTACTGGTGACCGCATTGCATCGCATTTTTAACATAATTTTATTTAAGTACAGCTATCTGAAATTATTCCTGTGTCAAAAACGAAAAATTTGAATGACAGATTTATACAGGCCTACTACCATTCTCTCGGCTCCACATGTGCGGCAATAGATGAAGGTGCACAAACTGCTGATTTTAGAAAAGCTTTTGATAGGGTTGACTACTTAATCCTACTATCTAAATTACAAAACTATGGTTATTCTAACCCTCTAATCAAACTTCTGGACTCTTATTTTGTAAAAAGGATCCAGAGGGTTGTCTTCTGTGGAGCTATCTCAACACCTTACATAGCAGCCTCTGGAGTTCCACAGGGCTCCCATTTAGGGCCCTTGCTTTTCGACCTATTCATCAATGAGTTGTCATCACTCATCATACATGGAACATTCTGAAGTACTTATGCACGCTGATGATTTGAAGCTTCTTTGAAAAAAAAAAAACAAAAAAAAACACATAAAATTGACAGTGAAAAACTACAAACTGTTTCGAATTCCTTGAACACATGGTGTATCTATAATAATCTGTCCCTGAGTTTCAAAAATGCTTTCAAATTACAGTAACTAGAAACAACAGGCCTATTATCACCAAGTATCAAATTAATGGCTATACATTGGGTATTAAATCTGAGATAAGAGACTCAGGTGTTATTATTGACTCCCGGTTAACATTCATCCCGCAAGGTAATTAGGTTATTAAGAAAGCCAGATCTATCCTTGGTTTTTATCTATCGTCAATCTCACTCTTTTCATAAGTCCAAAACTCTTTTGCTGTTATATTTTGCCTATGGGCGTTCACATCTAGAGTTCGTATCTTCAATTTGGTACGCAAGTACTATCAAATTGAATCACCAAATTGAATAAATTTAGAAAATATTTTTAAAATTCTTACCAGATGGACGTGCTTTGCTAATGGACACTGTCAGCCTGGGGTGCTACAGTCGATGTGTTCGGAGACATTGCCAAAAGTTGTTGTTACAGTAAAGGCAGTGGTCAATGACGGTTGAGCACCTGGCACTGGTTATTGAGGCTGCAGTGGCAGTTATCAATAACAATAGTGCCCCTGGCACTTGAAGTATGAAAAGCTTGAAAGTTGGGTACCGTGAAGCTGAAGTATAAGAGAGTTGAGTATCCTGGAATTGAAGTTACTGAGAGGGTGACTTGGAGTCGAACTAAAGATGGATTGAGTCGTTCTTTTGACAAACATGGTTAAAGAGGCTTAGGTCCAGCTTACCCTAGTTTTAGAAATCAAAACCATTCTACAGAATGTACTGCACAAATAGTTAAAAACAGTGGCGATTCAGAATTTCGTGTCTTACATCCGTATACAAGTAATTAACATTTCTGCATATTATAGTTAGTTCTGGGTTAATATACTTTCGCACTTTCTATTAAAGTTACACGTCTTTCAGGAGTCTTTGAAGTCCGGTGACAATGCTCGTCTGCTTTGGGTATAGTCGTCGAAGATATTCGAAGCTCAAATTAAAATCAATTAAAACTTTGTTCGGCGCTGCTAACCGTGGGTCATGTTCCCAGATAGGAACTCGTCTTATTTACTCGGCGGCGGTGAGCGCGGCGCGGAAATACACCCTTAGTGCTCGGTACTTCTGGTTGTGCTCGTCGCGCCGGACGCGAGAAGTTGCACCTGGCACTAGAGCGAGAAAATTAAATTACAAATTGTCTCGAGTATTGTTTTTCCTTCGAAACAATATATAGCGGGCTAACTGAAACCACATTATGCGACCGGATTTAATGACGTTTAAAACACTGAAACCTGCCCTGCCGGCGAATATACCGAAAAAAATTAGCATATAAAACGAAAACTGAGCATTTTTTTGTCGGGTAAGTCAGTACTTCGATAGTACGTGTACCGGGCTTGATGCCGGCGACGACGATTTGTGGCTAATAGAGTGAGATGTAGGTATCTATTCCAGTAAATAAAGCCGAAATCTTCTCCCTTCTCCGTCTAAATTGGGTACGAAGTTGCAAACTATAACTAGCTGCAACTCCTGCCGGGTTAATTTGTCCCCGTTTTCAGTCAACTTGTTTTGTCTTTCATCCTTCCTTTTGAAGCGTATTGACTGAAATGTAGAAAGGCTCTGTATAAAAATTTTAGGCTGCATTCCCAACATTATCTCCCAAGTGTAGTTACATTTCTCAGTTTCAGCTCAGCTTATGTGTACGTCACAGGAGTAGCACGGAAATACCCACTAATACTGAAAAATTCTAGGTGGGAAGTGAAAAAAGTGAAACATTGCACCCATGCGTACACATGTCAAGATTGTAAACACAGGATTTCGAGAAAATAGGTTGAATTATGACCGAAAAAAATGGGCAAGAACGTTTGCACTTTACTAGAAATTGAGATTGATAGATAGTGGTGGTGGGGGTGGGGATGTGATCTTATTTTCTCTCATCTTCCTGAAATGGTGTTGTTATTTGTATTTCGTGAAATTTATTTTTTCAAAATCTTCATTGAAATTTCAGATGTGAAATTCGCTTGCCAGTTAACAAAAATTCATCAGCAATTAATGTTAAGCAATTATTATTAATTAGCGTTACTTAGGGGAGAGGCATGTAAGAGTACGCACATAATGTTTGAAGTCTATATATCAACAAGTAAGTGGGATAGGAAGCTGAAATTTTGAGATGGTATACACCATGCATCTAGGAATAAGGTGCGCAGGTTTAAATTAGCAAAGAAATCATATACTAAGGGGAATCTCGGTTTTCCTCCTGTAAAAAAATGAAAAGCCTACTCCTAGATGCACCGGTATGTAAGAGTGCGCGCAAAATTTTAGTACAGATTGTATTGAGAACAAAAATCACAGGTGTTATTTTCAGCCGTATAATTCCCCCCTTTCAGAGACCGAAGTGTTCACATTTCGCATAGGTCGTTTTCGAAGCACAATGTTTTCTCCAATATACAAATAACATCTTCCTTCACCTCTTCGATCAGTCTCTCATTTGAATTTGTTCAGGAACTTGCATCAGATGCAGTCTTCTTCCTCCATAAAAAGAAAAAAAGAAAAAAGAAAAAGAAAGACCGATATATACAATAACGTGTTCGTGCGTAAATTTTAAAACGACGTTAGAAGGGACCCTACCAACTTTTTCTAGTGTTTGAAAGGAGGAGGTATGCAAACCGCGATGCGTTCTTGGAGGTTCCCCCATGTGTGCTGCTAATCGTAATATAACCTGGAAGTTTCCTCCATTGTGCGACGAATGAAGGGAAAGTGCCGCTACAGTTTTCATGGACCCATAATGCACATCTGATACAACGGAACCATCTCTCACTTTTTCCAAACTCCCCACAGGTGTCACATACCTCATTCACTTCTTCTTCGATGTCTGAATCACCAACCTAATTAAGTATCGAGGGAATAGGTAGGTAATCGATTTTACTTTCAATGATAATTCTGAGATTGATGATTTCATAATTGTTGAAAATTTTGAATGAGTTTCAAGTTTGATATTTCACTCAATCATTAGTTTATTTGTAAGTAGATCGCTATCCGGGGCTTTTTTCTTCTTTGCATACTGTTGGATTTCTGCTGCTACTTGCTTAGGACCAGAGCTGCCAATTGGTGCCACTGCTTCCGCTGATACAGGATTGCAGTGCATCCAAATTAGCATATCATTTGGAACTAATGTGGCACTCAGATGGTCAGCAAATTTCATATTTATCGATTTTGTAGATTTCGATGTCAGTTCTTATCTTGAAATCCTACTTATTTTTGGTTTTTGAATCGAATGATTTCACCAACCATTTGTATTAGTTTTTTATTCGCTTTCGTGTTACTAGATAGAGATAGCCGGCACATGCCAAAGGCGAATCACTGAATGGAGTGGAAAAAGCTTTTGTGCAAGTGTATCAAACACTAACTGTTTTGACTGGCGCATATAAAAAAACAATTTTGAGCCTCCACCTAGTAAACAGCACCATAAATTACCTACCTACTGTGAATTGCCAGTAAGTTAAACTCGTATTTGTTAGTAAACGTTGCCTTCCCTCTCACTGAGTGCGAGAATCTCTTGACATTCTCCCACTCATGTAGGAGAAGTTACTGCAAGTGTAAGATACTGTTTTCTCATAGTGCGGTTCAAGGAAGTCAGTGCTCGAAAGTAAACAGCAACATTTATCACAAACTAATTAACCCAAGGATAGCGTAAGTCTATTTACCTACACGTTTCAACATCTGTAGTAGTGTTTTAATACGACGGGAAGCATCAGTTTCTCAACTATACAGTCATGATTTAAACGTGATTAACATCAAATACAGTCGACTCTCGATTTAACGAAGGCCAAGGGAGCAAGGAAAAATTTCGTTAAATCGAGTTTTCGTTGAATCAAATTTCGTCAAAATGCACAAATTCATCAAAATTGACATTATGTTTCTCCAATAACCGCTGAATTTGTTCATTATCGTCCTCATTTGGAACCTCATCGTTAATTGTAGGAAGTGTGCTGTCGTCTTCGTCTATTGAAAATCCAGCGTGCGTGAAAGAATTCGCTATTATACTCGGCTTAATGAACAATTCATGACATGACAGCTTCACTTTTTTCATAAAATCTACGGGATTTTTGTACTTATAGTACATAATTATTGAATTTCGTTAAAGCGAGAACATAGTTTTTCGTTATAGTGAGTTTTTCTCAAGGGAACAGGGGTTTACTTCATTAAATCGCGTTTATCGTTAAATCGAGAGTCGACTGTATTTAAAATACATTGCTAAAAAGAAAATTTATCCTACAATGTATTTACTTATACGCGAAAAAGATTTTTGTACGCACGTGTGATTTTTCGCACACGGACTTACCGCGCATTTACAACATTTTTTTTGCCCTTGTGTTTGTGTACTATTTCACACGTGTATTACATAGTACATAATACCTTGTTCAATACATGCTGAAAAATCGCGTTATTTGTAATCATTTTTCAGTGCAATAAAAAAATAAAACTTTCGAATAAACAGTGGTGTGTATGACCAATGTGCCTAAAAAGTATGCAAAAAATAAGTATCCAGTTCTGCTCTGGAGCAAAGATAAACAAAATAAACATTTTCATGCAAACCTTTTTGTAGAAGCGCTAGTGTAGGATGATGGTTCGGGGATCATGATACTGATAGAATAGTATTGACTTCAATTATTATTTCTGTAAGCTACTATTCGAGCATGTAGGTATTGAAAAAAAAAAAATTAGTTTGTAACTCTTGCAAGAAGCGTGTTATTCGCTCGTGCGATTTTTGCATCACTCGTGTTACTCGTGCTGCAAAACTTCGCACTCTTCACGAATGATGCGCTTCTTGCACATGTTGCAAAATGTACTATTTTTTAACAAGTGCATAAAAACTACCGGATTTGAAAACCCGTGAAATTATGTGGTGAAGAACCTAATATTCCCCATCGTACCAAAGTACTGCGGTCGATGTTGCAACCTGTAAATAGATTTAACAAATGCAGTGAGTAAATTGCTCATAGTTTTTTTTTTGTACATCTTACGTTAGTTATTTGGGATTATACTCCAACCATGATATCTGTTTCTTTGATGTTCTGTCTGAAAAAAAGGTTCCTTTAATAATGTTACTTGGAGTACCTTTTTTTTTGATGTCTCATCATAATAGCTTTTGTCGGTGGTGGATCACTGTTTTGCAAATTACGTGGCGACAGTCTCTTGGAGAAACCCACCACTCTTTTATTCACCCTCCCCCACAAATGTGATCGTTTAGTTTTTATGTCTTTTTGTGATTTTTCCAGAACATTGTAGGTGAATATCCCACTTGCTCGTCTATCCACTCTCCTAGAACAAAAGTTTTTGACATCTACCGGAAACTTATGCAGTGGTTACTGCAACTGCTGCAGTTTTTCACAAATCGGATTAGCATTTTCAACTTTTTCTAATGTTTCACATTTTGAGATTTTTTCACTCTCAAAGTTGTTGCTATAAAAGGGCGATCTTTTTTTTTTTTTTTTTTTTTTTTTAACGTGACTACAAAAAGTTTACTCAATTTTCGTGCACTTTTTTTTGTGCAACAATTATGATTTTGAATTATGTATGTTCAGTTCTCATTTCTGTCGGATTTACCAATTTTTTTCTATATTCTTATTACAATCCTTCGAGCACGTCTTCTTAAGTTAATAAAATTTTCCGCAAATCTGACTCAAATTTGGTATACTTGTTGTTTGAAGACTGAAAATATTGAATCCGGTTCATTATGCAATTTTATCAAATTATTCGCATTTCAAAATATTTTTCCCTTTCAATTTATTTTCGGAACTCATTGATGATTTTCCCAGAGGGACTGCAATTTTTCACGAGTGAGGCAGAATTTTTCTATTTAAGTTATTTGAATATTTGAATACGTCTGGTATGAGGTTAATTAAACTTTTTAAATTTATCGAATTTGTTCGAATTTTGAGTTTTCCTTCTTCCAAAATTCTTGTCGTTACTCGGATCACTTTTCCAGAATGTTACTGCAGTGTTTCATAAATCTTACTGAAGTTTCGTGTACAAATTTTCTGAAGACCTACGATCCAAAATTAGAATATTTCCAATTTTGTCAAATTCGAAAATTGTTCATCTTAATTATCTTTTTCCTACGTGATAAAAATTATTTTCTACAAACCCTACTCAAATTTCGCGTACAACTTTGCTGCAGAGTTTCGATAGTAATTCAAATTCAATTTTTTATTTTATCGAATTATTCGAATTTCAAAATGTTTTTACCTTTTAAATTCTTGTCCGAATTCATTATGATTTCCTTAGGGTGACTGGAGTTTTCCACAAATCAGGCTGAATTTTTCCATTCGAGTTGCATGAAAACTTTAATGTAAATTGTTAGATTTATCTTTGTTTAAATCTTGAGTTTTCTTTTCATAAAAATCTTTTACACGACTCTTGATTATATGAATCTTATTCACGGAGTTTTTTTTAGAAAAATTTCAAATTCTTTTTTCAATTTTGTCAAAATTTTTAATTTTTTCCTCTTTTAAACATTTTTATTATAACCCTTTGATTATAGTTTTCCCTACGTGACATCAATATTGTGCAAATCGTATTTTAATTACATACCTATCCTCAACATTGAATCTGGTGTGGTGGGAGGTATGGCGATGCACGCATGCCAAAGTGGCCCCTGAGACACCGCACCCCCGGCCTCGGAAACTACCCTTTCGGGCATCGCATCAGTACCGAGGGGACCGGGCCCGAGCCCCCATTTCTCCTGGCCGGAACGGTGCGCGCATCCTGCCAGGGCCACCACGGGGTTCCCTACTGACCGAGGTCCGCACTCCCTGAGCGCTCCCCTGGAAATTTCAGGTCCCCCGCGGCCGAACGCGCTGCCTCTTCCTCTTCACTCACTCATCGCGTGAGACACGTCTGATTGTGGCTCCAGCTCTTGCACTGTGGGCGAGCTCTGTTACAGCCCTGGTGCTACGGGCGAGCTTCGCTGGATGGTATCCGCCGCCGCCGCAGCAGCAGCAGCAGCAACAGCAACAAGTGCAGCTTCTCCTCCTTGCGTCCTCTGTCTCGACCACTCAGTCTCCATCTTCCGTCGCACGATGGCCGAAACGAAACCCGACACCCGGTTCCAACCGCTTCGACTCCTCAACAGCTCCGGGACCAGGGTGTCCGGCGCAAGACGGTCGATCACACCGTCTCTCGAATCGATCGTGACCGCCCTGTGCCTCTCCTCCTCCCAGGCATCGCACTCGAACAGCGTATGCCATGGCGTGTCCTCCTCTCCGCTTGTGCAATGGGTGCACTCGGCGCTTGCTGCCAAACCCATCCGGTGCAGGTATGAGCCGAAACAACCGTGCCCGCTCAAGACCTGTGTCAGGTGGAAATTCAGGCTCCCGTGCTTCCTACCTGTCTACAGGCCGAGCTCACCGATCAGCTCCCGGGTCCACTCGCCTTTCGAAGACTGGGCGAGTCTCTCTGTCCATCGCTGAAGCGTGGTCAGCCGAATGCCATGCTTCGCCAGGCGTGCCTCCTGCCACGTCCTCGCTTTCTTCTGCGCCTTGTACGACTGCGCCAACTCGTCGACCTTCAGCTTGATGGGTGGAAGGCGCGCCAGCACGCCTACCGCCTCCGATGACACGGTGCGATACGCGCTGACGCACCTTAGCGCGAATCTCCGCTGCACCTTCTCCAGCTCCACTCTCCGGTACGGGATCTGGACGGCGTCCGCGAATACCGGTGCTCCGTACATCAGGACCGACAACACGACGTTCGCGCACAGCCTCCGCTTCTGCTCCCTCGGGTCGCCCAGGTTCGCCATCAGACGCGACAGCTGCCCGGCGACCCGGTCTGTCTTCGCCACCGCTCTCCGGAAGTGCTCGTGGAACGACAGCTTCCCATCGAACCACAGCCCCAGGTACTTCAGCGCTGGACATGGCGCGATCCTCTCGCCTTTCAGCACGAACGTTGGTTGGTCGTACTTGCGGCGCGTCGTGAACAGAACTGCCTTCGTCTTCTGCACCGCCAAGCCCAAGCCCGCCGACTCGATCCATCCGGTCAGCAACTACAACGCCCGGTTGACTTTGGTCGCGACCTCCGCTGTTGTCGCGGCTTGGCACACTGGCACACCACCAACGTGTCATCGGCATAACAGATGAGTTTCACGCCTGGTGGGACCGCCAGCCGCGGCAACCCGTTGAAGGCGACGTTCCACAGGATGGGTCCAAGGACCGACCCCTGAGGAACGCCGCACGTCATCGCCCGTGTGACTGGTCCTGTCGCCGACTCCATCTCGATCCGACGCTCGCAGAAATAGCTCCGGATAATCCGCACGAGGTAGCCCGGCACCCGCGCCTCCTCCAACGCCGATACTATACATGAGTATACGGTATCGAGTTGAAAGGGTTGCGAATGTCGAGACTGACCGCCGCACAGAACTCTCCGTCGCGTATCGCCTTCGCCGCCATCGCCTTCAGCCTGAGTGCTGCATCCGCTGTTGAACGGCCGGTCCTGAAGCCGTACTGGCTGTTCGAGATCGTCCTCCGCCTCTCCAGGTGCGCCTCCAGCCTATCTACGATCGTCCGCTCGAACACCTTCCCCGCGGTGTCGAGCAAGCAGATTGGCCGGTATGATGATGGCTGCCCGTCTGGCTTCCCTGGCTTCTTGATGAGGGCAAGCCGCGCCGTCTTCCATCGGTCCGGAAATGTCCCCTCCTGCAACGCGCGGTTAAACACGTTGGTCAGGAGGGGCGGCTCCACCCGATGCACGGACTCCCACACGACGTTCGGGATCATGTCAGGCCCTGGTGCCTTCCGCTTCTCCGTCCGGATCCGTTCGATGGCACTGTCCACTTCGCCAGTGCTCAGTGGATAGAACTCCTCCGTGGCCTCTCCAAACGATGATGCTGGTAGTGGTGGGCGCTGCGGGAACAGCTCCTCCACTACCTTCTGCAGCACTCCCGACTCCATGCGGCTCGTCACCGACGGCCCCCCGGCTCTCCGCATCAGGACTTGATACGGCTTGCCGAAGGGATCGCGGTCCGCCTCCTGCCGCAGTTCCTCCCACGCCGTCTTCTTACTCTGCCGGATGGCTGCCTTGAGGGCTCGGCGCGCCTCCTGGTACCGCTGCGAGGCTTCACCCTTCCCTCCGTCATCTCGTCCTATCTGCTGATAGCGACGACGGAGGCGGTTACATTCCTTCCGAAGCTCGGCAATCTCGTCGGTCCACCAGTACACTGGAGGTCGCGCACGTGGCGGATCGGCGCGGGACATTGCGCTATCGCAGGCCGCTACCACCGTCCTAATGACGTCATCGGCTGCGACCGCGGCGCTCCTTTCTGCGGCCCCGCGCTCTCCCTTTCCCCAGGTGAGAGCAAGGAAGTTCGCCTCTAACCGGCCGGCTTCTAGCTTCCGGATTGCCCATCTTCTTGACTTCTTCTCCTTCGGTGCAGCGACTACGGTGTGACCCCTGTCAAGCTGAAACGCGATGTAGCGGTGGTCGCTCCCGGACTCCTCGTCCTCAACATTGAATCTAGTTCAATACTTTATTTTATGAGAGTAGATACATTTCAGGATTTTTTATATCTTTAACCTTCTTGTCATAAGTCGTTGGTGATTTTCCCAGCGTTATTGTAATTTAATGGCGCCTTCTTGTTTTGAAGATTTTCGACGAAAATCTTCCGAAGTGACCAATTTAGCCTTAATTCCTTGTCTCCCTCCTCCTCCCCCATGTGATTTTCTAGCTCTTAAACTTCTTTGTAGATATTGCACTTCACTCACTCGCTACCGGCCAAGTTTTCGGCATTTCTTGGACACTTACCACACGTGGATGCTTCTGGCGTATATCATTTCCCACACTTTTTGGTTTTTCAATTTGGCGAGTGCGTTGATAGCTCTAGTTAGTTTCTTGTTTATAATTTTGACGAATTTCTCGTTTTGCGGTTTCATTATCAATTTTTTATTTACGTAAGTGGTGCACGCTATTGACTATAACTAAGTCATCCTTCTAACTCGCACTCGTTTGATGTTTTTAATCTATATGTTCGTCTTCTGCATTACTTTTGTGACGAGTGAACAGTTCATAACGTGCTGCTAAGTAGATGATTCCACGCGAACCTTCGATAGTTGGTGTAACAGGGGGTACCTGAGCCCCTTTCCTCGATATCACCACCATCAATTTAGGAGTCGTCACGGCATAACATGAATAAATCTATCTTCACAGTGGTCAAGTCATTTTTCAACATCGCCGTGTCGAGCCGACGTGAAGCCGCGAACCCGCGTCAAAAACTAACGTCCAGCAACCGTGGCGCGGCGTCGATCCGCATGTCCCAATTTTGAGTACCCGTGCGACGTGCTACGGCGACCTTTGAGAAAAATTAACCCGCGAAAATGATTTCGCCCCGCTCGGTATGCGGCTAACATTTTCGTCGACGTAATTGCGAGATTAAGAAAGGCGTATGTGCGAAAGGAAAGAGGGGGGAGGGGAAGCACGAGTATGGTCCACGTTACGCGACTGACCGTCTAAACTTTGAAAAACATTCCTCCCCCCGTCCACCGCATTCGAATCTGGAAGCGCAGAATTTCGAAACTATTTATCTTAACAGACGTCCGAGAGTGTTTCTGGGAGAAGCAAAAACATACTGCCAACGTATACGAATGTACGACTGTGTAACAAATGCCCGGCTTTGGTCGCACGACATAATAAATTGACAAGTTAAATGTAATTTGTCATGTGGGCTAGTGTAACACGGTCCTACCTCCGACCGGCCGCCGAGTAAGCCTTTTGTCAAATCACATTTAATAGATGGCTACTTTTCAGCAAAATAAAAATAAAAAAAAACTTCTCCGCAGCTTTGTTTCGTATTTGTCATTCTTGAGAGATTTTATATATATATAGAAAATGTTTTTATTTGCGACCAAAATGTAAATTTTTTCTCCTCTCTGTGCGCCCCCTTCCTTGACTAATTTCCGAACGTTTGTCTGACGCGAAAGGCGAAAAGGTCGTACATTTGCGCCGACTTTCATGCCACGTTCGCGGCTGGTTTCATTAAAAGGGGCCGTGTATTTAGTTCGGCGTGCAGCTAATGTTCTGGCAATTACAAAGCTGCCTGTACTCGTTGAGCGGGAGAGCGGGAAGAGTGGCTCAGGGAAATATAAAACTGTGTAAAAATAATTGAAGTCAGGTTGAACGCGACGCTTCTGAGTAAACATGGTAGCCGACTAGGGTGGTCCTTATTTACTCTTGGTAAAAGGAAATTTCATCTTTTCTGTATGACCATCCGGTAGATCGGTTCCATGCTCTGGAAAAACATTTTCAGCAAAGTCTGGATTAAATCGAAAAAGGTTAACTCATCATCATTTGTGTGAGGTAGCGTGTCGCACAATGGAGGAAACTTCCAGGTTATATTACGATTAGTAGCACACATGGGGGAACCTCCAAGTTTTTTTATTAGTTATTAACGCATCGCGGTTTGCATACCTCCTCCTTTCAAACACTAGACTGTATCACTAGGAGAGAGCTCCTTGCTGTGGTCAAGACTTTGCACCAGTTCCACAAGTATCTGTATGGCCAGAAATTTATCCTCCGGACTGACCATTCGGCATTACAGTGGCTCCTATCCTTCAAATATCCGGAGGGACAGATCGCGAAATGGCTTCAGCGGCTGCAGGAGTATTCCTGCGAAATACAGTTCTAGAAAGGCAAAAGCCATGGAAATATGGATGGACTGTCGAGGCAACTATGTCCTGCAGACTGCCGGTTTTGTCAGCGCCTGAAGAAGAAGGGACTTACGTCTGTTAAGTGGGTATCACTGCAGTCTAGTGATGCACTGAAGAGAGATTAGCTGGAGGATGAAGTTGTTGGTCGGATCCTACAAGCCAAGCAAGCAGGTGAAAGGCCACAGTGGTAGAAGATTTGGGATCAGTCATGCGAGTTGAAAGCTCTGTGGGCTCAGGGGGGACTCGCTGCGCATTAGTGACGGCCTTCTGATGCGCGCTTGGGAGTCAGAAGATGGTACAACAGTGCAAATACAGACCATTGTTCTATGAAAGAAGGTTCTGGAAATCCTACAAGTGTCTAGAGGGCATCTGGGCATCACAAAAACCCTAGCAATGATTTGAGAGCGCTTCTACTGGCCGACGTACAAGGAAGATGTGGAAGACTGGTGCCGCTGCTGCACAGCTTGTGCTGTAGTGAAAGGCCCACAAACTTGGTCTTGCAGGAGGTTGCGGAAGTACAATGTCGGATATCCATTTGAACGGGTCGCATTGGATGTTGTAGGACCATTCCCGGTCTTAGATGCTGGAAACTGGTATGTACTATGTGTAGACAATTACTTTAGTAAATGGCCTGAAGTATACCCAATGTCAACGTAGGATGCAGAAGTAGTGGCCAGGATGCTAACGGAGAATTGGATCACACGTTAAGGTGTCCCACTGGAGCTACATACAGACCAGGGGAGAAATTTCGAATCCAATGTGTTCAAAGAAGTATGCCAGCTTCTGGGGATTCGGAAGACGAGAACTACTCCGCTGCATCCGCAATCTGATGGCATGGTTGTGCAATTCAACCGAATGCTTAAGGAATACCTGGCTAACGTTGTTACCAAGCACCCACAAGATTGGGACCACCGCATCCCGTTGTTCCAGTTGGCCTACAGATCAGCCATCCATGAGAGTATGCAGCACAATATCCCGCAAAGATCGTCTTTGGTCGGGAGCTACGTTTTCCATGCAATCTGGGGTTTGGAACTGCACCCAAACAGCTGCAACTGGTGGACGAGTTTATTAGCCAACTGAGGGAAAAGCTCGATTCAACTCATCGGATGGTTTGTAATCACTTTCAAATTGCCAGCAATCGGATGAAAACTTACTATGACATCAGGGCCAACAAGGTTGGCTTCCAGGCTGAGGACCGTGTTTGGTTTTACAATCCGCAGTGGAGGAGAGGAAGAAGCCTGAAGCTACAGAGTCATTAGGAAGGACCATATATCATGCTCAAGCAGATGAACGATGTTGTATACCGGATTTGGAAGTTTGGTGGTGGAGCCAAAGTCGTGCACCTTGATCGATTTGCAGTCTGGTATGGTGACCATGAAGAAGATTTGGAGTCTGGTCGGGATGTCCAGACTTGAGGAGGGGGCAGTGTGGCGAACGCTCCCGAACATTCGAGGTAAGTGAAGAACGGTCGACTCGTTTTGAGCAACAGAATAGAAGATCGATAATATGAGCGATAAGGAGTTTTGCCGATAACGCTGGGGTATGTAAAGGCCGCTGGCCGTCGCCGTATAGTCTTGTTTTGTATGCGATAAATCGCGCGTTTTCAAAGCGATTTAGCTACTGTTTTGTGTAGCTGTATATTAGTTGCGAAATTAAAGTCATTACTACGTGTCTTCGTGCGTTTTTCGATGCGCATTCCGTTACAAATGTAAAACTAAACTGTAGGTATCTTAATGGAATAAAGTTATTTAGATTTTGATTAGATATTTTGAGAATCGACAGGTATTGTACATGATACATCGGGTGTCAACGAGTTAATGCTCACAATCCAGGTGAAAGGGTGTATCCAGAACGCATTCGTGGTAAATTCGATCCTGATTCTCTTCAGCAATCGATGAATGTAGGCGAACGAAGGACCTCAGAACTTTCACAAAAATAATGTACTGCGCGAATCATCAATCGAAGTTCCGAGCTCATAAGTCAGCCGTCCAATAATCGCTTAGGCAATTTTATTGACTTGTGTTCGAATACCGGATTCACGGCGGGTCGGTTATGCAATCTATCAATCTTCTGCGCGCGAATCAGTTGAAGAGGTGATATGAAATGAGGAAGGCAGAAACAGGCTTTTGGTTTACAAACGCGGAGTTGGAAAACCATTTTCTTAGTCGGGCGCTGCAAATTGTATTAGGCTTGGGAAGAACCACTTCGTCGATGTAGAAAATTCGACTCGATCGCTCACCAAACGGAGGAAGGATACGGTGAGAGCCATTGAGCCATCGGAAATGGAAAACTACATAACATCTTTTTACTCTAATTCGTGCGAAATTACGCGGCGAGAGTAATCGGAGCCGGATTTCGGTGCATTGTGCGGCGTCGGCGCTCATTTAATAAAACATAATGTTCATTGTTTCAGCACTTAACGGCTCTCCTTGCTCGATGTTTCGTTAAGATAATTATAGAAAAACCGAGAAGTTACACAAGCGGTCGCATTATATACATCTTGAGAAATATTAAGGCGTTCGCGGTAACAATGGCGGAACATTTATTAGGTAAAATTAGTAGCAGGTATTATGCGGGGCTGGGCGCCGAACCCATTAAATTCGCTAGAATTACAGAGACAAATTAATGAACTGGAAATTTCCACGCGAATCGTTTTCTCCCCTAAACGGAAATGTGTTCGGCGGGGCCGGTGGCACGAGGGGGCGACTAAAAGCGAGACAAACTCGGCCCGGCCCGACAATACGGGAAACGGGTGGCGGGGGATGGCAGAAGAAAATTGTGCGTTAACACCTCGAACGTTCTCTTTTTACCGCGTTTGTTTTTACCAAGACCTGTGTCCTGATTTTTGTGTGTTCACCAAAATTTCGGCGGTGTGTTCTCGCCGCGAGTCTCGACGTCGAACAAAATTACTCAAACGTTGCGATACGCTGGAGAAAAAAAAAACTAACGGATCATTAATTCAATGTAAATATAGCTGCTGGAATTTTCTAATCAATTTGGCTGATAAGTTTGCCCCCTTTGACGGTAATTTTTCAAAGTTATTATGAGTGTAATGAGGACTTAATACAGATGATAAACCATCCGAAATGCTGGTTTTTTGTATCGGCGAACCGACTCGCAAATTGTTCGTAGTCGAGTTTTAACAAATAATACCCAAGATACCCTTCGTGGTTCGACAGTTTCGACGATTTTTATTCGCGTAACACTCTTCGTTATATTGGCCCAGTGGTTTCGTAACTTATACGAAATTCTGATCCGAATCAGAGCCGTAATTACACCATTTCTAAATAAAATATAATTAGATGCTTCGGATATTCGAGATGGTCGTTTCTCTCGGGCTCGATGATTTCTGCTCGAGAGCTCATCCCCGCGTCGATGAAAATGGTGACAATGCCGCCGAATAAATTTGAAAAAAATATCTCGGTTCGCGAAAGATAACTTTCGAAATAACGTTGCCTCGGTCCTTGCTTCATTTAGATTATTCTTGCTCACCCCCTCGCATTATACTTTATTGACAGGATCGAGACCGGGTGAATGGAAACAAAATAAACGGGAAAATGAAGAAGAATGTACACGAAATGAAATTTTTTCAGAAAAATACTCTCGATCTTTTGTATACCGCAGTTTGGTATAAGAAAATGACCTACCATTGTCAAAAAGAAAAATTAAGTTAGTATAGAATTAAGAGTTTCGCTTTTAAACACAATACACGAGGTCGACGTCCTGCCTCAAAACTTTATTTTGTAAAATTCAGTAAATCGCAGCTTCTGAATTGGATTTTGGGGAAACTGGTATCCTGGCTTGATATGGACTACGGGATTCCAATATTTGAAAGGAAGTGTAATTGAATTAATTAGAAGTCATTAAATGAACAGTTTAATAGACTCGGTCGTCTCCTTCAAGAAATGTGGTCAAGTGTTATCGCCATAGGCGGATCCAAGATTTTCTCAATGAGGGGTGGGAGGGGGGTTGAAAAAAAAAACATGAATAATTATTTATTTTATTTTACAGCATATTGGTTAGTAAAATCTCTTATATTGAACTCTTGTCGGACTCTGTGCAATTCACGCTTCGTCATAACTTTGATATCAACTGACGTCAAATTGAAGTCAATTTTATAATTAATGTGAACTTGGTATTTCATTGATGGTCGGTTTGGTTTATTGAGTTTTCTGGAGCATTTATAGAAAATTCTGATCAATAATAAACGCTCGAGTGTTTTACCATCACTACTCTCAAGAGTGAGAGGGTCGAGCGCAATCTAGTTAAAAAATTGCCTTTGGTGAAAAAAAAAGACGTTAAAAATTTTTCTCTTGAAGTTGAAATTTTTCCTAAGGGGTTTGTCCTTGAAGTTATGTATTATAGGGCTAAAATTTGAATGTTAGGCAGCACCTTAAAAATGCAGGTTATACAAAATTTTTACATAAAATTTTTAATGGTATTTATTGTGACCCTCATATTAGTTCATAATATATTAATTTTGCTTATCTGTGAAATTGAAGGCGCTTGAGCATTTACAATACTTTGTTGCTTTATAGCGCCTTCAGTATTGCAGATAGGAAAAATTTACGTATAACCTTGACCGTAGTAATGACTGAGATCTATAAGCTGTGTTATGTACAAATTTTGCGTGAAGAGGTTACAAAAGAGTTAAAGAGTCTAAAAGGGGGAAGGGCTGCAGGTCCGGATAAAATTGAAAATGCGGTATTGAAACTATTAGCAGAGGCTTTAGCACCCCACCTCGCTACACTCTTTAATAAAGTATTGGAAAAACGCACTACCCCAGATCAATGGCACGACTCGGAAGTTATTTTACTCTATAAAAAATGGAACAGGGGGGAACTCAATAATTACCGACCGATAAGCCTGACCTCAAATTTGAGTAAAGTCTTCTTAAAAATAGTAAAAAATAGAATTTACAACACTTTGGATATGAATCAACCTCATGAACAAGCAGGCTTTAGACAGGGCTACTCCACCATCGATCACATCTTAGCCCTAAATTTGTTAATAGAAAAAACAAGAGAGTACAATATGGACCTTCACCTCCTCTTTATTGATTACAACAAAGCGTTTGACTCGGTCCACCAGGACGAGGTCTGGAGGGCGTTAAGAACACAAGGTGTAGGACCAACAATCCTGGAAACTCTGAAATATCTATACTACAACTCAAAGGCATATATAAAGTTAGACATTCCAGGAGAGAAATTTAGGCTGGGAAAAGGCGTGAAACAAGGGGACCCTCTCTCCCCCAATTTATTTAACAGCGTTCTAGAGATGGTTTTCAGAAACTTGAAGTGGGAAGGAAAAGGCATAAAGATCAACGGCAAAAGGCTGAACAATTTGCGTTTTGCTGACGACATTGTACTAATCAGCTCCAATATCCAGGAACTGAAGACAATGGCCGAGGAGTGGTGTTTGGAAAGTGAGAAAGTAGGTCTTACCATCAACTTGTCCAAAACAAAAGTAATGTCGAATTTGGAAGTGAGACATTTCACACTCTCTAACAAAATCATAGAAAAAGTTGACGAATACAAATACCTCGGCCAGTTAGTTTCACTGCAGGATAGAACGAAAAAGGAAATTAGTAGTAGAATCGCAGGAGCATGGAAAAAATTCTGGGAACACAAAATTATTTTAAAAAGCAAAATGTCCTTGCCCACAAAAATAAAAATTCTTAATGCATGCGTTCTACCCTCGCTGACGTATGGGGCGCAGACCTGGGCAATGACAGGAACACAAACTAAGAGACTCGAGACTACCCATAACCGAATGCTTAGAAGCATCCTGGAGATTAAATTGAAAGATAAAGTGCCCATTTCGGAAATAAAGACTAAAACTAAATCGGGGAATATCGGCACCTTTACCAACAAACTGAAGTTTGGTTACGCGGGTCACATGTCTAGAGGGAAGGACAAATGGAACAAAATTATCGAAGAATGGACCCCTCGAGACCAGAAAAGGAAAAAGGGTCGCCCTCCGGTAAGATGGAGAGACAATCTAGTTAAGAACTTTGGGTTATTATGGAAAAGGCAAGTGGAAGACAGGACAATATGGATGCGTACGGTGGATGCCTATGCCCGGAGATGGGCGGGCGGTACAGGGCGAGGTTGACCCACTCAACACCCGACAGTTGGGGTAGTCGACATGTAGATTTGTAAACCTCGCTGTAGCCACCAAGGCAAAAAATAAAAATAAAATAAAAATAAATAAAAATAAAGCGACAAAGTATTGTAAGTGCTGTAGCACCTTCAATTACACAGACAGGCAAAATTTGAATATGATTTTTTTTGTTACTCCTAATTAGTAGAACTGGTACATCTCGCATATTGAAGGCGGTACCCTGTTGAATATAGGTATTAGTAAAAATCAAAACTTCGAAAGAAAAGAGGTATGGGGTGAAAAAAATATAACTTATGTACATTAGTACAATTGAACAAATTTCATTTTAAATTCAAAAAATACACGAATAATAAGTTTAAATTACCTGAAAAATCGTGTTTTTTAAAAATTGAATTCCGAACGATTTTTTCTATTAAATCAGTGAAATTGAACATGTTTCATTTTAAATTAACAAAAAATACATAAAAAATAAGGCAAAATAATTATTCGAAAAAATCTTTTTTCGACCAGAATTTTGGAAGATTTTTCCTATTTTTTAAAGTAGGATGTATAAACCTACTACGTCTTTTTTCACTACAAACTGTTACTGATGCCTTTCTGACCAATCGAATCTGCCTTTCCACTAATTGGATATGGCATTGGAGAGGAAACGGGGAAAACACACGGACAGGTTTGAACATATCCCCGAGGCAAAAATACTTGAATTCTTTTGTTTACCGTTGAATTGATGCAAGAAACTACTACATAGTATAGTTTGTTGTACAACTGAGTTCATCAAATATGGCGCCTACCACCTTCAATATGCGAGACGGACCAAATTTCCGCATAACCTTCTTAATAGTATTCATCGCGAACTTCAATTTAGTTCAGATACAAATTTTGCCTGTCTATAAAATTGAAGGCACTAGCGCATCCGGCTATGGCGGAGCTGAATTACAGGCAAGTGCTCAGGGAGCGCGGACCTTGGTCAGTGGGGAACCCCATGGTGGCCCTTGCAGGATGCACGCACCGGTTGCGGCACGGAGAAATGGAGGCTCGAGCCCGGCCTCAAAGAGTCCCTCCGGTCACTGATGCGATACTCTAAAGGGTAGTTTCCGGGACCAGGGGTGCGGTGTCATAGGGGCCACTTCGGCATGCGTGCATCGACATACGTCCCACCACACCATAAAGTAACAAAGTATTGTAAGTGCTTTAGCGCCTTCGGTATTGCAGATAGGAAAAATTTGTACATAACTCACTTTGTAGATCTCAATTATTACTACTGTTAAGGTTATACATGAATGTTGCCTATCTGTCATACTTAAGGCGCTATAAAGCAACAAATTATCGGACTTTCACGCTTTCAATTACACAAGTAGGCAAAATTTGATATATGAACTAATTTAAAGTTCGCGATGAATATTATTAATAGGGTTATGTAAAAATTTTACCTAACTGGCATTTTTAAGGCGCTGCATAACATTCAATTTTGAGCCTTCTATAGTATGTAACTTCAAAAAGAAATCCCTTAGGGAAAGTTAACACTTTTTTTTTTTTATCAAAGACAATTTTTTACCTGGGTCGCGTTGGAAATTTCGAAAAATAAATGTTGACCATCCACCCTACAACGCGGTTTTTTTGGGATTTGTACTAGAAGTATTTAGTCTGGACTGCAGCGAGGGCGTTAGCAACCCAAGAAAATGAATGTGTGCAGAAAAAGCGCGCGTACTGAACGATTGAGAGTGAAAGTAAATCGTAATGCGAGTGTTAAAACACATAAACTGTAATTGGACTACAGATGTCCTGCCTGATCGATTGAAGGAGAAAAAGGACAATGCGTAAGAAGGGCTTGATTTAGAAAAGATGACGTACAGGAAGTATAGGTATGCGAATAACAAAAGACGTTCCTTAGACGTTCGCATCGCTACACAGAAAGTAGCCAAGCAGAGCCATTTATACAAAAATGTACACTAGAGAGAAGATGGTCGCCGCACCCTACAAGTTAGCTGAATATACATTTGTGCCATCTAACAGTGCCACCTACACATCTCTTACGAGGCGAAGCAAGTGTATTAGGCCGCTTGTAATCGGCACGTCTAGAAAATATAAAAGCCAGCTTAGAAATCACTATTGATACTGACATCGTTCTCATGTTGTTTTAAATTGATTTTCAGCGCGGAATTTCGAAAACAGTTTTTGTCCCGGTACAATATTCCCGTGTATGGATGTCTCGGCGTAACTCACCGTGCACATTCGCGGTCTGTATTGGCGCGCCAAAAGGGAGAAGAAATCACGAAAACGTCGTACGCAGTCAATACAAAGGTAATTTTTCAAACTACCGTATACTTTGATACTCATGGATCGACTAACAGGTGCGCTGTAACTCAACGTTAATACGAACGAATGACTCTTCAAGCTACTCGACACCAAATTCTGGGCTCGATCCAACGTTCGCCCCGTCCGTATTTCCCATTTCTAGACTATAAATTTCCGTTTATCAGACTGAAACGATGTAAGTATATTTGTATCGCACTGCCCCTCCCAACCTGTCGACGATTTACGTCCAATTTATTCGATGCCCACCAAGAGGTTGGGTACACTTTCCCAGAGCATTTCACGGCCGGTCGAATGACTCACGAACAAGGTGCCTTGTTTGTTTTGAAATCGGACAATATTAACAAGCTGTGATTTAATCAACGCACCATGAAAGGAGAAAGAAACTGTTGGACATTGATTCTCGTGTAGTCGTATTATGCCAATTAAAGTTATTACGGGGTTGCGATTCGGCTGGGTAATAAAAATTAATTACCCCGATTCGTAGGAGGGCGTTTTGAGTGTATTTTTTCCCTCTTTCGCTTTCGCGTAAATAATATCTTTATTACCTAACATCGGAGGAGCGTCGGCTTTAATTAAAATACTTTTGTGAAAAACGCAGCACGGCACGGACGCGGACCGCGTTCTTCACTGTCGTCTTTTTTAGTCTTGCACCCGAAAAAAAAAAGAAAAAAAAAGGCTGCGGAACGCAATTTAGCAGATGTAATCACGAGATTCGTCGGCGCGATTCCGAAATAGGAGCCCGCAAATCGAGCTGCTATTAAATGTAAGCCGGGGTTAATAAAAATTTCGTAAATTTACTCCGCCTCGAGAGAGTGGGAACCGAGAGAACGAAAAGAATTCAATTACGTCTCATTTCATATTCCTCAATAATAGGAGGAAATTTTAATGTTAACTCGTTGAGAACCGTAAGGAACATTTTAAAAATTAAAACTCCTTCGGGAATGCTCAAACAAAAGAAAATCTCTAATGAATATACACTGAACTTCTTCAAAACTTTATAAGTGGGTATTCTTTTAACTCGCACAACAATTACAAAACTCGGAGCAAACAATTTGAGGAGAACAAAAAAGTTTCGTCGTTGAAGAATGTCAAAAAAAAACAACGAAAAAAGATAAATATGAGAGACAGAAAAGGTGAAAGAGAAGTCCGGATGAAGGGAATAAAGCAAAATGGAGAATAATAAAGAAAAGTTACACGAAAGGGGAACCAAAGTTGGAAATACTTTCGCGGAAATGAAAGTGTACTGTCAATATATTATAAGAAAATACGAGGAAATTCCTTTTTTACGTGCATGACGTAGGCGGTTCGGGTGTAATCTGTCAGTCGAAAGTTCGAGGAACTTGGTAATCGGCGTGTCTGTGTAGGTCTATCAGGCTGATGGGACTGGCACGTCGCGTGGCACGACTTATTGTTGATAATTACTATGTACGCGCGACCAAATGATACATTTTTTTAAAATTAATGTCTTATTACGATCTACTACCCCCTGGCCATATATGTCCTGCACACTTAAATGTAAGCCTTTTAATAATATATCCGATTTCTTTGATTTTTGTGTTTTCTCTTTTATTTTATCGATACTAATCTTGTCTTTCAACTTGATTTAAGTATGCTCCTCAGCATTGTCTACTGGGTTTTCCTAAGTTTAGAGGTACCCTATTGACGATTTTTGCATAAGAAATCCGCAGCACCACGCAGCGATTCTGAGTGAGACAGTCGCGTTCGCTGCTGATGCGGAAAAACAAAGTGTCAGCAGCGCTTCGCAGCAAAAACATGTTCGCAGTGGTGCGGAGCAGCAGCGTTCATGACCCGTTGTTCACTGCGTTACACTGCTGATGAAATCAGAATCAGCAGCTGATTCAAATGGGTTTTCAGTAGCTACTCTCTGCTGGAGCCAGCGTACAGTCATTTAGAGACTACCTAGCAAGAACAATTGGAAACCAGATTCTCACGTTCGAGGAGTTTACTACACTCTTTTCATGCAAGTCGAGTGTATCTTGATTCTTAAATAGCTGGTCGCTCTTGTCGAACTTTTGACGCCTTGGCACTGTTTGGAAGGCTTCGCGCTTCCTATGATTCCTGAAAAGGAAACCATACCAGCTGCAAGAAATGAGCGTTGACAAATCGTTCAAAAGATATTTCGGATATTCAAGGCGCTATGGAGGTCTAGTTATCTCAACCAATTGTAACAATGTAATAAATGGACCAAAGACAAGGAAATCTCTGACGTTGGTGAGGTCGTGATCCTGAAAGAGGAGGCGATTGTACCTACAGCTCGGCCGCTCGGGCGTATCGAGGTCGTATATCCCGATTCTGAAGGGCTAATTTGAGTAGTCTATGTGCGTACCTCAAATGGCCTCAAGCGGAGATCCATTCATCGTTTGGTTCGCTGACGAAATGACTTTTGAAACTCCCCTTCAACAGGGGTACTATGTTAAACATTATATCGTCATCAAATTGTTTTGTTCGCTGTCCTATCTTCAGCGTTCAGCAGTTGAGAACGTTATTATGTTGTTAGTGTATAGATTTCATCGTCACATGAATAGTACATTAAGGTAAAGTATTGTCACGAATTTCCCTGTTTATGACTTTGTATTAACATGCTACAGAGATATCTTTCTCATAATCAAAATTGGATTCTTTTCCCGGGTAATTTTGGGTTTGACCCTGTTCACTATCGGAGGCACCGAATTTTTCGGAACCTTTTCAAAAATTAGGCAAAAATGCCATGGGGGACAGAAACAATGAGAAGAAAAATCGAAGGACCACCAATTTTCCAGCGACGTGTGAAATATTCAGTCGGGTCTATTATACAATGAACAGCTTTTGTGTGCATTCATCCTCGGACGAAATCACTTTTAGTCATATGTTCAAATGAACCCCCATTGTTGAGATTTTTCAAAATTTTTGAATTTTAATTGATTTGTGAAAAAACGATATGAACGGAGAGAGCTCCTTTCAATTCTAGAAAAAGTCAGAATGATTCAACGAATCGGGAAAATGGGGTTGGTTCCGGTTTAAATATCTAATTAATTACGGCAGAGCAGACCATACGCTCCCAGTAGCTTCCTAGCTGGAGATTTATTGATTCCCATGACGGCCGTGCTCCTAGCCAATCCTCTCACGCGCGATCCTTGGAGAATATACATCTCTCCAGGAATCTCGCCACAAAATTATTTGGGCTATCCGATTTCCTCGGAGTTTTGCCACAAACTCGTTCGCAGAACCATTGAGTTTATTATTTTAGTGGCGTAGTAACTTTACACATTTTTTTCATAAAATTTTTTGTACTCACAGTATTTGACAACGAATATTATCATTAGGTACCAAAAATAATCCTCGAAGCTCAATGGTTTCAGACCTACACATTTGCATCATAAGACCCTTCGGACATAATTTAGCAGTCAGCTAATCAATCAATTGACATCAAGTGCATTGTTTCAGATGTTTGGCACTTATGGAGGTAATAGCATTGGCATACTCGCGGCGTCCTATATACAAATGGCCTACTATACCGGATCTCGTACCACCGAGAGGGTCATATTGGCCAGAAATCCCGCCGGGTCGTTAACGAATAAACGAATGTATTCATTTGGCTGGAAGTTTTTATTGTGGTCTTGCTATCATTAATAGTAAATTTTCAAGATGAAATGTCGAAAATATTGTAGAAAAATCAATAAATAACATGATCCTGTAACTGGTTATATCAAATTTATTTTAGCGCAGAATCAAGGTCGAAGCATCGAACAGAAAAAACGTTGAATTAAAAAGAACTGAATGACGGCGAAAACAGTACAGAAATTCAACATTTTCATCCGTCATACTGTGTGCTTATATGGGGGGGGGGGCAAACGTGAAACAAGCTTGCTTGCCACTTGCTTCACCACACTCAGGTCATAAGGTGCAGAAAACAGGAGATACCCTATAGACTCACAATTTGGGTATTCCCAAAGATGAAGGGTAGAAAGACACTGATTAGTTAATTACCTTCTTATCTTTTTTCTGTCCAGCTTTATTTGTTTAGCACTGTAACTGACTTACTATCTTTCTTCTGGACTGCTTAATTTCAGTGGGTCTCTGGTTTTCTGATAACTAATTAAATTGGGGACCATGACTGTGCGATTTCGGTTAATGCCCTCTGTTAAATCATGACGATAGGACGTTTCGTATACCATATATTTCGAACGATAACACTAACTAGACTGATACAAAGAGTACAGAAGATAAAGGCCGTGTGAGAGACAAACGAAAGTATACCCTTCCTACGTACGAGAAGCGTAATATAAAACCCCCTCCAAAGGTGACTCCAGCATGGAAAGAAGGTTGAAATAATTTGACTGAGGACATCTGTTATTTCACAAGATTATAAGATCCTCCTATTCGATTTTGAAAGCATTGCTTGGGCCTAATTCTTAGTAATACCACTCATTTTTTCTTCGAATTTTGAAAATTATTGAAGTTTTTCTAACCCTGCCCTCAAGAAATGAAAGATACGATATACCCCTTCCTCAAAGAGATAAAAATCATTTTTCAATTTCAGAAATAAAACAGAGAAATTCAATTCACTCACAAAAGGAATGAGGCGATTTCCTTCTCTTCTCAAAGAAAGAAAGAGCGAGAAGTACATTCTTCATTGTTCAAAGAAAATAGAATAGTTCTTTTAAAAGCAGTTCATTGAAAAACGAAGTTCATTCACATAAAAAAAGGGAGATAGAGATTATTTTCTTCTGTTTTTTCAACAGTGTAATGAACTGTTCTTTTTCTATATTACGACATATCAAAAAATTATGAAGCTTCTTTTCTTTTACTTCTTCAGTATTCTATAGTCTACACAGTGTCTTTTTTGCAATGCCCCCCCCTTCCAACTGGTAAATAGGCAACCTACCCCAACAATATGCTTAATCGAATAAACAAAAAGAGATACACGCAAGGATTCAAGACGTTAAAATCGAGACCTTCAGAACATCATAAGTCAACTGGTTGGCCCGCTTCGCGGCTCTTCTATACTGTGGCTAAAGTGAGTTGGCCTAAGTGAGTGAGAGGCTAAAATTAGAAGAAGATAGAACTATTTGACGAAGTTGCAAGGGGGGTCCAGATCTTCTGGACACCTGCTCTTCAAGTCACATTGCGTTCATTCGGAGTGTCTTGATGCATTCGCAGTTTATCGTTTCATGTTTGTGTTGTTCAGACAAAGGCGTTAGGGTTCATAAAAATGCAATTAGATAATTAGAATACATTTTTTCCATATTTTTCAGTCTTGGGCTACTCTTTGCCACATTATTCCCGTAATTTTTGTTATATCATCACGCTTTTCTGAACCTGGGCTTTCAATCTCCTTCTTTTCTTGTCGTAAGATTCCCACCTACTGATAATTTTGTTCTATCGTGTCCCTTCTTGATGCTCGATATGTACCGCGTAATCCCATTTTAATTTCTTGATCTCCAACTTAGCTCTTTTATATCCGTTTCCTTTCTTATTTTTATGCTCTTCACTCTGTCTAACTGTCTTACACTCTTCACCCTAGTATACTTTGTTCCATCCTTCTCACTCAGGAACGTAGCGACTAATTTTTCCTAGGGGCGTGAAAAATGTTCAATTCCCAATCAACACAACCCTCAATTCCCAAGTATCAAATTTTTTTGTATTACCTAAAAAGGGGGTAGAGGGGGACTGGTTGAATTTTTCCAAATTTTGATCCATCTACTAAAAGTTTCCAACTCCGACGGAGGCTTGGGGGAGCTTCCCTCCAGTACCCCCTTGGTTTCGTTTCTGTTCTCACTGTAATAGTTAACCTTTTTATGTGCTTCTTTGTTAGGGCCCACGTTTGGGCTCCATAAGTGAGGACTGGTAGAGTGCATCTTTTCAATATTTTCGTCTTTAATCCTCATTTTACCTTTATACATGTTTCTTAAAGTCCAGAAGCTTGCCCATGCTTTATTTATTCATGATTTTTTGTTCGATGAGTGGTTCCAGTTTGTTGGATAGAAGCTTTTCGAACAGCTTGCCGAGTGCAAGTAGCAGTGAGATCGGCCGGTATGAGGATGGAGTATCTTTGGCTTTGTCAGATTTGCAGATGATTATTACGTTAGCCCGCTTCCACGCTGATGGAAAGTAGCGAAATTCAAGTACTGCATTGTCAATTGAAGTATCCTCTCGAAAGAGTCAACTTGTTAAGAGGTCGCATCTCGGAGCCTTTTTTCTTTTGGCGTATTGCTCGATTTCTGCGGCTACTTGTCTAGGGCTGAAGTTGCCAATAGGCTCTGTCGTGTCTGTAGGCACGCTTTCGGCGACTGGTTGATTTATTTGCGGCAAATCGATTCTGCAATTTTACTAACATAACTGAATTTATGTAACTTGGTATTTTCTAAAAGGGGCTTCAGATTACTAGATAACTTATTCTGAACACCCGGATCGATGATTTCGTATCCCGAAAATAAACCCTGCCAGTTGTGTATGCGAAGACGAGATTCTCGACTCTCGGGCATTGTATTATGCTCATGTTAATTGCGAGTAAATTTCGTCAGCGAGGAAAACACGAAGGCGACATTTACAACCAGCATTCGATGAAACAAAACAACTACGGGTTTCAAGAGCGCAGGCTGCAGCTCGGCACGTTTTTCTAATTAATTGATGAATGAGGTTTTCATTGTGTCCCGAACTAAACCGCGCTCACGAATGTGTTAATTACCAGTAGCTTCGGGCTGTAGCAGCGCAACGTAGCTACTCATCGTCGAAAGGAAGAAGTGCGAATACAAAATACGATTTCTGGTATTTCATTAGGACCTCTTCAACAGTCACTTATTTAGATTTACCCACAGGTTTTTGTGGACTTCTGGCGTCTCTTCTGTGCGTGAGATTTTACAGAAAATCGAGGAGAAAACAAACCGCTTGCTTTGCTTACGAGTGTATAGGACAAACGCAGGGAATACCGAACGGCGTTACTACAAGGATTTTACTGGCAAAAATATACATGTCAGTAATGTATTTACAGAATTTTGCATATATTTTCAAGTCACAGTAGTATTGTGTACTCGAGAAGGTATAAAAGGCCGATACTAAACCACACAACAGACTATGCTAAGCGCCATATGACGTCACGACGCATCGAGCTCGCGTATGCAGTTCGGTACTAGGTAATTAAGGGACTATGTTTAACGTATTTCGGATGGAATTTGAAGCGTGATGCTTGCGATTTAAAGTGGGGGAATTTAAAGCGGGAGATATTTTCGTTGTATATTTTTAATTGAATATTTAAAATTTCGCACATGTTGATAATGTTAACGGGGTAGGTGATTAAGGAGGTGACTTCTACTGAGATCTAAGTTGTTTGTGTATTATATTCACGGCGGGATGATTTTTAATAGTGGTGATGGTTAAATTATTTATTTTTCTTCGCGTTTTCGGATTTTATTTTACGTTATGGCGGAACTCATATGCGGTGAGACATGTGTGTTTTTAGCATCAAATCTGAGATTAGGATGTTTTAATGATAAAGTGGGAGATACTTACATGAAATATTTGTACTCTACCCGAATTACTCTCAAGTATAAGGTGATAGCCTTCTGCCTGGGAGTTGGAAGTTTTTGATGGAGAACGCGTCAGCTTCTTTGTCTATACTCCCCATCTTGCTCTAATTAACATAAATTAATTAAATGAGAGATACTTGTATTTTACCCGAATTACATTTGAGTGGAAGGGATGTCAAACGACAGATGAATGCGGTGAACATTTACCCGAATTACTCTCGAGTATAAGGAGATAGCCTTCAGCCTGGGAGTTGGAAGTTGCTGAGACAAGAGAGTCCCTCGTTAGACGCGTTAGCGTCAACGATGGACCTCTCTATGTCTCCCAATTAAATTTAAAACACTATCGACCTATCAATCCTGAATTAATTTTCAAATCGAATTCGGTTGCCATCTACCAACCTGGGACAAGAGAGTCCCTCGTTAAACGCGTTAGCGTCAACGATGGACCTCTCTATGTCTCCCAATTAAATTTGAGTATATCCAATCATTATTATTATTATTATTATTATTATTAATTTTGCAAATCTCCGAATCGAATCGAAAAATAACAGATACATGGACATGTATGCTATTTTCACTCGATGCAGTCGACGGACGAGTCAATTTCACATTTTACCGTTAAAAGTAGCGTTAGATTCGATAAACTACCCCATCTTGGACACGCATGCTATTTTCACACAAAGCAGTCAACAGGCGAAACATGTCTTTAGACTTTTTTCGCATAAAGTAGACTCGACCCGCAACAATTAGCGAGCGTGACACTTGACGCTTCAAGTGTGCGGCTCCAAGCCCAGGGCAATTAGTATCAATCGACTTCTAATGTGCATATTGTATTCCCATTTCTCGCTGATACGGACGTCAACCTTATTTTATCCAAACAGCCTATGATTTGAAGATTTTAACGAAAAAAGTGCTGACATTAAAGCCTTAGACAATGCATTTTAGATTCAAATCTGAGATTAGAATGTTTTATCGATAAAGTGGGAGATACTTACATGAAATATCTATATATTTTAACCGAATTACCTTTGAGTAGACGGGATTATCGAACAACAGATGAATATGGCGAGCATTTACCCAAATTACTCTCGAGTATAAGGAGATAGCCTTCTGCCTGGGAGTTGGAAGTTTTGATGGAGAAAGCGTTAGCTTCTTCATCTATACTCCCCATCTCGCCCTAATTAATATTAATTAATTAAATGAGAGAGAGATACCTACTTGTATTTTATCCGAATTACTTTTGAGTAGGAGATTATCAAATGCCAGAGGAAATGATAGGTACCTGAATTACTTTTGAGTTTGGGTTATCAAATATCAGATGAATGCGGTGGACATTGAGTACATGGAGATATCCTTTAGCCCGGGAGATGAGAGTTTTAGCGGAGAAAGCGTCAGCTCCATTGCCTATACCTACTCTCCATCTCACCCTAATTAATATTAATTAAATGAGAGATATTTACATGAAATATTCGTATTTTAACCAAATTACTCTCGAGTATAAGGAGTTAGCCCTCAACCTGGGAGATGAGTCCCAATTAAGCTATTGAGTCTAATGATTATTAAAAAATGAAATAATTTTCGCAAAATAATCGAATTTTTGAATCAGAGTCATGTTTTATATTCAATTTGAAAAATCCTCTATAATTACCACGGAATAACGGGTTTTCATCAAATGTCTGTAAATCCGCATGACTATAATGCTATGTGGACATCGTTGGTATGCAGCAAAAATACCGTTTGATTTAGGCTTTCATTCCCTTGTCAGTGACTGTTTTACATAAAATATGAAATACTCGCTAGTCTTCCAAGATACTGATTCTGTTCCAAGTACGTTTAGAAGGTTGCTTCAATGCTATTTCACCTCAAAAAACATATCTAAAATTCTCGTTATTTAAAGTCTTAAATCTCAGACAAATGAGCATGTGTGTTTGAAAATGAATTTTGAGCATGTATACAGAGTGTCCTCGATGATTCTAGCCAGCATATAGGGCGTCCCAAAGTCAAAGTAGGGGGCGGATAAGCCAGAGAGCTAAAAAATTGAGAGCTAAAATAGTCCTAACAGTCTCCCTGATCTCTCTCGGAGGAAAGAATCTATAGAACTTGCTGTATGAAGATCCATTTTCCTTCCATATTGACCTATAATAGCCAGCTATCTGGGAGATGAGATGAGTTTAGATGGCTGAATAAATGAATGATTCGTTACAAATGATGAGATATTTCGCTTCTAGATGGAGAATATTTTCGCTAATGAGATGGTCAAATAACACGATGAAGAAAGTACCGTTGATTCAGGCTTTTGCAACAGTTACCAGTTCGAAATTGTCAGGTCTATTGATAGGTAGACATTCCTGCAATGCAAAATACCATTACTTTGCACGAGTTACTAACCATCTGATATGAATTTGGGGTTGTTCCCCAGGTTCGATAGTATTTCAACCAGTCTGCGATACTCGCTGGTCTTCCATCATACTGATTCTGTTCCAAGTACGTTTAGGGTTGATTCTATGCTATTTCACCTCGAAAAACGTATCTAAAATTCTCATTATTTAAAGTCTTAAATCTCAGACAAGTAAGCATGTATGTTTGAAAATGAATTTTGACCATGTATACAGCGAGTATCCTCGATTATTCTAATCAGCATATAATAGGATGTCCCAAAGTCAAAGTAGGAGGCGGATAAACAGAGAGCTATTAAAATTGAGAGCTAAGATAGTCCAAACAGTCTACCTGACCTCTCTCTCTCTCTCTCTCTCTCTCTCTCTCTCTCTCTCTCTCTCTCTCTCTCGGGGCGATGCTTGAAAGGGTATATTCCAGAGCTCGGGGTTGCGAGAAAAAGTGAAAGAAGGGCGTTGTTAGAGTTTATATCTCAGACCAGTGGATTTAATGGAGACAGGCGAAATGAGCAATAGGAAAGAATCAACTGAACTTGATACATGAAGATCCATTTTCCTTCCATATTGACCTATAATAGCCAGCTATCCGGGAGATGAGATGAGTTTAGATAGCTGAATACTTAGTCCTCGAGTTTATAATGACAAAACCTAAAAGAATGAGTCGCATACATACATAATACAGACGTTTTTGAAATTTGCTCAACAATTGATTCCATCGGTCTATATGTATACCATTAAAAAGAATGTGGATGTGCAGTTATTTTTATCGTTCCATTAGAAGCTAACAGGTTATCATAACCTGACCAACCTTTCACATTTGCTTGTTCTTACTGGACAATTATAAAAATAAGAATAAATGCTTATTTCAGGAAAATTATCGCTCATTTGTCGAAACAAAGAGTAATAAATTAAAATATTTACATTGATTCGAGTCGATAGTAGAGTCAGTTGACACTGAAAACATAACTAAAATCAGGAAAATGACTAAAAATATGAAATTTTTCGAATAAATTATCGCTTTCCATGATAGTGTGTGAATGATGGAAGTCAAGAGGAGTGTCCAACCTGAGTGAAGAGGGGCTAGCGTCTTCATTAAAGTCCTCTATCTCTCCCAATTAAATTTCAAATACAACCAACTTATCAAAACCTGAATTACTTTTTCCAATCAAACTCCATAACCAACCACTAAGCCGAGATAAGAGAGTACCTCATTAAACGACTGTTCAATGCTGTACCTGTCTGTGTCTCGCAATTAAATTCTGAATACAACCAATCATTAAAAACCTAAATTAATAATAATAATTTGAGAAATTTTTGCAAATTGACGAATGCCTGACTACAACGATAGGAGAGCTTCGACAATAGATGCGCCAGCTCCAACATCGGAGACCTCTGTCTCTCCCAGCTACTGAGCCATACGAATATTTAATTAAATAATTTTTGTGAAATCTTCAAATTTCTGAAAATCATAGGCGGAATTTCAACCAAAGTGTGATCCAAATTCGCTTCTAGGCAGAGAGTATGGTGCTAACGAAGTAGGTAATTACCTCCAAATAACGGGTTTTCATCAAGTGTGGAGTCTGTAAATCCTCGAGACATCATTGGTATGTAGCTCATGGAGACAAAATGCTCGAAAGGCTGTATTTCTGAGCTCGGGTTGAGAGCAAAAGTAAAAAGGAGGATGTTTTTGGAGTTTAAATCTCAGACAGCTGGCTTAAAGGTATACCATCTAAAAACGAGAAAATGAAGGAAAATGGATCGAAAATATGAAATTTCGAATAAGTTATTGCTTCTCATGATAGAGTGAGAATGATAAAAGAGTCAAGATGAGTGTCTAGAACATAACCGTAGCCAATGAAGACATTCTCTATAAGAAAAATAGTCAAAACGGGGAAAATGGGAGGAAAATGGCATTTGAATACATGAACAGACGACGTCGACATATAGGAGTAAGAGACTGTATATTTATCCCGGCGAAAAAGTAGAAAATGCATGTGAAATGTGTTGATTTCCGAATCTATTGTTGGTGATAATCAAGTTAATTTCTGTTGCATTACTGATTCATGGAGTAAGGAGACTATATATTACCTAGTAATTTTATATTTCATGCGAAAATTGTCAAGTTTTGAGTTGCTTCATGCATGAATTGAGGAGGTGAGTAACTGGACTGCATAATTATAGCTAGTAGAGCCATTATCTAGTGGGAAAATAGTTAAAATGAGAGAGTCAGACCGTTATCACTCTCATTTATGTTCACATTCAGGAGACTTTATTACTAAACCTAACAAAAATTTTGACAGTGAGATGGCTGAGTAATGGGAGGTAATACTCGAAAGGGTGGATTCGAGAGCTCAGGTTGAGAGTAAAAGTGAAAGGTAGAAGCTGTTCAGAGTATAAATCTCAAACATTGGGATTTAATGGCTACAGGCAGAAAGGGAATCGATATCATCATCATCTGTAAACTATAACGTATATGGAATATGGAGTTAGGGGTTAATATATAAAAATTTTTTATCAGAATTTTCAAGCCGAGTGAAATATGTAAAAGGAGATGTTAATATTAAATATAAGTTTTGAAATATTTACCATTAGATCATAGCAAAGGTACATTAATCTGTCAAGAAACTGATAAATTTATTGAAAATCACAAAAATCGTTTGAGAGGGAATACATAGTATTCTGATAATAACAGGGGTTCTATTAATAAACCTGTACATTTAAAAGATCGTTGATAGATGGAAAATTATACAGACATGATGTGAAGGCTGTCTTCCAGAGGTATTCGAGTCGGAAATAGCAATGGTATAGTGGGAACGGATAAAAATTTAGAAAAAACAGCTGAAACTGACTAAAAGAGCACTATTTTGAATATTTAGCATTTTGATGTAAGTAAAACAGACAATTATTCGAATAATATTTGATTGAAAATTTGAATGCTAGGTATAGGCATTTGCTAAAAAAGAACAAAGTGTAAAATCCCTCCATTCATCCATCGATGCAGAGAGTCAGTTGATAGATGGAAAAATAGGTAGACAAGACATGTGACAGATGAGGAGATTGCCTTCTGAGGCACTCGAGAGAAAATCATATATCATAATCAAATAGCAGTAGGTGAAGACAGAGGTAAAATTAAGTGCTACTTAATGCTGTTGTTCAATCTACTGATGAAAACATGGGAAATGGGTGATTAATCTGGAAAGGTAGATATTAATCTGCTCAAAATAGGTAAAAAATTAGCAGTTTTGCGGAATAATATTATTAAAATGATTAAAATTTGGATGGAGTAGACAAATAGTATGTAAATCAGTGGGGTGAACTGGCTATTAGTATTGAAATCAAGGGAAATAAGCAAATATGAGGGAGGATTAGGAGAAAGTTTTAAGGTATTAGGTACCAATAGAAGGCAGCAGCGGCACTATGTTAATTTCATCAAAAATTTGTTAAATTCGACAAAAAATGGCAACCAATATTGGAAAAATCGTTTTAAATGGAATATCTACAACTATTTTGACAATGACATATGCTCAGTTTAAGAGTCTGCGCATTAAAAAGACCAGAATACTCACAGATGAATGGAGAAAAATGTGTAGGTGAGATATGATGTATACTAGCTGCTTCAGTTGAGAAAGGCATCTTCCAAAGGCACTCGACATATGTAGATCGTTTTTTCATTGAAATTTGCTAAACTCATAGAAAATAGCTGAAAAAACTGTCAAAATGGTTAAAATGCGGATATTTGTCTTGCTATTATGTGAAGTTATGGCGATAGATTGAACATTGCAAGTCACTGAATCATAAGGAAGCTGAATATGATCGCTAATGGCTCTGAGAAAAATGTACAAACGAGATACTTTATATGAGAATTAATTAATGAAAGAAAATAGGTATCTAAGAATACTGGATTGACTATGCTAAATGTATAGTCTGAAAGGACAGATATTCGCTAATACTCTAAAAAGGTAGGTATTAATTTACTTAATCAAAGATGAACAATTAGGAAAACTAACCGAATCTAGCTAAAAATACCTACCTTTTTCTGCAAAAAAATCTGTAAAATGCTCTAAATTTGAATATTTTGGTATTTTTGATGTATGTAAAAGGTAAAACAGATAGCCGATAATGGACTAAAAATTTTCAAAGTACCTACAAGCCTTTTTGCTAAGAAAGGGAACAAGGAGTGAAACTTCACCCACAGATACAACTTGTTATAGCTGATTGATATTAACTTGGGATTTGTAAATTGATTGAAATTATGTAAAGAGGTATCCTATCAGGTGTAAAATATTTTAAATGTAATCATATTTCAGGTGAGAAATTCCCCCTCTCCACCCCTCCCCCCAATGAAGAGAATTACACACAAACTTGCGAAGAAAATTTAGAAATTTCTCCCTATAACAGAGAAATATTATTATTCCCTCCTAAATTACAGTAATCAGTTAATATTTACATTAACTTATCCCCTCTTCAACTTTAATCCATTCAACGTAAGATCGGTAATTCTCAATCATCAGTGAGGTATCGACTATTTTTCTGGACTTTTTGGGTATTAATATTATAGAAAATTAGCTGAATCTGTTAAAAAGTATTCTAATTTTGAATGCCTTCTTGTCATTTTGATGGCTGATGGGACTGATAATAATTAAGAGGTGTTGTGCGTTTGTCAGCAGAATAGTAAACTGATTAGAATTTTTTTTGTTGAAAGGGGTATGCATATAGCAGAAAGAGAACAAGGAGTGGAGCCCCCTTCCCACTATCATGAGAGAATCAACATGAAAGGGAAAACTAATTGAATCTGACTAAATTTCAATACTTGGTATTTTTCGATAAAATAGGCAATTGATAGGAAGTTTTGCACCTATGTTATCAAGTTAGTAATAGATTGAACTTCCGAAAAGGTAAACATATGCTGGTGGTAAGAGAACAAGGAGTAGAACCCCCTACCCCCATGAAGAGAATCAAAACTAAGGAAAATAGCCAAAATACTGTTTAAAATGCCGTTCTCTCTCAGTAAATCTAAATTTTTCAGGTAAAACACATAATTTTTAGTGAAAATAGACGTTTTTGAATAAACATATACATTTTCCCATGTTTTATTGGATTTGCAGCTGATACCGAGTACTTCAATTAAACAAATTACTAATAGAACAATGATTGCTGATTGCATAGGCTGTCTAATTATCAACAGTGTCACATTACATAAAAATATGATGGCATCCATACTTGTAGAGAAAGTTACATGAAAAGTCATGCATAGTTGACATTTCAAAACGCAGAAAATGAGACAAAAAATGTAAAAAATCATCGCCTAAACAGACAGGCCGAGGAGAAAAAAATATCGATAATGGTAAAGTACCCGCGAATATTGGGGTTTCATATTCCTCTGAGGTTTGCACACAAAATATAGTATCTGGATTTATACATAAGCCTCTAAACTTTGCATGTAAAACATTAGATCTCAACCTAATATCGATATACCCCAATATTCGCGGGTACTTTACCATTATCGATATTTTTTTCTCCTCGGCCTGTCTGTTTAGGCGATGATTTTTTACATTTTTTGTCTCATTTTCTGCGTTTTGAAATGTCAACTATGCATGACTTTTCATGTAACTTTCTCTACAAGTATGGATGCCATCATATTTTTATGTAATGTGACACTGTTGATAATTAGACAGCCTATGCAATCAGCAATCATTGTTCTATTAGTAATTTGTTTAATTGAAGTACTCGGTATCAGCTGCAAATCCAATAAAACATGGGAAAATGTATATGTTTATTCAAAAATGTCTATTTTCACTAAAAATTATGTGTTTTACCTGAAAAATTTAGATTTACTGAGAGAGAACGGCATTTTAAACAGTATTTTGGCTATTTTCCTTAGTTTGGATTCTCTTCATGGGGGTAGGGGGTTCTACTCCTTGTTCTCTTACCACCAGCATATGTTTACCTTTTCGGAAGTTCAATCTATTACTAACTTGATAACATAGGTGCAAAACTTCCTATCAATTGCCTATTTTATCGAAAAATACCAAGTATTGAAATTTAGTCAGATTCAATTAGTTTTCCCTTTCATGTTGATTCTCTCATGATAGTGGGAAGGGGGCTCCACTCCTTGTTCTCTTTCTGCTATATGCATACCCCTTTCAACAAAAAAATTCTAATCAGTTTACTATTCTGCTGACAAACGCACAACACCTCTTAATTATTATCAGTCCCATCAGCCATCAAAATAACAAGAAGGCATTCAAAATTAGAATACTTTTTAACAGATTCAGCTAATTTTCTATAATATTAATACCCAAAAAGTCCAGAAAAATAGTCGATACCTCACTGATGATTGAGAATTACCGATCTTACGTTGAATGGATTAAAGTTGAAGAGGGGATAAGTTAATGTAAATATTAACTGATTACTGTAATTTAGGAGGGAATAATAATATTTCTCTGTTATAGGGAGAAATTTCTAAATTTTCTTCGCAAGTTTGTGTGTAATTCTCTTCATTGGGGGAGGGGTGGAGAGGGGAATTTCTCACCTGAAATATGATTACATTTAAAATATTTTACACCTGATAGGATACCTCTTTACATAATTTCAATCAATTTACAAATCCCAAGTTAATATCAATCAGCTATAACAAGTTGTATCTGTGGGTGAAGTTTCACTCCTTGTTCCCTTTCTTAGCAAAAAGGCTTGTAGGTACTTTGAAAATTTTTAGTCCATTATCGGCTATCTGTTTTACCTTTTACATACATCAAAAATACCAAAATATTCAAATTTAGAGCATTTTACAGATTTTTTTGCAGAAAAAGGTAGGTATTTTTAGCTAGATTCGGTTAGTTTTCCTAATTGTTCATCTTTGATTAAGTAAATTAATACCTACCTTTTTAGAGTATTAGCGAATATCTGTCCTTTCAGACTATACATTTAGCATAGTCAATCCAGTATTCTTAGATACCTATTTTCTTTCATTAATTAATTCTCATATAAAGTATCTCGTTTGTACATTTTTCTCAGAGCCATTAGCGATCATATTCAGCTTCCTTATGATTCAGTGACTTGCAATGTTCAATCTATCGCCATAACTTCACATAATAGCAAGACAAATATCCGCATTTTAACCATTTTGACAGTTTTTTCAGCTATTTTCTATGAGTTTAGCAAATTTCAATGAAAAAACGATCTACATATGTCGAGTGCCTTTGGAAGATGCCTTTCTCAACTGAAGCAGCTAGTATACATCATATCTCACCTACACATTTTTCTCCATTCATCTGTGAGTATTCTGGTCTTTTTAATGCGCAGACTCTTAAACTGAGCATATGTCATTGTCAAAATAGTTGTAGATATTCCATTTAAAACGATTTTTCCAATATTGGTTGCCATTTTTTGTCGAATTTAACAAATTTTTGATGAAATTAACATAGTGCCGCTGCTGCCTTCTATTGGTACCTAATACCTTAAAACTTTCTCCTAATCCTCCCTCATATTTGCTTATTTCCCTTGATTTCAATACTAATAGCCAGTTCACCCCACTGATTTACATACTATTTGTCTACTCCATCCAAATTTTAATCATTTTAATAATATTATTCCGCAAAACTGCTAATTTTTTACCTATTTTGAGCAGATTAATATCTACCTTTCCAGATTAATCACCCATTTCCCATGTTTTCATCAGTAGATTGAACAACAGCATTAAGTAGCACTTAATTTTACCTCTGTCTTCACCTACTGCTATTTGATTATGATATATGATTTTCTCTCGAGTGCCTCAGAAGGCAATCTCCTCATCTGTCACATGTCTTGTCTACCTATTTTTCCATCTATCAACTGACTCTCTGCATGATGGATGAATGGAGGGATTTTACACTTTGTTCTTTTTTAGCAAATGCCTATACCTAGCATTCAAATTTTCAATCAAATATTATTCGAATAATTGTCTGTTTTACTTACATCAAAATGCTAAATATTCAAAATAGTGCTCTTTTAGTCAGTTTCAGCTGTTTTTTCTAAATTTTTATCCGTTCCCACTATACCATTGCTATTTCCGACTCGAATACCTCTGGAAGACAGCCTTCACATCATGTCTGTATAATTTTCCATCTATCAACGATCTTTTAAATGTACAGGTTTATTAATAGAACCCCTGTTATTATCAGAATACTATGTATTCCCTCTCAAACGATTTTTGTGATTTTCAATAAATTTATCAGTTTCTTGACAGATTAATGTACCTTTGCTATGATCTAATGGTAAATATTTCAAAACTTATATTTAATATTAACATCTCCTTTTACATATTTCACTCGGCTTGAAAATTCTGATAAAAAATTTTTATATATTAACCCCTAACTCCATATTCCATATACGTTATATTTACAGATGATGATGATATCGATTCCCTTTCTGCCTGTAGCCATTAAATCCCAATGTTTGAGATTTATACTCTGAACAGCTTCTACCTTTCACTTTTACTCTCAACCTGAGCTCTCGAATCCACCCTTTCGAGTATTACCTCCCATTACTCAGCCATCTCACTGTCAAAATTTTTGTTAGGTTTAGTAATAAAGTCTCCTGAATGTGAACATAAATGAGAGTGATAACGGTCTGACTCTCTCATTTTAACTATTTTCCCACTAGATAATGGCTCTACTAGCTATAATTATGCAGTCCAGTTACTCACCTCCTCAATTCATGCATGAAGCAACTCAAAACTTGACAATTTTCGCATGAAATATAAAATTACTAGGTAATATATAGTCTCCTTACTCCATGAATCAGTAATGCAACAGAAATTAACTTGATTATCACCAACAATAGATTCGGAAATCAACACATTTCACATGCATTTTCTACTTTTTCGCCGGGATAAATATACAGTCTCTTACTCCTATATGTCGACGTCGTCTGTTCATGTATTCAAATGCCATTTTCCTCCCATTTTCCCCGTTTTGACTATTTTTCTTATAGAGAATGTCTTCATTGGCTACGGTTATGTTCTAGACACTCATCTTGACTCTTTTATCATTCTCACTCTATCATGAGAAGCAATAACTTATTCGAAATTTCATATTTTCGATCCATTTTCCTTCATTTTCTCGTTTTTAGATGGGTATACCTTTAAGCCAGCTGTCTGAGATTTAAACTCCAAAAACATCCTCCTTTTTACTTTTGCTCTCAACCCGAGCTCAGAAATACAGCCTTTCGAGCATTTTGTCTCCATGAGCTACATACCAATGATGTCTCGAGGATTTACAGACTCCACACTTGATGAAAACCCGTTATTTGGAGGTAATTACCTACTTCGTTAGCACCATACTCTCTGCCTAGAAGCGAATTTGGATCACACTTTGGTTGAAATTCCGCCTATGATTTTCAGAAATTTGAAGATTTCACAAAAATTATTTAATTAAATATTCGTATGGCTCAGTAGCTGGGAGAGACAGAGGTCTCCGATGTTGGAGCTGGCGCATCTATTGTCGAAGCTCTCCTATCGTTGTAGTCAGGCATTCGTCAATTTGCAAAAATTTCTCAAATTATTATTATTAATTTAGGTTTTTAATGATTGGTTGTATTCAGAATTTAATTGCGAGACACAGACAGGTACAGCATTGAACAGTCGTTTAATGAGGTACTCTCTTATCTCGGCTTAGTGGTTGGTTATGGAGTTTGATTGGAAAAAGTAATTCAGGTTTTGATAAGTTGGTTGTATTTGAAATTTAATTGGGAGAGATAGAGGACTTTAATGAAGACGCTAGCCCCTCTTCACTCAGGTTGGACACTCCTCTTGACTTCCATCATTCACACACTATCATGGAAAGCGATAATTTATTCGAAAAATTTCATATTTTTAGTCATTTTCCTGAAGTTATGTTTTCAGTGTCAACTGACTCTACTATCGACTCGAATCAATGTAAATATTTTAATTTATTACTCTTTGTTTCGACAAATGAGCGATAATTTTCCTGAAATAAGCATTTATTCTTATTTTTATAATTGTCCAGTAAGAACAAGCAAATGTGAAAGGTTGGTCAGGTTATGATAACCTGTTAGCTTCTAATGGAACGATAAAAATAACTGCACATCCACATTCTTTTTAATGGTATACATATAGACCGAGGAATCAATTGTTGAGCAAATTTCAAAAACGTCTGTATTATGTATGTATGCGACTCATTCTTTTAGGTTTTGTCATTATAAACTCGAGGACTAAGTATTCAGCTATCTAAACTCATCTCATCTCCCGGATAGCTGGCTATTATAGGTCAATATGGAAGGAAAATGGATCTTCATGTATCAAGTTCAGTTGATTCTTTCCTATTGCTCATTTCGCCGTCTCCATTAAATCCACTGGTCTGAGATATAAACTCTAACAACGCCCTTCTTTCACTTTTTCTCGCAACCCCGAGCTCTGGAATATACCCTTTCAAGCATCGCCCCGAGAGAGAGAGAGAGAGAGAGAGAGAGAGAGAGAGAGAGAGAGAGAGAGAGAGAGAGAGAGAGAGAGAGAGAGGTCAGGTAGACTGTTTGGACTATCTTAGCTCTCAATTTTAATAGCTCTCTGTTTATCCGCCTCCTACTTTGACTTTGGGACATCCTATTATATGCTGATTAGAATAATCGAGGATACTCGCTGTATACATGGTCAAAATTCATTTTCAAACATACATGCTTACTTGTCTGAGATTTAAGACTTTAAATAATGAGAATTTTAGATACGTTTTTCGAGGTGAAATAGCATAGAATCAACCCTAAACGTACTTGGAACAGAATCAGTATGATGGAAGACCAGCGAGTATCGCAGACTGGTTGAAATACTATCGAACCTGGGGAACAACCCCAAATTCATATCAGATGGTTAGTAACTCGTGCAAAGTAATGGTATTTTGCATTGCAGGAATGTCTACCTATCAATAGACCTGACAATTTCGAACTGGTAACTGTTGCAAAAGCCTGAATCAACGGTACTTTCTTCATCGTGTTATTTGACCATCTCATTAGCGAAAATATTCTCCATCTAGAAGCGAAATATCTCATCATTTGTAACGAATCATTCATTTATTCAGCCATCTAAACTCATCTCATCTCCCAGATAGCTGGCTATTATAGGTCAATATGGAAGGAAAATGGATCTTCATACAGCAAGTTCTATAGATTCTTTCCTCCGAGAGAGATCAGGGAGACTGTTAGGACTATTTTAGCTCTCAATTTTTTTAGCTCTCTGGTTTATCCGCCCCCTACTTTGACTTTGGGACGCCCTATATGCTGGCTAGAATCATCGAGGACACTCTGTATACATGCTCAAAATTCATTTTCAAACACACATGCTCATTTGTCTGAGATTTAAGACTTTAAATAACGAGAATTTTAGATATGTTTTTTGAGGTGAAATAGCATTGAAGCAACCTTCTAAACGTACTTGGAACAGAATCAGTATCTTGGAAGACTAGCGAGTATTTCATATTTTATGTAAAACAGTCACTGACAAGGGGAATGAAAGCCTAAATCAAACGGTATTTTTGCTGCATACCAACGATGTCCACATAGCATTATAGTCATGCGGATTTACAGACATTTGATGAAAACCCGTTATTCCGTGGTAATTATAGAGGATTTTTCAAATTGAATATAAAACATGACTCTGATTCAAAAATTCGATGATTTTGCGAAAATTATTTCATTTTTTAATAATCATTAGACTCAATAGCTTAATTGGGACTCATCTCCCAGGTTGAGGGCTAACTCCTTATACTCGAGAGTAATTTGGTTAAAATACGAATATTTCATGTAAATATCTCTCATTTAATTAATATTAATTAGGGTGAGATGGAGAGTAGGTATAGGCAATGGAGCTGACGCTTTCTCCGCTAAAACTCTCATCTCCCGGGCTAAAGGATATCTCCATGTACTCAATGTCCACCGCATTCATCTGATATTTGATAACCCAAACTCAAAAGTAATTCAGGTACCTATCATTTCCTCTGGCATTTGATAATCTCCTACTCAAAAGTAATTCGGATAAAATACAAGTAGGTATCTCTCTCTCATTTAATTAATTAATATTAATTAGGGCGAGATGGGGAGTATAGATGAAGAAGCTAACGCTTTCTCCATCAAAACTTCCAACTCCCAGGCAGAAGGCTATCTCCTTATACTCGAGAGTAATTTGGGTAAATGCTCGCCATATTCATCTGTTGTTCGATATCCCGTCTACTCAAAGGTAATTCGGTTAAAATATATAGATATTTCATGTAAGTATCTCCCACTTTATCGATAAAACATTCTAATCTCAGATTTGAATCTAAAATGCATTGTCTAAGGCTTTAATGTCAGCACTTTTTTCGTTAAAATCTTCAAATCATAGGCTGTTTGGATAAAATAAGGTTGACGTCCGTATCAGCGAGAAATGGGAATACAATATGCACATTAGAAGTCGATTGATACTAATTGCCCAGGGCTTGGAGCCATACACTCGAAGCGTCATGTGTCACGCTCGCTAATTGTTGCGGGTCGAGTCTACTTTATGCGAAAAAAGTCTAAAGACATGTTTCGCCTGTTGACTGCTTTGTGTGAAAATAGCATGCGTGTCCAAGATGGGGTAGTTTATCGAATCTAACGCTACTTTTAACGGTAAAATGTGAAATTGACTCGTCCGTCGACTGCATCGAGTGAAAATAGCATACATGTCCATGTATCTGTTATTTTTCGATTCGATTCGGAGATTTGCAAAATTAATAATAATAATAATAATAATAATAATGATTGGATATACTCAAATTTAATTGCGAGACACTGAGAGGTCCATCGTTGACGCTACCGCGTCTAACGAGGGACTCTCTTGTCTCGGGTTGGTAGATGACTATCAATTCAGGATTGATAGGTTGATACTGTTCTAAATTTAATTGGGAGACATAGAGAGGTCCATCGTTGACGCTAACGCGTTTAACGAGGGACTCTCTTGTCCCAGCAACTTCCAACTCCCAGGCTGAAGGCTATCTCCTTATACTCGAGAGTAATTCGGGTAAATGTTCACCGCATTCATCTGTCGTTTGACATCCCTTCCACTCAAATGTAATTCGGGTAAAATACAAGTATCTCTCATTTAATTAATTTATGTTAATTAGAGCAAGATGGGGAGTATAGACAAAGAAGCTGACGCGTTCTCCATCAAAAACTTCCAACTCCCAGGCAGAAGGCTATCACCTTATACTTGAGAGTAATTCGGGTAGAGTACAAATATTTCATGTAAGTATCTCCCACTTTATCATTAAAACATCCTAATCTCAGATTTGATGCTAAAAACATACATGTCTCACCGCATATGAGTTCCGCCATAACGTAAAATAAAATCCGAAAACGCGAAGAAAATAAATAATTTAACCATCACCACTATTAAAAATCATCCCGCCGTGAATATAATACACAAACAACTTAGATCTCAGTAGAAGTCACCTCCTTAATCACCTACCCCGTTAACATTATCAACATGTGCGAAATTTTAAATATTCAATTAAAAATATACAACGAAAATATCTCCCGCTTTAAATTCCCCCACTTTAAATCGCAAGCATCACGCTTCAAATTCCATCCGAAATACGTTAAACATAGTCCCTTAATTACCTAGTACCGAACTGCATACGCGAGCTCGATGCGTCGTGACGTCATATGGCGCTTAGCATAGTCTGTTGTGTGGTTTAGTATCGGCCTTTTATACCTTCTTACTCGATATCATGATAAATGGGATGAGTCATGATTTACAGGAAGTACGAGCATAACGTAATAATTAAGGAAGAATGAAGAAAAATAGGAAATAAGATGAAAGAAACGAGGAAGAAAGAAATGCAAATGATTTAACATACTGCGAAATACCAAAAAAAGTGTCTTTATGATCTATAGAATTTGTTTAAGTAATTATCAATTTTTGTTTACCTAATTTAAGCGTGTCATGTTAATTTCCACCGGAAATGTCATCTCTAGATTCTTTTAATCCATAGTTTCCTAAATCAAGTTCAGCGAAGTAACGATTTTCATATTTTTATGGAGATTTGACAAGGTTGAACAGTGTGACATACGACCCAAATTGGTTGACCAGAGAAAATGAGTACTCACACATTTCTTTGATAATTTTATCGACAGTAGTTACCTAACATGTTGAACAACCCACCCCCTCCTTCTGATCGGTTCTGAAAATATACTCATGGTAGGTATGAATGTCCGTCAAATCTCTTTTGGTGGTAATTCAAAAAATACCACAAATATGAATTAGAAATTTAGTTCATGTACATTTTTTTGTAACTTCTGGAAGCAGTGGTGAGGAGAGAAAAGACCTGTAAATTCCTGATATGGAATTCCCCTGTCTTAATTTCGTTTCTAAATGAAAATATGTCAGACTATATATACTTGTGTGGGTTTCGGCTATGAACAATAATCAAAAGTGTGGAATTTGAAATTAGCAACTATATTTTTTCAAAACAACTTAAAACGTAAATGGACTTGGCGTTCACCCGGTGGAAAAACACTAAATGAAATTGACCACCTATGTATAAATTACTTCAGAATAATGGAAAATATAAGCGTAATAGCTGTAGACAACTTCTCCTCGGGTCATAGACCAGTAAGGTGTACACTTCGAATCCCCTCCCGACCCAAACGCCAAAATAAGCGTTCAAAATCGAACCAACTCACAAAGAAACTGATAATCCCCCTCCATAGCATATCGAAATTAAATAAGCTACTCGAAGAAAAAATAGGAACCCTAGATTTAAATAATGATGAGGTGCAATCGAACTACGATGATCTATGCAATATTCTTTTTAAAACGCTACGTGAAGTAGGAATGTGTAAGATCGAGGCAAGTACAGATGATAAAAAAAGTGCAAAAACAAAAGGACTAATCGAAAAAAGAGCTCAACTAAATCAAATAAGACAAAAAATATCATCCGAAAAAATTGAATTGTCAATACTAGCTAAACTAATAAAGCAAGCAATTAAACAGGATCTAAAAAGGTACGAGGAAGGGAAAGTAGAAGAGATTAGGCGAAGAATGCTGGTCGAGTAAAAAAGCAAAAAAGCAATAAGTAGTGGAAGGCACCTACTCCCAAAAGTTAAAATTGGTACAAACATAGCTATAATAGACTCGAAATTGTTCAGGCAGTAACAAAGTTCTACCGAGAGTTATATACCAAACCAGACGAAGATCCATCCGATCGAGGTAGAAACTTGGCAAAATTACGTAACAAATAGAGACTGCTTCCTACCAATACTCACTCACAAGGTATTAGCCATACTAAAGAAGTTGAAAACAAATAAGGCGCCAGGGCCAGACGAAATTCTCAATGAGGACTTAAAAAATGCAGTGGAGTCATTAACAGCACGAATGGCGGTACTGTTTAGCAAAATAATGACAGTAAAAGCTATTCCAAGGAAATGGTGCGAATCAGAAATTATTTTACTATTCAAAAAAGGCGATCGCTGCGAAATTAGCAATTACCGTCCTATAAGCTTATCCTCGAATATGGGCAAAATTTTCATGAAAATAATTAAGAATCGAATATACGATATTTTGGATAGAAGCCAACCACCTGAGCAAGCGGGATTTCGTAAAAAATTTTCAACAGTAGATCACATACAAACACTAACACAAATAATCGAAAAAACCAATGAATATAGGATAGGTGTTGTTTTGGCATTCATCGATTTTAATAAGGCCTTTGATTCCATTTATCACCGTAGCGCCTGGAATGCTCTAGCATCGCAAGGAGTTCCCGAAAATATTATAACCATACTAGAAAATTTATACTAAAACTCGGTAGCGTATATTTCACAGGACAAAAAAGGGGATATATTTAAGGTGGGCAGGGGAGTCAAACAGGGAGATCCAGTGTCACCAAACATCATTAATGCCGTACCGGAGGATGTTTTCAGAAATTTGGAGTGGGATGATTACGGGCTGAAGATAGATGGGATGCAGATTAATAATCTCAGATTTGCTGATGACATCGTATTCATAGGCAAAAACAGTGAAGAGATAAATGTAATGATAGAAGATTCAGCACAACAAGGGGCTAAAGTAGGATTATCGATCAACCTGGGGAAATCCAAAATTATGACGAAAGATGGAAACAAGGACAAACACCTTCGATCCAGCGCAGCAAAACTCGAGATGGTCGATGAATACAAGTACTTAGAACAAACTGTATCTTTCAAAAACAGAAGTGATAAGGAAATTAAAATTCGTATAAATAACTCATGGAAAGCATTTTGAGCGCAAAAACATATTTTTAAAAGCAACATGAAAATTAAAACAAAAGCAAGAATCTTAAGTACTTGTGTGCTCCCAGTGGCAACATATGGGGCCCAAACGTGATCAATAGCTAGAAGACATTTAAAGAAGTTAAAAGTTATGCAAAATTCAATGTTTAGGAGCATCCTAAAAATCAAACTAAAAGACAAAATTAAGCTTCTGGACATCGAAGAACAAACTAATGTAAAGGATATTGGCTACACAATCAGAAAATTAAAATGGAAATATGCGGGGCACCTGATGAGGGAGAAGAACTTCAAATGGCATAAGACTGCAACCGATTGGACCCCATATGGCCATAAACGTGCAAGGGGACGACCGATAGTAGAAAATTTTAGAAAACTGTTTTTTGAAGTTCCTGGCGATAAAATTTACCTAAAATAGTAGTAGTATAGAAAGGGGAGGTTCTGGACCGAGTTCACATTTTTGTAAATTTATTGTTGAAAACATTTTTCTGAGTGAATTCTGTTCTCTCTCAAGCTTTTTGTTTGAATCTTATGTAATTATTTATACTCTTTAAAACTATACCTTGTTTCTTTGCAAAATTTTCTCGTGAGTTTTTTCGCATTTTCCAAGGGATTTCAAATAATTTTTGTTTGAAATCTTAATAATCTATATTTTCTATTTCTCCATTTTTAAATGTAATATTTTTTTTAGTTATTTTTTTAAAAAGTATTAGCATTTTAATTTTTTTTATATCTTCTTTACTTTTTCCCGTTCTAATAGCAAATGTTTCTATCATTGTATCATTAATATTTTTTCTTGAAATATTTTGATTTTCTTTTCGTTCTTTAGATTTAAATGTCTTTCTAATATCCCAATTTTTCTTTTTTTAACGCCATCACATTTTTTTTTAACACCATCGCATTTTTTTTTAACGCCATCGCATTTTTTTTTAACGCTCTTTTTTATTTTTTGAACGCCTCTTTTATTTTTCTCAACACCTAAACAGTCTTTTTGAATACTACCATTAACACCATTTTTTATTTTTTTAACGCCCGATGCTACGCTGGAGAGACGACTTTAAGGAGTTGGGGAGAAGATGGATAAGATTGGCGAGAGACCGTGAAATATGGAGAGAGATGGTGGAAACCTATGCCCTCAAGTGGGCGGGGTAGCTGGCATGGCCCACCTTCCCACGGTTACATTATTATTATATTTTCAATACCCAAAATTTTTCTCTGTTGGTTGATAACGCAAGAATTTTTGACATCACAATTTATTCTTTGATTTCGAAGAAATATTGGCTGGTTATTTTTTCTGATTAAGATCTCGTCGAAGGCTTTTACCAATTTTCATCTAATGACAGAATGAAAGTTAAAAAATGGCCCAATAGGGTTGCGTGAACTTTTCTGACCTCACCATTACACTTCAAAAATTATTTAAAAATGTGTAAGACATAAATTTATAAATATTCTGCTGCTGAGAAAAAATTTGGTTTAAACATTTTCTCATACCTTGATACTTTCTATTTATTTATTTTTTTCTTGCAACACTCGGGGGCACTTAGGTCATTCGAAAACATTTTATAGACTAGGTGAGAAGTTCGTTATTCTATAGGTATGCTGATTGAGGCAATATTATTCCGTAAAGAAAATTTTAATATGAATTCTTATCCATGTCACTTTACTTAAGCTGTACGTTTTACTGCCTAACTTTGTCGTTTCTTCGCAGAATTTTATATAGAAATTCATTAGACTTCTTTTAATATTTAATGAAGGAATTTGTGATTGAAAATTAATATGAAAATGTTCTGTTACGCACCAAAGCATCAATTTATACTTACGTTTTCTTATCAACTCCTTCGACGTCAGTCACTATGTTCGGCCCACAATGGTAATGTTGAATTCACGAAAGAAATATGCTGTTTGCACGAAATATATAAATGACAAGCGCAGTAACAAGTACGAAACAGAAAAAGAAAGAGTTTGAAGAAAAAATTAAACTTCAGAACGGTATAATTCACTTACACGATAAAATAAAATACGCCCGGAATTTTAATACCTTCTACACACATTGAAAAAAAAAGACACGATATTACTGCGCCCGAAATAAAAAGTTCAAATTCTCGGCCTCCATCATACTTCGCACAAATTTACAATTGCGCACAAATTAATGTCAAAATCAAATTTTGGAGCAATAAAAATCTATGAATCGATTCTCCCCCTCCTCATGAGCCACAAATTTAAATTAAGAGCCAAACCGATATCAAAAATGAATTCGTTGAGTTCGAAACCCCTCGATGATCTCGATGGGGTCATTCGCATAAATAATAGGTCTAAAAAATCCTAATGTACTGTAATAAAGGGTAATTTTTACACGCTCACTCTTTTTTGTTCTCTCAACCAAAGCCCTGAAATCCGTCCTTTCGAGCATTACCTCAGAGCTCCCCTCTATGGCGTTTCTAGAGTACTTAAGAAAAAATTCCTAGTGGTCGTTTTTATAGAAAATTGGATCCCTCTTAAACTCATGGATCTCCTATCTCCACGAGTCTGTACGTTATCCGCGATGACGTATAATTTTTGTGTTTAAACAATGTAATATACCGTATGCAAGTCATTTCGTGATATCGATTTTAAAACTCGTAATTTAAACTTTTTTTTTCGTGGCTTCACATTTCGTTCAATTACACTTTTTATTTCGTGCTATTTAATACTTCCCGTACTCAATGTTCCGGTTATAATTGAACAACTTGAGTGTCAGATATTCAGGCTCAAATTAGTTGCCCATTTCTCAGAAATATCATAAAGCAAACCTAAACCACCAAAAACGGATCTTCCGCTATTAAGGGTCAACTCCCCGTCAGCCGTCATATTCATAAAGAATTGAATTCTTGGCTCTGTTTTCAAATATGGACAGTATTGACTTATGCAATTTCATTGTGTATCTCATATCAATATCGACATAAAAAAATAAAACCCGAAACTAGACATAATGTGGAAGTCATCCACCCTCTTCGCCCTGGCTCTGTGGATAGGTCTAATTCAGATTATTTCGAGCCGAATAATATTACAACTGAAAAGATAAAACTACGACTACAAAAGAAAACAAAAAATTATTACGTAGCCTGAACATTCTCCCCCTTCGCGAGTAGGGGGAGGGAGCGAGCAATATTACAGTCAGAAACGAAAAGAAAATAATATTTTAGTCACAATTCATAAATAATAATAGAGCGTCAACTCTAATAATCAATTAAATCAAATATATCACCTTAACTTAGGTCACTTTATAATCGGTTTGGAAGGTCATTTTATAATCGGTTTGGAACAAAAATTGCTGTAAATTAATAGGAACAAATTTATCAAAATCAGATGCTCTCTTTCGGAAAATCAAAATTCTTCCTCTGTTTTTTTTTTTTTATAGTAAAATTCAATACCGTTAAGACTTGATTAGACTAAGAACCATTGGCACTAATGGTTGATTGTCTGCAATAAATTAAATTAAATCATATTACTTCATTGAATTTAACTGAAATTTCTGTAAGGTGTAACAGTGCCCTCCACCGCTGTTGAAAACTTACTGACGTCAGTTTTTCTTGGATGAGCTGTATACAATGGGCTAATTTTTCATTGAGAGGAAGCTGTGAAATAGAATAATTGTTTCACATTAAAAGTCATTCTGAGTAGGATCTGGCAAGTAAACTAATTTTTGGACAGGACGTATAAATTTTCCAAATTTTATTTCTGAAGAATTGTTAATTGTGTCAATTGGGTTCATTCTCATCCACAAAGTTACCACTCTAATTATATTATCTTTTCCAGGATGGACATCAATTATTTGGGCGAGGACAAGAAAGCATAATAAATTTGAAGACTCACCGTTTGACAAATTATTTGAAGGACCATTTGAAGAATTAGCATTTGAAAAATTAGCAACCTGATTGTTACTAATGTTAGTCTTTGCTGTTGGACGAGTAAACTGGAGTAAAGAATTATGATGGCCTTGACAAGTATTACACCTAAATCGGCACTGACGATCAGAACGACCTCGGAAACATTTGGGGCATAATCGTCGTTTACAGATGGATTGGCTCCTTGCTTCTAGAGACAGGCTCAGGAGCTTCTCACACATTTGAGCTCGGTGTTGGCCATCGCAGTAGAAACATTTCTGCTGAACTGGATTCACAGGGGTTTTCACCATAAAGGTTGAACTTTTTGTAAGCACTGGAACGTCACTGCTAAGCGAACGCCACACTCCGAAAATCCGCAAGCACGATTATCACCACTTGTTGAAAAAACGGCTGACCGAAAAAAATAAAATTTTGAATAAATTATTAACGGGCACTAACTTTCAGAATTTTATACTCAGTATGCAACAAAACTGCCGGACAGATCCGGCCCGGAGGACCAAATGTTCAATCAGGAACATAAAAATCAAACTCAAAAATCTTGATATTTTATTTTACATCCTAAATATTCGAGCGCACAAACAGAACTGAACTAACCGAGCGAAAAAATATCTGACCTCGGAGCATCATCCGAAAACTCAAAATTCCCCAACTCGCAAAAACAGATAATAAATAAAAAAAAAAGAAGAGAAACTACGAATCGAATTACCTGACTAGGGGGGAGGGGGACGAATCAAATACGAAAGAAATGAGGATGATGCATTCGAGCCGAATAATAGAACAATTGAAAAGATAAAACTACGACTACAAAGGAAAACAAAAAATTATTACGTAGCCTGAACAAACGCTGCAATGATTATAATCTGTTGAAAAAAATTCTTTTTAGTAACTTATCAAAAAACAGCAAAAAGACAAACAACAAATGATGATAAACTTTTAGTGGTAATCTTGTTTCATTGATTTTCGCGTTTTGGTACTCTCCATATTTCCATTATTAGGTAGTAGTTTTGCACCACATTTCTAGTAAGTGTTACTCCAGAGCTCAAAAACTAGAAGCATAAATGAGAAAATTCAAATACGGCCTTCAACTTTGGTAGGTGTATATTGAAATTTAAATTATTTTACAATAAGTAGATATCATTGGAAAATGTAAAGTTCTCCCGAAGAACAGTGCAGTGTTTTTCAAAATATGGACCCTGTGTGAGAGTCAACGTTCAAGATGAAATGTTCACGGTAAAAAATTTTTAGGAGTGTTCTTCTCTGACAAGTAATCTCTATTATGGATTACCGTCAAAATAAGATCAGTGATCTAAGAAATCCGACAGTGGTGATCTTAAAAACGACTTTTGCGGCAGTGCTGAGACTGAGGTCCCCCACTTGATCGATATAGAGTTATCATCATCATCACGGTCTGAGTCGCAAGGACTGTCCTGACTTCCATCTATATTCCTCCACGTCTCTCGATCTTGAGCTACGGCTACTGCCTCTGCAACTGATCCCAGTCGGATCCGGATGTAGTCTGTCCATCTTGTTGGTGATATACCTCTGCCTCTTTTACCTGGGACTTTTCCGAGCATGATATGAGTGCCGACATATACTAAATAAAATATTTCTAACAAAATGAGATCTTGCAGATCTCTCCAGCTCCTAAATTCGCCAAGATATGGTTACTTAAGTTGAAATTTCAAATAAACCTGATTTTGAGGGAAATGCAGTTTAAAAAAAATCGAAAAATTACAAATTCAAAGTGGCATACCTGTGAGACAAATAAAGCTAAAGAGCTTCACGAGGTTTCATATTGTCAGAAATCTTATAAAGAAATGGGACTTTTTCAGAAAACTAATATAAAAAGAAAGAGTTTAATTTCCAGGAATAAGACAACTGAGTTGGGTTCACTTTTTTGTCTGTAATGGACGAACGAAGGCAGACAGAGAAAAATGGATAATGCTATTTTGAAAGAGGAGACTGAGTTTGTTCTTCCAAAATCGTTACGAATCCCGATTTCGACAGTCTTGATCTTGATTCACAAAAATCGCCGTGATAGACAAAGTGGGACCTTAGTCCTTGCACTGCTACAATTACGTAAGCTCAAAGTCCAAAATGAAACGTTCACGGGACTAATTTTTGGTAGTGTATTATGGATCACCACCAAAATAAGATCAGTGGCCTAGGAAGTCCGTCAGTGGGGATCTTGAAAATCAACGTTTTCTGATATTTTGCGGTATTGTGGCATAGCGACTTCCCTCTACAGTGCAGTGCATCCTTATGGGAAAAAAATTCTCGTTAGAAATGGTTTTCTATTTGTGTTTTGATTTCGGTGAATTCGTGCCAACAACGAATAAGATGGGTGTCAAAAAATTTTCATAGCCGGGCTTCCGCTCGAAATTTTAAAACATGCTCGCGATATGTTTGAATTGAATGTATGAACTCAGTCACAAGATAAAAAATCCTCACTTTCATCCCTGATAAGTACTCTGAAATAACAAGGTTGTAAAATTTGATCCGTAATTAGTGGCCTACTTCATGCATGGTATTTGCCAGAAATCTATTTGGGAGAATAGATCAATGAAATTGAGCTGCTTCAATCGCAAGTAAAAAATGCAGAGTCAAAAAATGTGCTTTTCAGTTTAATTTTGCGTGGAATAGTTCAATGTAACATTTCTTACGTATTTGACTTTTCACATACTTTCCTTACTGTAATATCAGTTTAGAAGTCATGACAGAGAAAATTAACTGACTCCATTGCTTCTGTAATCGTTGTATGTACACACCAAAGAAAGTTTCCTTGAAAATATTCGCTGTTCATTAAATTTGAGTGACAGTAGGAGAAATTCAAGTACAGTTTTATTCCCTCCATTGGCGAAGTTCTCGCCAACTAGAACTCGAATCTCTCTTCTTTCCTACAAAGCAATCACTTCAGTGCCTAATTGGCTGTCAAGAATAACACAATTAACTCGCGTTCCTATCGAACCGATAAATTCTTTCTTTTCCATCGAAAGAAAAAATAGAAAGAAAAAAAAAATGATGCATATTTGAAAAGGGCGGACTTTGATGAAGGCTCGAGTGAATGTAAATTCCGGACCATCGTTTAATCCAGGAACGCAGATGCGGTAAATTTGCGAGCGAAGAAAAAAATAACGAAAGAGTTGAGAGAGGAATTGAAAATATTTCTTTTCAGAAAACATTGATATATTGCCTGCTCGCTAGGTGGTAAGTAGGATATATGGAATTTCTGGCCTCCTACCTTTAAGCCGGTAACTTCAATAAAAGTTGATACGATTTTAAACTCACCGAGGGTAGGTTGGAAAACGCGGGGTTACTCGTCCATCACGGCGGACGGCTCGTTTAAGACTGACTACCTTAACCAACGAAAACGCTTACCCTTCAAATGACGTCATTTCGCTCGAGGAAAGGAAAACGCGTTAGTAACCAATAAAGTCGATTCTCCTCGGTCATTTAATACTTCGTAATTTGTCTAACCGGAGCACCGACAGCGAATTCTACTTACAAACTCTGATCTCGCTTTCATTTTTCCTCATTCATTTTCCACGCTTTTCCTATACAGGGTGCCTTGGAGTGCATAATGCACGTTTCACTTCGGCCATAATAATGAATAACGGATGAGGCGAATACAGCTTAGACAAGATTATTGGTGGTGGTCATTTTGTGTCTATTATGATTCGAACCGTTACACAATTTATTCATGTTCATAACTTGGGAAATGAAAATTTAATCCAGGAAGGTCAGGCTCTCGAGTTTAATATTTCAATGAACTAAACTCGGAGTCAGCTTGATATATTGTGAACAATCTGTATCCATGTTAGCGAATTGTCAGAAGAGCCTACCCGATGCGCAAAATCTCACAAGTTACCCGGGTTATCGAACTAAATAACAAATGTCACCTTGAAAAAGTGACAAATCTTTCTCATCGATATTTGTTTTGAGAGCAGTAACACAGAGAGGTACAGTACTTTCTTCAGACTACTTTTTACTTTTAAATAATTCGAATAGAAGTTCATCAGTTTAATTAATATTTTATCTGATTGGAACCTGTACTCAGGATATTATTCATGGCCTTTGCTTTAGCTTAAGTGATAAGTGAATGTCTTCTTTTCTGTCGTGCATCGTCTTATATAGTCGATTTCTCCTACCACTTTGAAGGAGGTTTGATGGAAGAATGGCTGTCTGATTGGACGGCGTGCAAAGGGGGAAACAGTGTTGAATAGCATATAGCAGAAAAATACCTACTTTTCTTATCAATTTCTCTTGTTGCTTGCAGTAGACTGCGACTCCATTGCTTCGTGATATTTTATCACTCCTCACATCAATGAGTTTCTAACTGTAAATTTTTTGGACTGATTGACCGTTTGGGTCGTATATCCTGCTGCGGTTATTTAATATTTTTCAGTATTTAGGTTTTCTTGCTTATTTTGGTTGTTTGGACTGTTTTACTTGTAGCTGCTTGAACAAATTGAGCAGGCTATAATGTCTTTTAGTAGGTAACGAAAAAGTAGTTCTTCTGATTGGTTCGCCATGGAAAAATATGTATGTGGATGTTGTTTCAATTTTGGAATCTTGTCTGTTTTATCCAGTTTATCAACATAGGGTGTTTCATCTGTTTTCGACCGTTTCTGGATTTGGTCTGTTTACTGACCAGTTTTTGACTGTTCCGTGGATTCGGAACCAGAGTTGGGTAAGTCTCAATTCTTTCTCAAACTCGCCGAACTCAATTCTGAAATGATCAAAACTTGTGGCAAAAGAATCGGAATCATTGGAATTAAGGATCCTGAAGAGCTACGAAATTGTTTTAGAATCCAAATTTTGTTCTCAGTTCTTTTTTACCTTTTTTCATTTATTCATTTTTTCTCTAAACTGGCAATACTGATTTGTGGAAAATGGGATTTGGAAACGAATCTAGGGGGAATCACGATTTCGATATCAACTAGAATTGGAAGAGGAATCGATTCATCAAGTTACCGAGCTTTTCATCCGAGCCTAAAACCAGAATCGGACTCGACCCCCCCCCTCGAATTTGCTCATTTCGGTTTGGAATAGATTATACAGTTTTGGGCTAATTTCTCCTGTTTAATTTTGGCCGTTTTTTATTTTTCCTAATTTTTGTAAATTCTGAACTGATTTTATAGTTTGTGCTGTTGGTTAGTTTTGAGTTATGTATGAATTTTAGATTGATTGTCTGGTTTTGGCTATTTGTCACTTTTCGAGACTGTTTGCCAATTTAGGTTTTCTATCAGTGTGGTCTCTGTTTTATTTTTGGGTGTTTTGTCAATTTTAGGTTGATTGTCCGATTTTGTTATTTGTTTGTCAATATAAGTTATTTATCAGTTTGGGCTGATTTTCCCTTTTAGAATGCTCTTTAATTTTCTCCTGTTCACCTAACCATCAGTTGTATGTCGTCTGTCAGTTTTGAGTAGTTCTCCAGTTTCAGAATGTTTGACGGTTTTAAGTACCTAGCTTACTAATTTTGATTCAGTTTCCATTTTTTAAGGTGTTTCAGTTGGTCTGGTCACTAATTTTGAGTTATTTATGAATTCTCAGCTGATTTTCAATTTTTAGTCGGCTACTTTTTTTTTGGAATATTCAATAAAGTTCTGATTCTCATTAGTTGTAGAATATTGATGTTTGATAATTGTGGAATAATTGCAGTTTTAGACCGCGGGAATATGAGCGCGGTCGATGTTTTTTTATTCAAATAGTTGCTATCCAAAATTGCGCTAGTGGATATTTTTGTTAACTCTTGTACGATGATGTATTTTTACTGTCATTCATCAAATTCAAGGAAGTCATTCTAGAAAATTTGGTGGCTGAAGTGCTTGCATGGCCTCTAATCAGTTGTGAGTTTCTTGTTAGTTTTGAAGTGTCTGTCAATCTTGGTCGCGCCAGCCGATTCGGGCTATCGCATTTAGGGTCATGCAGGTCTTAATAGCTGCGAATTGTTGTATCACTTTTAAACAGTTCATCAGTTTAAAACTATTTACCAGAATTTTTGTCGGCTTGTTTTGCATTTGAAAGGGGAGGTGTTTGTATTGTCCTTTATTTTGAAATTTTATTGGTAATAAGTGTTCGGCTGTTCGTCAGTCTTGGGTAGGTATTCGATTGTAGGCTGTTCGTTCATTTCAGACAGTGTATCAAATTTACGTACGCTATCTGCTAGTTTTAGGTTTATTGTCAATTGTGGAATGTTCATCATTTTTGAACTGTCAATCACTTTTTAGCTGTTCGTCATTTTTGTACGTTCATCATCAGTGTTGTATGGGTAGTTTTCCAGGTTTGAAGACTTTACGGAGTCAATAAAGAATAATTATATTTTAAGAGATTTTCCCCTGGATGGCATTGATAATTTCAATCAGTGGCGTACCTAGGTCAAAATTGTGAGAGGGTGAGGTAGAAAAAAGTATTGATATAATATACAAATTTTCTGGAAAAGGAGGGATGGATGTGACACAATCATACTTTACTGCGTGGCACTACTTCGCCACTAGGTGGCATTAATAACCCCACACTTTATATGTTCATTTGTAGCCTTGGTTAAATAGGTTAAGTTTAACGTTCCGAAATTGGAAATTCTTAGAAATATTTTATATAGAGCAAAATCTGTCATAAGCAAACTATTTATGAGATGCTTGTTTATTGAAGATTCTTGGTGAGGTTCTTTGACGTATCGTTAGACATAGTGTGGTAGGATAGAAAACGTTAGACTTCAATGAGATTTTCTTATTTTTAACAAGAAAACAAGAATAAATTCTGCGGGACAATGCAGCAATTTGTTCCGAATCATTTAAAAAAAAAAAAAATTGAAAACAAAAACTACTTATTGCAAAAAGTGGAGATGGTCAACGTACGGTTTGAATGGTTTCATGGAAGAGGAAAGAACTCGTAAGGTAAGCTAAACCAGAGTCAAGGAGGCAACTTTCCTGGAAAAACTGGGAATCGGGGAAAAGTCGAGGATTTTTTCAGTTGGCGAAAGGTCATGGAAAAGTCAGGGAATTCTCGAAAAATAAATTCTTAATAAAATGGCGTGATTTAGAAGTATCATGGCGGTACCTATGTTTAGTTCTACGTAAGATTTTTATTAACTGCCTATTGGTAGGAAATTACAATACTAGAAATTGGGGGGGGGAAGGTTGAGTTACAACAGTTTGTTAATGAACTTCCAACCAGCAGACTTACACGTTGAGAAAAAATTAAGAAGTGGATCTGAAAAAATCAGGGGGAAAGTCAGGAAAATTCATAATTTAAGAAAAGTAGCCATCCTGAGGGAAATTTTTCAACAAAAATTATGAAATTCTAGTGTATCTCTGACATTTAGCGAGTTCACGCACTCTTAAACTGAAAATTATATTGTCTTTAATGAGATTTAGGTAAAAATTCGTTGAATTCTATCAAAATTTTGTAGAATTACAGTAATTGTTACTTACCGGAATCTATTAAAAATTAATGTAATTTGAAATTAAAGCGTGTGTAAAATGGCTGAATGTCCGAGACTTATTGGAATTCAAGTAAATTTTGCCATAAAAACTTTTTCAGCGTACCTACATTATGTTGTCCGTCTATTGTACATAGAAGAACTTCTGTATGCAAAACTGCTTTGATTAACTCTTCCTGTGTTGACTTTTTCAACCTTCCCAGGTTGCACCATCTGAGCCTGAAAATTTAGAATTTACGAATTTCATACTCTTTCTTCCTTTTTTTTTCAAACTCTCCCTTGGCATTCTTTCAATCCTTCCGTCTATTTTACTGTTTATAAAAATGGGGGGGGGGAAGTCAAAAAGAACGAAGACTTACATATTATTATTGCCCGATCTTCAAACCAAGAGCTAATTTTCTTTACTTTCAATACCAACCAGGCCATCAAGTTTTCGGAATTTTTTCGAATTTGGTTGTAATTATTCTTTCACAGAATAAGAATCTTATTCGCTGAAAATTAAAATGGAAGAAAGACGTAAGAATTAAAAATAAAAGCAATTCATTTCTTATTGAAATTTCATTATGTGGGAATTTGACGATATTTTGTTTGAAATTTTCAACGTTCTTCCGCTTTTATTTTTTATCGTGTATTTTTTTCTCTCTGAAAAGAAAATGAGAAATATTTCCTCGACATCTCATTCTTCTTTGCCGTCATAATTGGTAAAAAAATATTCGAAGCATTCTTTTGCAAGCTGAAGGAAGTATTCAAATTCGTTACATTCCACAGTCTTTTCGCTGTTATATCGAAATGAAAACTAATATTTGGGAGAATTGTTGGTTGCTTGAAATTCTTGAAAATTTTGATCTCTCTTGCTTATGGTTCAGGAGTAACTGCCGGTGTCTGCGACGTTTCCAGTATCCTCGAGTGATGTTCATAAAGCCCAAAAAGTCCGTTTGTAAATCTCGGAACCGCATTTTTTTTAGAGATACTATCAGTTTTGTCCGCCTCCTTTCCCGATTAAGAGCGTTAGGCCTTTGACTATGTAAAATGTAAAAATCATTGCGGTTGTCCGCCTTGGCATACGAACCCGGTGAATGAGATTGCGGATAATGAAATTCGGCTGTCGGTGTCGTTCTTCGGGGAACAATTGTTGCTCGGCGCCTGAAAGTTAAATAGAATGTACTTTTCCATCGAAAAACGGGGGAAGAGTGGTATTCCGAAGTAATTTCCATAAAGTAATAGGATAATGTCTATTCTAACACGAACGCAAACCTTCGAACAAAAACACAAGATGGCAGTTGGCTGATTTACTAAATTCGTGTTTCGCGAAACTACTATCTTCTACAGCTTTACACAGCTTTAGCTCACGGGCTAACGCTCTGATTTCATGGCTAGACATGTTTGGGGTCACACTGAGGGCCTCCAGAGCCTGGCCGCTTTCTGACCGAAACACGGAACTTTTAGTTATAATCAATTTTTCGTTTCAATAATTTCATTCGTTTTCGGGTTTTTCCGTAATTTTAGAAGACACGGAGTACAAAAGAACAATATTTCACGAAGTCGTGAGAAAGATCAAGTGCTTCAAAGAATGTTATGTCATTACCAACTAAATTCTTGGAAGTTTTGGAGCCTGAGTTCTCAAAAAGATTGATAGTTGCAGGACCGTGGTGAGCAAAGCCAAGAAGCCCCGGGGAAAACAAAAAATTGTCCCATAAAAAAAAAAAAAAAAAAAAAAAACTAAACTAAACTAAACTGAACTAAACTAAAGAGGGAATGATGCCCGGGTTTTCTTGGGTCTCCTTGAAAAGCACAACTTTTCACTCAAAGCAAAAAATATCGAAAAAAAAGAAGAGAAGAAAATAGACTGAAATATTTGGGCCCTCTGGAATCCGGGCTCGGAAGGAAGCCACTTTTTCTTCATCCCTTTCGTTAGGCCACAATAGTGGTAATAGTCATTACCTCAACACTGTATAAATCACTTATTTGAAAAAATGCTGAAGCATTTTGTGCAACTGATGAAGAGCAAACAGTAAAGGAATGAGCATGATTCCATTCTGAACTGGTGCTTCACCTATGGGTCGTTGTGAATTCGCCAATCTTTGAAATGGTCAACATTTAGTCAACTTTGTTGTTTTTGTTATCTTTGTCACCTTTGTTGTCTTTATCATCTTTATCATCTTTGTTACCTTTATCGTCTTTGTTGCCTTTATCATCTTTGTCTTTGTTGTCTTTATCACCTTCATTAACTTTGTCACCTGTATCATCATTGTTGCCTTTGTTCTCTTTGTTGTCTTTGTCATCTTCATTAACTTTGTCACTTTCATCACCTTTGTCGCCTTCATCATCTTTATCATCATTGTTATCATTATTGACGTTATCAGCTTTGTTATCTTTGTTAGCTTTATCTTCTTTGCTGGCTTTTAAAGCCTAAGTACAGAGTAATTAATTACACATGTATATAGTAAAAGTGCGCTGGACCCATAACATGCAGATACTGTTATCCTTATACCTTATACCCAACTTTATGTATGGTTCACCTTGGTGACCTATCATTGCTCGCTCATAAGTCCATCTAGCCATCACCAATTACAAAAGTTGAAAATAACATTTGCATCACCCATATTCTTTATTTCCGCAGTGGGCTTTTTATAATAAAAATACTCAAAGCAGGCATTTAACAAATAGTTAAATACATGGAGTAACTAGTTGCCATAAAAGCATGATAGTGGAAGCATGCTGGACCCATAATCTGAAGATGCTCTTGCCTTTATATCCAACTACTCGGTTAACTTTGGGGACCTCTCATTACTTATCAGTCCATCTGGTACCAATGAAAAAATCTGAAAACCTAATTTGTTTCATTATTATTCTTTGTATCCGCAGTGCGCACCTTATAATTAACAAAAGCTTGCTCATGAGATACACAAAGCATGCATTCAACAATTAGTCAAATATACCGAGTAATTAGAGCTCTAATAAGTACTTGAGCAAATATGCTGAGCTTAACAGTCTAAGTACAGAGCAGTTACTTACACATAGTGGACGGGCTCTGGATCCATAACCTGAAGACAAGATTGTCTTTATACTGGACAACTTCGTTGCTTTCATGACCTATCATTGCTCATACGTCCATCTGAACACCAATAACAAAAGTTGAAAATATAATTTGCTTCATTCTTATTCTCTGTTTCCAAAGTGCGCACCCTATAATTAGAGATACATAACGCATGCAGTCAACAATTAGTCAACCATATGTATAAAGTAACTAGAGCTCCTAATAAGTACATGCTTTGTCATTTTTTTTCCACCTTTGTCGCCTTTGCCAGCACTGTCATCTTTGTTGGTGCGGTAGTCTTTGTCCCTGCTGTCATCTTTGTCTGTGCTCTTGTTTTGGTCGGTGTTGTGGTCTTTATTAGTGTTGCCATCTTTGTCGACTTCTTCACCTTTGTTGACTTAGTTTTCTTCGTCAACTAGTGTTTTCTGTACTAACTGGGATGTGTAAATAAGCCTTACTAGGGGGCTTCGCCCACTGGCCGCTTCACGGCCCAACCCCCGCCGTCATTCACTTCGCTCGTGCCGGCGCCTCGCGGGTTCACAAGTTTCTCACTCTTCCTGTCAGAGTTCCTTTTTTTTTCCTTATCGAGGCTTTTTGTGACAACACCAGTTGTACAAATAACTGACGCGTTTCTATACCTTCAAAAATGATTCACACCTTTCAATTTGATCTACTAGAGGAAGCACCCAGGACCTCCACCTTTACTACGACCAGGGTGGGTAAGATCCTTCACCACAACTGCTTTCCCATAACAGAACTCCCTCCACCATCCGCCACCGACGCCGCCTCAGGGAGAAAAAAACGTCACTGCGGGTTGCCTACCCTGTCCCTTAATTGCTCATTTCTCCAGGAGTAACCTACCCACCGCCGCCTCTGGGAGAAAAATCAATTGCGGGTTACCTACCCTGCCCTAATTGCTCATTTCTCCAGGGACAGCCTACCTTTGGAAGGGGGTTCATGGTGGAGGAGGGAGCAGAGAAAATCCACCGCCGCCTTCGGGAGAAAAAAAACACTGCGGGTTGCCTACCCTGCCCCTTAATTGCTCATTTTCCCAGGGGTAGTCTTTTCCAGTCAACATCTGGCGGTCTCTCTATATACTTAGCGGCCGTCCTCCCTCTCCAGGAGCTCTCACCTCCACCGAGGAGCCCCTCTCGGGGTAAGATACCACTGGTGAAACGTGAGATTAAGGTACAGGGAAAGCCACCAGGAATTTATCCCCACGGAGGGGAAGGAGAAGGAGGCTTTTACTGTTTAGTTTATAGAGCCCTCCCCTACAGTAACCCCGTTGTTCCTCGACCACGACCCTTTCCCTCATAGCGACTATCCCCACCCTTTACCGTCGATTCCGACCCCCCCATTGCCTTCCTCCTCGTCCTTCGCGACCTTCCTCCTCCCGAGCTCCCTCCCTCCACGATGAACCCCCACCCAAATGTAGGCTACCCCTGGAGAAATGAGCAAAACGGGGCAGGGGTGCCTCGCGGGTTCACAAGTTTCTCGCTCTTCCTGTCAGAATTCCTTTCTTTTTTTCCTTATCGAGGCTTGCTGTGACAACACCAGTTGTACAAATAACTGATGGGTTTCTATACCTTCAAGAATAAGTCACATCTTTCAATTTGATCTATTAAAGAGAAAGCACCCAAGACCTCTACCTTCACTACGACAGGGGTGGGGAAGGTCCTTCACAACAATTGCCTTCCCATAACAGAACCCCCTCCACCATCCGCCGCCGCCGCCTCCGGGAGAAAAAAACTTCACCACGGGAGCCTTTTCCGGCAAAAATCTGGCGGCAGCCGTCAAACTCTGATGGATCTATCCTACTCAGCTTCCGCTAATAGATCAAATTGAGAGGTGTGATTTATTCTTGAAGGTATAGAAACCCATCAGTTATACGTACAACTGGTGTTGTCACAACAAGCCTCGATAAGGGAAAAGAAGGATCTCTGACAGGAAGAGCGAGAAACTTGTGAACCCACGAGGCGCGAAGCGGCCAGGGAGCGAGGCCCCCATAGTCTCTCTATACATATATGTACTTCGTGGCCGTCCTCCCTCTCTAGGAGCTCTCACCTCCACCGAGGAGCCCCCCCCCCGGGGGTAGGGTACCATTGGTGAAACGCGAGATTAAGGTACAGGGGAGGTCACCAGGAATTTATCCCCACGGAGAGGAAGGAGGAGGTGGCTTTTACTGTTTAGTGTATAGAGAGTCACGCCCCACAACAACTCCCATGTTCCTCGACCACGACCCTCTCCCTCATTGCGACTATCCTCGTCATTTACCGTCGATTCCGACCCCCTCCCGTGACCTTCCTCCTTATCCTTCGCAACCTTCCTCCCCCAAGCTCCCTCCTCAACCATGAACCTCCTCCCAAAGGTAGGCTACCCCTGGAGAAATGAACAATTAAGGGGCAGGATAGGTAACCCGCAGTGTTTTTTTTCTTCCCGGAGTCACTGTGCAGCCACATAAGGACCTGAGGTCTCAGAATTCAAGGTAGCTGGTCTGCCCTATTCATGAAGACTATATCTGCCTTTATACACCCATATCTTAAGACTATGCATTATATCTTGCGACTTGAAATCTTGGAGATTATGGGTAATTATGGCATTATATGTCTTATTATGTCGGTTATGTCTTAAAACTTGGAGATCCATTATGTTAGAACAGATTATGTCCTTGAAAGTAGCTGATCTGCCCCTGAAATTTTTCTGACTTTTAGGTAGGCAATCCGCAGTGCGTTTTTTATCTCCCGGAGTTGGCGGCGGTGGCAGCGGATTTTACTTTCTTAGTATCCTAGGGGGCTTCGACCCCTCGTGAGCTGGCATTACGGAAAGAGCGTGTATTTACTCCCCATATCTAAATCTGCGCCAATGCCTGATTCTTCCTGTCAACTGAAATTAAATTTGGACTCGAAAAACTATTATTTCAAAACAGTTATCAAACCAGTAAGCAAGATCTCCATCATCGATATCAGGTGTAACATGATTACCCTTCTAATCACGATAGTTATCTGTTATCCGATTACTTATATTTACTCAAGGTACCCGTGCAAATTTTATCAATAAGACCAATGTCCTCTTGTCTTTGTTATCTTTGTCACCTCTGTCATCTTTGTTGCCTTTGTTTTCTTTGTCGTCTTTATTACCTTTGTCTCCTTTGTTATCTTTATCACCTTTGATGTCTTTGTCATCTTTGTCATACTTTTTTGTCTTTGTCATCTGTGTTACCTTTGTCGCCTTTGCCTTCTTTGTTGGTGTTGTCATCTTTTTCGACTTCTTCATCTGTGTCGACTTAGTTGTCTTTGTCCCCACTGTCATCTTTGTTGTCTTTGTCGAGGAATTACCCCGATCCACCCTACAACGACCATGGAATAACTACTTCGTGTTGCCGAAAGTCAAAACGTAACTTCGCGGGTGATCGCTGGCCGCGGCAATGGCGTAATCTTGACAAAGAAAAATTCAGGCCTAGACGTGGGCTCTAATATTCTCGGGGCTTGAGGATCTCAGAAGCTCTGATCCGGCCTTGATAACATCGAGTTTTTTTATTTTCGAAGTAGACTACACGATGACAGAGCGATGCCTTCGCGTTTGTAATTTCCTACGTCAATAAGGAAATTTCAAGATAACATCGGGGAAGTGAGAGAAGAAATTTGATGCATTTTGTATCCTCGAAACAGATTTATAAGAATCGCGTTCAGAATCCAGTGAAACGGTATATGTATACACTTCGCTCTGGCGATAAACTATATCATTCGTTTCGATTTACGTAAAGCGTTATCGTCTTCTCGAAGCTAGTGACGGAATCTCTTTACTTTTTCCTCGTTAAAAAGAGAGACGAGAGTGTATAGTGTTGGGTAGAACGTTGAGCCCGATAAGAAAAATTGCTAGAAATTTAACGCTTCGAATGGTTATAATAATCTCGAATGTATCGCGTTGGTATTTCGTATATACGATATTCTGTTCGGTAAATGTGCCCGTACAGAGTATTCTTCGAGAGCAGAGGGAACTGCTCGCCTGCGCCAAGGCCGTCTCACAAACAGATGCGGGAAAGAATGAGTTGAGTTGCCGAGACGTAGTGAGAAAGTGAAAACCTGCGCTCTAATGGAACAGACAAGAATTTTGAAAACTTTCAGCCAATTCAGAGGCAGCAAATATAGAGGCGAAAACAATCCTAGAGCTATTTTTTTGCTTTCACTGATTCGTGCACTTCTGACATCGAATCAAGAAGGGTCCAAAGCCGCACGATGCCCTTGTTCGTGCTGTTTCCAAAATTACTCGTGTCCGATCACAAGACGATCCGCTCGAAACGGGGATAATTCAATTTTCGCTACACCCGTTTTATAAATGGTGGATGTTCGATTTTTCTACATACTCTCTTCTTCTGATAATTCGTGTTTTATTCATTCCTGTCGAAAGATACCGAAGAAAATAGGAAGGTAGGACGTTTCCTGGGAGTGGATTTCCATTCGAACGACGACAATAGTCGAAACGCCATTAATCTTATAGGTCCGACTTTTATTATTCACGGGGGTTCTTTTTCACTGAGCAAACGACAATATTCTACGTCGCGTGTATTACCACCCGATATATACATCTATATGGTATTATGGTTTAAAGTTTATCCCGCAAATGACTAACATTCTTCTGGTGCAGGGGTTCGCAGCATTCTTTTGCCAGAAGCGGGATCGATCACGTTGCTGCAATACCGAACGAACACTCTATGCGATTTCGGTCAGTTGGCATGATGTGAAAAGTTTACCACCGGTAGACCGACTCGGTGTACTAATATTTAAATGCTCAAATCGTTGACCTTTGGGGAACGTCAGAAACTTCAAAGAGGAACCTAAATACTTGCTCGAACATCTTAAAAGTTGCCCTCCCTTTGTTCAACAAAGGTCACGCGGCTGCAGGTTCAAGGCTTGATGAGGAGATGAGAGAGTGGGCTCAGTGTACCCTGAGACGATTGGTTGCTCACCCGGGTATCCTTCGATTTTCTTTTTTTTTCTTTTTTTTTTTCTTTCTGCGAGCTTTTAGTACAAGAAATAGGGATATGAATAAGGAAAAAACTGAGGGCACAGGTTTCTCTTCAAACGTCTTCCAGATAGACGTTTTTTCGAGTTCACTCGAAAATTATTCACGTGAGGGGAAAATATCAAAAGATGGAAATTAATTCCTATAAAATTCTCTAAAAAGTGATATCCAACATGAGTCTATTCAGAAGAATAGGACTTATATAATACATCAGCCATCGACGCAACATGAAACCACAAATATCCTCCAAACTGACATATTTTCATATTTCCTCGCGAAATATGCATTTCTAGGAGAAATGACAAGAGTTGAAAATTGTTTCCCATTAAATATTTAATGCATTAAGATGATAATCGAGAATAACTGATCTGCAGTTACTTTCCGATTCAATAGAAGTGTGCGCGAACAAACTCATGCTACTCATTTGATTTAGGACTGGGGGCACAATAAAACGATTTCTGAAAATTTGAGATATATTCTCTTGTGAAGAACGATGGGCTCATGAGTTACAGAGTAAAAATGGACTATCTGTTCTGAATAAGGGAAATCCTTGGGATTAACAATATCGATAACGTCAATGCAGTTGTAAATTGCACGTGGATCCATGCTTGTATTTACCGGCAACTGATGACTCTACGTAGCGTCGTTTGCGTTGTTAAGTGAGCTCACGATGTTATAAATTTTGCAATGAAGAACGACAATTGACATCCTCAGTTTATTCAATATAGGGATTGATGAATAATTTTACGTGTACACGAATAATGAATATATAACAAATACTGAATGGCGAACAACGAGTGAACTTTTATTCAGTATTCTTATTCCACTATGACACTGGAGTCTTCTTACGAACGGCATCCAAGCTTCTATAATCGCAGTCAGACTGAACACATTCAGGTACATGTCGCCAGTATTTATTGTCTTCCACGCTGCCGGCCGGTTGAGGCGTTACATCTCTGTTCAATCATATTCACCAACACTGGATACTCGGGGGCGACTTCAACGCCAAACATCCAGCATAGGGCTCTCGCCTTTGCTCTCCTCGCGGTCAAGTCCTATACCAAAAGCTGCATCTAATAAAAATTATCATGTCACCCCCCTCGCAGCCCCAATCTTTGGCCAGCGGACCTCAGTAAACAGCCAGACGTAATCGATTTCTTTCTCATGAAAGGATTGTCGTCCAGCCACTTATCTGCTGAGAGCATCCGTGAGTTCAATTCTGACCATACACCAGTCATTCTCACAGCTCCGTCCCTCCGCTAACTAACAGAACCACAAACTGGGACACCTACCGTGACCTCATCGACGAGCAGGTCGAGCTCAGCATCCGACCTAGCACAACGATCTTGAACTAGGCGAAGAAAAGCAGAAACCCTCAGCCATGTTAACCACCTGTATTCGTGCAAGTACAACCTACACAAAGCGTTCACCACCAGAAGTCACGTACCCAGAGTATCTCCAGAATCTGGTCCGACAACGTCCTCGAGCAAGAAACACCGTACATCTCTGTCCTGCTGACAAAACTCCGCCTTCAAAGAGCGCGTTTTTGAAAAAAACGGGCGTTTTAACTAAAAAATCACTTAGAACCTTGAAAATTTTACTGGCAGTTTTAACAACTTTTTATTTACGCGCGCATTAGCCATTGCTTTTTGAAAACATTCAACGTGCGAATTTCTTCATGTTACAAAAATGGGCGTTTTAGAGAAGTAAAGATGGGAAAATTTGCCGGGCGTTTTATCAGTTCTTAATTTACGCGCAGATTCATAAGAAATGTTCAACGCGCGTATTCTCTCATATCACTAGAATGCCCCTTTTTTAAGAAAGAGAGCGTTTTCTGTAATAACACTACTCAACAGCCAAAAAACCGCAAGAACGAGAGTAGCCGATTCTAAAAGTATTTTTCACGCTGAATTCAATGCCGCTTTTTGTTTTTCTTAATTAGCTCTCCTTTTCTCGTAAATTCATTCTGAATTATTTCCCGTAGGTAATTTCCCTCTCGTGTTAGAAATATTAGTGAATGTGGCCACACTGCATGTATCACAAAACAAACTCGCCAACACAGTGATGCGTGTGAACGTGTTTTGACGTTTTGATATCGGAACGATCTAAACAGTTTCAACTGATTCTAAGATTTTATCATTAACGATGAAATCATGGAACAACAATTTTGAGGAAGGGGATCTCTTCAGTGACAAAATAACGCCTTTTCATTCCGGTATTACAGTTTATTGTTTCTTTTACGAAATGTAAGTGAACTAGATAAATGTGTTCCGACAATAAATTTGATGAATAGGTATGTGTTCAATGCCCGAATATTCATGATAATCACAACACGCGTTGTTGAATTGGAATAATACTTACGGAACACAGAGGGACAGAGAACAACACGGAAGTTTTCTATTCAGTAGGTACCGTCGAAGACGAAGCTTATCGGTAATATCAGTTTAATACAACATACAACATCAGTGTCGCCACATAAAATAGAACAATTTCTCATAATACACTATTAAATTTCCCAGCAAACGTAAAAAATGATTAGCTAACTCAGCATTTTTAATATCATATTTGAATTCAGCGTGAAAAATACATTAAGAATCATCTAAGTATTTTCCTTCATGCGGTTTCCAAAAAATCTCAGTTAGTTGTGTAGTGTAATAATTGTTATGCATGGGAAATCGTACGATTTGCGCTCATGGTATTATACGAGCGAATACAAACAGGTTCGAATACGCCCGAATTATTATAATTTTGTGGCGTTTTCCACATACATCTGCGCGCGCAGATGAAATTATTGATAACGTGAAATCGTCACTGATTATGTGTGTCTTTCTCTTGTAGCCTGAAATGCTGAAATTGTGAAACGAAAAACAATAACAGTCGTGGTTTAGTGGTTTATTTAAGTTTCCATGTGTTATTCTGTGATGCATATCATTTAAATAACCATGGAGGATGATTCTCAGAACGAACACGGTAAGAACTATGTATAATATATGTACAATATCTTTAAAATGTGTAAGTAAGTGCGATATTAGATTGCAATGTCGATTTATTATAGTGAGTACGAAGTAGAGAGAAAATTGATTTCTAAGAGCACGTACATAATATCGCCCAGTAGTTGACACTCGTATTTTGTCCTGCAACGCTGAAGAACTTGTGTGTTTCAGGGATCTTCAGTTTGCATATTTTGAATAACAGCACCTCCCACATTCAGATTCGTCCTGTTCATTCGTTACATAGAAGTGGTATAGAAATGGTGGGAGTCTAGGAAACTGCCGTTTGTAAAAAGAGTTTCAAATTACATACTTCGGCATAGAAGTGAGATAGAAACATGAAACAAAATCTGGTTTATATACCTAGAATGAATATGGTTCCAACCCTGATTGTCATTGCGTACAATGGCAATTCCTTGCTCATTTGCTGAACCAACTCCAACTACTCTTGCTCTTTTAGCGAACTAGGGTTTCTAATCTGCTCACTGCTCCAATGTTGCTCCGGATTGTTCTTTATCAGTAAAGAGAGAAGTGTGTCATAGCAATCAGGTTCGAGATCAACTATTCCTTGCTTGTTCACGAATAACGAATAGAACATAGAACAACTGATTTGGACCAAGAGCGAAAGAAGATATTGTGTTTGTACAGTATCCTAAGACTTCTTATAAGTTTGTACTTTGTAGTTTGGTGCAGTTTTCGCTGAGTGTTATGATAGAAGAAATCTGAAATTGAACATATATGGAACAAATTTAACCAAGATGGTCGGGTTTCATAGCGTTTTATACACTCAAAATTTTGCAAGAAGGTTTTTGAATTTTTGTAATTGAGAATAATTATCACTGACCGCATGAGATCTCGGAATATGTAGCTGGTCTACATCAACGAAAACATTTTGTTTTTGAACGGTATATCGAAAAAATAAAAGTGTGTAACGTTGATTCATAATACGTATTGTGAGAGAAGAAAAAACTGAGTGACCTGAAAAGAAATCTGTGAAATAACGTTGCCAGATATCTGTGAAGACGAAATACTTACTGCGATCGCTTGTTGAAATACAGAGAACCTGAGTGTTACTCATATCCACGCTGTCCACTTTCTTTCAACAATCATAAATCGGATCCTTTTTTCATTTGATGATGTATACATGCAGAATTCTGTGCGATGAAATACACGCGGTTCTAGCTGTCTTAGGACAGATACTGCAGGAAACTCCTCTTTCTCAATAGTATGAACCATGCATTATATACCCTGCGATTTATTCAAATTCAACTGAATACTTTTACAAGTGAGGACCTTTCTAGCAGAAGCTTATGTATAGTACACAGTTAAACTTTTGAACCAGAATTACTGAGCAGTGAGCAGATGGTTTTTGCTCGGAATAATTTCGCGAACTGCTTTTTTCATAAACCAACTCATTTAATTTGCTCCTGTTCGGAGTCGATCAACACGCTATTGCTTGCGTACAGGTGAATTAAATTAACCCTTCCGCATACAATTAACCAGGGTGACGCGCCTACCTGGTAAAACAGGAGCGTTTTAGTTTGAGTAAACCTGACAACTTGATACGAAACTACGAGCATCAACTTATACTGAGCGGACTATATTTTCGGGCAAAGCGACACAATCGTCTTCTTACAGTAAGAGTACAACTTTCATTCTGGCTTGGAGCAAGAGGTAGCCAGCTGGCTAAAACCGGCAGAATGCGATAACTAGGGCGAAAAAGCTAGAAGAGAGAAAGGAAGCAGGAGGTGCAACACAATTTTAAAATTGTTCATTCATTCATTTTTTCTTTTCAGCTGCCAAAAAGAACCTTGAAAACAGTGATGAACAACATGAAGTGGTATTTGACACAAACGTCAGAATAAGTTTTTCCGATCAGTTATTCGACGCGTTTTAGCTTTTATCCTGGGTAGGAATGTGAACATTTGTCCTATTCAAGGATATGACTCAGCGCTCAGCTGGTCTTAGCTGTTATAACCTGACACGTCATTTGTTCGGCTCTCGTTCCGATAGTTCCATCACTGTATTCATGTTTCAACACTGCGCAGAGTTACTACCTATGTACGAGATCAGCCTTTGTAATGAACGTTCCAGTTTTTTCTTGCCAATGCGTGTCTGAATTTTCGCCTGTAATTGTGTCAACTTTTTCTTGCCGTATTTTCCAGTGCATTGGCTGGATGTGATTTATGATATTTTTTGTGTTCGAGCTCATGTAACAACTGCCTCAAATTTCCTTGTGCAGATGCGAACAGTGAATGTTTCGATTTTATTGGAATTCGTCGAAGTAACCCATAGGATGCTGCTGGATTTCATTCAACTGAACGTGAATAATCGGTAAGAAAGAAACTATATACTTTTACCTTGTGGGGTCATAAATTGAAGTGTTCAATTAAATGAAGCCACTATAAACCATGAACTGAAATCTTTAGTTTTGTTACTGGGTCCGCAATGAATAACGAATAACGATGATTGACGAATATTATTCACATCTTCATTTTACTGAATAATGATTCATGAATAATTTTACGTGTGGACGAATAATGAATAACGAATAATGATTGAACTTTTATTCATGTTTATTATTCGAATAACGTCTTATTTGAATATAACGCCCAATAGAGTTCAACATTTTAGAACCTAAATCAGGGTCTGTTCGAATACCTACATATATGTAATTTGATTTTGGAAATGAGTGACCCAAAAAACCCGTATTTCAATACTGTGTTCAATTTTTCAAGTATTGGTACGGTAATGGAGAAAAATGTTGGCAAACTGAAAATCGGTATATATACAGCATGTGGACACAATCGTCGACTTTTTTCTTCATTTTTTATTTACACCTGAGATCCATGTCACTTGGATACACCTTGTGTGGGAAACCGTCAAGTTGCCAGATTTACCCGGGTGCGGGCATAGGCTTTCATCGTCTTTACGCATTTGACCCCATCCCTCCTTGCCCTGGTCTAAAGAATTCCAAAATTTGGTTGTAATTCGTCCGTTCATCTTGTTGGAGGTCCTTCCCCTCTTCTTTGTGGGGTACCTAGGCGCCCATTCCTCCGTGATTTTTGTCAATCTTTTATCATCTCTAGCTATAATTTAATTTTAATTTATTAATTGCCCGCCCTATATCTTTCGCTCCCGTTCTTGCCGAAATTGTTTCTAAATTTATTCTGTCCTTAACTTTGATGTTTAACATGTTGCGAAGCATCTCGAAGTGCGTTATCCTAATTTTCTCTTTCTGAGCCGCTGTCAATGATCAGATTTGAGCTCCATAAATGAACGAGTTACTATACAATGTTCCAACCCCCCCCCCCCCTTAGCAGCCGTAGATATATTGACTTTTAAAATTATTTTGTTTCCCCGAAAGCTTTTCCAGGCATTAGCCGTTTTTACTCTCAGCTCCCGCCCTGCCCTTCCTGCTTATATTCCTCTGCTTTTTCCAGCCTTTGGCCATCCAACCAACAGTCTTCTTCCTCCATATTTGTCATCAATTTTCAGTTACCCAAATGTAGAGATTCAATTTGATCTATAGTAATTTGTTGTGTGAGATATTTGAGTGATTTTTAATAGGGCATTTCCTTTCTCTGTTAATTTAATTTTGGGTGCATTATTTGGTATAACTGAGAATAAAACTGAACTCTGCATGAAATTTCATCATTTTTTTATAGTAAGTTGAACTTTAAATGCATTGTTTTTTCATCAATACTTTCTTTAATATGTAGTGTAACGTATTTTTTTCAACTTATGAAACTCGGGGCAATTAATTTTTTTAGAATAATTGGTAAAACTGAACATGGATTATCATTCTACACTTAATTCTGTGCCAGAAAAGCTGAAAAAAGGATTCTTTATTATTTTACCCGAAGGTCCCTTTCCTTTGGACATCACATTTGTGTCCGGATTGTCCCCGATTTCTCTTTCTGGACTGTTCTCCAGATTTTGGCAAAATAAATCTGGCAGCTCTGACTCGTATTCACAAATTTCCGGTCTCTCATGGAACCAGACTTTAGTAAATTCTTTCATAGTGGTATCGGATTCCTTCATCGTGGCTTTCATAATTCCTATTGCCACGGTGATGGAAATGGGAAAAAGTTTTCACAAAATTAATAAAGGTTCACGAGATCTCTCGATTTTGACCATAGGTGTTTTAAAACGTGATGAAACGATAAAGTGTGATCTGATGTACGTACCCATATATTTAATTGCGATTATCAGAAATTTGAGTCGCTTGCGGCATTCATCACAATGCGCCACGCTTAAGGACTTTCTGTAGGTAAAATCTCTTGTTTCCAGCACTTTTCTTAAATTAAGCGGCAGTCCATTCAGAATTCGCAAAAAGTCATATGTACACACCAACTGACTGATAAAAATACTTCAGGTTGGCTATTCTACATCCAAAAATTTTGCTCTGTGTCTGTTTTCTGACTGGTTCAAATTTGATTACGATGAAGGAAAAAAAGGCAAGGGACTCGTTTTCAAATATGGCTGCACTGATTCCGACCGAGTCTGAAACACGTACTGCATTACCAACTTGTTCACTGTACCCACAAAAACTATACACGCGAATCAGTTTATCCAGAAACACGCAGCGATAATATAAAAAAAAAAGTAGTCCAGTTCACGGTGAGGGACAGCCGCGATGAAGGAATTTTTGAGCATTTAAATGGAATTTCCACAATAGGGGGGGGGGGAGGCACGGTACTTCAAATTAATAAAAAAGATACAATAAGTTGTCCACTGAGCCTATACAGTAATGGTGTGGTGGGACGTATGGCGATGCACGCATGCCAAAGTGGCCCCTGAGACGCCGCACCCCCAGCACCGTAAACTACCCTTTCGGGCATCGCATCAGTGCCGAGGGGACAGTAATAGAGGACCCTATTGTTTATACATTATCAGATATCTAGCTGGGACAAAAATAACGAGGTTTCGGTAGAATGCCCCTTAGACTGAAATTTTGCTAGAGCTGTTCGTTCTGAGATACCCGTAAACTGGTAAGTTTCTGTCTGATATTTTTTGAAATTATTAGAAACCCCACCCATTTTTGACCAGATGAGTCGCCTTCATAGCAGAACAAGTTTTGGTTTTTTATGTCTCAGATTCTTTCACCGTTTCTCCTGGTTCCGGATAAACCCAGTACCCTGATATTAGATTTTTCCAATGCATCTTCAATTTTCCCATAGCTTTATCTGACTTTTTAGTGCTCTAAAGTTCAGGCTCTCTATCCAAATATGTTGCTTCTTGACTGGATTTTGTTTCATTTTAGCATAAATTTTGTGCCGAGAGGATGGTCTGGACTGCTCTTGGTGACCAAACGTGAATGAGCAGTGAAGAATTGGTAACACTGATGTCTTATTTCTTCCTTCCTTTGTAGATTAGTGTCAATTTCTGAGTGTGAGTGAACTTGGTAATATTCCGTGTGTAGGATGTGCCAGTTCACTTTTTCTTCTTCTGTATTCCAGAGCGCTTTCGGCTGTTATGCCATCATCAGTGGAGTACCCTAAAATCGTGTATTTCGTTTTTGATTCTTATTGCCTGTGCTTGTTTCTTCGTGTTGCAGGCCGCTTGGCTGTCTGTCGCGTACTTCGGTACTATGTTGTTCCTCAAGCATTCATTATTGAACCAGATTTTGGTCATCGTCTTTGCTAGTTTGATCTTCGTTTTTAGGTGTTTATGGCGGTCCGACATTATCCGTGAGTTTGGTAGGGATGCTACTCAGTTCGCACTCTTCTTCTGCAATGGAGATCTCCACTAAGCGCTGAAGGTCAGATCTTCTGTTGCAGAGCATCTCAAGCAGCTCCTCCGAGGTTTTCCTTAATGACCTAATGTTTAAATATATATAGTAGCATCATAGTAGCATCCAGGTCACCTTGCTTCACCGTTTTCTTGTAAAAACCACCCAAGCTAATGTCCTCAATATCCCATCGTTTCCGGCTAATGTGGTGGGTTTCACGCGGTGGTGTACATATATTTATTTAGTCGCTGCCAAAGCTGCTAAAGGTTTCACGAATTTATCCAGCCAGCTTTTAGCGATTCGCGCGCACAGCATCGATGTGCAAAAGGTTAGCTCGTTCATAATACGATTTCGGTTTCGCTTCTTTCGTAATTTCAGTCGGAGAGGATGTGAGGGGAGGAGCAGGAGCAATAGAGCCAGCTTCTGCATACGTCTATCATTAAACCCGCTGTGTAGCACTTTCGTATATGTATATGGAGTACCGGCGTAATATGGGATAGGTACCTCGATAGGAAAACGAAAATTCGTACTTTCCTTTTTGGCGTTTGCGACGCGCTCGAATTTTAATTAAAACGATCTTCCGGTCCGGCCAGCCGAAGGCGGACGACGGGCGAAACCCGCGGCGCGTGTAAAATTAGCAAAAAAAAAAAAAAAAGAATTTTTTGCCTTCGTTCGCGACGGCGGCCATTTGATCTGATCACGCGACAAACGAAGACCGTCGCGATTTTTCAATCGGTTGACTGCGCCTACCTTACGTTAAAAAGCTCATTTTTCGTTTCATTCACCGTCGGAGCATTCAAAGCGGAATAATTAATTTTATTTCCGGTTTTATGATACGGTCGTCGTTAATATCTGCCATTTTGTCGCCGAAAAGGGCCACGTGGTGAGCGGCGCGGGCGGCCAGCGAGCGACGGGCGGACGGAGACGTCGGCGCGGCCAAGAGGAAGCGGGACACGCCGAGGGCGTCGCAACGCGCGCTAACGGCGTTGACGCGCGCCAGATGTCGCTGATGTATTTCGTCGAAATTTTCGCGGCTAAACGCGTTCGTTAGCGCGGGTGCATCTTCAGTATGTTTCGAAAAAATTTGCTGGTCGGGTGAATCGTCGCGTGCCCCATCTCGACGGTCGTATTTCCGCGAAATGCTTTTCGTGTTCGGTGTTTCGGCGACGATATTTTCGAGGTTATGAAGTATCCGTTACAGTTTTCGTTCCATTGACGCAGACCTCGGTCGACGAAGCTGTATCACCGAATATGCTGATTCTGTTACCATTTCTATTCGCAGGTAAAAAGCCCCGACTGCGTACTTGCGATGTCGCGGACACGATTGTGGAATTACTCGCGAATACCGGCGACTCTCTGTCTCGGACACTGCAATTATTGTCGTGGGTTTTAGAATTGGCTGCTCGTTGGAATCGAGTTCGTACGTTCTCGTTCGAGCAGAAGTTGGAAATGCGTGGTCGAAAGAGTCGAGGTCGGCAAAATTGGAGTTATAGTTGAAACCACGTGGTGTTGCAGGGAACGCCGGAGAGTGCCTTTGCACCCGTACAAAACGTAGAGATGGATTGTATGTTAGCAGACTGTCCACGTAAAACAAGTGCCGATATCGACATTAGGCTCGACATTTTAATTTTAGCAGTTTGGGCGAGATTTCGCAATTTTCACTCGGTATGGGTTGGTTGAATCTCTGAATAACCAGAAATTTGCAGTAACCGCTTGCTTTCTCTGTGACTATATAAGAACACTAGCGTAATTTTTTCTCCTTGAATTGGTAGTGATAAACCTCCTGTACCCCCTGTACCAATGACCTACTCGCCCGCATCACACCAGATTTGAGAAAAATACTCAAATAGAGGAATTGGACCCCTACACCACATATTCAACGTCTCTGTGAAAACAAATAATTCATTCCTATATCAAAATCTGAAAATACTACCGATATTGCCAACTATCGCCCAAGTACCCAGCTCTCAGTGCTAGCAAAAGTTTTCGAATCAATCATACATGAAAAAATATATCAAGGCGTGAAAACCCAGATATCCGACGCCCAACGTGGGTTTATGGAAAGGCGGTCAGTAACAACAAGTCGAGCCACTTATGTGCATAATATATCTGAATCGTTATACTAGACGGTGGACAAGTAGATACAGTATCGACTTTGAAAAAGCTTTTGATAGGGTGAATCATAAAATCCTGCTAATTAAAATGAAGCAATTAGGTTTCACGAACACGTTGATCAATTTCTTCGAGTCCTACTCGAGCAGTAGATATCAGTATGTATGTTACGGTACATGATGTAAATCTGATAATGACGTTAATGGCCGGGAAATAACGTTAACTATGAAAAACAATGGGCATGCACTTAAAGACCGGGAAATATCGTGAACACCCATTTTGTCTACAATTTACTTAGGAGGTCTTGTAAATTTCAGGTAATATTATAATTGGACCGGGCTTTCTCAAGATTTCCCAATACATCTTTGGAAATCTTGGCATTTTGGGCCATCTTGATATGGGTAGTCCGGCTAAATAGCTAAAATAGTTTATTTTAAAACTCTTCAGTTTTGCCGTCATACGGGGAACGGGTAACTCTGAGAATGTGTACCCGATGCGCAAAATCCCACCAGTTACCGGGATAAGAGAATTATGCCTCAAAAAACACTCAGTCCAGTTCGAAGTATTTTCTTCTATTGTGTATTATTCAATACAGTGCCGGCATTTCCCCCTCTATTGTGCTCTCACATTTGAACTTAAAATATTTCAGCCCAGAGAAATAATTCTGTGTTTTTGGAAAATTGAGTCAGGTCGCGCAAACAAGACCTAATATAAAATGCTCAGGATACCGGTATGAATATAATGCTTTTAAGAATTCCTAGAAGGTGGGCAAGGGGACATAAATTGAGGTTAAAAACGTGAGGTACTGAATCCAGCTCACTAGACCAAGATCTTGTCGGCGTAATTGTGTACGAAAGTGCGAGAATACCGGTATGCCGACGATGCAATTTTTTTCTTTCTTTAAGCTGGCAATTTCACCGGAAAAGTTTTTTCCGCGACGTTTGCGGATGCCATGGTTCAGGTTCTGGTTTCGGGTTCGGGTTCGGGTTTTACGCTGATATTGGAAAATTTCAAAGTTTTTAAAACCTCGCTCGATTTGAATTGGTACGAATAAGTACAACGTACACATGTCGAGATACTGTTCGGAAACTTAAATAATAAAGGCGAGAGAGTGAATTCATTTCTGGCATATTCTTTTTATCGCTATTACTGATATACGTATCCGAATTGTCAGACACTAAATACGTGCGCTGAATTTAATATTTCAAAAGTTGAACAATATGCGACGTCCTACAACCTTGAAGCGAGTTTATGATACGTAAAGCTCGAGCCTACACAGTCATGATACTGATGTCCGGAGAACAGGCGCATCTAAGAAAAATTAGAAAATTGTTTAGTGGGGTAAGAATACAGGAAACATGTAGCAGATACTAGGATGTATTCACTCAGGGGCCAAAAAATTTCCCTAGTTTGGATGGTCAAAAACTCGAAAAAATGTCGCTCAATCTTCTCACGATCATAAATAATATGACTTTTTTCAGAAAAATCCCTTCCCCCCCCAGAATGCTTTCTAATTTCCATTATTGAATCTATTTTGTATCGGTGAAAAGGTATGCCTGACTCAATAAGATATTTCGAGTATTTCAGCTAATTTATAGGGCCCAGTAAAAAAAAAAAAAGTTTGTAACAAGATAAAAATTGCAATGTTTTCTGTTTAGTGATATTTCTGTTTCGGTAGTGAAAGAGCAATACTGGTATGTACAGTTACAGTAATTTTCTGTCTCAGGGAGGTGCTCAATGGCTTTCTTGGAGTTAGGGATTCCAACTTTCCTGAGTAAAAAATTAACGTTAATTTTGTCAATTTGAAAGATTTTAGTGTCAGTATGGGAGTCTTTTACTAAGTTTTTCACTGATCTGGTCAAAAAATGTTCGGATTTATTTATTTATTTATTGATAATTAGCCCTCCACGACAGCCTGATGGCCAATTACAGTGGGGGGCATATACAAAAAGTTCTTAATACATATAGCTAAATATAAAGAAAGAAAAAAGAAAAGAAAGGAATGGAAAGAAGAGAAAAAGTAACTAAAGAAAAAGAAAGAGGAAAAAGACAACTGAAAGAGAAAAAGAATAAAAAATAAATAAAAATAAATTAATTAATTAAAAAAAATAAATAAAAAATAATAATAATAATGAAAAATAAAAAAAATAATGAAAAAATAAGATATCTATTTTTCGAATCGCCAGCCATTCCCCCGTGTCCCTACCCCATCCACCCGCCAGTTGTAGGCCACCCCCGTGACTTCACTCCCAGCGATACTTAACAAGTAAAGAAACTATAAATTCTAAATTTTGGCAACAGAAAACCTCTGATTTTCACGATTTGTTCTAACGGAAGGATAGTGTTGTAAATTAACGGAAGTCTCTGGAGTACCCCCTAGCGCTCCTTTGGGATGCATCCCTAATATCCCTATTCAGCATATCTGAAACCAAATCTCGGATTCGGTAGCATCGAGGTCATAATTTGTAGTGCTTCTATGAATCTAAAATTTGTTTTTCTTTTTCTAGTATAACGTTTTGCCCGTAGTAGCTCCTACACAACTCATGCATGTACAGTAATTTTCAAGAAACTGTGAATCTCATGTGGGCTGCTGTGTATGTGAGTTGGGCGTAATGGAGAATATTTATGAAAAAGCGAATATTGTTATAGATTTAAATTTCACTCAACTTGTTCGAAAATTTCCAAAAATTTCCGTTTGAGTTAGAAAATTGTGAATCACAGATACGAAAAAGTTGACAAATTTTTAATTTGAAAGATACTTAGCCCGGTGAGGACTTCATCAGTAGGTATTTTAAAGAATAAAAAATTTATTTAGATGACTTGACGTATACTACAAACCTAATAATGTTAATTCATTTTTTATTCATTTCTTATGATCTATAATATTTTCATTATCTATAACAATAATCTTATTATGACCAATAAATTTCTCATTAACAATTACTAATAATAGTAGTAATCTAATAATTTAAACATTTAATTGTTAAACCTATTATGTCTTTCCTAAATTCCAAAATTTTGGTCTGCCCGCAGTGTAACATCAGCATCTTTCGAAAATACTCATAATATTCATATCTTCAACTTTTTAATATAATATCTGTACTGTTACATCAAGCTCTAATTTTTTTCCATTTTGTAATATTTATGCTTCACATACGCGCAGCTACGTTTTTGTCTTTCAAGTCAAAACCATTTTACTAGTTACCGTTGTAAATTATGACATTCACTTCATTTTGACAAACTGATTCTTATTTCTCCACACATGACTATCTTTTGCAAACGCATTTTTTCTCCGTATGTTCCGGTGAATCAAAAAATTACTACAATATAAGCCGTAGACTTTCACGTGAAACATTTGTTGGTAATTTACCAATTTAGTAAATTGTTTTAAAGTACTGCAGGCGGTCGAACGAGTAATATGAGGGATGAATTTTTCTTCCATATTGTGGCTGACATTCCGAGCTCGTTATAATTTCAAGAAAATCATCAGTCACTTCAGGCACTTATATTTAAAATAGTTTTTAGGTTTATGTTTCACTTGTTCATACTGAAGAAACTAGTATAGTGGTCTGTTGGCCTATCAGTTGGGGTTAGCACACAAGAACGTTTATCCCTTAGTTGGGGAACCGGTGTGGTACTGGGTGGATAGAGGATCCCTCCATAAGATTATTTTTTCTCTGATTGGTCTGTACAGGATACTGCAATGGCAATGACAGAGACTTACCGAAGAAGGCGAGCAGTTCTCTGAGAACATTTTCGTAAATTAATAAATGTGGCAAAATAGCTGGCTGAATATTGGATCAGCAGTTGGAAAAATCTAAGAAGTGTTGACCTTTCCTATTTTGCTTATCTATTTTAAAAAATGCCGTCAGTTAGAAAAATCGGATTTTTATCGAGTATAATTGACATTTCCAGTTGGACAAATACAGATACCCCCCCCCCCCTCTCCGAAAAAAGGCATATAGATACGTCCCGTGACAATAAATTAATAAGCATACGGCTGCAGGGAAGAATGTTTTCTGATCAATAAAAGATTGAATTCAATTCGTTCGCTTTTTATTTTTACCGACTTTTCGAAGGAAAGAGAGGTATTTATATTTTGTAGCCGACCCTTATATATGATGGAAATAATAATAATAAAAATAAAGTTCTAACCGAAGCAACAGTGGCGCTTGCGGTTTTAAATGTAAGTATGTGGACAAACAAACGAGATACTCGAGAATGAATCACGTTTGCTTTTGACAGCGGCGCTGGTGGTTTTAAATGTAAAAGTGAACGTATAATAAAAGAAACAGATAGGAAGATAGTTTTACATTGTGCTTACGGTCTCTGCAAGAGTGACTCGAGGTATTAACATAAGGAATCGGTGAAAGGAGTTCATTTTGTGAGGTTTGTAATATTATTGTGTATTGTTCTTGCTGAAGGAGTTCCTTTTGTGAAATTCGTAATATTATTGTGTATGATTCTCGTTGAAATTAGGGCCGGCGTGAACCAACCGACATTTGTAAATAAAGTGAGTTATTAGTATTGTTGGAAAGAGCGTAAAAAGTAGAATTTTTTATAATTGGGCCCCGATTCAAAAATGTGTACTCACGTTGATCAAAGCTTATTAGTAAACGCTATGCCATATAGTTTCTATATGGCTCTTGAACTCAGAATCACGTGTTCTCAAAAAACAGATTTTGCTGCTTGGTTCCCTTACGCTTAACAGCGTCCAAGTACGATCCTACTTTTTGTTCGAAGTTGGTTAGTGGAATAGCCGCCCAGATTTCAGCTGAAAGGCCGACCCTATTACTAGGTCATAAAACTCAAAGGAGCTACATTTACCTCTTATGCCATATAAAAATAGGTTTCCAAATTAAATTTTGGTGATTAGTTGCCTTTCCGTAGAAACCTCGAAAGTCCCTTCCATTCTCATCTATTTAAATTTATGATGTGGAAGAGGCCTGTGTGAAACTTCCGTATTTGCGAAAACTTGTCAAATTCAAAACCTAGCAGTTTTGGAACTACCTAACGAAGATAGGAAAGTTAAATTACAGCAGTTTAATTTGTTATCACATCTACTTTCATTTTAATGCATCAAATAAAACGTTTCTTCCCAAAACGTGTTATCTCCAAGAAACTGTTTTGTGGAAGAACACAAAAAACTGTTTGTCTCAATAATGAGAGATGGTAGAGCTGCGAAAGTTGGTCTAGTGCTACTCGAACACATGCGAAATGCGGTACACCTCAGAAAAAATTTTCGGATTGACAGATCTCAAGATACAGATAGGCAAAGTGAGCAATCTCGAAGAAAAACGTCATTTATTCTACCAAAATTGGGGAAAGTGAACATCGAAAACGAAAATTCTGTCTGGAAAATCCCTTACTTCGTTCAGTCTTATCAATGGAGTTAACACCTTTTGGAAAAGAACATTTTCACCGCAGGGTTGCCAACTGCAACATTACAGCACAAACATTAGTAGTTTTGCGCAGTCAGTGCTACCGCTTGGTGCGGGCCAACGTTCTATGTGAGAATCAGTGTTCACCTCAAAAATGTCAGAAATGGAGAAAACACCTTTTGGAAAGAAACATTTCACTCAATTAATTCTACTTCATCTTATCATGCGAAGCAAATTTATTGAGGAGGCAAGAAACCAAAATTTTCCAACTGTTGAGAAAAAAAAGTAAAACTCCCAATTATATCTTAAACATGTCCGAATGAATCTTTTGAATAGTCTTTCTCATGCTTGGAAGAATCTTGAAGAGTCTAATTCGGTCTGCATGAGCCCTGAAGAAGTCAGAAGTCTTCAAGATCGTTTCAGAAATTTGGAGGAGCTTCATAATTTTTAATTAAGGCCTAAGAGGACTTAAATATTATTTACACTTTCTCAAACTCTCAACTCTTCGGACAAAACTCAAGTTTTTCAGTGTTATATAAAAAGGCGACTCTCCGTTACGATTTACTGTCAAAATAAAAAAATTAAAAAACTTTCTAGTATTCTAAAAACTGAAGCAGAAAATCGGATTCAAAATATCAACACTTTCGAAGTTTTCCTAGCCGCCTGCCTAATGCATCTGAAATTGCAAATTTACCGACTCTGAATAATGATGATTTGGGTACGCCCCTTATCCATGTTTACCATCACTACGGCCTTGCTTTCGTCATTTGAATTTTGCTGCGGCAATACTACTAAAAAATAGAGGGAAATTATTTTTTATATACGATGTAGTGAATTTCGTTCAAATGGTTGAGGTATTAAAAAAATTTTCAGAGCCCATTTCGACTAAAAACTCTCGATATTTAGATTCTTTATATTTATTACGACTTTGTGTCATCTAATTGGGTTCAACATTTTTAAAGACTTTCGTAAATAACCCTCAACATCTAGGCGTGAGGTATTCATCACCGAAACATGTAAAGACTAACCAAATGAAATTTCCACAATTAACGAAGAAAGAATATCATAAAACACTATCGGGAAATCTTTACAGTTTTTCGTGTTAATCCTGATGTATTTGGTGTAACTTTTCCCAGAGTTCTAAAAGAGGGCTCATGGTACTTTCCTCAATAATTTGAAAATTCAGTGACAATAAAAATGAGATAAAGTTGAGATGACGGATCACTGGATGTCTGAAAATGAAAGTACTTCGACGTGGTAACAATTTAAAATCTGTCAGTTTCACCGGCCTTCCTTCATTTATTTAGCAGCTATTGAGCATCACCTTTAGCAGATTTTTGAAAACGTGTGTTCCAACGGGTCCTATCTCCGTCGCAGATTTAGGTAGGGATGAAAGAATGGGAGTTTTCGAAAATTTTAGGAAAGGATAACAAATCACCAAAATTTGAAATAAGGTGATTTGACGGGGATGACTCAGAAACATGCGTACTTATTTCAAAGGGATGTAGAGATGTTCGTATTTACTAGATTCGACCGCCTGAATCTCATGATCTTATTCATGAATTCACCTCAAAGACGCAGTATACTCGAATACACCGGGGCACTGATGATGGGAACGTAGAAACAAAAACACTCGCGAGTTATGTCACGTACACAAATAAGAGGTAAACTCGTAAACAGAATAATCATCCCCATCTTCGGATTTTCCAAACATAAATACACACTTGCTCGTACTTCTCTCAAATAATTCAATAATTCACCACTATCGGTGCCACGGTGCACTGTTTACATTCTCCTTTTCGGAGTTCAAGAGTCACGTATTCGCAATAACTTGCACAGTGATAAGCCTCGGTGCATTTATCGGAGTCTCAAATCTGGAATACTAAATAGCCAGCGATTTCGATGCGATTGCAATGTGGGACGGTGCTTAGGCAAATTTAGGCCTCGTATGACGACCAGTGTTTCTCAAAATCTTTCATCAAACGTTAACGCTTTTTTTATTTATTTTATTTTATAAATCTAACCTTTAAAAGCGACAATTCGTCTCCCTAGCACGAACAATAGAAGTTTGATTAGCGAACGCTGCTGTAAATCTATTAAACGTTTAAATAATAAAGAGAAAAATCGCGCCGTCACGTTTCATCTCGAATCTTATGTATTGAACTTTTCAGCTTTATCCGTCCGTCAGCTTGAATTATCTCATTAGAAGCCATTTTTCACGAGGGATAATATCGAGAGAAAAAAAAAAGAAGGTACCGGAATGACGTTTTCGTTTTTGAATACTAAAGCAGGGTGATGGGCCGTGTACGAGTCCGAGAACGTCAATGTTATTAGTTTTTTCTTTTAGGGAAGTACAAAAATTAGAAATCCAAATCAAAAAGAAAGAATAAGAAAGGGAAATTCTCTCTTGTTTCTGGAAAGTGGCGGTAAACGAGCGAAAAAATGTTCTAAATCTGTAAAAGTCTCGTTAATCTTGTCTTTTAAATCTCTCAGAGTACATTTTTGTAGGCTGGTAGGCAAAACAATACTGCAAATGCTTAACTCCGGCTGCCATTTAGCATGACGGTAGATAAAATTCTGGAAAATATTCTTAGATCTGGAGGAACCACCTTCCTGAGAATCAAGATGGTGGCTAAAATTCAGTGATTCCTTGATAACTCCACAAAAATTGATTCTGCTAGAAAATGTTTCAAAAATATTCACCAGAAAATTCTACATAAGAAATTTCCTGTACACGAACATCCCAAGGAAGTACCCCGTTGGTCCGTATAGTGAACGCGTCAAAAATAGATATCTTTCAATCTCCAACATAATCGTACTGTTCAGCAAGAATGCGGATGGGCGCTTAGAAAATGGTTATGCTCTGGAAATGTCTTGTTATCGTACACAAAAAAGTAGTAAAGAAGCCTTATATCAGTTGTACTTCAAACCTTTCATTCGTGATTATTCTTCCTTCCCTCCTGCGTTGTCGTGTAATATACTATTGCAATGTGACGTAAAATCATATGGAATAATTTCTAACTTCTAGAATAATTACAATCAGAAGTTATACTAATCACTGAATTTTTAAATACACCGTGTCCTCAAATTTGAAATGTCTGTAGCTCATCTCTCTTAAGTATACATGTTTCATTCAGAAAAGAGTAGAAGTGTGTCTTACCCCCTAATCTGAGAAAAAGTTTGGTAACATACGTACACAAATACAATACGAGTACAAATACGTGCAAATATCCTTTATTTCGCATTAAAATGGCACATTATTTGCTTCAAATCATTTTTTTTGCAGCCCATGAATTGAGCAAAGGCCTCTCTCAGCCTGGCTCACTCACGTGTATTCTTAGCCACTTTATGATATAAGTTATGTTCTAGTAAGTGTTTGAAATCGTCTTCCTACCTTCTTTCCAGGGTGTCTACCAGCCACGAAAATCCCGAAAAAGCCACGAATTTTTAATGTAGGTCATGAAACACACGAAAAAGTCACAAAATAATAAGAAAGTTACCTACTAGAATTTTAAATTTTCGGTGAAATCCTTCTATTATAGAAAAGTAATGAAGTATTTAAAATGCTTTTTATTTACCGCTTGTTGAGAACACTCCAGTATAACAATTTTGTCCCACTTTGAGGAAGCGTTCGAACATCTGTTGGAAATACAGCACAATGAGGAATTCGGTAGGTGATGGAGGGCTCCTACTTTCTTTATTCTTTTACTATTGGCACCTAACTTACCGTTAGTTTTACATAGTTTCTCATGATTGTTACTTTCAGGTTTTCTGTCTAATTCATTGGGGGGAGGGGAATACGAAATTATATTTCAAAAGTCACGAAAAAATGAAATAAAGGTCACGAAAAAGTCAGGAATTTTCATTATTTGATTCTGGTAGACACCCTGTTTTTTGTTTGCCCATCTTTCTCCCTTGTTTTAGGTACCAGTTGGTTACAATTTTTGTCCATCTGTTGTCTCCCAGTTGAGATACATGGCCAGTCCAATCGTATTTTTCTTCTTCTAGCTGTCCGTAGAATATCCAGATTTTTGTTTAATGTTTGTATTGAACTTTTTATTTTTATTATGTCTCTTAGCCGGATTTTTAGTATTGCTCTTTCCATCGAGGATCTACTGAAATATCATGAAAATCAAAATCATCTAATTGGCATTCTAGAGATTATCAGATCGTTACTCAATGTGTGCTGGGCTACCAGCTGTAGGCGGTTATCTTTCTGTATGAACAGTTACTGTTTCCTGTTCGGCTTTTGAGATTTCTGAATGAGAGGTTTCTAAATGATAAAAATTATCGGCTATCGGCTCTTCGAGCACACACTGCCGGTTCTGATTGCCGGTGCCTACCGATAACACATTCGATGGCGTCGGAAAGGGGGTACTGTGTTTCATTTATACCACATTTCCCCGACAAAAAAGTAAAAGAAAAATTGAAAACTTTTCAGCAGGTTGATAAAAATAGTTGGACTGCTACAAAACGAACATAGGTCAAGTACTGCAAATTTTCAACGGTAGTGTCGAAAATGTCTCAAAATTTTCGAATTCAACAACGTTCACGTTTTCTTCACTGCGTTGAAGATTAAATCGTGTAAATTCAATTGGTTGACAATGATAACGATAAAATATACTTAGCTAGAAATTACACCTGCGTGGCCTTATAAGAGAAGAAAGGAAACATTTTCAGCATCATACCTGCATTATTTTCTAAAAGTTTAAAGTTAAATTTTTCAAAAGTCAGTGCAACTTTTCTCGAGAAATATGAGCAGCGTAAACAAAGTGGAAGTGACGATGGAAATTCAGATCTGTAATAACATCTTAAGAAATTTAGAACTTAGTTCTCGAAAATCGATTCGGACAATGCCAAAGGTCATCATCACGAGTTGCAATTAGCGATACAAATACGTATCGGTCGAAATATTTTGAATTCTGAATACAATTCCGTTCGATCTCTTCAAATATTCGCCCAGTAAGGCCAATTTCACCTTCGTGGTCGTACAAATTTTCACAAGTAGTGCACCCACAAAATTAACTAACCCAACCAATTGAATTTACACGATGTAATCTTCAACGCAGTGAAGAAAACGTGAACGTTGTTGAAGTCGAAAATTTTGAGACATTTTCGACACTACCGTTGAAAATTTGCAGTATTTGACCTATGTTCGTTTTGTAGCAGTCCAACTATTTTTATCAACCTGCTGAAAAGTTTTCAATTTTTCTTTTACTTTTTTGTCGGGGAAATGTGGTATAAATGAAACACAGTACCCCCTTTCCGACGCCATCGAATGTGTTATCGGTAGGCACCGGAAATCAGAACCGGCAGTGTGTGCTCGAAGAGCCGATAGCCGATAATTTTTATCATTTAGAAACCTCTCATTCAGAAATCTCAAAAGCCGAAAGCCGAACAGGAAACAGTAACTGTTCATACAGAAAGATAACCGCCTACAGCTGGTAGCCCAGCACACATTGAGTAACGATCTGATAATCGGGAAACGGTTGAAAATACAAGGAACCGGAAAGTTCTCGTGTTGGAAAATCTCTGAAGGTCACAAGCTTTAAGCGGTAACAATTTGGGTACATTTGGAAAGGAGAAACATTATGTAAAATAAACGTTTAGTAAACGTATCCCATCCTTTTCCACTGAGGTTAAAACTTTGGAGGCGGCAAAAACAACTTTCCCGCTCTGGATTCAGTTCTCGGTCAATCCTCGCTGTGGAATTCATTTTTCTGTACAACCGGCCCTCGAAATCGATCCCTATTTTCACGGGGGTGCACAGTTTTCTTTTCGTGGAAAAATGAGACCGGAAAATTATATTGTTGGAATGTACCTCGGGTCAAGATTTATTGTTTTATTAACTCGACTATTTGACGGGCAACGCTAACTGCTCGTCGGTAGTTTAAAATTATCTTCGCGTTTAACTTTTTTTGAAATAGTCGGTCGTAAATTTCAATTAGCAATATGTTTTTCAACTAGCTTATTTTTTCCGTCGGTCTAGTCCCCCGCGTTTTGAACTTTAATTAAAGTAATTTTAATTAAAGCTGTTTTCAAAATCTCAGTTGTTACCACTGCACTGCGTGTGCGGTGTTCCCGGAGAATCAATTTTAGTTTTGTACTTAGTTACAGCATTTGTGCAAACTCGGCGGTGAATACCATCTGTCTTCACCGGCCAATTGTGATGCTCACCGAGATGCGGAATACTTAGTCTTATGATTCCGTTGTAAACGTGTCGAGATTAGTCGTGGTTGGAAAAACTGTTTTGTTTAGCTGAAAAATGCAAATGGCGGTACAAAATGTTGGAAAATACGTGTCAGTATAGGTGATCTATTGAATAATTGAACACAGGATTGGTGATTAGTTGATTGTCAACTGGCCGATTTTTTATTGGAAAAGAAATCGATTATTTATTATCTATCTTCTATTCTATATTATATAACGCTAGAAACGGCAAGTTAACGTGAGAGTTATAATAAGAAATGAGGCGTGAAATATCTCTAAAGAAAGCTTGGGAACTCTAGATGGTTTGTGATGGCGAATAAAATGTGGAACATTTCTTGTATCGAAGTTGAAATCGAGCTTTAAAGACGTTTTGTGCGCGTATCTAAGTGTGAGTGTGTTGATTAGACGCTGTTTTGAGGCGCCAGTATACGCTTCAACCGCTGAATCAGTTTCGTTGAAAGTTGTACCATTAAACAGGAAATGACGTGTAAAATATTTATAGCGAAAAATTTTTTTTTAACGTTGTTGATTTCCAAACGAGTTTCCTTAATTTGGCAACCATGCGCAAGCGGTACTGCGGTACTCAAATGACCGCTACCGCTACCAAAGCCCGCGGTACTGCGGTACTCAAATTACCGCTACCGCATCCAAAGCCAGCGATACTGCGGTACTCAAATTACCGCTACCGCGTCCAAAGCCCGCGGTACTGCGGTACTCAAATTACCGCTACCGCATTCAAAGCCAGTGGTTCTGCGGTACTCAAATTGTGATTCCTTCATCCATTTAAAGTAGCACTACGTTGTCAGTTTGTTCTAATATACAGCTTGAAAATTTAGAAGAAGGAAAAAAATATAATGAAAATTGTTGGAGGGACAGCCATGCCGACGGACATTTGAGCATGTTTAGGCCAATTTTGACCCATTAAAAGTGGATCATATTTTCTTCTGAAAGCTTGAAGAAGTAGAACTAAGTCATATCCATCAATGAAAAAAAAAGAAGCAAAATAGCCGTATCATTAATAGTTTGTGAGATAACTGCTGGGGACTGAAACGTCAACCCTTTTCGGAGAAGAACCCTATAAACCCAGAGTATTCCGATTAGTTGATATTCCAATGAAACAAATATTCTCTGTTTAAAACAATTCATCATTATTCAGAGTACGAAAGATCAACGATCTTTAGAAGTTCAGCTCATAAAGGGTTAGTCGGTTTCCTTCCCCCATAGGAAAACTAGTTTTTCGCGAAACCAGGTGCACGTTGTTTCGCCAGTGGGTCTCTTCGACAAGAATTTCATGGGAAACATTCGGGGAAAACTTGGATGGATTTTAAAGACGTTTATCAATAATCTTCAGGAAATATTTTCTAAATCTCCGAGGAAATTCATCGGAAATCTTCGACAAAAATCTCCTATTCAGGAAAGATTAATTTTCGATAACTTTCGAAGAATCTCATCGAAAATTTTTGAAAAAATTTCAGATGTTTTAAAAGAAAGTTCATCAGCACTGTTCGAGAAAATTTCAATTTTTGAAGAAGTTCATAGGAAATATTCGTAAAAACTACGATGGTTTCTGATGGATTCTATCGAAAATATTCTGGAAAAATGTTCGATAATCTTCGAAGAATTTCATCGTAAATATTCGGAAAACACTTCGGATGATTTTTAAGTAATTTCATTGTAAAATTTTGGGGAAAGTTCCAATAATTTCGGGAATCTTTAGAAAAAATTTCCATTATTTTCCAAAAAAAACTTCATATTCTTATCATTATTATTATTTTGAAATTTTTTTTGTAACTCACCCCCTCCCATTGTAATTGGCCTAACCGCTGTGATGGGGGAGGAAACTATTAAATAAATAAATAAATAAATAAAAATTCTTCGAGAAAATTTCCTGATATAAATTTTTGAAGAATTTTATCGAAAGGACTCGGGGGAATAACACCAAGAGTTTTTAAATTTCCGATCATTTTCAATGATTTTCATCAGGCGAATTTTGTCAGAAATTTTAAGAGAAATCTCCAAGGATTCCGAAACATTTTGTCAAGAATCATCGAGAAGTATCGCTGATGAATTCGGAAGGATATCTTTAGAAAAAATTTTGATGCCTTTCAGAGATTTTCGTCAAACATGTTCGGGGAAAATCTCCAATGATTCCTAAGGAATTAATTAGAAATATTGGAGAAAAAATGTGATGATTTCCGGAGAACTTCATCGGAAATATTCAGAAAAAGTCCAATGTTTTCCAAAGAATTTCCTCGAAAATCTTCGGTAAAATTTTCCGATAATTTTTAAAGAATTGCATCGGAAATTTTCAGAAAGCAACTCCGATAGTTTCCGAGGAATCTCATCGAAAAATTTTAGAAAAAATTTTCAATGTTTTCCAAGAAAGTTCTCTCTGAAGAAAACCTTCAAGAATCATCGAAGGTACTTCTCAATGATTTCCGATGAAGTCCTTTGGGATAATTGCCGAGTTTTCCTGAAATTTCCCACAGATTTCTCCTAAAATCATCGGATAATGTTTTTCAATGATGTCCGATAAAATTCATTGAAAATGATGGGAAATTTACCCTTAATATTTTCGATAAAGTTCGTCGGAAATAATCTAAGAAAATTAAAGGAATCGTCCCGAATATTTTTCATGAAATTCCTTGGAAATAATCGAAGGTTTTTTCTGAAGATTTTCCGTCCCATTCTTCAAAACGCTTGGCGTTATTCCCCGAGTGCTTTCGCTAAAATTCTCCAAAAATTATCAGGAAATTTTCTCGAAGAATTTTTATGAATTTTTTAGAAAACAGCGGAGATTTTTTTCTAAAGATTTCCCATGTGATTCTTCGGAAATTATTGGAATTTTTTTCCGAAAATTTACAATGAAATTGCTTAAAAATCATCTGAGATTTCTTCCGAAGATTTACGATGAAATTCTTCGGAGATTATCGAACATTTTTCCAGAATATTTTCGATGAAATTCATCAGAAACCATCGGAGTTTTTCTCCGAATATTTCCTATGAAATTCTTCAAAAATTGTAGGAAATTTTCTCGAAGTATGCTGATGAACTTTCTGGGAAAACATTGGAAATTTTTTCCAAACATTTTCGATGAGATTCTTCGGAAATTATTGGAGTTGTTTTCCGCAAATTTTCGATGCAATTCTTTAGAAAGTATCGGGAAATTTTCCCAAAGATTTTCGAGGAAATTCTTTGGAAAACACTGAACTTTTTTCTGAATATTACCGATGAAATTCTCCGGAAATCATCACATTTTTTCTCCAAGACTTCTGATTAATTCCTTAGAAATCGTTGGAGATTTTCCCTGAACATTTTTGACAAAAATTCTTTCTAAGGATATCCTTCCGAAATCATTAGCGATACTTCTCGATGATTCTTGATGAAATGGTTTGAAATCATTGGAGATTTTCCTAAACTTTCTGACAAAATTCGCCTGAAATGATTGGAGATATTTCTCAATGATGTTCGATAAAATTCTTCGAAAATTATCGCAAATTTTCCCTGAATAGGAGATTTTTTCGAGGATTTCCGATGAAATTCTTCGAAGATTTTTGAAAATTTTTCCTGAAGGTTCTTGATAAAATTCTTCAAAAGCCATCGGAGTTTCCCCCGAATATTTCCCATGAAATTCGTGTCGAAAAGACCACTTGACTGGCGAAACCACGTGCACCTGGTTTCGCGAAAAACTAGTTTTCCTATGGCGGAAGGAAAACCGACTAACTCTGTACATAGAGTTGAGGGATGGGTCATGTTGTATTACAAATTAGAGGTCTGTATGTACTTAATCAAGTTCAAAATAGCCGTATAATAAAAAAAAGAGGCGATAATTTCAGCATGATATCATAGGTCAGTGACTTCTGAACGTTCAATGAACTACATATTGAGAAATAAGTTCATAAAAAAATGGGGGTGTATTAGGTTACATTACGGTCTCACAGGTAATTTCCAGGTCATAGATTTAGAATCAACACATGCTCGACTAGGCTGTTCAGAATACCACCTACTGTGCCAAAGGTCAGCGAACCCATCCCTGAAGGTCAGTGAACGCTGATATTAATGATTGTCAGGTTTTTTTTGTCTGTCTGTCTCACACGTCTAAGGAAGAAGTAGAAGAAGACTAGCAAGTTCGTTTAGACTGAAAGGTATGGGGACCTGCTTATTTATTTATTTAATTTTTACTACAGCCTTGAAACAAATATTTCGGTCCACCCATCGGGGCACAGACCTCCTTGATCAATTATTTTGATACAAGGGTTATAGTCGACTTTCCCTTTGTGACAAGCCATTACCGGGGAGTATTTATGAAATAGTTTTCCTTCTCGATAAGGGTCATGCAACCTGCATGGCACATCAGACTAGTTAGGTGTTAGTAGAGTCTATAGGTGCGGCTTACTCGAAGGTATGTAAAGGCAATGGAGGGGTGACATGATCAATTTTCATTCCTATGTACATAGTCGTATACACGGAGCCACCGGAGAGAGTTCTAGATCGGCCACCGGGGTGGGGCATTGGCTCCTCATCGAGAGGGGTAAAAAAGTCTATAGGTGTGGCTAACCCAATTGCATGGTTGGAAAAGATTTAAATCCAAATGATTCGAATCCAGTTCGCGGATTCGAAAAATTGGATTCGTATCAATGATTCGAATCCAATGGACGACCCGGATTCGTAAAATGTATTCGAATCTTTTTAGTGGATTCGTCGGAATTTTTTAATTAGCTGTATTAGGCGCTGAAATGGCCATCCGTTTTGGTCACTTTTCTTCTTTTTTTTTTAGATCAAAAAACGTAATAAAAGCTACGAAAATTCCTTTCGGCCTCCTTAGTTGAAATATTAAATTGAATTTCTTCGGAAACTACATTGCTGAAAGTATGTTCACCATGATTATATCAAACAAGATCTAGTTTTTGAAGTATTTGGTGTTTCTGAAGGAAGGAAAAAAAAAGTCAACAATAATTGCTGAGTGAATAAAATAGGTGTCGTTTGTTTTGATTTTGATTTTGTAACAGCAAAAAAAGATTCCATGATTCATCCTAGATTCGATGATTCGTGGATTCAAATCCACGAATCCACTCCATTTATTCGAATCACAGTTTCACAGTAAACGTAAATCAGTCTCGAATCATATTCGAATCCAGAAAAAGTTAGTGATTTGTAGATTCGGATTCGAATCCAATTTTAGTGGATTCGTTTTCAACCTTATTGCCCAATTGTAGTCTTTTTGAATTCCGGTAAAACAATTAGATTGAACTTCAGCTCTTGCTACAATTGGTGTGGTTTGGTCTGATATTTAAAGTTCATATATTTTTCTATTTTAATATTTTCTCACCATATTTAATCTTACTGAAGATGGCGTAACAGCCGAAAGCGCTCTGGACTACAGAATAAGAAATTGACATACAGAATATTAGAAACTCGCCGTCTGTACTAGGATTCAGACCCGCGTTCCGTGGTTTAGAAGGCATCACTCGGCCACCAAGCCACCTAAGGGGACCTGCTAACAACGTCAAAATTTGCCAAATAACAATAAAATCACGTTTTTTTCTCGAAAATTTGGCGGAGCAAATACCCCGTTTGCGAAAGATTACAAAGGAAGTCATTTATAGGTTTGGATACTTTATGTGTTTTGGGCTCTCGCAGTGTTGATCGGTCTTCTTTTCCTTCCTCAGTTCTCTCACTGCAGTGCTTAACATCGTGTACTATTCCTTTAGTTCGCCCCAGAGTTAATATTCTACTCGGAAAACATTTCTTCAGCATTTATGCACGCATGGACGATTTTAGAATTCTCGCTAAAATTTACGTTTTGCTTTCTTGGTTTTCTCGTTCTTCTCGGCACGAGTACAGTTGAAAACAATTTGAACTTCGTCTCTTCGCTCCGGGACTAAAATTATCGCCCATATTAATAGCCATATTTCTTACGTTTTCTTTTCAACACCCTTTATTTTATTCTTGGTGTCTTGGTGTTTCGTAGAACTCCCAAAAGCGATGAAATCACGAGTATTTTCGTTCGAGAGATGAACCAAGAGATGCATACAAAGTTTCTGTACATGGCTACAAAAAAATTGGTTTTCTTACAAAACCGCAGGACTCGAGTGGATATTCGAATCATTCGATAAAGACGTTTCTCACATGAGCTTGAACGCAGGAGGTTAACCTCGCCTTTAAACGTGTTGAACTTCGTGGGTAGTTAGTATTTGAATGATTCGTCAGAGCTGGGGTTCAAAGTTCAAACAGACCACACGTGAAGAAAATCTCATGGCGCTGAGCAGTCAGAAACCACCACCGAAGCTCCGTGTTAGCTGTTTCAAAAAACTTAATAAATTTTCATTCAACTTTCGCGAAAATGGTTACAAATGTTTTTTTCGCTGCAATCTTTACATCCGTTGATAGTAATGTAATTAGATGATTTCATCAGATCAACTGGCATATATTATCTCGCTGAGAAGTCCGTAGCATATCATTTGGTTTACATTTCATAAACAACAACTGATTAGGAATCAGCGTACATAACTTGGCTCGGAGACTATGAATGTAAATAAAAATGATGTTCGCATTTGATACGCTGCACTCTTCTTCCTCACCCTCGTGCGAATGTAAAATAACTAAATAACGAAATAATTTTTCGAGTATCTGTCAGTTACGTTATTTGTGTTGACGTGTATCGTTAAGCACTGCGAATGACAGCCGGGTTAAATGAAATGTATTTCGGAATTCTAAAAAGTAAGTGTATATGAATAGGCAGGATGAAGCGTGTCAGTATAAACGACGAGCTTATGAAAAATAGTGGCAGTTATAGCTCTATACACGCTTGAGGGGTAAAAAAAAATTCTTATAATAAAACGTACGAGGAAGATGTAAATTAGTGGTTACCTACTGTACAAGACCATCGTAAAATTGTGTATAGCACATTCGGGAGACGAAAATGAGAGTTTTATTAATAAGCGAGCTGAGGAGAAAGAACTTTGTATGCATAGTTAATTTAAAGTCGAGAAAATTTAATAAACGCCTTTAAATAGGAGTTTTCTCGCTATAATACAGCAGAAATTGCGAACACAAACGGTGGGCTTGTCGGAATATCAAAGAATGAGGGATTTCAACAAGACGATGCGGCGGTTCTCTTTGTAGCCAATATTGTGCTAAAATTAAAATCGTGAGCTGTTGATCACGAGCTCCAGCATGTCATTCTGATCGCTAGGCCGGGCTCATTCGTTCAGTGGAAATATCGTTGGAATATTATCCCGGCAATATTTCCAGAATATTGTAGTCATGGATTCATTTGCAACCAAGAAAAACACATATTGCTCGACGCGGGCTACAGCCATAGAAAATGCGGAATTCGCATTCCTTTAGCACTGGAAAAGCGACTGTTTTACGTTAAATGTTTGTCAGGAGAAATGAAGCAACATTGTGCTTCAACACGTGCCCTAGGGACAAAGTTAATTGACAAATCTAGGTGGGGCCACTCCGAAAGCTAGCCGCAGTGCTTTGACGTCATCGGGAAGATTTAGATAGCTTTGTATGTGGGTCATTCTCCAGAAACTGAGAATATTTTATTGTCAACAAATTTCGAACCCTAATTTTCAGTTTATTTATTTAATTATTATTCTTTTTAGCATTTTATATGCTTTTACTAGTGGGTATACCTGAGCGGAAACCGTAACGCCCCCCCCAATTCCTTGACGTCATACTACTGGGTATACTTGAGCGAAAATCGTGTTTATACATTTCCATGGAAATTTATCTCTTCCAACAAAGGGTATACTTGAGCGAAAACCGTAAAGCTCTCCCTCGATATGCTCCCCCACCCCTGACACGAAGCCAGCGCCCTTTCGAGCATTACCTCAGAGACGTCGAGGGTCTCTTCTCATTTACAGCTCAGTTAAGTTCACAGTTCTGTAGCTCTTCATGGTGACAAATCAGTTCAGTGGTTGACATTTCAATTTTCTTTTAGACATGGGTATATATGTACTTGAGAAAAAATCGTTACGATACCCCGACACGAATTCAGTGGTTCACAATTGCTGCTCTCTGCACGAGTACAGTTTTCAGCAGTGTTTTTGCTGCGCGACTGCATTCTGCAGCCGTGTTGTTAATAGAAATTTCCATGTCTCCCGACACGAAGCCAATTCGTATGATTTAGCTCTTCATGGTGACAATTCAGTTCAATGGTTGACATTTCCATCTGGTTTTGCTTGTTTTCATGCCTGGTAGAGACACCCTGATATATCAAAATTAGAGTTTGTGGAATCGCGGATTTTGTTCTTGAGTTTGTTTTGGTCCCAATCTCTATTCATGTAGATTCACAGGAAAATGAAATATGAAATTAATTTGCACATGTTGGCGTCAAATATGTCAAATTAAGGTCTTTTGAGTAGAAAATTTCATTTTTTAGGTTCTCTTAGTCCCAACCCTCACGGAATACAAACATACCGCGGAGCGCGTGGGGGAAAGGGAAGTTCGTTCGGGCAGACTTGTTGTTGACGGTGGCGGCGGAATGAGCAGTGTTATCTTTTTTTTTTTTTTTATTCTTATTATTTTAGTAATGTATTCTTATGTAAAATTATTATGTTTCTGGGTCATCTAGTAATTGGCCAAAATTGGCTGTTAGGGACCCCTGAATTAAATAAATTAAATAAAAGGGCTGAAACAGAAAATATTCAAATCTATTCCATTTGAATGATTTTCGTTCCAGCCCCTTGTGGATCAATATGCACAAGGTTTTAAATTAATCCCACATCAAAAATGAAATCCTGGACTCGGCGAACCCTACGTTCTATGTATTGAACATATCTAATGGCAGTTGTTAGATTCTGCCCCCTCTGCACCCTTTTGGGTTAAGGCGGGCAAAAAGTAACCTCAAAATGAATTTATCGTACTCAGAAATCATGAAATCCGATTTTTATACATTTTTATGTATTTTTATATCCTGTTCATAGACTATAATGATAAAAATTCACTGTTTATCAAAATTCAGTCGGGAGCATTGACCTTGAAAATTGTTCCTTAGTAACAGTGTAGATAGATATATTTGATTAGTACACTACTAAGAACAATTTCTTTGAGTCAAAGCAATATTCTTAATAAAACTCTATTTCAACATTTTCATGCCTTTGCTTTGGCATATAAACGAAAAATGCGTTACTTTTGAACGTTACTTTGGAGCATCACGAAAAAAAACAAGCTGATAGCTTTGGTACATAAAGGAAAAAAGTGTTACTTTTGAAGCGTTACTTCTGAGGCGAGAATCGAAATCACGCTCTCTCGACACGAAGTCAGTCCGTATGATTTAGCTCTTTCTAGTGACAGTTCAGCTCAGTAGTTGACATTTCCATGGAAATTTATGTTTCTTCCAGCCATGGGTATACTTGAGCGAAAACCGTGTTACGTTCCCCACGACACGCTCGAAAACCGTAACGCCCCCCCCCCTCGGCACGAAGCTAGTCTGTACGACTTAGCTCTTCATGATGACAATTCAGTTCAGTGGTTGACATTTTCACGGAAATTTCTATTAACGACACAGCGGCAGATAGTAGTCGCGTAGGGCGCAGCAAAGATGATCAGTGAGCACATGGCTGCAAGACATGAAAATACTCTCCCGTGGCTGCAGCTCCGTCTGCAACATGTTTATTTTTGAGAGGTTGAAATTCTTGAAGCGCCGAGTGAAGGTCAGGGTGATGTTTCAAAAGAATTTAGTTATGATTAGGCATACGAAAAGGTCCAATATAAAGTCTAATAAATTTAGGATTTTTTAAAGCAAAATTGGAATTTTTCTTACAGGAAATCATATGTTCAACTTCACTAGAGATGCGCCACCTTTAAATATCTTCGATTTCAAAAAAGTTCCGGCTTGGGTGTTTCAGCATCTACGAGAAGAGATTAATCATCGTAACACTTAGAAAAAAAGTATTTTTAGGACCACCATAATGGATATCATTTTTCGGGTTTTTGAAGCCACAGAAATCGTTTGAACAATGTCCGCTCAACTCCAGCTAGTAATCATTTCAGTTCTCCTTTTTGGCTCTCATTTGCTCTCAGAGTACAACGACAACTTCTAACTAATTTGAAAGAAAGTCTACCGGGTGTATAATCGTTACACAGACTTCGACAATTCATTTCATTCTCCATTTTCTACTAGAGGTATTGCCTTCAGCGTCCGGTGTCTTAAAACGTGAAAGCAATCGATCTTACAAAGAAAGTTTAGAAGATATGTGCGTCAAAATCGAATACACGTATATATATTTCGATAACATACATGTCGACAACAGGTGAAGCTGTGTTGAACTTGGGGCTGAATAAACAAGTATCTCAGTTCTAAAGACGTTACAACTTATCATGTCTATGAGATTATATAAAACTTCAAAATTAATTAGACGAATTTCCCGTTGCTCGTAACTTTGGTTACGTAAGTTTCGCTCAAGGGGTGAATTATGAATAACGGTGTATGACATCTCAGCCACAGATGCTTATACAAAAGTATTACAGGACTATTCTCACGTATGGTTAAATAAGTACATCAAGAATAGGATTGTCAGACAGGCTAAAAAAAAGAGTACTTTCAGTTTCAGTGGCGTCGGAAAATTTTTGGGTGGAAGGGAAGGGGTGTCGAAAAAAAAAGATTCCTATCTGTGAAAAGAGCAAATAAACAAAAACAAAAATCTCGTACATCACACGTCTCTGAAATCTCAAGAAGTGCTTTTTTATCAACTTGCTCAATAGTCTTAGACTTCTCTTGAATTTTCGTGGGAAGGGGTACAAATGATACTTTGCTGTTGCAATTTTCATTAGTTGGACCTAAATAAAAAGACTTATGTATTGATTTAGGCTCATTTTTTTCCAGTGAATTTTATAGAAGTGGCGAACATTTCTAGTAGGAGTTTGAAAATCAGAAGACAGAGATCCTTAAATAATAACGAAATACTACAGCTGGATGAATGAGTGCAGGAACTCGATTCGTCCTCCTTTAATTGGGGAAAATCAACTCAAGAGTACATGGAACAAAAAAGAAACGACTTTAGAGTAGCATGCCGAAAAGAGAGCTCATGTAGTAAAGAGTACGTCTAGTAACTTTATCTAAAAACCCCCCACACGTATGAAATTTTTTTTTTAAATGTAACTCCTCTAAAATTAAAAATAAATTTAGCATACACAGAAATTATGAAAGCCGATTTTTATACCGGTTTATGTATTTTTATATCCTGGCCTTGATAAAGGTTCACTTTTTACCGAAATTCAGTTGGGAACATTGACCTTGAAAATTCCTTCTTCATAAAAGTGCGAGTGTGTACTCAGTTGTTATGTTAATGAGAACCATTTTTTGAGTCAAACTAATATTTTTGGTCAAACTGATTGTATATAAGGATTTGTAAAGCGAAACTGGAATTTTTCTTATGGGGAATTCTTTATGTGAAACTTCATCCCAAGTGTGCCACCTCTTGATAGTCTTTGATTTCAAGAAAATCTTGGCTGTGCGGTGTTGTATACTTGCTTGAACAGATCAAGCCCCTGTAAGTGCAACTTTTCGGATAGAAATGTTTTTTTTTTTTTTTTTTTTAACCGTTCTAATAACTTACATTTAATGCAAATTTTAGGACTCCCCTCCCGCTGGGGACTCAAATTTTCAAATTATGGGCAAACTGATAGGAGAAAAAACGAATTCAGTGACATCGAAAACTTGGTTGTCATGATGCATCCAAAATCGTTTTTGTGCTTGAACATATTTGAAAAATTATTTAATGAAAGTCTTCAAAAATTTTATGGAACGTGGAAGAAGAAGAAAAAAAAATAGAATCGAGGAGTGGACGGAACTACTCGTATCTGAAAAAATTTAGGAAATGAGCAGGTATCTGGGAGAAAAAAAATGGGAAACGGGCATGTATAAATGTCTGGAAACGTGTTCGATGTAAATTTGCTCTCCAACTGATCATGAAAATTGATGACACCGAAAAATGATAGAATCTTTACTTGTTCCCCGATGAGGTCTGTGTTAATGTATAGCAGCTAATGGAGTCATTTTTAACCCCCTCTTTCTGCGAGTTCAGAAATAATTACAAAAAAAAAAAAAAAAAAAATGGTATATAACCTTTCTTGCCTAGAATTTTGCGGGGGAATAAGTTGGAAACATTTTTTTTAACGTGATACTTCTCAATATTTTCGGTGAAAACTTTTTTTCGGGGAGAGAGCTTAACCCTTATCACAAAAGGAGGTCCGTCCCGATTTTGTGTAGCTTTGTTTCCAGATCTCGGAGAACCCAGATGAAGAATTTCCACCAAACTCCAACAGGTCTAAACTCCATATCAAAAATATTGGTCAGTTTTTCTCATCTGCCTGGACAACTTTCACCTATCGCGTTTTAAAGTGAAATTTATTATACAATCCTACGTAGAAAAATACTTAGACGATGTGAGGATTCAAACAGGGCCGCAGCCTTGAGCTGACATTGGCCTTATTCAAAATTTTCTGGAACTTGCTGTTCTTGTACTCTCAAGTGGTGTAAGGAGAAGGAAGTAGAAGGTTTTAAAAAGATGATCCCGTGTGGAGTATTTGAATGCACGTTTGAATACGAATCAGTTTTAACGGCACAGTCATGCCCAAGTGACGGTATGGTGTTGTAGACTTGGACACAGAAAAGTGAGTTCAAAATATGAATCAAATCACAGATCAGAAATAACTATGAAAAATAAAAGTGAATTGGATCATTTAAATATAAATTAAAAATTAAGATACTTTTTTTTAGCAAATAATTTTAACATTTTCATGTATTTACTTTGGCACACAAGGGAAAAAATCGTTACTTTGGAGCGTGATGAAAATCGCGTTACGGGCGACTAGGCAGGCCGGCTGGGTAGGCTGACTGACTGACTTTTTTCTCATTAACATTTTCATGTCTTTACTTTGACACCCAGAAGGAAAAAACGTTACATTTTGCGCGTTACGTTTCTGATTGACTGACTGACTGAATGACTGACCCAACTGGCCTGACTGACTACGCAGGGCCATGCATACGCGAGCTGTATGTACTGTACTTCTTTAACCATCCTCAGTATTAAACATTTCCATGGAATTAACAACAAGGCTGCAGAGAATGTGGTTTCGCAAGACGCTGCAAAGTTAAATTCTAGACTTGAAAATGCCGTCCCTCGTTGTTGCAGACCCGTCTGCAACATGAATAAAATAAAATAAATAAATAAATAATTTGCCACATGGTTTAGTCCACGGTACATTTGATCTGTTTTTTTCACCATAACTTTTTATATCTTGTAGAATTCTTCTTTTCACCAATTTTTTTACAATTTCTTCCACTTCTTCAATGAGGAAATGTGGTTCTTTTTCGTCACTCCCTCTTCTTAAATTCGAGTTTAGAACCATTTGCGAGATTTGCGGGATTCGTATTCAAGCTTTAATTTAGAATCCGTGTAATACAGCGCTCGAATTTTCTGATTCTCAATCACATTGTCATGGACTCAAAAAATTCTTCTTTGATATAAAAATGTTTATAAGGATACTTTACAACTCTGTTCATGACGCAACTCAGGGCTAATTCATGAATGTCTTCAGTCTGTCGACACAAATATACGTGGTCACTCACAGGAGTCATAGCAGCTCACTTCCGGACGATTGAAAAACTGCCAAAAACCAATTCTTATGAAGCAACTGACATACTTCCTTCAATTTTAATCGAAAAATGTCTTCAAGAGACCAAATAATCAACACCACAGTGTCCAAAACTGATTAAATAGCGTCTCTCCAAACTAGTTATGAACACGAGATTAAATTAGGCCGCAAGTCACTTTGCAAGGTGTTTACAGGTTTGGAAAATTTGAAAAGTTTGGGAAAAGTCAGGAATTTGAAAAGTAGGTCAGGAAGTTTGTAAATAGTCAGGAAATTCAACAATATTTTTAAGAAGTTTTGAAAAAAACCAAAGAAATGAACTCTCGGAAATTTTGTTTCGTCGTTTAATTTTACTTCAGCACTCCCTTAGAGTCCCAGCTCACCTTCTACAATAAACAACTGTGCATTGATAATGTGTCACGCGTAAACAGAGTGATTGTAGGTATAAACATAAATACCTATATATTGTACTATACCTGTAAGGTTTAAGAAGAGAAAAAAAAAAAGTTTGGAATAAAATTTCCACTCACCAACCCAACCTCTTTGGAAAAAAAAAAAAAGGGTAATGCTCGCATTAGTAAAATACTTTTTGCTCTTTTTCGTTCGCCAATCCCATTTCATCCCCCTTTTCCCCCTGGATGGTATTTCAAATGCCCCCCTAACCACAATTCGATTTTCACAAATTCAAAAGTGATTTGGGGCCCCGGGGAAATCTCAGAATTCTTTTTTCGGATTTAATATTCTTGGTTTTTATGTCTTTTTGGCGGAGTCATTTTGTTCTTTACTTAAACTCTTTTTGGCAAAATTGGGGTTAATTTGCTTAGATTTTACTATTGGGATTTAAACCCTTACAGAATGCGAAAAAAAATGTTAGCGAGGAAAATAATGAGGAGTGTTACTTTCAAATAGAAACACTAAATCTTCAAGGGGGTAAAAAACCGATAAAAATTATTCCTGCCAGTAAACGATTAAAATTTAATTTTTTGTGATGAGCAGTTGAATTTAGGACAAATTTTCTTTGAAAGTAAATTTCAATCAAATTAATGTTAGTTAAAAGTTTGCTAAACGCTTACGGTAAATCACACTGATCACATTCAGGGCTGCCAACATTTAAAAAACCTAAGTTTAAATCCCAAGGAAAGAAGATTTAATCATTTCTGACGGGGTTTTGGGTTTCATTTTTGTTTTTTTTTGGTTAGTTATTTTCATTTGTCTATTTGGTGATTTTGTGTTAAATCTTTTACTGATAAAATTCATTTTTAACTTTTTTGGGTTGGTTTTGGTCATTGCTGTGTACACTTAAAGTTGTTTTAAAAAGTTTTTTTGGGTTAATTTGTTAGATTTGTTTGGCCGAACAGTTTTATTAGTCAAGCTTTTTTTTATAAATCAATCTTATTGGCCATAATTTAGGGGTCGAACAGTTTTAAAATTTTTATCGGGTCAAGTAGTCTTTTTGGGCGGAAAAATTTTATTTTTGAATAATTTATTGGTGGGATTATGTTTTTTTCCTGGTAAATCTTTTTTTACAAACCCAAAATTTTACAGCAAAACAACGAAACTTTTTTATTTTTTTGTTTGTAAAAAAAAAACCGACGTTTTAAAAAAAATTAATTAATCGAAAACGACTGTTAAACAAAAAACCCCCCTTTTTAAAAAATGAAATACAGCAAATTAGGGGAAAAAAATTAACTAATAAAAAACATTGATAATGAAAAAATTTTAATTAATAAAAAACATCAATTAATAAAAAGAATTCTTTGCCCCAAGAATAGAAACCAAAAAAAACGCATGGGAATTCGTCGATAAGAAAAATTATTTTATCATGAAAAATAATTGTTTTAAAAAAAAAAAAATTTTTCAAAGTACGTTACTTCGCCGTTTTTTTTTTCTTCTTTAACTTAATTCTTGGGGCCTTCCAAAATATAATTTTTTCAAAAAAATTGCATCCTAAGCACTTTAAGACTGTGATTAAAACATAGCTCTAGTGTCCGCAAAAGCTGGGGGACCCTTGAACGGGAATTGGAGACATGTCAATCTGAATCCCAAAACATCACCCCTTTTAAAACGAGAAACCTAAACATCAACATTTTTCAATATCATAAAATTACAAAAAAATTTTTGTCTAACAAAAATTCAAAATTTGATGTCACTAGAAAGGGGTAAGCTCTCCCCCTCTCGGAGTATTTATTTTTTTGCTACAAATTATTTCGGGTTGGCCCATCATAAAAATTAAAAAAAAATTTTCTTTCTGAAAAAAATTAAAAAATTTTTTAGTCACTGGGAAAGAGGTAAGCTCTCCCCCTTCTCCTCGGAGAGTTTTTTCTTTTGCTACAAATATACTTCGCAATTTTCAATAAGGGCTTCGCACTGTGAAAACTATCCCAAAAATTTTTCTCGAGTAAATTTTCAGAATGAATTTTTTTTTACATTTAATTTTAAATTTTTCCTGTTTTACTGAACATTTTTGAACTTTTTCCCCAAATTTGAAATGAAGGACATAGTTATTCGCTGTTTTAAAAATACGTGGTAAACATTTCATTAGGTCCGTGATACGAAAGAAATACAAAAAAAAATTTTAGTTAATTATTCGTTCGCCTGCGAGGCCAGTAAAATGGATTCGAAAGAAATGGGTTTCACAAAGTATGTATTGGGGGGAAAAAGGGCTGTTAACTGGCCCGTGAAATAGCGAACCTTGCCAATCATTCACGCTAATGACCCACAAGCTCATTAAAAAACCACCCAATTAACGATAAATTAACAGCCGTCTTTTTTTTTACTTTGAACAATTTTTAAAATACAAAATTAGGAAATTTGATAAGTTTTGTTGAAAACTGATTAAAAACAATATCAAACATTTTTTAATGTTCGTTTAATTGGGGAGAGCACAACATCGGGGCCCCAAAAAATTCTCTTCACGGTCAAAAAAAAAATACAGTTTTCAGTCTTTAAATTGGGTGAAATTTGAACAGCAAAAGTTTAATATATATTGGCTTTGGGCATCACAAATCTTAGATTCTTCAAATTGAAAATTTTTTTGAATTTTTTCTTCTGGCCCAAATTTTTTAACTGAGGACTTAATAAAGAACCTAGCTAGGCTAATTAGCTGTTTATTATCCTTAAAGTTTTTGTTTAAACCGTTTTTTTAATTTACTCGCAACTAGTGCATGGGAAAACGGGGGCCATAGTGGCATAACCCTCACCCCTTTTACTATCATAAAACCCATTGGGAGTGGGGGGATAGAAAAATATTTTATCCCTCCCCAAATTGAAAAAAATAATAATAATAATAAAAAAAACTAAAAAAAATTCACAAGTTTAAAAAAGGCGTTTTGGAATTCAGAGGGGTGATTTGTGCGATTTTTGGGTTTTACAAGTTTTTTTCTTGTTCCCCCCCTTTTGAGGACGAGAAAAAAGTTTTTTTTTTTACTTGTCCGACTTTTAAATTTAATGTTTTTCCCTTAAAAAAAAAGACCATGGCCGCGCAACTTTTGAGGAGAAAGGGTGATCGGATTACCCGACCTAATAAAGACTTCTTTCCCCGTGTTAGATTGTAAAAAATTTTGAAAATTCCCAAAAAAAGAAGCAGAAAATAAACAGAAAACACCACACGACACATTCATTCCTGTTTTCATGGTATTTTTTTGGGGTTTCGACATTTTCCCCTTAACTTTCCCAATTCGAAAAAAAGAATTTTTCTATAAACTGAAATAGGAGGCGACAGGAAAATATGTGGACCCATAAAGATGGGAAAAGCGGTTTTTAAATGAAATGAAGGAAATTTTACCTTTCTGTCTTCGTTAGTTCCGAAATAATTCAAAATTGGCAATTATTAGACGCAAAATTTTAAACAGGCACCAACCTAAACTGCGAATGGGAGAAGACTGTTGCTGTTCTGGGGTAATTATTTAATATAATTTGAAAGAGTGTAAAGACTGAGAATGGAAAAATTAGAGCGATTTTTGGGATGGGAATTACGATTCATTTTTGAATTTTATATAAAAGTGATAATTGAAAAAATTCGAGAATTCATTTTTCGGATTTCTCATACCTCTTAAAATGATTTGCCAGGAGCAGAACTAGAAATTGTGAAAAGCTATTTCATTCCTACTGAGCAAATTCATTTATTAGTCATAAGCCATTAGACATTATGAATACCAAAAAATCCTTCGACTTGGCCATGACCTCACTTGAAAATGGAAAGTTTAGTAGGCAACGACTATACAAAGTTTGCGGTAAAATTTTGCCAATTATGTGCAGGAGACTCTATCATAATTTTTCAACCAATTCACGTTTTATTCGTGTAGTAAAAAAAAACGAGTAAGCTGAATAGACAGAAGATCCGACGAACAGCACCGACTTCTCTTCTTCTCTTTATTGTGCTGGAAACAAAATTTTTTTATGGGTTTCCTGAAGGGTTTTTTTAAACCAATTTTATTTTAAGTAAACAATTTTTTTCACAAATTTAATTTTAAAGTTTTTCTTTGGGGTTCGTGCCGGAAAAACTTACTTTTTAAGGGTCCCCTTTTATTTGAAAATTGTTAATTTTTTGGGGCCATTCTGTATGCAATTTTTTTTTTAGTGCGGCAAAAGTTTCAGATAAGAGAGTATTTTTTCTTTGTTGTAACGTCACAAAATTCTGGTAATTCGAAAACGATTGGGTTCAGATACTTCGAAAAATACATGGGTGTAAAAATACTGAGTTTATTCGTTCATAATCTGAGAATTTGATCCTGCCATTCAAAAGAAAGAGCTATATTAGTATGAACCAAGACCATTTAAAGTCTATCGCTTTTGTATTAGTCAAGATCATCAAGGTACTTTGATGAAAAAATTTTACAATAAAAAAAAATTGGCACAGTACACTTACGTAATGTTTTGTAAATCTTAAGGGATCTCAGTGGAGCCGCAACCTTTGAATTCGATTACGAGCCAAAACTCTTAATTATATCTGAGAACATCTCAAGCGAAAATAATTTTGATTTGAATCTACGTACGAAATAGTTGATTACAATTTTCTATATCTGCTCCTTGGAATATTATGAGGAAGTTCAAAGTAACATCTTAAACTGCCACATAGTAACCCTTACCTAGTGGACGGAAATGTAGAATTTGGGATGTTCGTATTGTTTTGTAAGCTCTGTAAACTGAAATATTAATAAGGAACCTGGAGGAAATGAAATACCGACTGCATAGTTTTCAAGACTTCTTTTTCTAATTTGCTCTCCACCCGAGTCCTGGAATCCGCCCTTTCTGACATTACTTCAGAGACGTCGGGGAGGCTATTAGGGCTGTCTTCGCCCTCTTCCCTTTTGGCCGAAAAAAATGGCCTAGGTCGAAAATTCTGGCGAGTTGCAACGTGGGCTCGAACCCGGGACCTTCGGTTTCTGAGACTAAAACGCGCTATCCACTCGGCCAACCAGACCTCTATGGTTTTTCAAGACTAATAAATTGATTATTGAAGTCAACGTGGCACAGTTCTAAAATTGAGGAATCACATGAGGATTCAGGAAACCAGAACTGCCTGAAATATTACATTGCTAGAAGTATAGTCTTATTGATTTGAATTTTTATAAATAAATTATGATAACAATTCTTTCGAATTTACAATTTTGAAACATCTGGGCTGAAAGAGTTGCTCAAAATGGAAAAATTCGCTAGTACAATATGAAATTTCTAAACAATATCCAAGCGATTTTTCACACTCGCTTGTCATTAGCATAGCTATTTTCGAATAAATTTAATCGTTTCGAGTTTTCCACTAGTTTTGTCTTTGGTGCATGTAAGTATTTCTATTCAAAATCAATTACTTCGAACGACGGGAATGGGAAAGGG